>CM019698.1:21353435-21461465 GCA_009760885.1 Achatina immaculata
TGTCCCCTGTCACATGTGCGTCTCCTGGGAATAATAACTGGATAGAGGTATTTTGATAATCATTTAAAAAAACAATTTTACTTAACTTTGAATTCGAAATATCATCTAACATTTTATTTATCTTCCATGGTAGTATATGCTTCTGCTAGACGTCACATAACAATGCACACTAATCCACGTTTATAACACACTATTATATTTTTAATTGAACAGTGAGAAATGAAACTATCCTGATGATATAACCAACAGTTTACGTTTCTTTAATAAATGAGAAGTATTTTCATTTCTTATTACACATCCAAAAAGCAGCGTACTCAGGTCAAGTCAGCATTCCATAAAATGAGAAACATCTTGTGTAACAGATTCATATCAATGGAATTAAGATTTCAAGTACTTAAATATTACATCGAGCCAATTTTGTTATATTGAGGTGAAGCATAGTTCATGAATAAGAGAGTACAGCTAGAAATGGAGGCCATCGAAATGTGGTTCATAAGAAGGATGTTGAAGGTACCATGGACAGCCAAGAAAACCAATGAAAAACTCTTAAAACAGGCTGGAGATAAAAGGCAAATTACAGAAAAGATCGGTGATAGACAAGGAAAATTTGTAGAACAATCGCTGAGAAGAGAAAATTGGAACATATTGTGGCAACTGGAAAAAAATTGAGAGAAGAAGAGACAGGAAGACACAGAGAGAAGTTACTGGATGGGCTGTCAGTGGGGCTAGGAAGAAAGTTACCAGCTGATATCATAATCAAGTCTAAAGACAGGAGATTGTGGAAAGAAATGATCGCCTATGCCATGCGGCATGGCAATTAATTTATAGATTGATTGCTTGGTTCCCCATCAGATATCTCGCCAACTACTAACTCTACAGACCTTATATATGGCCAACTACTAACTCTACAGACCTGATATCTGACCAAACACTAACTTTACAGTCCTGATATCTGTCCAACTACTAACTCTACAGTCCTGATATCTGTCCATCTACTAACTCTACAGTCCTGATATCTGACCAAACACTAACTTTACAGTCCTGATTTCTGTCCAACTTCTAACTCTACAGTCCTGATATCTGTTCAACTACAAACTCTACAACCCTGATATCTTTCCAACTACTAACTCTACAGTCCTGACACCTATCCAACTACTAACTCTACAGCCCTGATTTCTGTCCAACTTCTAACTCTACAGTCCTGATATCTGTTCAACTACAAACTCTACAACCCTGATATCTTTCCAACTACTATCTCTACAGTCCTGACACCTATCCAACTACTAACTCTACAACCCTGATATCTGTCCAACTACTAACTCTACAGACCTAATATCTGGATAACTACTAACACTACAGTCCTGATATCTGGTCAACTACTAATTCTACAGTCTATATATCTGTCCAATTACTATCTCTGCAGTCCTGATATATGTCCAACTCTCTACAGCCCTGATATTTGGCCAACTGTTAACTCTACAGTCCTGATATCTAGTCAATTACTATCTCTATAGCCCTGATATCTGTACAGCTACTATCTCTACAGCCCTCATATCTGGCCAACTACAAATTCTACAGTCCTGATATCTGGCCAACTACTATCTCTTACAGCCCTTATATCTGTACAACTACTATCTCTACAGCCCTGACATCTTGCCAACTACTAACTTTACAGTCCTGATATATGTCCAACTACTATCTCTACAGCCCTCATATCTGGCCAACTACAAATTCTACAGTCCTGATATCTTGCCAACAACTATCTCTACAGCTCTAATATCTTGCCAACTACTATCTCTACAGCACTGAAATTTGGCCATCTACTAACTATTCGGCCCTGATATATCGCCAACTACTATCTCTTATCTTATATCTTATATCCTTCCCGTGCCGTTAAACGTCACATAGGGCTCGCAAAGTAGTTCGCCAATTTATCCTGTCTTCGGCGAGTCTTTCAACCTCATCAAAGGATTTTATGCCTGTTAACTTGCCCTCTCTTAATAATGTCCTCTTCAGAGTTTCCCGCGGTCTGCCCCTTTTTCTTCGGCCTGTTCTTCCACTTGATAGCTTGTTTTGGGATTCTCTGATCATTTTTTCTCAACAAGTGACCAACATATGTCCATCTCCTTTTCCTGATCACCCATGAGACTGGTTGTTGTTCAGTCATCTGTCTTATCTCTGCATTGTTCTTGAATTCATTCCACTTGATGCCGAGTATTTTCCTTATGCATTTGTTTTCAAAAGAGTCTAATTTCTTTTCTATTTCTTTAGTTGTTTTCCAGCTTTCGCATGCATAAATGAGGGTGGATATTACATTTGAATTGAATAGTCTTAACTTGGTTTTTGTGCTTATAACTTTTGAATTCCATATGTTCTCAAGATTCTTGAAGATTGATGCTGCTTTTTGCAATTCTGATCCTAACTTCCTTTCTAGTGTCACCATCCTGGTCTATGTAGCTGCCAAGGTATGCAAATTGATTGACTTCTTCAATATCTGTCCCTTCTATATGTATTTTTCCATTTTGATTGATGGGAATTTTCATTATTTTTGTTTTGTCCTTGTTAATTTCAAGTCCTATTTTGCTAGCCAGTGAAGACAGGCTATCTGTTTTTTCTTGCATGGAATTCACATTATTAACGATAAGAAGAGTTATGTCATCAGCAAAATCAAGATCTTCTAGTTGGGTCCCATGTACCCAGTCAATACCTGTGTTACCTGTGCAGCATTTTTTCATTACTATCTCTACAACCCTTATATCTTGCCAACTACTATCTCTATAATCCTTATATCTGGCCACATACTATCTTTACACCCCTGATATCTTGCCAACTACTATCTCTACAGCACTAATATCTGGGCAAATACTATCTATACAGCGTTGATATATGTCCAATTATTATCTCTACAGACCTGGTATCTGTGAAACTACTAAGTCTCATTCACGCATTCATTTGCATGTCCTTTGCGGAACTTTGCCTCCCTAACAGCACTCCTGTAGGCCTATCAGTTGTGAGCAAGATGGCATGCTGCTGATGCATCCATGTGCAGATCCTCATCGATGTCTTGTAGCCATCTTCGTCTTGGTCTTCCTCTCTTTCTTTTTTCCATTATGTACCACTCCAAGACGGTCTTCTCTAGACTATCATGACGTTTAATGTGTCCAAAATATTTAAGTTTTTTTCTTTTTAATCATCTTCACTAGCCAGCCTTCTTCAGTAATAAGATCTTGTAGTATAGATATATTTGTTATTCTTTGTATCCATGGTATTTGAAGAACTCTTCTGAATCATTTACATTCAAAGGCATTTATGCGTTTCTCAGTTGTTTTATAAAGTGTCCAGGTCTCACAGACATATTTTGCGATGGGAAAAATGCATGCCCTTAAAAATCGTATTTTTGTGTTTCTATCTGCTCCTCTCCAAAGATTATTTAGTTGTTTTAGTTTCGAAAGAGCGATAGATGTCCTCCTTTTAATTTCCCTCATTATATCTCCATTATTAGTTAGTAGTGATCCAAGATATTCAAAACTCTCCACTTCTTCCAGTTTTTCTTCATTGATACATATATCAGGTGCTTTTATGTTTTGTCAGTTGTCATTAATTTCGTTTTTTTTTTGCATTAAGATAGAGGTTTTGCTCTTCTTTGTTCTTACGGACTGACATAATTAATTTTTCCTTTCATTTTTGTGTTGTGGACAGTAATACTGTGTCATCAGCATATCTATTCCCTTGTATTTCATAACCTCCAATTGTTATGGCGTCTAACATTCCTCATTATATTTTCAGTATACATGTTAAATAAGTAGGGTGACAATATGCACCCCTGATGGATCCCTTGTTTTATGTCAAACCAAGTTGTTGTTTCACCATTTATTCTTACTGCTGCTTGTTGCTCTGGATGCAGTAGTGATGATAATTGTATCAAATGTATTGGAAATTCTATTTTTCCCTTCATTTCCCAACGTTTCTGGTGTTGTACATAATCAAATACCTTTGCGTAGTCTATGAAGGCTAAATATAAATTCAAATTAAACTCTCTGCTTTTCTCTATTATTAATCTAATATTGAATTTATGATCACTTGATCCTCTTCCTTGACTGAAACCAGCTTGAACCATATTGACTTCTTTCTATATTTTCTTTCGAAGTCTACATATTATGATTTTTAACAGAATTTTACTGGCATGACAAATCAGAGCAACAGTTTTGTAGTTTGTGCATAATTTCAGGATAGCCTGTTTTGGCAATGGTATGAATACATTTCTATTGCATTCTTTTGGCCAAATACCATAATGCCATATCTTTTTACATAGTGCATGATAGATTGTAGCACATTTCTTTCTTCCTGCTTTAATAACTTCAGCTGTTATCTCATCACATCCTGCTGATTTACCATTTTTCAGATTCTGTATTTCTCATAGAACTTCTATTGTCGTTTCTGGTTCTTTCTCCTCCAATAATAACTCACACTGTTGATTTCTGCTTCCACAGTCGGTTGTTTCACACATTCCTCTCCAATATTCCTTCCATCTTTCTAGAATTTACTCTGTCTTTGTCAAGGTATTCCCCATCTCATCACAAATTACATTTATCTTAGGTGTGACATTTCACGTTAATCTCTTCATTTCTTTAAACATTTCACTATCTATTCCACACTTCTAACTCTACAGTCTGTCCAAATACTAACTCTACAATCCTGACATCTGTCAGGCAACTAACTCTACAGTCCTGATATCTGTCAGGCTACTAACTCTACAGTCCTGATATCTGTCAAACTACTAACTCTACAGTCCTGATATCTGTCAGGCTACTAACTCTACAGTCTTTACATCTTTCCAGCTACTAACTCTACAGTCCTGATATCTGTCAGGCTACTAACTCTACAGTCTTTACATCTTTCCAGCTACTAACTCTACAGTCCTGATATCTGTCCAGCTACTAACTCTACAGTCCTGATATCTGTCCAGCTACTACCTCTACAGTCCTGATATCAGTCCAGCTACTAACTCTACAATCCTGATATCTGTCCAGCTACTAACTCTACAGCCCTGATATCTGTCCAGCTACTAACTCTACAATCCATTTCAAAGTAGTTAAACGTGTATTCTTGTGACTTTGTTCATTATTCATCATCTCAGTCCACGTTATAAGAGAGTTTTTTGGTTGTCTTTTTCTGTGTGTAGTTGGGGCTTTTCTTAGGCCGTATCGTATCGTTGTGCTCCCGTTACATACATGAATGTTATACTTGGTTAGACTTTCATCTTTAGCTTCGAGAGTTGAGGTTACTAGACTAATTATACACATAATTCCGGCTCTCAGTCTCACTTTGTGGATTAGCTAAATACTGGTCCAAACATACTTCTCATTCAGCCTCGTTCAAAACTTTACGTTGGCAATAACTGGTACAGTTGGTCATTTAAATCATGTGTAGCGGTGACTTGGAACGTTTACTGATGGAATGATGATAATGTTGATGAAAATAACAATAAATACGATTTCCTGCAGGTTAACCCTACCATGTGTTAAGTCCAGTAATACTTACAACTGCAGTACAACTATAACGTTCATATGTCAGTGATACTTACAACTGCAGTACAACTATAACGTTCATATGTTCCTCGAAAACATGGCAAGGAGGAAACGTCCACAAAGACACACCTTCAGAACCAAACTAACTCCACGCACTCAGTTCCCCCCCCCCCATACAATTCCCTGTCCCTGGTTTTCCAGCCCCCGTGGCCTTCTCGAAGGATCTGAAGACGAGAAATTTCAAAAAGAAAAAACATAATAAAGCCTTACTATCTATCCAACAGTTTTTACACGAATACTGCTACAACTTCCGATGCCGCCCTTTCCTCCCACTTCTCACAGCAACAATCCAACTGGACACCATCTGTCTTTGTGTCTGGAACTCTGGGCCTGTACGTTAGTTATCTCCTTCATGAAAGTAACAAGCTTTACTTTCCCCTTGTACGACATTCTAACCTGACTCCCAGAGAGCAACAGTCACTTCCACAACTTCAGCACAGACGTGATGTCCTCATCAAAATATCAGATAAAGGAGGAGTCATTGTTTGTTAGAACAGAGAATTGCACATTCAGCAGGGCGTAACTCAGCTTGAGCAACCCAACACTCTATGGCCCTCTCAAACAATAACGACAATTTGAGAAGAGATACTGCAGATATCACTGACATGAAATGTTATCTGGAGAAATGTACCTCAGTGGCTCACCCCCGTTAATAAAGCTGCCTGTGGCCTTCTACCTACAGGAGCAAGTCTACACAGAAAAGCAAACATTTGAGCGCCTGTTATCATCATGGGAAGTTTTATTAGCCCAATGACGTTAACGTAAAACACGACAGAATGCGCCATTATGGGCAGCATAAAAGACATGACTAAAAACAGAAAGAAACAAAATTCCCTCGTAAGCCCTTCATAGGCACTGGTAAAACATCGAGCATTAAAACAGTGGACATCCCCTTACCATCATTACTAGACATCAAAGATTACTGGGATGTCATAGCTATCTTCCAGGAAGAAGAGAGTACCCAGCAGCCGTCAGAAAGACTGAAATGTAACCAGACATTGTAGTGCATTCATCAGCAAATGACTTAGTAATGAATGAGCTTGTAGTCCCATACTAGACCAGGATAGAGGTGCAGTACACGTACATGAGTGACAGGTACAATATCCTGGTCAAGCTGTTAAAACAGTTGGCGGAAAGGAGAAACTGAAACAATTCTTATTACGAGTAAAAAGAAACAATCAGGTTGGTAAAGGAAAAACTAGAACAAGACCGGGATCTAGGTCATTAGTCGACGTGTGTTTTCCATGACAACACTCGCTTACCGGTTCTCAGTTTTTTTTTTCGCATGACGTAACTTTCTCCCTAATGCCCTTCCCCCACCCTGTCACAGAATTTCTCTTAAAGGGCACTAAAATAACCGACAGTAAAAACACAACGGAACTTTCTAAGGTCAAAATTTAAACCAGAAATTTAGGGTTGTGACATAAGAAAAATGTGCAATGGCTTTGCTTTCTGGCAACATTGTAGACAATTCCTTTCTCGTCACTCTCTTGATGGCGACAAAATAATCGAACGTAAACTGGGACAGATGAGGGGAGGAGGATGAATATGAGGACGACGACACGCAGACCAAGAAAGTTACGTGGTAGAAAACTCACGAAGTATTGTAGACTTTCATAAGATTTGCCGAGCACTGCTTATCTATGTCAGCACGTGATCGTATGAAACTTCATTGTATAAACATCGACATTTCAAAGCTCCTGCAACAATCCTGTAAGACGGCAGACATTCCAAGTATTTTATGTCGTCACACTAATACAGGCACACATTCCATGTTATTTTATGTCGTCACACTAATAGAGGCACACATTCCAAGTTATTGCATGTCGTCACACTAATACAGGCAGATATTTCAAGTTATTTTATATCGTCACACTAATACAGGCACACATTCCAAGTTATATTATGTCGTCACACTGATACAGGCAGATATTCCAAGTTAGTTTATGTCGTCACACTAATGCAGGCACATATTCCAATTTATTTTATGTCGTCACACTAATACAGGCACATATTCCAAGTTATTTTATATCGTCACACTAATACAGGCACATATTCCAAGTTATTTTATGTCGTCACACTAATACAGGTAGATATTCAAAGTTATTTATATCATCATCATCATCATCATCATCATCATGTGCCGTGTCGACTGGCGTTGGCTATTATGCTTCTCCAGAGTACACGATCCTTCATGAAGGCCATCAGCTCAGTTGGTGATCTCCTCTCACATCATCCCGTCAGACTGTCCAGTATCATTTCTCTTGGTCTTCCTCTTGATCTTCTTCCTTCTATTTTTCCTGTTGTTATAATATTTTCAATGCCCCCTCTTCTCATTGCATGTCCAATGAAAGTACATTGTCTCTCTTACCTTTTGACAAGGTTTTTTGTCTCTCCAGCTCTTCTCATACATTCTTCATTAGTTATTTTTGCTGTCCAGGGGATTCGCAACATTCTTCTAATAAACCACATTTCTGCTGCTTCCAATGATTTTTGTGCAGACTTGCCTATTGTTCACGATTCACTTCCATATAACAAGATTGGTTCAATATAGCATTTTAGGACTCGTTTTCTAACATTCTTTTATAAGGATGTGTTGGAAAATATGTTTCTCATTCTCTGAAATGCAGTCTTTGCTTGGTCTATTCTGTTCCTATTTTCTGTTCTCTATCTCGGTCCGAGATGTTCAAATATCCTACAACTGTCCTTGCTGTTTGTTGGTGAAATATTTTTCCTACTCTATATTCATGTTTTTTACTTCCCGAATATATTATTGTATATTTTTCAGAGTTCAAAAAGGGAAGTTCAGCAAAAGCCAGTAACTGTGTTTGCATTATGACATTATTTAAAATATAACGCATCCTTGTGCATTCTTGTATTTATAATTATGCATTGATTTTCAACTTTTAATATGTGTATATCTGAATACATGATTGGTATGTACATGTATATGTCTATGTGAATATCTATCTATCTATCTATCTATCTATCTATCTATCTATCTATCTATCTATCTATCTATCTATCTATCCATCCATCCATCCATCCATCCATCCATCCATCTATCTATCTATCTATCTATCTATCTATCTATCTATCTATCTATCTATCTATCTATCTATCTATCTATCTATCTATCTATCTATTTGTCTGTCTGTCCGTCTTTCTATCTTTCTATCTATCTATCTTTCTATACAGCTATATTTCTAGCTAGCTGTCTTTCTGGCTGTCTGTCTATCTGTCTATTAACTGTTTCCTGAGTACCAATACTGCTTATATCCCACAGTTAAGGGAATACTGCTATAATATTTAATCCTCCCAAAAAGTAGAGTTTTGCCTGTTAAAACTTTCAAAAAATGAAAATCCATCAATTAATCTAGACTACACTATTATTCCCAGCTGAATCTAAGATAATAATCAACTCTCAAACAAACATCTTCATACTCTGACTCCACTTATCAAACTTCTCTTTCTGTGACATTCAACTACACACAGCCCATGTCCTCTTCATATACAATCATCTGTTGCTGTCATGTGCGACTCCTCATTACACATGTATAGAACAGGTAAACTCTGGTACACATATATATGATATTCTATTACTGTCAAATGCAGCTATATGTTGTATATACGCAGAATAGGTTAGCTCGGTTACTAGTATTAATCATCCATTCTTCTCTTCTTCTTCTTCGTTCGCATTGTCTGTCTATATCTGCAGTTTTTTCTCTTGGACAAATTTCACTGTTTTTTGTAATTCATGTATGGAATCATAGAACTTATCTTCTAGAATGGTTTCACTGGGCCAGTAATTATTTCTCAGTGTCTCATAGTTGGTGCAGTTTTGCAGGATATGTTCCACAGTTTGGAGCACCTGGGCACATGTACATAGATTAGTAGTACCAACCTTAAACTTTGTATACATATGACTTCGGAGTTGGCTGTGTCCTGTTCGGAGACGGAAGATGGTGACTTGTTCCTTTCTGTTTAGCATGTGATAGTCATCATGTGGTGGTGTTTGTGGCTTCCTGTAGGTTTTTATCATGCTTTTCTTCTGATTATAGGTGATTGGTATGTCTGGTTGCTCCATTTCAGTGCCCTCTTTGGCCAGATGGTCAGCTTTCTCATTGCCTGGTATCCCACAGTGGGAGGGAATCCACTGCAAAGTGACTCCATGCTGTAAGCCAATTTTTGACAAGGCATCCTTAAGGTCTGATAGTTTGTTGCACTGAAGAGCTCCCAGTACTGATCTTGCATCTGTGAGAATTACTATGGGACATGTATCAATTCTGGAGTCTGATAGTTTTTCAACTGCAGCAATAATTGCCCTAACTTCTGAATCATAGTTGTTGCAGTATTTTCCAGTGGGTATGGAAATCTTGTCAATGGTGTTATTTGGATATTCAATATGTGCTCCTGCCCCTCCATTCTTTATGGCATTGTGTGCAGATCCATCTGTATACACACGTATCCAGGTGTCACATGGATATTTGTCATCTAGAACACTAAGTGTGGCTGTTGATCTTACAAGACTGCTCTGCATCTCACCATTCTGCACACCTTTCACTTCAGTCTGAATAGTTATTTGTGTATAATCTGCTTCTTTCCATGGTGTATGCTCTGGTACAGATGATAATGGAGCGACTACAGTTGGATGGTCAGGTATCAGCTTACGCATACGCTTGGCCTGATGAATGAAGCTGCTTCTTTTAAGCCGTCTTAGTGCCAAGTTATTGAATCTCTCCTTCAGGGGATGGCTTACAGAGCTGTGGAATTTCTCTCCCATGGTCATGACATTTGTGTCTCTACGTTCCTTTAGCGCTTGAACACCAACTATTTTCTGCATTTCTACTATTGGTGTGGACCTCATGGCACCTGTGATAATCCGTAGTGACTGATTTTGAATCTTGTCTAGATTATGCAGCGTAGTGTTTGATGCTGTGCACCAATATGTTGAGCCATATTCTAAATGTGGTAGAGTACTTTGCTGATATACATTCTTGAGGATTCTTTCACTAGCTCCCCATGTGGTTCCACTCAATTTTCTTAATATGGCTAGCTTTCTTCTGGCTTTTGAGTCAAGAGTCACTCCCAAGTAAGTGGGTTGGTTGTCCATCCTTAATGATAGTTCATTTTCAAAGATCTTACCTGCTTTCTGTTTAGATGAGAGAGTGAACAGAGTGGTACTTGATTTATCTGTGTTTATACTTACATACCATCTGTTTGTCCATGACGTCAAGATGTCTGATGCTCTTTGGAGTCTCTGTAGCAACTGTCGCATATTCATCTGTACACCACATGACCAGATCATCTGCATACAGTGCCGCTTTGATTTCATAGGGAAGTTCCTTGACCAGGTCATTAATGAATACAAGGAATAGTGTAGGCGAAAGGACTCCTCCTTGTGGTACACCGTGTCGCAGAAGTACTTTCTGGCTTTTGTGTCCATCCATTACTACTCTAGCTCTTCTATTTTGTAAATAGGACTTTATCCAGTTGTACAGTCTTCCATTCACATTGCAGTTTCTTAGTTTCCACAGCAGACCTTTTTTTCCATACTTTATCAAAGGCTTTCTTCAGATCTATCCATGCTGCTTGTACAAGATTTTTCCCTTGGAATGCATCCTCAATCTCTTGAGAGAGATAGGTCACTTGATCTTCCGTACTGTAGTACTGCCTAAATCCTGCTTGTTGTGGAACGAGAAGGTTTTCACTTTCTATGTACCATTTTAGCCTCAGATCAATGATGCGTTCCATCGTTTTGCAGAGGCAGCTAGTGAGACTGATTGGCCTGTAGCTGGAGGCAATATCACTGTTTTTCCCTGGCTTTAGCAGTGGTACCATGCTTGCTTCCTTCCAGATTTGAGGTAACTTACCTGTGCTCCAGCACATATTGAAAATATCCAACAGCTTTCTCATTGCTGCTATTCCCGGGTTCTTGATCATTTCATTGGACACTCCATCTGGTCCCGGTGATTTCCTTGGTTTCAGTTTACTGACTGCTAGGTCTAACTCGCTGCGTGTGATTGGTGCATCCATGACCTCCACTTTTCTGACTTGTTCCTCTTCTATCTGTGGGTCAATGCGCACTGTACGCTCTTTCTCTGGATGGATATCAATGTTGCATTCCTGTGCAAACATGCGAGCAAAGTGATCTGCTACCTGCTTACCTGTAAGAGTTTTCCCATCCTCTATTAGTGTAATCTTTGTACTTCTTCCAATACTCTCATCATTTAAATGTTTGATTAGTTTCCAGTTTCCTTCCATCCTTTTCAAAGTTTAGGGATTCTGTTTTCTCTCTCCAACTTTCCCGTCTGGCTTGCAGCTTGGCTTTCTGAAATTTGGCCTTAGTATGTTGGTAATTATTGTGGTGTTCTTGGCATGGTCTATTTTCTGCTTGCTTTCGAGCTGCTTCCACGTCATCATGGAGTTTTCCAGCTCACTAGATCAGTATGGTTTATAGTCCCTACGAGCTCCTCTGGGAATGGTTTCACGGCTGGCCTGAAGGATACAAGCATTGAATTCCTTCACTATGCTGTTAATATCCTTACCTTCTATTGACAGCTGTCCCATCAGGATACCTGTACGATGTCTGTACATTGTCCAGTTTGCTTTTTTATAGTTCCATCTGGGGAGAGGGCTACCGGTGTTAAGGAGTTCATTTTCTACTATCAGGAAGACTGGTCGATAGTCGCTACCTCCAAGTTGTTTTCCAACTTCATGTGTAATGTTCCACTTCAGATCTGGAGAGTGAAATGCCAGATCTGGTGTTGAGGTTGTACGCCAAGCCCTTGAGTAAAATGTTGGGGATCTATTGCCTGGTTGATCAGCAGAAGTTCATTATCATCCTGCCAGCTCTCAACTTCCTCTCCTCTCTTGTCTATGTGGTCATAGCCCCAGCTCTGGGAATGGCTGTTAAAATCGCCACAGACCATCAGTCTCCCTTTGTGTGGGATTGTTTCTAAAGCAAGTGGGCGGTCATTAGGACAGTAATAGTTAAGGAGGTGGAAATCTGTATTACTACTTTTTAGATGGATCATCTGGTATTCGACTCCTTCCATGTACACTCCCACCAGACATGCACTGATGTTATTCTTAATAAGTGTGAGTACTCCTCCTTTTTTTCTGTCCTGTCGGGCTGATCTAAAACACTGATAGTCTCTGATTTTAGATGCGGCATCTTTGGTTAGGTGTGTCTCCTGCATGTAGCATATACTTACCTGCTCTGCAAAAAGTATGTTCTCTAGATCCACCTTTTTGCTATAGCCATCTCTAACACTGGTGACACCCTCAGCATTCCACTGCATTATTTTAAGTTCTTGCTTTTTGGCTGTTTTCTTCTGTTGTATTTTTTGGCCAGTAGCTCTACTCTCATGTCTCTTGACTCCACAAGACGAACTGAGAGGACCTCCAGTAGCATTGGGTGGACCCTTTCGAGGCAGGGGGCCCGGCACTACACCTGCCTGGTTAGTCTTCACAGGGCGAGCACCATGTTTGAATACTGCAGATAGAGACAGTTCATTAGCGATAATGCATGTTACCCTGATTTTTGTGATGCGCCTTGTGGCTGGGTAACTCCGACTTCAGCACCTTTCCTTGCTAGGGCAGACTGTAGTCTTGCTCGGACTGCCATGAAGACAGTGTGGCTGGCCTGGCCAAAACTTTGTTTTCCAGCTTCTGGTGGCTGTATGTAAGTCCCTTCTCCATGTCAGATGGTTTTGAGACAGTTCCACAAAGACACTCCGACTTTGAGATGAGGAACCTGATGAATGCTTCAACGATGTCCATTCCCCGCCACCTATAGTCTACTAGCTCTGTTTTGTTTACCTCATTCTGATAGCCATTGTTGTAAAGACCTATAGGCTTGTCACGTCCTGGATTCATTGATTTCACACCAGACTTCCCTCATCCCCACCAGAGATCTCCATGTCCCCATCCGTCCACCAACCTCACATTACATTTTACAAAAATAACAATTACAATTAGTGTTGATTGCTACAAGTTTCTGGGCTACAGAAATAGGTCAGAGTTTTTAAGCAAACAGATCTATGTTCCCTGTCTCACAAACACTATGTTAAGATAAGTGTGCTCTTAACACATTTGTTCCAAGGGGGAATCATCCATTCTAAATCATATGCAACTATGCGTTAAACATGTGCAGAACAGACAGGTGAAACTTTGATTACTATATATAATCATCCATTCTTGTCACATGCGGCTACAGGCTACACATATGCAGAATAGGCTAAACTTGGGTACAAAGCTAATCCGAATTCCATTTATCCCTCAAAGGGACTATGTCACGTACCAAATGTATGCGCAGGAAAAAAAATGTAATGTCTAGGTCCAGACAAGAGCCTACTCTGGTAACTTGTAGCCTGGCCTCGGTCACATGTAAACTCCGTGTTCTAGACTAGGTACCCATTCAGAGAATTACACTTTCTAGTGCAGTCTCCTCATAACATCACATCCAAGGTAGTACTGTCACATCCAAGGTAATAACCAATTTGAAACATGGTATAAGCCAGAACAACTGGCTATCTATAAGTCATAATCAGTAGTGTCACATATAATTCAAGACTACATGATTTATCATCAATCATTAACTAACTACTAATAAGGCCATTATACAGTAAATAAGCTGAAAGAGAAAAAAAAACACTCATTAATTGCTGCAAATGAAGCGTATAATCTAAAATAATATGCTGAAGAGATTTCAAAGTGCAGCTCAATCTCACAGGGACATCCCAGATGTAGTAATAGTACTTCAAGGGCATATGGTAGACTTCAAGTCCACTGCATGACAAAGCCAAACATCTTCCATAGTGAAAGGACTCTATCTGGAAAAACTGAGCCATGTAGCCAATATCTATAACAAAATAAAGAAAAAACAATATTAGAATTATACAATCTACCAAAATAATCCAACAATTATTTCACCTAATACTGACCAGAATGATTGCAATACTTTTTAGTTAAATAATCAACAACAGCAAATGGCAATCTTCCAGAAAAAAAAAATTTGATTAAGAATCCTCAGTTTTCCACCACTTATCAGAGTAAAGAAACTAAGAATAATGACACATACAAATGCCACTAATATCAATATCATCATTGCTAATGCAAAATCACAAACAAAATCTTAACTAATTGCTACTTAATCCCTGTCCAGACAGAATTCATCAGCAGTATAGGATAATTGTCCATATTGTCTAAAACATAGTATTGTTTCTTAAAATTCTAGATAATCTTTTCTAGAAGGAGTATATTTGACAACTTCAAATACAACAGAATGTTCATTTCAAAGGACTGTTTCTCAGTTGAAAATAGTCCAAAATCTTACTATATTCACCCTACTAATGTCTGGCGACTGAACTAATCAGAACTGTTCAACTGTCAAGCAAACTTGCAAAGAGAATGACAGTAAATAAATTCATTGTTCACTACTTGAGCTATAGTTAGTAATGTTCAGTCTGTACAATGATGCTTGACTTCTTGCTGAGGCCACAGTTAAGATACAAATTGTTACCTGATCCTTTCTACGTAGCACCAGCGAAATGTGACGTAACAAGCTGCTGTGATTCCTGACAGGATACTGGTTCAGGATCAGCTTTTCACTGGACTGGTATGGCTTCAATAAATGCACTGCCTAGGGCCAAGGATCTAGAGGTGTCCCAAAAGTTTTGGACAAGCTGGGCATCGTAGCTGCATTAAGCAGACGCCACAAAGACTCGTCAACCCGCCCCTGACGCCAATTAGAATGACAAAAGGACGCCAATCCTTATCTAGGCTCCTTTACTTTTCCTGCATAAGTTGTCGGGAAGCCAGTGCTGATGGAACTACCTACCGAAATTCGAACGCTTGTAACCTAAGCGAATTCCAATCTATCTTGAATCCCTAACTAACTACAGTCCTATCAACTCCTAATCTATCTGCAGACAAATTCTAAAACTCTTAAGCTGGCCATCCTTACTCTAGTATCACACTACCTAATGACCGGAACACTAGTCTGCGCGTGTCACAGAACTACAATAAGAGTAGCACTAGAGACAAAATGAGTCTAGGAAACTAATCAAGTCATTCATTCATTCATTTGCATGTGCCTTGCGGAACTTTGCCTCCCTAACAGCACTCCTGTAGGCATCTCCGTTGTAAGCAAGATGGCCTGCCGCTGATGCATCATTTGCAGATCATCAACGATGTCTTGCAGCCATCTTCGCCTTGGTCTTCTTCTCTTTCTTGTTCCCATTATGTACCCTTCCAAGACGGTCTTCTCTAGATAATCACTACGCTTAATGTGTCCAAAATATTTAAGTTTTCTCTCTTTAATAATCTTTACTAGCCACAGTTCTTCAATATTAAGCTCTTGTAGTATAGATATATGTGTTCTTTTTTGTGTCCACGGTATTTGAAGACTCTTCTGTAGCATTTACATTCAAAGGCATTTATGTGTTTCTCAGCTGTTTTGTTAAGTGTCCAGGTCTCACAGGCATATGTTTCGTTGGGAAAGATGCACTCAATTAAAAATCTTATTTTTGTGTTTCTGTCTGCTCCTCTCAACATATTCTTTAGTTGTTTTACTTTCTGAAGAGCGATGGATGTCCTCCTTTTATTTTTCCTCATTGTATATCCACTATTAGTTAGTAGTGATCCAAGATATTCAAAACTCTCCACTTCTTCCAGTTTTTCCTCATTGATACATATTTCACCTGCTTTGTTTGTTTTGTCAGTTGTCGTCAATTTAGTTTTCTTTGCATTAAGATAGAGGTTTTGCTCTTCACTGTTCTTACGGACTGACATAGTTAGCTTTTCCATTCCTTTTTGTGTTGTGGACAGTAACACTGTGTCATCAGCATATTTAATATCTAGTATTTCATAACCTCCAACTGTTATGGCATCGTAATATTCTTTGTCTACATCTTCTCTAACATTCCTCATTATATTTTCAGTATACAAGTTAAATAAGTAGGGTGACAATATGCACCCCTGAAGGACCCCTTGTTTTATGTCAAACCAAGTTGTTGTTTCACTATTTATTCTTAGTGCCGCTTGTTGGTCTAGATACAGCAGTGATGTTAATTGTATCAAATGGGTTGAGAATTCCATTTTTGTCCATTATTTCCCAAATTTTCTGGTGTTGTTCACAATCAAATGTCTTTGAGTATTATATAAAAGCTAAATATAGATTCACATCAAACTCTCTGCATTTCCCTATTATTAATCTAACATTGAATATATGATCTCTTGATCTTTTTCATTGCCTGAAACCAGCTTGGACCATACTGACTTCTTCCTCTTTTTTCTTACGAAGTCTACCCATTATAATTTTTAATAGAATTTTACTGGCGTGACTAATCAGTTCAACAGTTCTGTAGTTTGTGCATAATTTCAGGTTACCCTTTTTTGGCAGTGAATACAGTTCTTTTCCATTCTTTTTGTCAAATACCTGAAGGCCATATCTTTTTACATAGTGCAATATAGATAGTTGCACATTCCTTTCCTCCTGCTTTAATAAATTCATCTGTTATCTCGTCACATACTGGTGATTTGCTATTTTTCAGATTCTTTATTGCCCATAAAACTTCTTCTATTGTCGGATCTGGTTCTTTCTCCTCCAGTGATAATTCACACTGTTGATTTCTGCTTCCACGGTGGGTCTAAACAGGTCATCGATCGATAATCGTGATTTAGGGCATGGTGACAGTAGAGAAACTGTGTGTGCTTTACAACTTACAGCACTGCAGACAAGAAATACTACAAACATGGAGACCTGCCAAACTTTCACAAAAAGAAGCATAGACCGTGAATGAGACCAGCGGCTCACGACCAAGAGCAAACACAAATTGTTGCAGACTGCGAAAGAAAGGGCTGGCTCCAACTAAAATAGTTTTATGGCGCTGAGTAATATTATGTTCTGTAACTAAACTGAACCCGTATTCTACTGGGTGAGTCTTCTTGTGGAGTACAATTTTCCTTTCATCTTAGAAATTACTTCTTGTTGTTGGTGCTAAAAGACAACCGAATTTTCTCTGTTACACACTAAGAAAATCAAAAAGACTCACAGGCTTTCACTCCACAGAATAATACTGATACAACAACTTAACTGAACTTGGCAGTCTCCCAACAAAACAAAACTTGACAAACAGTTTCAACAAAGCCAGTGGTGTAGTTTTTATATTCAGACAGCACAAGTTTATTGATGGGAAAAATGAGGGATGAAATTATGAGGATGGAAACTTAGCCTATCATGCTGGAAAGAGTTTTACAACGACAATTCCCGACGTGAGAAAACTACCCATATGGGAGAAAACCTTACAGTGTACTTATACAATAAAAACCATACTTACAACGTTTACAACCGAACATCTCAGCCATCTGAAAAACTAAATCCTACATTTTAACTTAACTTGCCTCTACCAACAACTGCTACTACTGAAAACTCTACCTATCCGAGACTCTCTCTCTAACACATCGTAAGGCTCCATCTATATCAAAACAAGTAAGGCTTTTCTTCATCAATAAAAGTCAGGCTTTTGTATTCTAATCGTGAGTGATATTTATACTATTCCTACCCACTCAGTTTTCTCCATGATGCACACTTATCTCAAGACACCCGCTTATGCTCTCAACCACAATATCTTTCACACAAGGGTACTCACTCTATTAATTCTTTTCTGACTACCAATACTGCTTATATCCCATAGTTAAGAGAGTACTGCTATATATGCGACTTAGATCATCTTAGCCCAACCAAACACCTGACAAGCTTATTAAATCATGGGCATTAGATCTCTTTAGCTCAATCAGACAACTGACAAGCTTAATATATACTGGGACTTAGATCATCTTAGTCGCACCAAATAACTGATAAGCTCACTACTACATGGAACTTAGATCATCTTAGCCCAAACAAACGATTGACAAGCTTACTACACTTCACTTACATCAATTTACCCAACCAAACAAGTGACAAGCTTACTACTACATGGGACTTACATCATCTTAGTCAAACCAAACAACTGATAATCCCACCTCTACATGCTACTTAGATCATCTTAGTCCAACATAACAACTTACAAGTAAACTACATCATGGACTTAGATCATCTTAATATGACCATTTTCGTCTAACCAAACAACTGACAAGCTCACTATTACATAGCACTTGAATCATCTTAGTCCAATAAAACAACTAACAAGCTCTTTACTATATGGGAAGACGATTATCTTAATAAAAAAAACAACTAAAAACCTCACTACTACATGAGACTTAGATCATCTTAATCCCATCAAATAACTGACAAGCTCACTAGTACATCAGACTTAGATCATATTAGTCCAGTAAAATAACTGACGTTCAAAGTACAAATGTGACTTTGATCATTTTAGTCCAACCAAATAACTGACAAGCTCACTAGAGACTTAGATCAGTTTTGTCCCATGAAACAACTGATAAAGTAAAAATTGGAAATGTATCATCTTAATCTTGCTTAAAACTGACAATCTAACTACTACATGAGGCTTAGATCATCTTAGTCCCATCGAAAAACTGACAAACACACTACTACATGGAACTTAGATCATCTTAGTCCCACCAAACAACTGAGCAGCTCTCTCCTACATAGAACATAGTTCATATTAGTTGAATTAAACAACTAACAACTTCACTACTAAATGGGACTTAGATCATCTTAGTCACATCAAATAACTGACAAGCTTATTACTAATGGGACTCATGTCATCTTAGTTCCAAAAACTTCTGATAAGCACACTAATTCATGGGACTTAAATCGTTTTAGTCCCACCGAAAAAATGACAAGCTTACTGCTATATGGGACTTTCTCACCAAAGAACTGATAAGTACTCTACTACATATGACTTAGATCATCTTAGTCTCATCAAGCAACTGGCAAGCTCACTACTACATATAAGAAATCTTCTTAGTCTAATTGAACTGATATACTCACTACTACATGGGTATATCTTACCAAATAACTGATCAGCACAATAAGACATGAGAAATGGATCATCTTAGTCTCATCAAACAACTGAATAGCACACTACTACATTGACCAACTGACAAGCTGAGTACTACATAGTACGTAGATCATCTTATTCTCATCGAACAATTAATAAGCTTACTACTTGATGGATCTAAGATTATCTTAGACCAAAAAAAAAAAAAACAACTCACAAGCTCACTACTTCATGGACTTAGATCTTCTTAGTCCACCCAAACAACTTTCAAGTTCACTACTGCATTGGCCTTAGATCATATTAATCGTGCCAAACAACTGAAAAACTCACTACTTCATTTACTTAGATCGTTCTAATATCACCAAACCACTGACAAGCTCACGATTTCATGGGAAATAGATCATCTTAGTACAACAAAACCAAAACTGACAATCTCACTGTTACATGTGGCTTAGACCATCATAGTCAAATCAAATTATTGACAAGCTCACCACTACTTAGAGCACCTTAGTCTCATCAAACAACTGAACATTTCACATTTGGAACTGGCCATAGATCATATTAGTTTCACCAAAAATGACAGAATCACTACTGCATGTAATTTACATCATCTTAGTCTTATCAAATAACTGACAAGCTCATTACTACATGGGACTTACAACATCTCAGTTTCACCAAACAACTGACAGGCTCACTACTACATATGACTTACATCAGTCTCACCAAACAACTGTTAAAATAACTACTACATGATACTTACATAGTCTTAGACAAGCTCACTACAACATGGGACGTATATCATCTTAGTCTCACAAAAGAACTGACAAGCTCAATACTGCATACGATTTAGATAATTATAGCCCAATCAAATAACTTTCAAGATAATTATAACATGTGAATTAGGTTATTTTAGCTCAGCCATACAACTGACAGGTTTACTACTTAGATTATCTTAGTTTAACCAAACAACTGATATGCACACTACTACATGGGACTCAGATCATCTTAGTCTCATCAAATAACACTACTGCACATGACTTATATCATTTTAATCTCACCAAAAACATGACAATCACGTTACTACATGGGACCTGGATCTTCTTAGTCCATCTACACGATTGACTAGCTGATTACTACAGGGAACAGATTATCTTAGTCCGCCCAAACAACTAACTAGCTCATTACTACATGTGACTTATATCATCTTATTCTCATCAAATCACTGACAATTACACCACTACATATAACATAGAGTATCTTAATCTCACCAAACAACTTAGTCTCACCAAAAAACAAACAAACTCAATAATATATGGGACTTAGATCAGCTTAGTCTATCCAAACAATTGAAAAGCACACTATTACATGGGACTTAGATCATCTTCTCATGAAACAACTGATAAGCTCAGTACTAATGGGACTTAGATTATCTTAGTTCGACCAATAAACTTACAAGCACAATATTTTATGGACTTATGCCATCTTAATATCACCAAACAACTGACAACCTCATTACTACATTGGAATCAGATCATCTTAGTCCAACCAAGTTACAAACACGTTCACTACTAAAAGGAATTAGATCATTTTACTGCCACCAAAACAACTGATAAGCTCAATACTGAATCTGAATTAGTTCATCTTAGTCCCATCAAATAACTGACAAGCTGAATACAAATGGGATTTGCATCATCTTAATCCGATCAAACAACTGACAAGCTAACTATTACATAGGAATCTTAGTCTCATCGAACAACTGACAAGTTCACTACTATATGGGACTTAGATCATCTTAGTCCCACCAAACAACTGACACGCTCCCTACTACATGGAACATAGATTATCTTAATCCAACCAAACAACTGACAAGCCTACTACTACATGGGACTTTCTCACCAAACACCGATAAGTACTCTAATATATGATTTAGATCATATTAATCTCCTCAAACAACTGGCAAGTTCACTACTACTTAAAGCTTCTTAGTCTCAGCGAACATCTCCCAGCCTCACTAATAGATGGGACTTAGATCATCATAGACTCATTAAACAATTGACAAGCTCACCACTACATGGAACGTAGATTATGTTAATTAATCTGAGCAACTGAGAGCTTCGTACTCTATGTGACGTATGTCCTCTTATTCCCAACCAATAACTGCCAAGCTCATTACTACATCAGACTTAGATCTTCTTAGACCCATCAAACAATTAACAAGCTGAGTACAAATGGGACTTAGATCATCTTATTCCCACCAAACAACTGACAGGGTCACTACTAGATGAAACTTATATCTCATTAATCTAATCGAACAACTGACAAGCTCACTACTATCTATCTATCTATCTATCTATCTATCTATCTATCTATCTATCTATCTATCTATCTATCTATCTATCTATCTATCTATCTATCTATCTATCCATCCATCCATCCATCCATCCATCCATCCATCATCCATCTATCTATCCATCCATCCATCCATCCATCCATCGATCCATCCATCCATCCATCGATCCATCCATCGATCTATCCATCCATCCATCCATCTATCCAGCCATTCATTCATCCATCTATCTATCTATCTATCTATCTATCTATCTATCTATCTATCTATCTATCTATCTATCTATCTATCTATCTATCTATCCATCCATCCATCCATCCATCCATCCATCCATCCATCTATCCAGCCATTCATTCATCCATCTATCTATCTATCTATCTATCTATCTATCTATCTATCTATCTATCTATCTATCTATCTATCTATCTATTCCTGTGTTTCTTGTCCTATATATATATATATATATATATATATATATATATATATCCTCAGTTTGTTCAGGCCATTGTGGTCTGGTTATTTCTCTATTTACTGGTTGACATATTATGTTGCCATCACTCCGACCTGTCAGTATTCTCAGACTAACTCACCATCTGGATCATCTAGATCAGGTAATAAACCTTTGATCCCTGACAAAGTCCTGTGACTCTCATCCAATGACTCGCCAGCCACCAAGTTCTTTATAAAAGAACAATGTTCTAAAATAAAGTGTTAGATCTTGATAGAAATTATTTTAAAGAATGTGTTTTCTTTAACTTATTTTTTTAAATACTTCCTTTACATTATTTTTAAAGAATGTGATGTTAGAAGAACTTCGTTGAAAATATATTTGTGTGGATGTGTGTGCACGCACTGTCTCGTTAAAGTAATTATCTCTCATGTAGATCACTATCCTATATTTGTGAATATAATGGTTCCAGTTTTCATTGTTAGATTTGTTTCGCGTAATTTGCATAATTATATTAAACCGAGTGTGTGGGAAGAATGAAAGATGGAGTGATGAAGAGCAGAAAGTAAGACGGGCCTGCGTGCCCAATTCTTCACCCTTTGAAAATAAAGATCATTCATTCATTCATTCTTTCACTTGTGTAAAGTGACCCAGTATGAGAGTGAGACTCCTGTCACAACTGCTGCAGGTCGCCCGGTCGAGATACATCAGATGGCCAGTTATAGACCCTAGACACATAGTACCCTCACTGGCTTACATCAACCCTACTCACATACTACATATACATTCTCTGGCATACAGCCACGGTCTCTCCTATCCCATCTCATAAGGATGAAATATGAAAAAAAATGTTGAATATAGATAAATGTCGAGTTCAGTCTGTGTGCTTTTAGAGTCGCATATTTCTGTATATAGCGGTTTTCAAGCCCCAGGTGTCTTTGTCACCATAGTGACATTGTTTATTGGCCGTTACTAGAAAGTTAGTCCTGCCTTTGTGGCTGAGACCTTTAAATGATTAGATATTGACTTAACAAGAATGATGCGGTATGTAATAAGGAATTATCGGCATGCACTCACCTGATCAGAGATCGTTCTCTCCAGTGTAAGTTATCCTAGAATTTTTTTTAACACAGTGACTATTATAACGTTGTGGGTCTCTCATGTGAATCCCTCAGGAAGTGTGTGGACACTTATATGACAAGTAACAGATTTCCTTTACCTGACTACAAATGCAGGTGACACAGCAAGGGCAGGTGCAGGTTCTAGTTCCGACAGAGACGGGATCTCACTTAAGGAGGCTACGGACGAAGATATCATTCAGATTAGATTCTCGTTTGTTGACTATTTGGAGTGGGGGTGGGGGTGGGAAGGGGATAAGAGAAGATGTCGCCAGTGTCAGGCTCGAGCTGTAGATGATTGTCTTAACCACCTGGCCACAAGAAATGAAAGGGAAG
This sequence comes from Achatina immaculata, assembly GCA_009760885.1. Lineage (NCBI taxonomy): Eukaryota > Metazoa > Mollusca > Gastropoda > Stylommatophora > Achatinidae > Lissachatina > Lissachatina immaculata. Next base: position 21,377,246 of record CM019698.1, read on the forward strand.
CACTAATTTAACTCTGTTGGATAATGTCTCAGTTTTTTTTTTCTTTTTTTTTGTTGTTTTTTTTTCTCTGAACGCTCTCACAGGTTACCTATCTGGTTACGGTTGAAGATTTTCAGAAGGAATTTTTTTCAGGATAGTGAAGATGATGAAAAAATTCAGTAAATAATTTATGTAACAGAGACTGTGAAAAATGGGGACATGGGATGTCAGCCAGCATTTCCTAATGTCGCAGCTTATATTTCAAAGCATGTGGCTCGCAAGCCACGGTGTGGCCACCTTTACACTAATACAAAGATTTGCTATTTATTAATGTCATGACTATACGCAATGTTTGAGCAACAATAACAGAAGTATTATTTAAAACAGCCCCATATAAGAAGTAATTTCTAAGAGTTAGTTTCTATTTATAAATGTTAGACTAGGACTAGAATGTATTACTTGAGCTCTGCGTCGGGGGCCACCAGATTCCAGAAATTAGAAACGCCGTCGACACCGTCCTTTTATCAAACAGCTCAGAAAGCCTGCACTGGCTGATTCTCGCCACCAAAAGACACAGCGAAGCTCAGAACCTCTTTTTTTAAACACCAACACAACAAAAAAATATTGATTGCTAACAAACTGAGAAGAAAACTTAAAATTACAGTGGACCATGGAGAGTTGGGAACATTAATAAACTCTAATACCTGGGTTCAGTCATCATTGCTAGTAGTGACTGTACAGTGGACATTATAATGAGACTAGCAGTTACATCGCAGATGAAGACTATGTGGGAATGTATCAAGAAGAAAATAAGGCCACGTTTACTAAGATCTTACATGTTCCCGGTGGCAACGTACAGATACGAAACATGGACACTTAACAAATCACTAGAAAAGAGAATAGTTGCATTTGAAAGGAAATGTTATAGAAGGGTACTCAGAATATCATGAATTGGAAGAAAATGAATTAAACTGACGGGATTAGGTGTCGTGGAAAACTGTCTTATAAACGAAATCAAAGTTAAAAAGATGAGATACATCGGCCACGCAAAGATACATAATGGATTGAAAAGACTGATAACAGAGACAGCGCCCGGCAAAGGTGAAAATATACGATCTCATTTCAGGACATAATAGAAAGTTAGAATTTGTCATTTCTAGATGTCAACCTGGTCAAGACGGCTTTGCTTTCAGGACTGCATTGAGGGGCACAACGTCCTGGAAAGTACATGTCACATGACGCAGATACATGGTGTGGATTTCATGCTCATGTTACTTGACCTGTACGTCGTCTGTCCGGATTTAATACAAATATTACTTGCGCTGTACGTCATCCGTCTGGACTTAAAGTAAATACGACAGAGCTGGGAACTCTACACCCACTGAAATAATTAAAGAAATGCAATTTTCACTCTCTATTCCCCCTAACCCGTCCTCCCTTCATCTTCACATCCATTCTCAGGCATTTGTTTCATGATTTTAACTTCTGACTCTCTGACAGGGACTAAACTTATAGACTATGACTGACACGGTTCTGTGACACTCTGACAGTGACTGAACTTATAGACTATGACTGACAAGGTTCTGTGACGCTCTAACAGTGACTGAACTTATAGACTATGACTGACAAGGTTCTGTGACGCTCTAACAGTGACTGAACTTATAGACTATGACTGACAAGGTTCTGTGACGCTCTACAGTGACTGAACTTATGGATATGACTGACAAGGTTCTGTGACGCTCTAACAGTGACTGAACTTATAGACTATGACTGACAAGGTTCTGTGACGCTCTAACAGTGACTGAACTTATGGACTATGACTGACAAGGTTCTGTGACGCTCTAACAGTGACTGAACTTATGGATATGACTGACAAGGTTCTGTGACGCTCTAACAGTGACTGAACTTATAGACTATGACTGACAAGGTTCTGTCAGATGTTATGTTTGCCTCTAACGAGAAGGTTCATCTTCCAGCTTACCATCGATCCATCTCGCCGTTGTTATTGATGAGCTGTCAACTTCTCATTTATATTCTGTCATCCTATTGTGATTATGTCTTGATTTTCTTGCCAATCATAACATGCTCCTCCCACCTCAAAAAAGACAATGATCTTCTCTCTTATCTTTGTCATAGTCCTGCCTCTTGTCGAGACAGTCTGGCAACGTTTGCATACACCGTACAGTGAGTGGCTGTCGGCAAGCAAGATCAATAAATAAAACCCATACATACACAGACAAACACTCAAACAAACAAGTACCAAGCAAACATACATACACTCACAAAAGAAAATGATATCCCTGCTCTGTAACAAGGAGTAGGCCATAACTGGAAACGTTGATTAGACTTGCTTTTTATTTTTTTGTTTCATCTACAAGCAATCTTTTCTTTCAAGTAATGAACGCATGAAATATTATATTTAGATTTTACCTTCTCTTATCCTGATAATCGTACCAGAATATTTTTTTCTACTTGTTAAACCCTGTAGCAGACAGACCACTTATTCTATTACTTTCAAAGACCCTACATTATACACAAGAGATCTTATCAGAACTCAGGGAATACACGAGCCAAAGTTGTGAAATAACTTTTATTGTTTGAGAACTTACAGAGTATGTAATCTAGTCAGAAAGTTTCAGCATCTGACACTTAAAGTTCTTGGGATCTGAAAATTTTAGGGCGTGTAATATCTATTTGTCCTGTATCTGTTTTACGGATCGTTTGACCAAGGCCTTCATCTGTTAAAAGTCCCTTTGATTCTTGAATAATGTCATCAGAGAGAATGCAGTGGCTAGGGAGCTGGATCTGGAAGCTGACAGTGAAGATGGTATATAACTGCTTACCTCTCATGGTCAGCTCCAAACATATGAATATTCTCTCTCTCAAATGAAAAGTAAAGAAAGTTTCTTCTTAAAAAGGAGTCTCACCGTGAAGACATGGCTCAGAATAGGACGAGAGTCTCACACTGATGACATGGCTCAGACTGGAACGAGAGTCTCACACTGATGACATGGCTCAGACTGGAACGAGAGTCTCACACTGAAGACATGGCTCAGAATAGGACGAGAGTCTCACACTGAAGACATACCTCAGAGTGGAACGAGAGTCTCACACTGAAGAAATGGCTCAGACTAGGACGAGAGTCTCACACTGAAGATATGGCTCAGACTAGGACGAGAGTCTCACCCTGAAGACATGGCTCAGACTAGGACGAGAGTCTCACCCTGAAGACATGGCTCAGACTAGGACGAGAGTCTCACCCTGAAGACATGGCTCAGACTAGGACGAGAGTCTCACACTGAAGATATGGCTCAGACTAGGACGAGAGTCTCACACTGAAGATATGGCTCAGACTAGGACGAGAGTCTCACACTGAAGAAATGGCTCAGACTAGGACGAGAGTCTCACACTGAAGATATGGCTCAGACTAGGACGAGAGTCTCACCCTGAAGACATGGCTCAGACTGGAACGAGAGTCTCACGCTGAAGATATAGCTCAGACTAGGACGAGAGTCTCTCCATGAAGACATGGCTCAGACTATGACCGTGATTACTAAAGAAATGAAGGGGAAATAAATTGAAGAACATATTGCTACTACATTCTGGGGAAAGAAAAGTAAAGAAAATATTGCTACTACATTCTGGGGAAAGAAAAGTAAAGAAAATATTGCTACTACATTCTGGGGAAAGAAAAGTAAAGAAAATATTGCTACTACATTCTGGGGAAAGAAAAGTAAAGAAAATATTGCTACTACATTCTGGGGAAAGAAACGTAGAGCACAAATTTCTACTACAACATCCCCGAAGACTGACAACGTGGTGCAGCCCACAAAAACACCTTAATTGAGACAGACGACGTATTAATCAACAAACGATTCCGGAATTCATTACTGATTTAAAAAAACCATACCAGGACCTGACTTCAATAGTGACCTCTCTCTCTCTCTCTATCTCTCTCTCTCTCTCTCTCTCTCTCTCTCTCTCTCTCTGAACCTTAAGTGTCCAGGGCACATGGGGCTTCCGCAGGGGTTTTCCACAAATGCCTGTCCTTCGCCTTTTTTTCTGCTCTTGCCCAGGTGAGCCCTCTATTGCTCAACATCCTTTCTGTTGTTCTTCTCCATGTCTCATTGACCACGACTCATTGTGTGGAAAAAAAATTAAGAGATTCTATCCAACAAACTGTTAAGGAGATAATTTCACCGAAAACAGATTTCCCAAAAAATAAATGGATGGCAGAGACCATCTTGGGACTGATGGACAAGACAAGGAGTAAAAATAACGAAGACAAATATAACAGGATAAATAATGAAATAAAATGCGAATGCAAAGAAGCAAAAGAAGTATGGTTAAATGAACAGTGCAGACAAATAGAGGACTCACGTAATAAAGACAGCAAAAACATGCACAAACGAAATAGTGAACTCACAGGTAGGAAAACAAAAGAAGCTAGACAAAAAATAAGAAAGCAGAACAATGAAACTAGCAAGAAAAGATAAGGAAGCAGAACAATGAAACTAGCAAGGAAAAATAACGAAACAGAACAATGAGATTAGCAAGAAAAGATAAGGAAGTAGAACAATGAAACTAACAAGAAATAATAAGGAAGCAGAACAATCTAACTAGCAAAAAGGATAAGGAAGCAGAACAACGAAACTAGCAAGAAAAGATAAGGAAGCAGAATAATGTTTGGTTTTAATCTGTTTGAGAACAATCTCCAGGAAGACTGGGATGGTCATGAAAAGGAGCTGGTTGTTGTGCAGAGTAAAGTGATGGCAGGCCTGGTCAGGAATTACTTGGCAGCTGCAGCTTTCTTCAGAGTCTTCTGATACAGGACTGCTGTTGACTGGGTGGCCACGGCACTGACTGATAAAGGGCTGATGTTGACTGGGTGGCCCTGACGGATAAAGGACTCCTGTTGACCGGGTGGCCATGGCATTGACTTATAAAGGGCTGCTTTTGACCGAGTGAACCTGGCACTAATAAATGGCTGCTTTTGAACGGGTGGCCCTGGCAATGAATGGTAAGGGCTGCTTTTGACTGGGTACCCCTGTCACTGATTGATAACGGGCTGCTGTTGACTGGGTGGCCCTGGCACTGACTGATAAAGGGATGCTGTTGACTAGGAGGCATTAGCAGTAACTGATAAAGGGCTGATGTTGACTGGGTCTCACTAGCAGTAACTGATAAAGGGCTGATGTTGACTGGGTCTCACTAGCAGTAACTGATAAAGGGCTGATGTTGACTGGGTCTCACTAGCAGTAACTGATAAAGGGCTGATGTTGACTGGGTCTCACTAGCAGTAACTGATAAAGGGCTGATGTTGACTGGGTCTCACTAGCAGTAACTGATAAAGGGCTGATGTTGACTGAGTCTCACTAGCAGTAACTGATAAAGGGCTGCTGTTGACTGGGAGGCACTAGCACTAACTGATAAAGGGGTGCTGTTGACTGGGTGCTCCCTGGCACTGACTGATCTTCTTCTTCTTCGTTCGCTTCTACCGCCCTGTGATCCTACTGAATTTGCGCCTGTGGTCCTCGTTAAGTCCCGTTGTCCCCCGTGGGTCCCCGAAAGGACCACACGAGATCCCCGAGAAGATCACAAGAGGTTGAGTGTATCGCAGGGTTTGAGCTTGTATTCTTGGTGGATCTTAGAAGCGGGATTGCGTGACATCGTGGTTTTCGTTGCCCCAGTTTAGTCTAGAGTTGGATTTTCTCACCGGAAAACCTCGACGTGTTTAGGATATCAGTATATCCCCGCCGGGTGAGAGTTGGTAGCCCACCCAATCCAGAGTTGGGCTTTTTCCCCGGAAAACCTCGACGTGATTAGGATAATACGCATACATCCCGGCCGGGTGAGAGGTGGTTGCCTATCTAGGCTGCCTAGTCCAGTGTCTCCGACTTTAGCATTTTGTGGTCTTGGCCGCTACCCTTCCTAGTTGTGACCAGGATAGAGCTTTTGCACAGGAGGACGAATCCTCACCACTAGTGACTTCCACCCCTGGGTTAAGCGGTTTTATACATATTATCCTAGTATGGGCGTGTTTGGGACGTGACCGACCTCTAGAGTAGAGGTACCGTGACATGAGTAGCTTTCAAGGTTCACCCCTGTTGTGAGCCGGATTTAGGCATATTTCACCAGTATGGGTGTATACCGAGCGTGACCGACCTCTAGAGCGGAGGTGGTGTGACATGCCTAGCCATCAAGTTCCATCCCTGGTGTGTGCCGGTTTAGGCATGTTTCACCAGTGTAGGTGTATTTCGGACGTGGCCGGCCTCTAGAGCAGAGGCGTCGTGGTATGTGTAGCTCTTGCAGCGATACTAATGGACATTCCGATTAAATTTCACATTATCCTTTCCACCACCTTTTCACGTCGGCGCCGCACAGCAACCTTTATTTGTTTTGCGCATTTTCTTCCTTGACCGGGAGGAGCTTCACTCCACGTGCGACATCCGAAGAGTCTGTCCAGCAGTGTCTTAACCTCTGGGTTAAGCCGGTTCAGGCATTTCACCCGATATGAGTGTAATTAGGACGTGGACGACTTCAAGAACGGAGATGCCGTGATGTGACTGTTTGCTTTGCTTTATCCTTTCTACCACCCCTTCTGCAGTGGTGCCGCACAACACCATTTGCACGTTTCTTCATTCGCCGGGAGGAGCACCGCTCCACGCACGGTAGCTGAGGAACCGCGACTGATTTAATGAGGCATTCGCGGTTTCACCGTGAGACAGTGTGAACTTAGACATGCATGAGACAAGCATATGACTACTGGCAGGATCAACCAGATAGCTGTATTCACCGGACCTTTGTCGGATATCTGCCGACATACCGACGCGGGCAAGGGAGACAGCGCTCTGCTTAGAGCGGATCCCTTTCTACCTCGACGGCATTTCATTTTCTTTAACCGGCGGGGGCGGCCGGCGGCTCTCTCTGCTCTAACGAACGAGAAGAAAGCCCGGCCACCCACAACCAACGCACATTACATACTGCAGATAAGATGCACGTTGCGAGAGATGGGCCAATTTCGAAACCATCGGTCGACAAAAATGTACTACACCTTTAGCACGAACCTGGCTGACTAGCCGTTAATATGCTTCGCTCGACGGACAAACCACTTCCTTCTACATCGAAATACCTTAGCTCTCACCGTCCAGGAAGAGAGTGAAACCATGTCTCCCCAAGCACGGATCTCGAGAGTGCTTTTTCGCCAAAAGAACGGTCGGCCTGCGCAACAGCAGCAGCTCGCGCTGTGCAGCTCTGGGCGGCTCTAAGCGCCTGATGCACTGACTGATAAAGGACAGCTGTTGACTGGTTAGTCCTGTCACTGACTGAAAAAGGGCTGCTGTTGACTGGATGGCCTGGCACTGAATGATAAAGGGCTGCTGCTGACTGGGTGGACCTGAAATTTAAATAATAAAAGGTAAATGAATGAAGGTTCCAGAAATGCAACGTTTTTGTAGAAAGAAAAACTGGTGTAAAAATGAGTAAAATTTTAGACTCGCAAAAACCTACAAATTAGAAAAAAAAAAAACAAACAAAGTGATGTGTACTTAACAACAGAGCTGTAGATTTATGCGCAGGCCTTTTTATGAACGTTACAGCTGGCAACAAGCAGACAACAAAAATATATAAAAACAAACAAGCAGAATACATTTGAAATGTACAAACAGGCAAAAATCATTATGTACATAATATATATAGAAACCATCAAAAGTGGAAAAAAGACAGAAAAATTATATTTACCGAGTAATACATGAACACTTTACAAACATATACAACACATGAACACTTTACATATATATATATATATATATACAACACATGAACACTTTACAAGTATATACAACACATGAACACTTTACAAATATATACAACACATGAACATTTTACAAATATATACAACACATGAACACTTTACAAATATATACAACACATGAACACTTTAAACACACTGTCGTCTACTGTCTCCAGTCCAGGAAATGGATAAAAAATACAGATAACGAAGTTAGAATGGGTGTCTCCAAACTACCTATTCAAGCTGTCCACACACTGACTCTTCAGGGTGTATCCACACTGCCTCTTCCTGGTGTACCTACAATTCTTCTTCAGGGGGTATCCACACTGCCTCTTCAGGATGTATCCACACTTCCTCTTCTGTGTGTACCCACACTTCCTCTTCTGTGTGTATCCACACTGCCACTTCAGGATGTATCCACAATGCCTCTTCAGGGTGTACCTACACTTCCTCTTCAGGATGTATCCACACTGCTTCTTCAGGGTGTATCCACAATGCCTCTTCAGGGTGTACCCACACTGCCTCTTCAGGGTGTATCCACACTGCCTCTTCGAGATTTCCCTACACTGCCTCTTCAAGATTTCCCTACACTGCCTCTTCGAGGTGTCACTATACTGCCTCTTCAAGATTTCCCCACACTGCCTCTTCGAGATTTCCCCACACTTCCTCTTCAAGGTGTCCCCACACTGCCTCTTCGAGATTTCCCCACACTGCCTCTTCGAGATTTCCCTACACTGCCTCTTCGAGATTTCCCTACACTGCCTCTTCGAGATTTCACCACACTGCCTCTTCGAAATTTCCCCACACTGCCTCTTCGAGGTGTCCCTACACTGCCTCTTCGAGATTTCCCCACACCGCCTCTTCGGGGTATCTCCACCACTGTTCCCTCTATACTGCGCTCCTGTGAGTTCGGCGCATAAAAAATCATAACGCGCACAAATGTGAAATGAATCTGAAACCGCTGCTTCTTGCTCGGCTCAAAAACTTGTAATTTTCCAGCTTGCAGATGTTGCTCAGTTCTGTAAGAGTAATGAAGAAGATTAAAATCTTGGCGCGTGGTTTTCTGTTACTGTTTGTTTTTGTTGAGACATTACTTTCGAATCGGATGTTTCAACTTCTCTTTCATCGCGTAGCTTGCGTAATACTGTACATCAGGTTTATCCCGTTATTAAATGTACGGGCATGTCTGTGTGTGTGTTTCAAGTTATATATATATATATATATGTATGCCTGTTTGCTGTCTGTGTGCAAAATGTTCATCTCATGTGCCAAAAACATTGTGCGTGGAAATGTGCATAGTAACGTTACTATGCACATTTGCAAGTAGATGCTCGTCCTTCTGGAGTCCTGGCTTCCAACCTTACATAATCTCCAGACTCCCTCTCACCAAAAGTCTCTCATCAAAGTTATTCTTCCAGGGCAAGAAAATTGTTTCAGAGTGTAAGTGTTAATAAAACGAAAGAAGCACTGGTTATCAGTTCATTTGATATTTTAAAAAAATATTTCTCTTAGCAATCGACAGAAAAGAGAGGTCAGAAATGAACGTCAGAAATAAATAGAACAGGCATATCGGATTCTGCAGCAGTTGTTAACTTCTTGAAAAAAATACATGAATCAGAAAATATTCACATAACTATTATAGCCTGCATGATTTTTTTTCTGACCAAACGGCATCAAGGTCAGTCTAGCCTCTCTCACAGATTGGGCAGGTTTTCAGCGTTGCCGCTGAGCTTCTCTTGTAGAGGTCTGGGCCCAGCCATGTCCTTTGTCCGTGTGGGTTATGTAGATAACAACTCTGGGGGATGTGATACCGTTATCTATTGCTCTTTTCTGCAGTCACATAAATATGCTGCGCCAAATTTCTCATATGGCTTTGACTTGGAGTTGAGAGTTTTAATGCCTTTTTAACTTATTGATTATTTCTAGGCCAAGTAAAGTAGTTTAGTGTCAGACCTATTTATAACTAGACAGCTTCTGTTCTCTGAGCCTTGTACCTGAAACCGTTCAGGTGATAATTACCTATATTACGTTGGGCGACAGAACCAAGAAATGGCAGTTTGTTGAGACTTTTTCCCCTCGAACCGTCTAATAACACCTGCAACACACGAATGTTGTTTGTTAGCATTTATGATGGTCGTTTGAGATGAAGACGCAGCTGTAATTGACAATCAGCGACCCATATCTGACATGCTAGCGCCAGGGTTGATGAACCGTGTCCCAGCACTCAGCTGGGGCTCCCAGTAATCGGCCTAGCCTGGTTAGCGGGACAGGGATCACCATAGTCCCCATGGTGGTGGATTTAAGATTAGCCTCCGGCATGAAGAGGTTAATCCTTCTTTGTCGTGCCAAGAAGCCAAATGAGGATGGTGGCTCGAGCTGTTGTTTGTAGCGGAGCTCATTAAAGAGATGGTAGACTAGGAGAATACATCATCCCACTGTCTTCCAAACCTGTGAGGCAGAGATACGAAATAAGTTCTTCAGAACATGACTCTCACGCCTTATATTTGTCTACAGCTCACTATGGCTCTTCATATTTGTCTACAACTCACTATGGCACTTTATATTTTTCTATAGGTCACTCTTCCATATTTCTTCAGCGAAGAAATCTTTGTTCCCTGCGCATGTATTAAGACAAATGCAATGTGCGCCTTTCTTACTTACTACGGGGAATTTGTTAAAAGGTGTTAGATGTTCTTCTGTTTCTCTTGTTTCTATATGTCGTGTTGTTCTTGCTGTGCTCCTTGAAATAGGCGTTTGCCGAAATATTGGATTGTTGTATGTTCTTCATTTATTGGAACTCATCTTGCTTTCTGCCATTCTTGTTTCAGCCCCTTTCTTCACTCTTTTCATCTTTTTTTTTAAAACCGAACCATACATTTTCATCTACTTTATCCTCTCTCTCCCTCTGTGAGAGAGAGAGAGAGAGAGAGAGAGAGAGAGAGAGAGAGAGAGAACATCAGGGTTCGGCAAGAGTTTTCCACAAATCCCTGCACTTTGCTTTTTGCACTCTTGCTCAGGTGAGCCCTCTATTGCTCAACATCATCTCTGTTGTTCTTCTCCATGTCTCTTTTGGTCTACCCTTACTTCTGTTCCCTTGTGGTGTCCATCTTAGTGCTATTTGTGGTAGTGAGTTGTCAGTCATCCGGAGCACATGTCCCAACCATCGCCAGCGTATTTTCCTCAATAATTACTATCAGATGCTTCATCTGCATTTCTGCCAACAAGATGTTATTTCTTTATGGTGTTTGGCCAAGATATTCTTCTAATTCTTCGTAAACATTTAGTCTGGAAAGAAGAATTCAACTTGCTTTCTATGGTTTTGGTGATTTTCTAGCATTCATTTCTATAAAATAGTACACTTAGAACGTTACTGATTATCCTGATTTTCGTCTTCATGCTTAGTTTTTTTTTTTTTTTTTTAGATTTCCATATAGTCTGTAGCATTGCAAAAGCTTGGTTTATTTAGTAAGTCTGATGTTGATGTCCTCTGTGCTGTCTCCATCTTCTAGTACCTTCTTGCCAAGATATACAAATTCGTTGACCTCCTCCACTAACTTGCTTTCTACTCTGAATATATTTCTGTTGTTCACATTTTGCTTCAGTAACTTTGTCTTTCCTACGTTGATCTTTAGTCCTATGTTGTTTGCATTCTGAGTTAGCTTGTTTATTTTATCTTGAATATCTCTGTGGCTGCATGATAGTAGACAAATGTCGTCAGCAAAGTCAAGTTCCTCCAGCACTGTGTCCAGGGTCCATTGTAATCCTCTGCGTCGAGATGTCGCCATCTGTTTTATTACTAGAAGCACTTTTGCCGCAGTCGTCATCTGTCTATCTCTGACAAAGGCAAGTGTATCTGTTAACGGGGCACCAGAAGAGCTACGGATGTTGTCTTGTCATCAAGCGAAAACAAGTTATGATTCTCAGTCCCGGTACCGAAGATGTCGTCTTCACAACCTGGCTTAGAACATGAACTACTTGTATGAAAAAGTCTGAGATATGAACCAGTGTTCTCGTGATGTAGTCAGGATCACTTTCCTGGATGTCAGCCCCCGCCCCCCCTCCCCCCAAACCCCTCATCTCAAGGAGGTAGTAGGTTTTCAGTTTCTTCATCTACAGCAACCACGTATGTTTAATGTCTTTCATTACACCTTTTCCCCACTTATGGGTAAATAAACAAAGGAAACAACCGGTAAAATGACTACTTATATATTTAATTTCATATACTTCAGTAATTTCTCTAATCTGAATTAGAGCCATGACTTGTTAGTCAGACAAACGGATCATCAACTGGGATCACCAGCTAGGATCATATTACTAGGATTATCAACTAGGATCATCAAGTAGGGTCATCAGCTAGGATGATCAAATATGATTATGCTGCTGCGATCATCAGCTAGGATCAGACTTCTAGGGTCATGCTACTAAGATATCAACTTGGATTATCATCTGTGGTCATCAAATAGGATAATGTTACTAGGATCATCAGTTATTAAAAACACTCTTAGGATCATACTACTAAGATTCTCAACTAGAATCATGCTACTGGAACCATCAGCTAGAATAAAACTCATTCTACTAGGATCATCAACTAAGATATGGTACTAATATCATGCTGCTAATAACATGGCGTTATGATTATCAGCCTGGTTCACTGTACAAGGATTATCAACAGAGACCATACAGCAACAAGAATAATGGTACTAGGATCGTCGACGGGTCAGGGTCTTGGCTAGTTCTGTTTCATCAGCCCTGATAAAAGCACCGTGTCTCCATCGAAGACACATTTGTTCCCTCCACATATGCTAAGAAAACGTTGATAGAACCGTGCCTCCAGGAAAGACACCTTTGTTCCCTCCACGTATGTTAAGAAAACGTTGATATAACCGTGTGACCCCAGCGAAGACACCTTTGTTCCCTCCACGGATATTAATAGAACGTTAAAAACACAACAAAAGTTACACTTTTAGTGTTCAGTACTCCCCCTCTTGCTTTCCACTGGGAATCTATCGACATATAGTATTGCTGACCTAACTACAACAAAGGTTACAATTCTGGTGATGTAAGAGAAAGATGGTTCAGAAAGAAATCCACAGAATGTTGTCGAAATAGAAAAGGTTGTAAGACAATTGATCAACAATATATCCAAATAAAATCTTATTATAATAGGGTTCTTATTTGAAATTTTCAATCCTCCTATTTCTCTCTTTCGTTCTCGTGAGCCTTATGTTTGAAGACAGAAATATTTGAGAGAAGAAAGGAGATTCGTTCATTGATATGTTTATGCCTATGTAAAAGGAAGAAACATCAAAGGTAAAGATAGCCATGTTATGTCACACAAGCACCTGGAGGATATAGTGTTAGTGTCCATGTTTTCCTTGGCCAGTCGGCACACTAGAGGGTGATGTGGTCAGTTGTTATGACTGTCCTCCTTATGTGGTCAGTGTTATGACTGTCCTCCTTATGTGGTCAGTGTTATGAATGTCCTCCTTATGTGGTCAGTGTTATGACTGTCCTCCTTATGTGGTCAGTGTTATGACTGTCCTCCTTATGTGGTCTGTGTTATGACTGTCCTCCTTATGTGGTCAGTGTTATGACTGTCCTCCTTATGTGGTCAGTGTTACGACTGTCCTCCTTATGTGGTCAGTGTTATGACTGTCCTCCTTATGTGGTCAGTGTTACGACTGTCCTCCTTATGTGGTCAGTGTTATGACTGTCCTCCTTATGTGGTCAGTGTTATGACTGTCTTCCTTATGTGGTCAGTGTTATGAATGTCCTCCTTATGTGGTCAGTGTTATGACTGTCTTCCTTATGTGGTCAGTGTTATGAATGTCCTCCTTATGTGGTCAGTGTTATGACTGTCCTCCTTATGTGGTCAGTGTTACGACTGTCCTCCTTATGTGGTCAGTGTTATGACTGTCCTCCTTATGTGGTCAGTGTTATGACTGTCCTCCTTATGTGGTCAGTGTTATGACTGTCCTCCTTATGTGGTCAGTGTTATGACTGTCTTCCTTATGTGGTCAGTGTTATGACTGTCCTCCTTACTGGAGCATCCAGACTGGACAGCAAGAGGAGCCATAGCAGCACCAGGACACGACTTGTTTAAGAAAATGTGCATAAATTAACACACAAAAACAAGAACATTCAATACCTTTCACGAATAGCAGACTAGATTCATGCTCGATGTAAAGTACATGAAATAAATAATAGTTTGTCTCTTCTAGCACTAGTCATATATGACAGAATAGTTTGTCACTTCTAGCACTAGTCATGTATGACAGAATAGTTTGTAACTTCAAGCATTATTCTTGCGTGACATAATATTTTCTCATTTCTTGCACCAGATTTGTATGTCAGAATAGTGTATCATTTATAACACTAGTTCTGTGTGACAAAATAGTTTGTCACATCTAACACTAATCCTCCATTTATAATAGATTGTCACTTGTAAAACTAGTCATGTGGGGCAGAATAGTTTATCACTTCTAGCACTAGTCTTGTGTGACAGAATAGTTTGTCACTTCTAGCACTAGTCCTGTGTGGCAGAATAGTTTGCCACTTCTAGCACTAGTCCTGTGTGGCAGAATAATTTGCCACTTCTAGCACTAGTCCTGTATGACAGAATAGTTTGCCACTTCTAGCACTAGTCCTGTGTGGCAGAATAATTTGCCACTTCTAGCACTAGTCCTGTATGACAGAATAGTTTGCCACTTCTAGCACTAGTCCTGTGTGGCAGAATAATTTGCCACTTCTAGCACTAGTCCTGTATGACAGAATAGTTTGCCACTTCTAGCACTAGTCCTGTGTGGCAGAATAGTTTGCCACTTCTAGCACTAGTCCTGTGTGGCAGAACAGTTTGCCACTTCTAGCACTAGTCCTGTATGGCAGAATAGTTTGCCACTTCTAGCACTAGTCCTGTATGGCAGAATAGTTTGCCACTTCTAGCACTAGTCATGTGTGGCAGAATAGTTTGCCACTTCTAGCACTAGTCCTGTATGGCAGAATAGTTTGCCACTTCTAGCACTAGTCCTGTATGGCAGAATAGTTTGCCACTTCTAGCATTAGTCCTGTATGGCAGAATAGTTTGTCACTTCTAGCACTAGTCATGTGTGGCAGAATAGTTTGTCACTTCTAGCATTAGTCCTGTATGGCAGAATGGATAAGATAAGCTTCATGATTTAGTGTCAGATAATAGAAGATGGTTTAACTTGGAGAAGATAATGGAAGATGGTTTAACTTGGAGAAGATAATGGAAGATGGTTTAACTTGGAGAAGATAATGGAAGATGGTTTAACTTGGAGAAGATAATGGAAGATGGTTTAACTTGGAGAAGATAATGGAAGATGGTTTAACTTGGAGAAGATAATGGAAAATGATTTAACTTGGAGAAGATAATGGAAGATGGTTTAACTTGGAGAAAATAATGGAAGACAAATCCAACACTTAAAGGTCACTGGCCTGTGCCTGCAAGAGAAACTGTGTATACTGTGCACAACTTTCAACATTTCTCCTCTCTCCTCCCTCTCTATCTCTTTCTCTCTCTTTCTCTCAATCACATACACACTCTCCCTCTGTCACTAGTTCTCTCTACCATTATCGCACATTCTCTCTTATTCACACACGCGCTCTTTCTAGCTCTATCACTCTCACATATACTCTCTCTCTCTCATTCACAAACACACACTCTCTTCCTATATCACGCGTTATCTCTATCACTCTCTCTCATTCACACACACACGCTTCCTCTATCAATCGTTATCTCTATCACTCTCATTCTCTCTCTCATTCACAAACACACCCTCTCTTTCTCTCATTCACACACACGCTCTTTTCCTCTATCACCCGTTATCTCTATCACTCTCACTCTCTCTCTCATTCACACACACACACACGCTCTCTTCCTCCATCACCCGTTATCTCCATCATTCTCTCTCATTCACGCACACATGCTCTCTCGCTCATTCACACACGCACGCTCTCTTCCTCTATCACCCGTTATCTCTATCACTCTCACTCTCTCTCATTCACACACATACACACACTCTCTCTTCCTCTATCACCCGTTCTCTCTATCACTCTCACACATACTCTCTCTCATCCACATACACACTCTGTCTTCTTCTATCACCCGCTATATCTATCACTCTCACTCTCATTCACACACACACACGCTCTCTTTCTCCATCACCCGCTATATCTATCACTCTCACTCTCTCTCATTCACACACACTCTGTCTGGCACCTCATTATAGTGTTTAGCTATTCTGTTTTTATCCAGCATCTGGTCCGCACTGAAACCCTCCAGGCTCTCCCTCTCAGCAGAGGAAGCCCTCTGGCCCTCATAGCATCAGAGCAACCCACCAGCTTGACCTCTTCTCCCATTGGCCATGACCTGGGACTGGCTTCGAGAAAGAGAGCACTCACTTCTTCCTTACATGGTCTAGAGTACTGGCCTTTGTGTAATGTGTGGAGGGGGGGCATTGACATCTTTACTCGAGATGAAACATTAACAAACTCGATGTCAATATTTTTTTAAATATAAGTTATACGAAACATAGCCAGTTTTAGTACAACTTCGGTTATTTCAAAATAAAATCTTATTATAATAGCGCTCTTATTGAAATTTCCAGTTCTCCTATTTCTCTCTTTCGTTCTCGAGAGACTTATGTTTGAAGACAGAAATGTTTGAGAGAAGAAACGAGATATCTTTGATTTCTATATGTATCTAAAGGAAAGAAACATCAAAGGTAAAGGTAGCCATGTTATGTTACGGAGACACCTGGAAGATATGATGTTAGTGTCCATGTTTTACTTGGCCAGTCGGCACACTAGAGGGTGATGTGGTCAGTGTTATGATTGTCTTCCTTTTGTGGTTAGTGTTATGATTGTCCTCCTTATGTGGTCAGAGGTATGATTGTCCTCCTTATGTGGTCAGTGTTATGACTGTCCTCCTAATGTGGTCAGTGTTATTTTTGTCCTCCTTATGTGGTCTGTGTTATGAATGTCCTCCTTTGCTTTCTCAGATGCAAGAAGAACCAAGCACCATTTCTGCAAGTAGGTGACTGGAGCTCTTCCGTCATGCTTGATCCACCCAGCATTTACAGTGAAACATAGACTGCAGAAAACATAGCTAGTTATAGGGGATCATGGGTTACAGAAAACTTGGTCATTTGTAGGAAAACACTGTTTAAAAAAACAAAGCCAACCACAGTGAAATATAGGTTACTCAAAATATAGCCAGTTACAATAAGACTAAATTCATCTGGCTGAAAAGAAAAAATATAACAAAACTGTGTTGTTGTTCATATTGTTGGCCACTATTCTGAAAACTCTATGATCCACTGATTACCTCTGTTGGTTACCTTCTCATCAAGTAGAGACACACCTGTCCAACAATATTCCAGCAAGAAGATACAAACCTTTACATCAATATTCCACCAAGACGAGACACACCTGTCAAAAAATATTCCATCAATCAGAAACACAGCTGTCCAACAATATTTCACCACTCAGAGATACCTGATCAACAGTATTCCACCAGGAAGAGATACTCCTGTTTAACAATATTCCACTAAGCAAAGCCACCTTTTGAAACATTTTCCACCAAACAGAGACACACCTGTCCAACAATATTCCAGGAGGAAGAGACACTCCTGCTCAACAGTATCCAACCAAAGTATAGATACCTGTTCAACAATATTCCACCAGGAAGAAACAAACATGTTCAAAAATGTTCCACCAATATGATATATGTTCAACAATATCCCACCAGGAAGAGATACACCTATTCAACAATATTTCACCAGGAAGAGAGACATTTGTTCAACAATACTCCATAAGGAAGAGGCACACCTGTTCAACAATATTCCACCAATCAGAGATAGCTCTTTAACAATATTCCACCAAGCAGAGATACCTGTTCAACAATATTTCATCAGGAGGAATCACAATTTTTCAACATATTCCACTAAGCAGAGAAACTTGTTCAATAATATTTCACCAGTAAGAGACAAACCTGATCAACAATATTCCACCAAGAAGAGACACCTGTTCAACAATATTCCATCAGTAAGAGGCACACCTGTTCAACAATATTTCACACATCAGAGATATGTGTTCAACAAAATTCCACCAGAAAAAAACACAGCTGTTCAACAATAGTCCAGAAGCAGAGATACCGGTTCAAAAATATTCCACAAAGGAGAGATACATGTTCAACAAAATTTCACCTAGCAAAGATACCTGTTCAACAATATTCGATGAAGCAGAGATAGCTGTTCAACAATATTCCACCAGCAAAAGACACACATGTTCAACAATATTTCACCAAGCAACGATGCCTGTGCATCAATATTCCACCAGGAGGGCACACAAAGAGATACTTGTTCAATAATATTCCACCAAGAAGAAATGCCTTTAAAAAAATATTCCACCAGGAAAACACTCACCCGTTCAACAATATTCCATTAATCAAAGATACTTGTAGAACAATATTTCACCAGGCAGAGATACCTCTTGAACATTATTCCACCAGGAAATGACACACCTGTTCAACAATATTCCACCAGGAACTGACACACCTGTTCAACAATATTCCACTAAGAACTGACACACCTGTTCAACAATATTCCACCAGGAACTGACACACCTGTTCACCAATATTCCACTAGGAATAGGCATACGTGCTCACCAATATTCCTCCAGGTTTAGACACACCTGTTTAATAATATTCCAACAAGCAGAGATATCTGTCCAACAATATTCCAACAAGAAGCTATAGATCTGTCCAAAAATATTCCACAAAGCAGAAATACCCGTTAAACATTATTACATCAGAAAGAGACACAATTATTCAACAATATTCCACCATGAAGACACACACCTGTACATAAATACCAGAGGAAGTCACTAAGTAGCTCGCAAACTGAAATATTTTATCAATTGCAGTTATCAGGTAATATTTAAATATATCCTTAGATAGCACCATCATCCAACTTTATAATAGTTGTATATAGGGGTCGACGAGTGTTACGTGCGCATGGTCAAAGCAATAACAAAGTAACTACTCAATTGTTAGTGAGCACCAAAGAAGAACAGAGAAGTATAGAGCTATTTTTGTGGCTAAAGGACATTCAGTTAAGGACATTCATAAGGAACTGATTACAGTTTATGCTGAAAACTGTTTATAACGTAAAGCGGTCTATAACTGGTTAAAATAATTTTTTTCAGGGACGCATCGACATTTTTGACAAGTCTGACTTGACCGTCCTGTTCAGATTGCAACAGAAGTGACAGTGCAACGTGTGAATGAGACTATCAGAGCTGACAGACGAGTAACGATAGACAGTGTAGCAAGTGCACTCTGAAGTTCACCTAGCTTAGCCTACAGAATAATACATGAGCAATTGAATTTTCGGAAAGTTTGCTCACGTTGGGTACCCAGAGATCTGAATGATGAACACAACATGAACCGATTTAGTTTGTCATGCAGCATTTCTGTAATTACGCATATGAGGTGAAGACTTCCTCCACAGGAATTTTACTGGAGACGAATCTTGGGTGCACCACTACCAACCCGAATCAAAACGTGCCTCAATGCAATGGAAACACCCGTCATCGCCATGCGCAAATCAAGATTACGCCTTCTCCTGGAAAGGTTATGCTGACAGTGTTCTGGGGTTATCAAGGAGTGTTGTTAACCAAGTTCCAGAAGTGTGGTGACATTGTGAAATCTGTATCGTACTGTGAAGTTCTATCTATGCTAAGGGATGTAATTCGAAGAAAACGTCCTGGTCTGCTGACTAGAGCTGTACTTCTCCTTCATGATAATGCCAGACCACACATGGCTAGGTTAGCCACAGAGAAAATTAGCCAGTTGGGTTGAGAAGTTCTTTAACATCTACCCTATAGTCCTGATTTAGCTGCAAGTGATTTTCACATGTTTTGGTCCATTGAAAAACCACTTTGGCGGGAGAAAGTTCTCGAGTGATGAAGAGGTGTAAACAGAAGTAAAACATGGTTCAGACTCTCAATGTTTACGCCACGGGTCACTGATTACACGATGGGACAAATGTATCGATGTTGGTGGCGATGTTGAGAAATATGGGACTACTGTAGGCTCAAACATTAAAAGTTTTCAAATTACTGTCAGTTAGTTTTTATTTTTTCTTTTTTTTTTTTAACAGGCATTTGCGAGTTATTTAGTGACTTCCCCTCGTATTTCGCAGAGCAGAGATAACTGATCAACAAATTTCCACCAAGCAGATATACCTGTTCAACAATATTCCATCAGGCAGAGACACATCTGTTCAGGAATATTCCACCAGAGATAACTGCCCAACAATATTCCACCAGGAAGAGAAACACCTATTAAATAATACTCCACCACAACAGACCTACCTGCTCAACAATACTCTATCAAATAAAGGCACACCAGTCCAACAATAATTCACCAAAGTGAGACTCAGGTGCACAACAATACTTCACCAAGTAGAGTCACAACTTTCAATCAGTACACTACCAAACAGAGACACACTTGTACAACAATACTCCACCAAATAAAGACAAAGCTGTTAAACAATATTTTACCAAACAGAGACACACTTGTACAACAATACTCCACCAAATAAAGACAAAGCTGTTAAACAATATTTTACCAAACAGAGACACACTTGTACAACTATACTCCACCAAATAAAGACAAAGCTGTTAAACAATATTTTACCAAACAGAGACACACTTGTACAACTATACTCCACCAAATAGAGACAAAGCTGTTAAACAATATTTTACCAAACAGAGACACACCTGTACAACAATACTCCACCAAATAGAGACAAAGCTGTTAAACAATACTCTATCAAACAGAGACACACATGTACAACAACACTCCACCAAATAAAGACAAAGCTGTTAAACAATACTCTACCAAACAGAAACACACCTGTACAACAATACTCTACCATATAGAGACAAAGCTGTTAAACACTACTCTACCAAACAAGGATATACCTGTCAAACAATACTCCACCAAGTAGAGTCACAACTGTCAAACAATACTCCATCAAGCAGTGTCACAGCTGTCAAACAATACTCCACCAAAAGACTCACAGCTGTCAAACAATACTCCACCAAGCAGTGTCACAGCTGTCAAACAATACTCCACCGAGCAGTGTCACAGCTGTCAAACAATACTCCACTAAGAAGACTCACAGCTGTCAAACAATACCCCACCAAGCAGTGTCACAGCTGTCAAACAATACTCCACCAAGTAGTGTCACAGCTGTCAAACAATACTCCACCAAGCAGTGTCACAGCTGTCAAACACTACTCCACCAAATAGAGTCACAACTGTCAAACAATATTCCATCAAGTACACTATAAAGGAAACAACTCATGAGAAACAGGTAAAGATATAGATAATAGAAACAACTCGTAAGAAAACGGTAAAATACCTTATTTCTTATTTTGTGGCAAGTGTTGTCATTATATTTTTTACTATAATTAGCTGTTCATCATCACTCCCATCATCATCACCGTTGTCATCATTCTGATTATCATCATTAGAATTTTTAGCAGGATCATAGGCGTCATCATCATCATCATCATCATCATCAGCAGCAGCAGCAGCAGCAGCATCAACATCACCATCACCACCATCATCAGCATCATCATCATCATCTTTAACATCATCGTTAACAACAAAAGCAAACTGTTTTTATGATCATTGACTAGCACAGAAAAAAGCATTTGAAGGGACACACATTGAGTGGTTTCCTAGGAAAATGACGTCATTTTTATATTTAGCTGATAACAGTAGTTGGTAGCCCCCGTGTGGTACCCGGGATCTGCAAAGAATAGGACCACTGTACCCTACCATGCATGATCGTAAAAGGCGACTAAGGAGGGTTTAGCATAGGGCCAGCAACCCTATCTGGTAAAAAAACTATCAGACTGCTACAGAAACGGAAGCAAGGGAAAAAACAAATGCAGGTGGAAGGAGAAATGCGTATCAGGAAACTGAGCCCATGAAGGTTGTGGATGAAAGCCAGCCACTGGAAGTCCCCAGCCAGACTGCAGACCTCCTGGAACCTAAACACAAGATGCAAATAGGCAGCTGGAATGTAAGAACACTAAACCAGACCGGAAAACTAGCACAAACAATCAAGGAAATGCACAGATACAAACTAGACATACTAGGAATACAAGAAGCAAGATGGACAGGACAAGGCAGAAGGAAATTAACAACACAGCACACAGAAGATATGGTCAGGTAAAGAAGATCTTCATGAAGGAGGAGTAGCATTGATTATAACAAAAGAAGCATCAAGAGCATTGCTGAAATGGACCCCAATAAATGAGAGATTATTATATGCACCGTTCAACTCAAGATTCACGAAGCTGTCTATTATAGTTTGTTATGCACCAACAGAAGCAGATGAAGAGGAATTAAAAGAAGATTTTTACAACAGCCTTCAAGCAACAGTAGAAACAATACGCAAGCATGATATGCTACTCATCTTGGGCCACTTCAATGCAAAAGTAGGTGAAGGAAATGAAGATAGAAGAAGAATCATGGGAAGAGAAGGAATCGGAGAAATAAATGAAAATGGAGAAAGGCTGTGCAGTTTCTGTGAAGAAAACATGATGACCATCGGAGGGACAATTTTCCTACATAAAAACATCAATAAGGTGACTTGGAGGTCACCAGATAAAACCACAGAAAACCAAATCTATCACATACTAATAAACAACAAGTGGAAACGGTCACTACAAGATGTGCGAGCAAGGAAAGGAGCAGATGTAGGAAGTGATCACAACCTTCTGGTAGCAAAAATAAAACTAAAATTAAAGAAAGCCAAAATCGGAGAACACAGGAAGATACATTTTGATACAAGAAAACTGATAGACCAGCAAACAAGAAATGAATTCTCAATAGTACTTAAGAACCGCTTCAGTGTCCTACAAAACGAAGCAGAAATGTTCATATTAGAGTTCAATAAAACACTACAGGAAACAGTAAAAGAGGTGCTGGGATATCGGAAAAGGAGAAAAGATGAATGGATAAGCGAGACCACATGGGAAAAGATAGAGCAAAGAAAAGAAATCAAGAAAAAATTACTGAACACCAAATCACAAAGTCTTAAAGAACGAGTTTTAAGTAATTATGCACAAAAAGACAAAGAAGTGAAGGAATCATGCCGTCAAGATAAACGTCAATATTATGACAACTTAGCAGAAACAGCAGAGAAAGCAGCATATACAAATGACATGAAAACCATATATAAAATCACAAAGCAGATGACAGGTAACTTCAACACAAGATGTGAAAATGCAGTAAGAACACAAAATGGACAACTGGTCAGTGGAGAAAGAGAAAAAACTGAAAGATGGAAGGAACACTTTAACACCCTACTAAACAGAACACAAGCAGCACAAACAATAGACATACCTGAAGCAACCTTTTTGCTATAGCCATCTCTAACACTGCTGACACCCTTAGCATTCCACTGCATTATTTTAAGTTCTTGCTTTTTGGCTGTTTTCTTCCGTTGTATTTTTTGGCCAGTAGCTCTACTCTCATGTCTCCTGACTCCACAAGACGAACTGAGAGGACCTCCAATACCTGAAGCAAAAACGGAACTAAACATCAATACAGGACCAATAACAATAAATGAAGTAAAGGAGGCGATAAAGAAGCTAAAATCAGACAGGGAACAGAAACGCCAAAACAACTTTGCCGGATATTACAACAAATTTGGGATCTAGAAAAAGCCCCAGAGGAGTGGAAAACTGGGCTTATAGTAAAACTACCAAAGAAGGGTGACCTCAGAGATTGCAGGAACTGGAGAGGCATTACCCTACTGCCACTCACCAGTAAAGTATTTTGCAGAATAATCATCAACAGAATTGTACCAACACTTGAGGAAAAACTTCGGAAAGAGCAGGCAGGATTTAGGAAAGGAAGATCATGCATAGACCACATATTTTTACTTAGACAAATATTAGAACAGGCAAATGAGTGGAATAGCACAACATATGCATTATTCATAGATTTTGAGAAAGCCTTTGACGGTGTCAACAGAGATGCACTGTAGAAAATCCTAAGATGGCATGGCCTCCCACATAAAATAGTTAATGTAATCAAAGCCCTATACGAGGGTTTTCAATGCAAAGTTATCTGTGGAGAACATACCTCCAGCAGCTTTAGGGTACAAACAGGAGTGAAACAGGAATGTGTACTATCACCAACATTATTTATCTTGGCAGTAGACTGGTTAATGAAGGAGGCAACATCAGACAAACTCAGAGGATTACAATGGACCCTTGACACAGTGCTGTAAGACCTTGACTTTGCGGACGACATTTGTCTATTATCAAGCAGTCACAAAGATATGCAAGATAAAATAAACAAGCTAACTCAGAATGCAAACATAGGACTAAAGATCAACGTAGGAAAGACAAAGTTAATGAAGCAAAATGTGAACAACAGAAATGTACTCAGAGTAGATAACAAGTTAGTGGAGGAAGTCAACGAATCTGTATACCTTGCCAGCAGAGTAGTAGAAAATGGAGACAGCACAGAGGACATCAATAGCAGAATTACTAGAGTAAACCAGGCTTTTGCAGTGCTGCAGACTATATGGAAATCAAACTGAAACTAAGCATAAATATGAAAATCAGGATATTTAAGAGTAATGTTCTAAGTGTACTACTCTATGGAAGTGAATGCTGGAAAATCACCAAAACCATAGAAAACAAGTTGAATTTTTTCCACACTAAATGTTTACGAAGAATTAGAAAAATGTTTTGGCCAAACACCATAAGAAATAACATCTTATTAGCAGAAATGCAGATGAAACCACTGACAACAATTAGTGAGGAAAGACGCTGCCGATGGTTGGGACATGTGCTCCGAAAGACTGACAACTCACTACCAAAAATAGCACTAAGATGGACACCACAGGGGAACAGAAGTAAGGGTAGACCAAAAGAGACATGGAGAAGAACAACAGAAAGGATGTTGAGGAATAGAGGGCTCACCTAGGCAAGAGCAGAAAAAAAGGCGAAGGACAGACATTTGTGGAAAACCCTTGCGGAAGCCCCATGTGCATTGGGCACTTAAGGTTCAGAGAGAGAGAGAGAGAGAGAGAGGGAGAGAGAGTTTGTAGCATTTTTAAAAATATTACAAGGTTTTTGGACCAGTATGTCTCCGCGTCGCCTTAGACAGACTATCATGATCATCACCATCATCACCATCATCATCATCATCAGCAGCAGCAGCAGCAGCAACATCCTGTTATGTACCAGTATCGCTTTCTTAAAAAAAAAACAAGTCAACAGCTTGTTCTTATTTAACGTAAAGAACTTCTTCTCTCTCACTCACTCACTCTCTCCCTCTCTCTCTCTCACTCACTCTCTCACTCATTCACTCTCTCCTTCTGTCTCTTTCCCTTTTACTCTCTCTCTCACAGAGAGTATAATACTAAACATAGCCAGCGTTAAAAAAACTGTCTTCTTCCTAAATCCATTATTGATCTGTACAAGAAAAGCCTTGCATACTCTGCAGTACAGCTCTGGAACACCCTCCCCTACCATTTAAAATCCAATCGTAATACTTCATCCTTTAACTCAAACCTGTTTCATTATTTAATTGCTTGTAATTATATGCCTACATAAAATAACCCGGTAGACTCAGAGAGCGAGGTGGGGTATTAGGTGGCTCTACTACTCCTATAAAGTGCCTCAGGTGCTCAGTGAAGGGAATACCAGGCGGGTCAGAGGCGCCTTAAAACCTCTCGCTCCCGCTGCCTTGCGGGTAGGACAGGGAGTCCAAAGGCTAGGGGAGAGTCCGTACACAAACCAACAGAAGGCAGCGGGAAACCACTGCTGTAGCTCCCAAGAACAAGTATGCTTATTCAGAGTCATAGATTTATCATGAACGACGTTAACGGATGTTCCTCTGGAACAGCCTCGTCCGGTAGGGCAGCTCACGAGCCACAGGTGAGGCCAGATCGTCATCAAGCTACTGGTGGCAAAACTAACAAGTTCAAAATAGCAACATGGAATGTTAGAACTTTATTCCAGGCTGAAAAATTAGAAAATGTAAAGATGGAAATGGAAAGGATGAAGATCAACATATTAGGAATGAGTGAAGTTAGATGGACAGGTGCAGGAAAGATAAACTCAGATAAATATACAATAATATATTCAGGAAATGAGAAACATGAACGAGGAGTAGGAATTATATTTGATGAACAAACGGCAAGGACAACTGTAGGATATTTGAACATCTCGGACAGAGTCCTGCTAGCCCAACTGAAAGGACAACCAATAAACATAAATATTATACAAGTGTATGCTCCAACATCTGAAAGTTCTGAGGAAGATGTACATATATTTTATAATAACATAGAGACAGCACTAAAACACACAAAGTCACATGAAGTTACCATAGTCATGGGAGATTTTAATGCCAAAGTTGGTAAAGGAAGAACTTCGGACATCGTTGGTGACTATGGACTGGGGGAGAGGAATGAAAGAGGTTATAAA
This sequence comes from Achatina immaculata, assembly GCA_009760885.1. NCBI lineage: Eukaryota > Metazoa > Mollusca > Gastropoda > Stylommatophora > Achatinidae > Lissachatina > Lissachatina immaculata. Next base: position 21,403,566 of record CM019698.1, read on the forward strand.
TTAATTGAATGGGCAAGAATACACAGCATGGTTGTAGGAAACACCTGGTTTAAACAACATCCTCGAAGACTGGCAACGTGGTGCAGCCCAGACAAAAAGACATTTAATCAGATAGACTACATATTAATCAACAAACGATTCCGCAATGCATTACTGACAACAAAAACCATGCCAGGAGCTGACTGCAATAGTGACCATGATCCACTCTGTGGAAAAGTTAGAATAAAGCTAAAGAAAGCAGGCAGAAAAGTGAGAAACATCAAACTGAATACAGAACTTCTTAAAAATGACCAAGAACTGCGAGAACAATACAAAGTTATTATAACAAATAGATACAATGCAATAGCAAAGATAAATAGTATAGATCAACAATGGGAAATGTTAAGAGATTCTATCCACCAAACTGTTAAGGAGATAATACCACCGAAAAAAGAAGCCCCTAAAAATAAATGGATGACAGACGACATCATAGGACTGATGGACAAGAGGAGGAGGAGTAAAAATAACGAGGAAAAATATAGCAAGATAAATAAAGAAATAAGACGCAAATGCAGAGAAGCAAAAGAAGTGTGGTTAAATGAACAGTGCAGACAGATAGAGGACGCTCATAATAAAGACAGCAAAAACATGCATAAAAGAATTAATGAACTCACAGGCAGGAAAACAAAATATACCACAGGATGCCTGAAATCGAAAGAAGGTAAAATGTTAATGGGAAAAGAAGACATTGTGGACAGGTGGACAGAGTATATCGGTGAGCTATATGGAGGAGAAAGACCAGAATTAACACCATATACTGAAAACTGTGATGGACCGCCAATACTTGAAGATGAAATCATAGACGCCATCAAACACATGAAGAAAGGAAAAGCGACTGGGCCTGATAATATAACAGTAGAAGAAATAGAGGCACTAGAGGAGACAGGAATAAAAATAATAACCAAGTTAATGAATGATATTTACAACAGTGGATATATTCCCAGTGACCTGATTAAATCCACGTTTATAGCACTACAAAAGAAACCAGGTGCAAAGGAATGTGACGACCACCGGACTATCAGCCTCTCATGTCACATAACGAAGCTACTTCTGAGAATCATTATGAGAAGAACAAGGAAAAAGATAAAAATGGAAATAGCAGATGAACAGTTTGGATTTGTTGAAGGAAAGGGAACACACAATGCCATTTATGCTTTACGAACACTAACAGAAAGAGCTTTAGAAGTACAGAAAGATCTCTACTTATGCTTCATTGATTACACCAAGGCATTTGACCAGGTAAAACATACTGAAATTATTAAAATGCTTGAAGACATCAGTATAGACGGCAAAGACCTGAGGATTGTAAAACATCTATACTGGCAGCAAGAAGCAGCAGTTCGAGTTGAAAATATAATTGGAAAATACCAACCTATAAAACAAGGGGTGCGACAAGGATGTGTACTATCTCCAGACCTTTTTTCTCTGTACAGCGAGAATATTCTAAGAACAATCATCACAGAACCAGGCATAAAAATTGGAGGATACAATATTAACAACCTTCAGTATGCTGACGACACAGTACTAATAGCTGAGAACTAGCAAGACCTGCAAAATCTCTTGGATAAAGTCACCAAAGAAAGTGAACAGAAAGGCCTTACTTTGAACATCAAAAAGACAGAGGCTATGGTTATATCTAAGAAACAGAATCCACCAGCATGCAGTATAACATTAAACGGAACCATTCTAAAGCAGGTGCAGAAATTCAAATACGTTGGAGCAGTAATAACTTCAGATGGGAAATGCACAACAGAAATTAGGAACAGAATATGCCAACCAAAGACTGCATTTCAGAGAATGAGAAACATTTTAGCTAACACATCTTTATCAATGAATGTTAGAAAACGAGTCCTAAAATGCTATATTGAACCTATCTTGTTATATGGAAGTGAATCATGGACAATAGGCAAGTCTGCACAAAAATCATTGGAAGCAGCAGAAATGTGGTTTATTAGAAGAATGTTGCGAATCCCCTGGACAGCAAAAATAATTAATGAAGAATGTATGAGAAGAGCTGGAGAGACAAAAAACCATGTCAGAAAGATAAGAGAGAGACAATGTACTTTCATAGGACATGCAATGAGAAGAGGGGGCATGGAAAATATTATAACAACAGGAAAAATAGAAGGAAGAAGATCAAGAGGAAGACCAAGAGAAATGATACTGGACAGTCTGACGGGATGGTGTGAGAGGAGATCACCAACTGAACTGGTGGCCTGCATGAAGTATCGGGTACTCTGGAGAAGCATAATAGCCAACGCCAGTCGGCACGGCACCTGATGATGATGATAAAATAGCCAGCACTCTCTCAACACGTGAATCGCCAACCATCAAGTACTAAAATGACATAGTTAGAAAAGCAACTTGTTAGATATTGTTAGAAAATATTTTAATGTCTGTTAAAAAAAAACATGTTAGAAGATCTGTATTTACAATGTATTTTTGTTTATGTATATGTCTGCGTGTGTATGTGTACGTGAGTGCTATTTTTTTAGGTTAATTACTTCTTCTCTTTTACTTTGAATGTATTAGATAAATATTACACTCTTTTGATATGTCTTTTCCTAATTTAATTTGTATATGTGTACTAAATCAAGTGTGTGGGAAGAATGAAAGATGGAGTGATGAAGGGCAGAATGTAAGACGGGCCTGCGTGCCCAATTCTTTACCCTTTAAAAATAAAGATTATTCATTCAATCATTCATTCATTCCTTCATTCACTCTCTCCCTCACTCACTCACTCTCTCCCTCCGTCTCTCTCTCTCTCTCTCTCTCTCTCTCAAGGTCCCTGCTGACAGGCGTATGATATCATGTCCTTCCATAACCGTTGATCCCTTGTGCATCTCAACAGGCTTGTCACTGAACATATCCCGTGCCAGGATACCAAACCATCAAACATCTTGTCTCTCTGTCTACCTCTGTCCCTCGATACCTTTGGATGAATAGAATAGATGAAGCAAACTTCTAATCTAACAACAATTTAAACAAACAAACAAAGAACAAAAAAATGTTCACAAATGTATTCTCATATTCCAGTTATTTAAAGAGAACAAGAACCTAAACACCTTGGCGAGGTTACAAAGGGAAAGTGAAAGAAGATATTTTCACAAGTCAGCAAAATATGATATCAATTCTAGATTTCTTCCCACTATCATTTGGACGAGATGCCAGTTTTCTGATTCAGTTTTTCTATTCTTGAAATCTTGCGTAAATGAGCTCCCATAGGTGAGTCTGCATCTCATACTTCAGTGAAGAATATAAACTTTGTGCAGACAAATTATTTGTTGGAGCGGTTCTCAAAGTGTGGATATTTGGACTCTCGTCTTTTCAGGGCTTTCAGAAATATGTATACAAAAGTAACAAAGGAAATAACACCTTCTTGACAAAAATGCAACTGGAACCATTTACTTGGATTACTGGGGTAAGACGTTGACCATGGTTGGGGCATGAGCTCCGGATTACTGGTGCAGTCAGTGATTTGCATGTCCCTTGCGGAACTTTGTCTCCCTAACAGCACTCCTAAGGCCTCTCCGATGTAAGCAAGATGTCATGCTGCTGATGCATCCATTTGCAGATTATCAACTATGTCTTGTATCCATCTTAGCCTTCGTCTTCCTCTCTTTTTTCCGAGTATGTACCCTTCTAAGATGGTCTTCTCTAAATTATCATAACGTTTAATGTGTCCCAAATATTTAAGTTTTCTCTGTTTAATCCTCTTTACTATCCTACCTTCTTCAATATTAAGTTCTTGTAGTATGGGCATATTTCTTCTTTTTTGTGGCCGTGATATTTGATGAACTCTTCTGTAGTATTTACATTCAAAGGCATTTATGTGTTTCTCAGCTGTTTTGTTAAGTGTCCAGGTCTCACAGGCATATGTTGCGATAAGAAAAATGCATGCCATTAAAAATATTATTTTTGTGGTTCTGTCTGCTCCTCTCGACAGCTTCTTTAGCTGTTTGACTTTTTGAAGAGCGATAGATGTCCTTCTTTCAATTTTCTTCATTGTATCGCCATTATTAGTTAGTAATAAACCAAGATATTCAAAACTCTCCAATTCTTTAAATTTTTCCTTATTGATACATATTTCAGCTGCCGTGTTTGTTATGGATTCGTATTAGTCTTTGTCTATATCTTCTCTAACATTCCACATATTTTAAGTATACATGACTGGTGACTCATTGGAAAAATACCGCTAACATGGACATCACAGTGGAACAGGAGTAAGGGTAGACCAAAATAAGACGTGGAGGAGAACAACAGAGAGGATTTTGAGTAATAGAGGGCTCTTCTGGACAAGAGCAGAAAAAAGGCCAAATACTAATGGAAACCTTGTGTAGCCCCAAGTACCTTGGGCAACTAAAGGCTCTGAGACTGAGAAAGTGAGAGAAATAGAGAGAGAGAGAGAGAGAGAGAGAGAGAGAGAGAGAGAGAGAGAGATTGTGAGAGATTGATCTGTATTTCAAAAGAGTTAATTATTTGGAATGCAGGCCCGTCTGACATTCTGCCCTTTATCCTACATCTTTCACTCTATTCCAGACATTCTACAAATATATTGTTCATGTAACAAACATAATTAACATTGAAGCTGAGAGACATGAAATAAAATATAACATTCACGTTTCGCTCTTAAACATTCACTCAGTATAGATGTAACTACATACATTTATACATGACTATCTACTAAACAAATATTTCAGGAATTTGAAATAAACAATTAACTGTATTCGGTGTCTCTAAGTGCAGTTTAAGATAACTTTTAAGTTCTATGATTTATGGAGGCATGTAGTCGACATCATATAAATATTGGGGAGGTGTGTAGTTGTAGGAAGGAGTATAATTTAAATATTTTATAACAGATACGAGGGTATTCCACAGATGAGCAGCAGAATAACTAACGCTTTTCTTGTAAAGATCAAGTCTAGGTTTTGGAAGACATATGTTGTTTAAACGTTGGCTGCAGTTTGGGCTAAATGTCAACAGGTTCCATACATAAGGCAGGGCATGCCGTAAAAGAATTTGATGTACTAACTTGGCTTTGTTGAAGAGGAACCTGTTCTTAAGAGGCAATATTATGATACATTTGTGCTGATTAGTTGTTTGTGCTTGATCTTTGTCACTAATACGCTTTACTGCTCGCTTTTGAAGTGAGAAAAGCCTCTTTGTATTTGACATTGAATAATAATCCCAGACTATTGAGCAATAGTATAATATATATGTGTATATGTGATAGGGAGTATGTCTTCCTTGTGTCTTGATCGATGAAGTGATTAATGTTGGCTAACGTGTATACTTTTTGTGCGATGAGTTTTGTTAGATCTTGAACATGAAAGTTCCAGGTCATATGTTGGTCAATAATGTGACCTATTGTTTTGTGCTCGCTAACGCTTTCTATCTGTGATGTTTCCGTGCTGAGCCGAATGGTGTTTTTGTTGCGTTTTGTTGTTTCTGCTTTGTTATTACGAGCAATTAATTTGTTTTATCGGTATTTATAATCATGGCATTGTTTTTGCTAAATCTAATTAAATTGTATAACTCGACCTGAAGAGTTGATTCTAGATTAATACAATCGTAGTCACTGGTGTAGACTGTGCGATCATCGGCAAGAAGGTCATAAGAAGAGTGTTTAAGATGAAGTGGAAGTCCATTGATATAGTTAGCAAAGAGCAACGAACCTAGAATAGAACCTTGCAGAACACTAGTGTCAACTGTAGCAGAATTTGATAGAGAATTGTTGAATTATACTACCTGTTGTCTGTCTGACATTAACGACGCATTTAATTTTATTAGATCAGCGTGCAATTTATAAATCGTTATTTTTCTTACAAGAATATCGTGGCCAGTAATTTCAAATGCCTTTTTAAAGTCGACAAAGATGGCACCACATAGTCTGTCGTCATTTATGTTTATTAACCAGTTTTCTGTCAATTTGGTAAGAGCTGTGTGGCAGGAATGACTGGGTCTAAAGCCTGACTGAGTGTCTACGAGTAAACTGTTCTCTTGTATGTGTCGTAGAGTTATTTTGTGTATGTGTTTTTCGAGTGGTTTTGATAATGACGATAATATGGATATTGGTCTATAGTTGGTAAGATTGTTGGATGAGCCAGATTTAAAGCGAGGATACACCTTAGCAGTTTTAAAAGCTTTAAGGAAATAACATTCTGCAATACACTGATTGTAAATATATGTTAGTGTATGTGAAATGACAGGTGCAGCATTACGTAAAATCTTATTACTAATATCATCAAGCCCATCTGTATTGTTTTTTTTTTAAGATTAAGAGATAACTGTGAACTTCACTGACTGTTAAAAATGGAATATGTAACTGTTTAAAATCAATACATCTGCTATTCATGAATGTTTGTAGTTTATGGGTGCTGTTTATGAATGTTCGTAGTTCATGTAAGTCGCATACATGAGCTGATAATGATGATTTAAGAACGTTGATTTCTTCTCTGAAATTAGTACTGATATTTGCGCTAGTGTATGCACGATTGATGACTTGAAAATCAAATTATTTTCTTTTATTTGAAAGGGTATTTATGACTTTCCAAATTGATTTACTGTCTGATTTATTCTCTACTGGATTCGTAGAGTTATTTTGTGTATGTGTTTTTCGAGTGGTTTTGATAATGACGATAATATGGATATTGGTCTATAGTTGGTAAGATTGTTGGATGAGCCAGATTTAAAGCGAGGATACACCTTAGCAGTTTTAAAAGCTTTAAGGAAATAACATTCTGCAATACACTGATTGTAAATATATGTTAGTGTATGTGAAATGACAGGTGCAGCATTACGTAAAATCTTATTACTAATATCATCAAGCCCATCTGTATTGTTTTTTTTTTAAGATTAAGAGATAACTGTGAACTTCACTGACTGTTAAAAATGGAATATGTAACTGTTTAAAATCAATACATCTGCTATTCATGAATGTTTGTAGTTTATGGGTGCTGTTTATGAATGTTCGTAGTTCATGTAAGTCGCATACATGAGCTGATAATGATGATTTAAGAACGTTGATTTCTTCTCTGAAATTAGTACTGATATTTGCGCTAGTGTATGCACGATTGATGACTTGAAAATCAAATTATTTTCTTTTATTTGAAAGGGTATTTATGACTTTCCAAATTGATTTACTGTCTGATTTATTCTCTACTGGATTCATAAAGTAATTTTTTGTCTTGTCTTATTAAGTATTGAACTTTGTTTCTGAGTGAACGGAAGGTCCTAAAGTCCTTGATTTTGTGCGCCTGGTGTTTTACTCTCACCTCTTTCATGGGGACATGTTTGTTTAATATATCTCTGAAGACCTTCGGCCAATATTGTATTGCCTCATCAGGGTCAGTTAGTATAACACTTAGGAGTTCTGTTTTGTTGTTCAACTTGATGTTCTTGGTCCTATCTTATTATTCAGTACGTTTCTCTTTAATCATCACACCACACATTGATGCTTCATATAAATGGCAATAGATGAGGCCTCATAAAACATTTCACTGACGTCATTTTATTATGTCAAACATGATCAATACGTTTAGCTGATCACTTCGCTTGGAATAATAGGCAAGATTATATACATTTCGTTATATTCTTCTTTGAAGCACATAATCTCAAAATATCACAATATCATACTTCTCATATTCTAAATGCAGTATTTAAGCAGCGTTCTCTGCTTCACAATATTCAATACTTCATACTTTAATACAAAAGCTCGTGGTAACAATTACTGCACAATCTCTTGCTACACTAGTTCAGTCTAACACTATGTCTCTATCTCTACATCTCTCTTGCTGAATCCTTCTCTCTCTACCTGCAGCTGAGTCCTAATCTGTCTACCTGCAGCTGCCTGCACCTCCCCCTGCCTCCTGAATCCTCCTCTGCTCTTCAGCCCTCTTCTCTGCCTTATATTCCTAAGTTCCAACTGGCCGCAACTAGCGTCTTCGTGTTAGTCGCTTTCATCTCCGTCGGTCCAATTGTTACCTCCAATTAACCCAGTCCCTCATCTCTTTCAAGTTATCTGCTTCGGGACCTAGTCCGTTCTCTGTTCAGTCGTTTGATCTACTGGTCAATTGTTCCCCCTCGGCTACTGCATGTGTGCGTGAAGTCGCAATGTTACGATCTATCGGCGTACCCATGTCGATTCGGTTTACCTTTGATCAGGTCTTTGAAGTACCGAGTATCCGTTCTTCATCCTTCGAACTATCCCTTCTCTGTCGCCGTTTGATCTACTATCCTGCCCCCCAATACATTCTTAACTATATTCCTGATCATGTCACTAATACTAATAATAATAATAATAATAATAATCATTACTTACAAGGCTATGCTACATTAGTTGGTACACGTGTGTCTGTGAAGATCCTTGCAAATCATTAAGGAATAACTCTAGGTTAAATTTTTTGAAGCTTGTAAATTTCATACTGGTGTGGTTGTGCTTAGGAAGTTTATACCCCTTTCTTGTCCATGTCCAGCATACTTGATAATGATCACTTAAAGAAAAATGTGGGATATTACATTCATTGATGTTTTCTGGGTTGGCTACTTATATATGATCTAATAATATGGATGATACTTCTGTTACTCTAGTAGGTTTGGTGACAATTTGGCAAAATATTATAGGCTAATATAATATTGCTCCAAGTTGGATTTGAATGTTTTAGATCTATGTTGAAATCTCCAAGAATAATAATATTTTTGAACTTTAAGTTTGAAACCTCATCTATCATAGTCGTGAAGTGATCATACCACAGAGATGATGCATGTGGATTACGGTACAAAAGTCCAATAACTAATGGACTCTGGTTTGGCAATTTAACTTCCACGCAAGTACACTCTGCCTCTTATGATTCGAGGTCTTCTCTACGACTAAACTGGATAGCTGTGGAGACATGCATTACTAGACCTGTTTCTAGTTTTCTAGTTGGGTCACGCCGGATCAGGTTAAAACTGTTAATTCTAATATCTTCATCGGTTATGTTCCTATTTAAACGGCTTTCAGAGAAGCCAAAAAACTGGAGATTTTGGTTTAATATGTGTATTACTTCAGGAATTTTACCTAATAGGTGATATACATTAAGATGGCCTATTCGAAGTCCTTTATGTAACCATTTTTCGGTAGAATGGGTGATTTTATTTTCCTGTCTACTGTTATTGTTTTGAAAGTAATTCATATTATTATACTTAATTCTTTAATAGTTATACTGCAACTACTGAGACAATGTCTTCGTCTGCTATGGACATCGGCTCGCCATATACGCCCTTTCGCAGAGAATCCCCAATTATTAAATGTGTTGTACTGTCCCTGATTTTGTGAATTGGAATTTCCTGCGTATTTCGTTCATGTTGTTTTTTGGTTTTTTTTTTTGTTAGATCGTGACTGGAGATGGGATACGTTGTTTGACTGAGATGACTGTTGCGTCCTGTCTATCTGTCTGCTGAGTATTTGGTACAGAGCTTTGATGTAGAGCGTCGAATCTGTTGGTGATCTTGACCTCGATGGGGTACTCGTATTCAGTAATATGCTGGTTTTGCTCACCTGATAAAGAGTCACTGACTTCACTCTACTTTTGTTGGTCATTTTTTCTGGTGAAGTTTGTTTACACCGGCTGGCGACAACAGGCGAGCCTTCGGCTTCATGTTAAGATTACTTTGACTAGCAGCAATTGACTGACTGTGACTACCAGTTTCTATCTGATTGCTTTCCTGTAGTTTTCTGCTGCTGCTGTGTTTTTCGCTGTTCATTGATAGAATGAGCAGCTTCAGCTTGGTATTTTCTTGTCTCAGTTGTTCAATTTCTTTTTTGATATTGTCTTTCTCCGTACTGAGTGACTTTACAGATTCCGACTTCATGTCACTGATGAGTATTTTCACGAAGTCTTTAATAGCTTCTGTGAAGCCATGGCCACAGAGACAGGTAAGTGATTTTTTATCTATACCAACAGCTTGATGAGAACTGACAGTCTCACCAAGTCTAAGAACATTGCTCTCCAAAGATTTTTCAGAGTTTGGTTCCGTTTTTATATCAGTTTCGCTAGAACCGTTAGCTAGGTTGTCTTTATGAGTGAAAGTATCTGAAGACAGTGGAGGTTTCTCAGTAAAAGCTGTTGCTCCTTGTTCTCCAGTAATATCTGGGATTATTGGTTCTTCTGCAACAAGTGTAGATAGTGATTCATGTTTGATGGAGGCTTCTTTGCTGGTGATAATAACATTGTTTTCTGGCACAGACTCTTCTGCTGTCATGATTTCCATTCTATCGCCGACTATGTCAATAGACTTCTTTGCAGGACTTGCAAAACTTTCAGCCATGTTTGTAATTGATGTGTTTAGTTCATATGGGTTATCTGCTCGAGGGAGCTGACTGACCATCACTTCCTTGACCGTATTTATGTTTCCTTCTTGCAGCTCCATCAACTGTTTTGTTAGCTCTAATCAATGGCCTCGGCGTCACCTTGTACCATCACTTTGTTCTTGGTGTGGTAAAGATGAATGTGAGGACTGGTGTTTTTATGATGTCCTCGACATTAGCGCTCTTTCTGCTTGATAGATCTTCCTAAGAGCTTGCCTCAGGGACTCGTACTGAAGTGTGTTGTGACATGTCACAACGACACATTGTCCCTCGTTGGTGTATTTTATTGTTAAGCCGGGTTGGTTACTGCATTTCTTTAGCTTTGTACCCACGGCTTTGTGTTTGTTTAGGCTATAGTTCTTTGTTGTGGTAGACCGGAGACCATCCAGCTGGCTGGGCTTGTTCCTCACTTCACAGATTAAACCTTCTGTCCCGCATTCTATCATTGTTGTATAATGTCCAGATTAAACCTTCTGTTCCGCATTCTATCACTATGTCCGGATTAAACAAACAAAACATTCTGGCTGACATTGGGCAGACCGCGTGGCTTATCGAAAATTGGTGGAGAAAACTGGTGGCCACTATGAACTCAGAGAAAGAATGTATTATCGCAATTTTATGAAATAACTCCACACATTCATATGTTTTTAATAATTTTCATAATCCAATGGTTTCTTCAGAAACCCAACAATATAAGTATCATTGTCCAAGTATTTGAAATAATACACAAAATAATTGAAAATCTAGGAGCGAGAAAGTACACGTCCTATCACGGACAACAGCTACTCGAAGAGTAGAGAAAGAGAAGAATAATAGTCAGCAGTATCTGATTCAAAGCTGACAGTTTGGGTTAGGTTAGAGAACTGTGTCTGATCAGTACCCTATACTACCCCCTCGTGATCCTCCTGGTAACACAGGCTAGTCTAGTAGACGATCTTCAGGCGGGGGTAAGATACAGAGCGATGACCAGCTTCTAGATTAGAGAAGATACAATACATAACAAACTGATATAACAGAATAAAAGAGATATTTTGTAACAGAACAGGGGTTGTAACACAGTAAATTATGGTCAAAGTTGTTGAGCACTGCTCAGGTGATTTTGCATGCACGGAGAAAGTTTTATCTCCATGTTCCCATTGACCAGTTGGTCACGGAGTCTGGGGTTCATTTTGCCGGGGACAGAGACTTCTGCTTGAGAGGTGTGAGAAAGTCTAGATTTGTTGGTCTTGAATGGTTATTCATGTTGGCTGAATCATTATGTAAGTTTTCTGTAAACCTGGTTGTCGTTTTAAGGGGACACTTTGTGTAAACCATTATGTAGTGTTTTGGGAACCTGGTTATCCTTTTTAGGAAAAAATTGTGAAATGTGGTTGTGTTGGGAGTTTGTGCACGAACATATCGGAATGACTGAGATCAGTATATTTTCACACTTGAGTTTGTTTGGTAGATTTCTATGACGATCGCAGCTCGCCCGGATAGTTTGTGTGCTTTTGTTGATTTCTTCATCAGAGTATACATTCCCAATTCCCATCTTGCAACCATTCATGCACACGTTTTGTGTTTTTTTCATTAAAGCTTCTTTGATATGTGGACTCAGTATTAGCTGTGCCATTTGTCATGTATCGTGGTTGAGTTGTCGTGTTGTTATGTTCGTGTTGTCGACATGGTAGTGGTCTTGTTATTGTTCACCTTGGTTGTTGTTATTATTCAGTTACTCAGTGTATATCTATGTAACAGTTATGAGTCTTAGCGATGGAGCTAGGCCAATAACTATTTAAACAGTGCTGTATAGTATTCGAGAAAATAATACCGATTCACTGAAATAAAGCATTATGGTATTCATTATTAATTTCAGTGTATTCATAGCGGTTTTGTGAGGCCAAATATGAGGCCAGATTACTAGGCATAAAGCTCCTTGATGAGGTCGAAAATTCACCGAAAACAGGAAAACTGTGTAAACTACCATGCGAGACCTGTATGACGATTAGTGGCACGGGAAGGATGTAAAATGTAGGATAGTGGATTTATTTCGAATGTTACAAAACAGAACATTTTATTCGGGGATTTTATAATTAGTCATAACTTTTATGGCGCTTGTTACGTACAATGACTTCCTCAAGAGTACAGTTTTTTTTTTTTGGGGGGGGGGGGGAGGGGAGGGGGTTGGAAAAATGAAATCCCTGTCGTAGTAATTTATTCTGTCGCTTCTGCTTTACCCTGAAGAAAGCATCCTGCCGAAATATTGGCTGTATTTATTGTCTGACTATACTTTCTCTTATATGTTCCTCATGTTTATTCCTTCTCTATTATATATGAACATATGTTGGTCACTTGATGAGAAGAAATGATCAGAGAATCCCAAAACAAGCTATCAAGTGGAACCAACAGGCCAAAGGAAAAGAGGCAGACCGCTTGAAACTCTGAAGAGGACATTGTTAAGAGAGGCCAAATTAACAGCCATAAAATCCCTCGATGAGGTTGACAGACTCGCCAAAAAGAGGAAAATGTGGCGAACAATTTTGGGAGCCCTATGTGACGTTTAACGACACGAGAAAGATATAAGATATATAAGATATAAGATTATATATCTCCATCTATGATCAGTCATAAGAGCATTGAAATCACATTTTCTCCAAGCTTTGGCTTGCGCTTTTGTTTCTGTTGCTGTTTATGTGCATACAAGTGTCGCAACTACGGCACTCAACTTGTGGTACCAGAGAAAAACTCGTCCGCTGACTTCAGGATACTTCTAACTAAAAGATGAAAGGTCAGGTACTTCCTATGTGGCCTTCAGTGGCTGTTTGCGCCTCAGGGTTGGCCAATCGTATCAGGAACAGGGTGCAATGCCACTTCTTCGTTTATATGCGTAATAACATGGGTGCAGTGCCGCTTCTTCGTTGATATGCCTAATAACATGAGTGGTGGAGATAACGGGGCAGGGAACTCTTAGTTGATATGCCTAATAACATGAGTGGTGGAGATAACGGGGCAGGGAACTCTTCGTTGATGTGCCTAATAACATGGGTGGTGGAGTTAATGGGGCAGGGAACTCTGTAACTTGATAAGACAAATGATGACCGCTGTAAAACTGGTTCTAGCAATGAAGGTAGACAGAGATGTATGGCTGTTTTACAAAAGGATAGAAAGAGTGAGGAAATTGATTAATTGATTGATTAATGATTGATTGATTGATTGACTGACTGATTGTTTGATCTTTATTTCGAAAGGATTAATAGTTGGGGACGCAAACCCGTCTGACATTCTGCCTTTTATCATACAACTTTCACTCTGTTCCAGATATTCTACACATATGCTGCTCATATAACACACATAATTAGCATAGAATTTGAGAGATATAAAATAAGATACAATAAAATATAACATTTACATTTCCCTCTTATCCTATACTCTGTACAGAAAACAACTGCGTATGTATATAAATGACTATCTATCAAACAAAAATTCGGTACTCTTCAGAAAAAAAAGCAAACAATTTCCTGAATTGTTTGTAAGAGCAGTCTAAAATAAATTTTAAGTTTTATTATTCATGGAGGCGTGTAGTCGACATCAAATAGATATTGGAAAAGTTTCTAGTTGTAGGAAGGAGTATAGTTTATATTTTTTTACTGGATGGAAGGGTATTCCAAAGATGAGCAGCAGAATAAGTAAAACCTTTCTTGTAAAAATCAGGTTTAGGTTTTGGAAGACATGTTATTTAAGCGTTGGCTGCACGTTGAGCTAAATTTAAACATGTTCAAGGTGGAGCATGCTGTGAAAGAATTTGATGTAGCATCTTGGCTTTATTGAAGAGGAACCTGTTCTAAAAAGAGGCAGTATTTTGATATGTTTGTGCTGCTTAGTTGTTTGTGCTTTATCTGTCACTAATACATTTCACTGCTCGCTTTTGAGGTGAGTAAACCTTCTTTGTATTTGACACTGAGCAGCCATCCCAGACTGTTGAGCAATAGTCTAAATGTGTTAGTATATGTGATATGTAGTATGTCTTCCTTGTGTCTTGATCGATGAAGTGCTTTATTTTGGCTAACTGGTATACTTTTTGCGGGATGAGTTTTGTTAGACCTTGCACACGTGGGTTCCAAGTCAGATGTTGGTCAATAATAAGACTTAGAGTTTTGTCCTCGCTAAAGTTTTCTATCTGTGATATTTCCCTACAGAGCCGAAGTGTTGTTTTTGTCGCGTTTTGTAGTTTCTGTCATGTTATAAGCACTGATTTTGTTTTATCTGTATTTATAACCATTGCATTGTTGTTGATCTATCTAATTAGATTGTTTAAGTTGACCTGAAGAGTTGATTCTAGGTTAATACAGTCATAGTCACTGGTGTAGACTCTGCAACCATCAGCAAAAAGGTCTCATGAAGAGTGTTTAAGATGAAGTGGAAGATCATGTATAGATAGCAAAGAGCAATGGGCCTAGAATAGAACCTTGAGTAACACCAGCGTCACTATAGCAGAATTTGATAGAGAAATGTTGAAGAATACTACCTGTTGTCTGTCTGAAACAAATGAGGCAATTAATTTTGTTAGGTCAGGGAGTAGTCTATAAATATTCATATTTTTTACAAGAATATCATGGTCAGTCATATCAAATGTCATTTTTTAAAGAGGGTACCACATAGTCTGTCGTCACTTATGCTCACTAACCAGTTCTCTATCATTTTGGTGAGAGCTGTGTGACAGGAATGATTGAAAGCCTAAAGCCTGACTGACTGTCTATGAATAAATTGTTCTCTTGTATGTGTCGTAGAGTTATTTCGTGTATGTGTTTTTACGAGAAGTTTTGATAATGACGGGACGAAACAAGAATGGCAAAAAGTAAAGTGAGCACATATAAGTGAAGAACATACAACAGTCTAATATTTCGGCAAAAACCTTCAAGGGTCACATATAACAACATAACAGATACAAATAAGAAAACTAAACGAAAAATGAAAAAAATAAACACTTCGCTTTTTTGGTATCCTATTTTTAAAAAGAAAATCATGCTTTAACTTTTCATCTACGAGTATTTTCATCTTTTTATTCTTTGTGTTGTTTCTGTGTGTGATCCTTGAAAAGGGGTTTTTGCCGAAATATTGGACTGTTGCATGTTCTTCATTTATACGTGTTCGTCTTATTTTCTGCTATAGTCTCTATGTGGTGGAGTCTGCTAAATAGGCTCAGTAGCTCCATTTTTTTTTCTTTCCTTGCTTTCTAACTCCACCCATGGTCTGAAAATAAGTAGCCACAGTAACCCATTCTTCAGTGGACATGATGCTATGCCTCTAAATCTTCACGGCATCGGCTGCAGGAAAACATGGTGTTCACAACTCCGAGTTGCTTATATCTGTGCAAACTAGATTCATTGCGTGTGAGAAGATTATGGCTGTTACCTTTGCCAATTAAATACGACTTCTAATCCAAGTTGGTGGCACAAGACCAGTTTTACTTGTAGCAGTATTGTTCCTCTTGACCGGACCACAAGACCGAGTTTTTACATACAACAATATGCTTTCTTTGACCGGACCACAATACTGAGTTTTACTTACAACAATATAGTTCATCTTGACAGGACCATAGGATCGAGTTTTACTTACAACAATATGGTTCCTCTATAGCGGACCATAGGACCGAGTTTTACTTACAATAATATGGTTCCTCTTGAGCGGACCATGGGACCGATTTTTAATTACAGCAATATGGTTCCTCTTGAGCCGGACCATAGGACTGATTTTTACTTACAACAATATGATTCCTCTTGAGCAGACCATATGACCGAGTTTTACTGTTCCTCTTGACTGGACAGTAGGACAAAGTTTTATTTACAACAATATCGTTCCTCTGGAATGGACAGTAAGATCGAGTTTTACTTACAACAATATGGTTCCTCTGGACTATACAGTACGACCGAGTTTTATTTACAACAATATGGTTTCTCTTAATCGTAGCACCGAGTTTTAGTTACAAAAATATAGTTTCTCTTGACCGTAGGACCGAGTTTTTCTTACAACAATATGGTTTCTCTTGACCGTAGGACCGAGTTTTATTTACAACAATATGGTTTACCTTGACTGGACAATAAGACCGAGTTTTGCTTAGAACAATATGTTTCCTCTGTACTGGACAGTAGAACCGAGTTTTACTTACAACAATATGGTTCCTCTTTACGGGACAGTAAGACCGAGTTTTACTTACAACAATATGGGTCCTCCTGACCGTAGGACCGAGTTTTACTTACAACAATATGGCTTCTTTGACTGCCTCACTAACGTCGGGATACAGTTTACAACAAGGGCAATGAATGTTATTTCAACAAAAATGTCATCGAAGGAATGCAAACAGAACCAACTATAATCTTCAATGAACACTTTTTATTGAAAGTTTCACTTTTTTTTTAATTGACATGCTTTAGAGTCAGCGTTTCCCAAAGTGTGCTTTACTGTATCCCTCCCCCCCCCCCCACTCACAACTCACAGTGAGTTGAGAATAACCAGGGATTGGAGAGGGAGGGGATTGGCTGGGCCCACCAGAATCTAAATGAAATGAGACAAAAAAGAAAAGCCTCGTGGGAGCTAGGATGCAGCTGTTAGTAGGCAAGGTGTCGAAGTTCAAAACGTTTCGAGAACCGCTGCTTTAATTCATCTGAAGTTTCAAGAGTGAATCAAGCGGTGTAAAAAAATGGCAAGTTAAGAGAATCGACAAAGCGTGACTGGTCAAGACTATATCTCTATGTAGTAAAAGTGAAGAAAAACAGGATGATGTGAAGTTGTACATTGTGCTCTTGATTTAGATTCCAGAAAGCTTGATTTATGTGCCCATTCCGGGACTTCAGGCTAGCCACCAACATCTCAGTTCCAGTTAGACACATTTACTACGTTTCACGATATGGTCTGCTAAGACTATCCGGCATGCAGCTTCTAGGAGATAGCTTCAATGGCGTATTGGACGGCGTACGCTGAGGCAAATCCAAAGCAAACACATATCAGCTTAACTTCACGAACTACAGCAACTACCTTAACGAACTACAGCAACTACTTTCACGAACTACAGCAACTGCCTTCACGAAATGCAACAACTAACTTCACGAACTACAAAACTTACCTTCACGAACTACAGTACCCTTCTTCACGAACTACATCAACTACCTTCACGAACTGCAAAACCTACCTTCACGAACTACAGTACCCTTCTTCATGAACTACATCAACTACCTTCACGAACTACAAAACCTACCTTCACGAACTACAGTACCCTTCTTCACGAACTACGTCAACTACCTTCACGAACTACAAAACCTACCTTCACGAACTACAGTACCCTTCTTCACGAACTACATCAACTACCTTCAGAACTACAAAACCTACCTTCACGAACTATAGTACCTTTCTTCACGAACTACATCAACTACTTTCACTAACTACAAAACCTACCTTCGCGAACTACAGTACTCATCTTCACGAACTACGTCAACTACCTTCACGAACTACAGTACCCATCCTCACGAACTACATCAACTACCTTCACGAACTACAGTACCCATCCTCACGAACTACAACAACTACCTTCACGAACTACAACAACTACCTTCACGAAATACAGCACCCATCTTCACGAATTATAGCACCCATCTTCATGAACTACAACACCCATCTTTATGAACTACAGCACCCATCTTCAGGAACTACAGCACTTACTTCCGTGATCTACATCAAAGCTTAACCTACAGAGAACTCAAAACCAGCAACACATCCTCGTATAAAACATGGGACATTCTAGAAATATACAAAATGAGATATTCATACATCTAACAGAAGGCAATGCGAATTATCATCAGCTTTGAAAGGAACGGTGTGAGTCGTCAGTAGATCTATCACGAGACAGGGTGAGTCATTGTATATATAGCACGAGACAGGGTTAGTCATAAAAGATCTATCACTAGACAGGGTGAGTCATAATACATCTATCACGAGACAGGGTGAGTCATAATAGATCTATTTGAGGGGGGGCATCTTGAGTCAGTAGCAGATATTTCAACAGAACAGTGCCAGTCAGTAGTAGATATATGAGTAGGACAATGTGAGCCATCAGTAGACCTATCAGGTGGACTAAAAGTCATGAGTAGATCAGGGAAACAACGTAAATCCCACGTGGATCTATCAAGGGTATATTGAGAGTCATAAGCAGACCTACCAGAGGGACAGTGTAAGTCATAAATAGATATATAAAGGGGACAGTGTAAGTCATAAATAGATATATAAAGGGGACAGTGTAAGTCATAAATAGATATATAAAGGGGACAGTGTAAGTCATAAATAGATATATAAAGGGGACAGTGTAAGTCATAAATAGATATATAAAGGGGACAGTGTAAGTCATAAATAGATATATAAAGGGGACAGTGTAAGTCATAACTAGATCTATCGGTCGAACAATTTAAGTCACAAGTAGATCTGTCAGGGGTGCATTGTGAGGCGCACTTGTAAGTAAATCTATCAAAGGGACAATGTAAGTCAATAATAGTTCTATTAGGAGACTGAGTGAATCATAGCAGGTCTATCAAAGGACAGTGTGAGTCATCAATAGATTTAAAACATGAGACAGTCTGAGTCGTAAATAGAGGGTACAGTGCGAGTAAGTCGGTAGATCTGAGATGAAAGAATATGAATCATCTAAAACATCCACGCGATGCAGTCCCGTCTTCTGCTTACCTAATGGAGACTGAATTACCAGAAGATCTAAAATGGTTTTAGTGTGAATCATTTGCACATGGACTGATCTGTGTATGGCAATGTTTACAAACTCCAACAGCTTGGCATTTGAAAATGGCAGGAAATTGAAGAATGGTTAGGATTAACGATATTTTTTTATGAATTTTAGGAAAACTAATTAATTACTGATATCAGTTTTTACGTTGTTTTGTGACATTCTTGTTTGCATGTTTCGGTCATTGCTCTTAAAACTTGACATTTTGTATCTTTTCTTCCTGCTCGAGTTAATTTTCACGACATGGCTTTTATTTTATTGTTTCCTGACAGAAATGATGTACACAACCTGGCATTCTCACTGAGGTCGACTCTTAGCCAGGGGATTGGCAGGCCTAGCTTGATTTAGGTCGTTGCCCTAAGAGAGGTTTTCAGTGTAACTAACTCGGCAGCTCCCTGGAGGGTTGCCAATACCGGCGATTTCTGGCTAGAAGCAACGTGTGATCCCGCAGGGAGTGTTATCTTGTACGCCATGCTGTCTGCCCCGTCATACTGACTAAATACGAAAACAAAAATATACTAGTAAAGTTAAACCTCGAGATATGCAGATAATTCTTGCAATGAGGGTATCGCATATATCGAAACCACGTATATCGAGGTTACAAAAACAATGAGGGGGTAAACAGATTCATCTACGGCGTGAGAAGCTTTCCTCGTTAGACTTCACTTCGGCTTTTATAATAAGCCTCAGCTGCGACAATATCTGGGATTATGAAGAATAATGAAATGTAGAAATAATAATATTAATAAAGTACATAAAGATGGAGATAAAATCCTCGTTTCCCTGCCGTTATACTAGGACTATAAGAATTGGGATACAGTATTAGGGCCCGTACTTCCAAGATTACGGGCACATGAAAGTTTGAAGTGGTCAGTATCAGGCCTGGCCGTATTTTCCTTCTCAGGTTTCTCTGGCACCAATTTTTAGGGACTGGGTGGACCCAGGAGCCTTTTTAAATAAATGAGCCATAAAACTAAACTAAAAATGGGTGCGCTGTTTTCTAGAAAAATACGTGTCTTTGTCGCATGAACAACTGTTGCTTTCTATTTTCTTCTTCAAGAAGTTTACAATAACAATAAACTTTTTTTTTAAGATTTCAGTGAATTAGACTTGCTTTTGTCTGCAATCAGATCTAAATTCATTGATAATTAATCATTTCCAAATTCTGGAACGCATGCTCAAATTTCTGTAAGGAAATTCATTTTTGAGAAAAGTTCCTCTTCTTCAGTCGAAAGTTCTTTTTTTTTTGTTGTTGTAAACACTCTGTAGCTCTAGTTATACTGCTTTTAGTGCGCCTGACATTGTCACTTTATAGAAAATGAACATGTGACAGAATAATGACTCGTAAGTTCTATTTCCAGTCTACAGTTTTCGTGTGGGTATTGGTAATGTTAATCGCACATATGTCTTGTCTTATCTTCAGTCTGCTGTAGCTGGGAGCTGGTTCCGCACGTATGTCTTGTCTTATCTTCAGTCTGCTGTAGCTGGGAGCTGGTTCCGCACGTATGTCTTGTCTTGTCTGCTGTAGCTGGGAGCTGGTTCCGCACGTATGTCTTGTCTTATCTTCAGTCTGCTGTAGCTGGGAGCTGGTTCCACACGTATGTCTTGTCTTATCTTCAGTCTGCTGTAGCTGGGAGCTGGTTCCGCACGTATATCTTGTCTTGTCTGCTGTAGCTGGGAGCTGGTTCCACACGTATGTCTTGTCTTATCTTCAGTCTGCTGTAGCTGGGAGCTGGTTCCGCACGTATGTCTTGTCTTGTCTGCTGTAGCTGGGAGCTGGTTCCACACGTATGTCTTGTCTTATCTTCAGTCCGCTGTAGCTGGGAGCTGGTTCCACACGTATGTCTTGTCTTATCTTCAGTCTGCTGTAGCTGGGAGCTGGTTCCGCACGTATGTCTTGTCTTATCTTCAGTCTGCTGTAGCTGGGAGCTGGTTCCACACCTATGTCTTGTCTTATCTTCAGTCTGCTGTAGCTGGGAGCTGGTTCCACACCTATGTCTTGTCTTATCTTCAGTCTGCTGTAGCTGGGAGCTGGTTCCACACCTATGTCTTGTCTTATCTTCAGTCTGCTGTAGCTGGGAGCTTGTTCTTTGAAGCCTATGTTGTGAAGGTTCTGAGGTACGGCAGCTTTCTTCAGTCCTGAGTCTAGCACAGCAGCCCGTATATCTGGGCTGTCATTCTAGCACAGCAGCCTGTATATCTGGGCTGTCATTCTAGCACAGCAGCCCGTATATCTGGGCTGTCATTCTAGCACAGCAGCCCGTATATCTGGGCTGTCATTCTAGCACAGCAGCCCATATATCTGGACTGTCATTCTAGCACAGCAGCCTTTACATTGGACTGTCATTCTAGCACAACAGTCAGTACATCTTGGCTATCATTTTATCACTGCAGCCTTTATATCTGGTCCGCCCTTCTACCCTACATCTGGGCTATCCTAGCAACTGCTTAATGCTGAGCAAATATATCACAAGGCCACCAGATATACTGGATCCCATGGTGGAGGGGACTTGGCTGGTTTCTTTTTTTTTTTTTCAAAGAGTCAGAGACTTTTCAAAATCCTTTGGTAATGTTTTCTGAACCCATGGATTTAGTCCCTGCTTTATTCATCTGTTGCCAAGGCGTAGCAGTTGCAATGAATACGTGATTCAAAGGTAGAATTTTTGACTGTAAGGCACACCATTGTGCAATGCTGAAATCAGTATTGTCAGTGCCAGAAAGATGAAACATGAAATCAGATATATATTAGTCCCGTTCAGACGGGATGGCTTTCGAGCCGATAGTGGATGAAAGAAAACAGAAAAAGAAACAACTAAGCGCTTTGATTATACACGCAATCACTATTTTGTGGTTGCCAAAATATGTCATAATTTTTGTTGTTGTTTAAACTCTATTAGCGGAGGAACTATTTTTTGCTAGCAAGACTATGTTCGACAGAATGAAGAACTACTTTTGCTAGGAAGACTATGTTCGACAGAATGAAGAACTACTTTTGCTAGGAAGACTATGTTCGACAGAATGAAGAACTACTTTTGCTAGGAAGACTATGTTCGACAGAATGAAGAACTACTTTTGCTGGCAAGACTATGTTCGACAGAATGAAGAATTATTTTTGCTAGCAAGACTATGTTCGACAGAATGAAGAACTATTTTACTAGCAAGACTTTGTTCGACAGAATGAAGATTTATTTTTTGCTAGCAAGACTATGTTCGACAGAATGAAGAGCTATTTTTTGCTAGCAAGACTTTGTTCGACAGAATGAAGAACTATTTTTTGCTAGCAAGACTATGTTCGGCTGAATGAAGAACTATTTTTTGCTAGCAAGACTATGTTCGACAGAATGAAGAACTATTTTTGCTGGCAAGACTATGTTCGGCAGAAAGAAGAATTATTTTTTCCTAACAAGACTATTTTCGGCACATTGAAGAACTATTTTTGCTAGCAAGACTATGTTCGGCAGAATGAAGAACTATTTTTGCTAGCAAGATTGTGTTCGACAGAATGAAGAACTATTTTTGCTAGCAAGACTATATTCGACGGAATAAAGAACTATTTTTTGCTAGCAAGACGAATCTCAGCAGAAACCTACAATATATTATATTCACCTCCTTCAAAAGTGTCCTAATTTAGACCTGAAAGTGACAGTAGCTCACACAACACAACATTTTGTCACATTCACATTTTGCCTGCCAGCTGTCAGTGCCGGTTTCTCATCCAGAAAACATGGGTTCGAATCACGGTTAAGGTTTAGGTTTTTTTTTAATTCAGTGGCTAAAATTTAAACTCCAGCGTGAGCACTGCACTTAATGGGATTAAGTAGCTATTAACCACCTCAACTTCAAAGTCCCCTCAAACGCAATGTATGATCGTCATGCAATTGATAAAACTACTTAAAGCGTTACGATATCACATACTTGTACAAGCCGGTCTTCTCCAGTTTACATGTAATGGAAAAAAAGTTCATTGGATACAAATATTTGAAAACCACTGCTTTAGTGGATACTGGGAAACAGAAAAGCACACTTTAAATGAAAGAACGTTAAAAACAGTTGCAGGAAAAAAATATGTTTGTGTTTATCTTGCATCATATAGGAAAACACAACCGAACCAGATCAAAGTAGTTCCACCAGACAGAAAAGCTGAGGCCAAAACTTTCGTGTATCGGTATCGGAACGGAAGGATTTGGCAGTTATAAGGAATATGGCCTTTCACGCAATAAAATAAACCTGGACATTAAAGAGATCTTTGACTTTTCTTATCTTTCAGTCTTTAGTACAGGCATTGCACAAACGCATTACTAGTGCCTCTGATTTATTTTTTATCTTGTGTGTTTTCTCTCTTTTAATTCTTCTTCTCCTCGTCTACTTTTTTTCGTGTGTTTTGGTGGCAGTCAGGTATTAACATTGAGAAAATACAATTCCTTCCTTCTTCTCATTCATTTTCTTTTTTTTTTCTCTTATTTAAGACATAATAAGACAACACAAGCTAAGACAGGAAAAGACATGATAATACAAAGCAAGATAAGACATGATAAGACAAGATAAGACAAAAGATGATAAGACAAGACAGGATAAGACATGATAAAACAACACATAATAAGAAAGACAAGATAAGTCATGATAAGACAACAAAATTTAAGACATGATAAAACAAGACATGATAAGACAAGACAAGAAAAGACATAGAACAAGATAAGACAAGATAAAATCGAAGATTTTTGTTTATACTTTCTGGACAAAATTATCTGAAAAGAAAAAAGAAGCAAACATTTACCCATCATTTAACAATTTATTTAGTGACACATGAACAGGTCAAATTCTCTATACCAGGGAAGTTCAACATCAAAAGACCACGAGGGTTATAACTGCACCCATCAGTCGAGTAGCGGGCCACGTTTAAATCAACCAATTTTTTTTTCCGAATTACGTAACGTGCTTCGAATAATTTTACTGTTGACTTCAGAATAAGATGGAGCTCTGATGATTTATATTTTTCACAATATAAAACTAAAACTTGTTACTTCTTGGCTAACACTATTAATTGTATTATAATAAATTAGATTTCATAGTAATCCATCGGGCCGCATTATGTTCTAGGCATCTCATACGTCCCGCGAGCCGCCATTTTGACACCGGTTCTTTATACCATGTCCTCAGACGAAGAAGCTTTCCCAATAAGAAATGAAAGGAAACTGTATAACTTCCAGAACATCCACCTTCCTCAGAGCCGTCCTCTAAGACTAAAAGTGTACCTCTCTGGGGACAGGAAAGGTAATGACTAAACACAAGAAGGATCGGATTTATATTCTGTTAAAAACTGAGTAGTGGAAGGGTTGCCTGAAAGCCGGAGTGATATGTTTCTGACGTAGCGTATGCTCCGGTGAGATCCTACGAGAGGGGGGTCGACCAAGTGATGTGCTCCCAGAAGGTTGTTATAAGGGTGAGTAGGGAGGGCCACTGGGGATAGGGGGTTAGTGGATGAAAACAGAGGGGAGAGGGGGTACCCAGCTTATAAAATTCCTGTCTGAGACTGTCCAAGGACGCCCATTTCACACTAGCGTCAGCAAGCAAAGGGAGGTTGATATTTCTCAGTTTAACACAAACAAGCAAAGGGAGGTTGATATTTCTCAGTTAACACAAACAAGCAAAGGGAGGTTGATATTTCTCAGTTAACACTAACAAGCAAACGATGATTGATATTTTTCAATTATCACCAAAAAGGAAAGGATGATTGGTATTTCTGAATTAACACCAACAAGAAAAGCTTGACTGATATTTCTCAGTTAACACAAACAAGAAAAAGATGAATGATATTTCTCAGGTAAAACGAAGAAGCAAAATATGATTGATATATCTCAGTTAACTCTAAAAAGCAAAGAATGATTGATGATAGAATTGAAGAACTTAAAATGGATCTTGTGGTCCGATAAGTTTATCCGATGAAATGTTCTCTATAGAACTCATTTAATTCTCACAAATAAGTTCAAGAGGTATAGTCGGTAATATCACTTGGATTGAAACACTTAATCTTTTGTTCACATATCAAACTCTGTCATATTCTACATACAACATCTCTCAATGTTCTCAACTTCACAATAATCTACACTTGATACGACGACAGTTCTAACTCAGTATTATATCAGATCTGCAACACGTGGTCAATCAATTACACGATTAAATCACTGTACTCGAAGCTTCAAAAGTGTCAATTCTTTTTAATCACTTGAAACCATAAAAGCCATCTTCCGTCTAACACTACTTTTGATTTTATATCGTCTCGTCCTTTTTCTTCTCTTGTCTGTCATTTGAATTTTTCTGACGGTCTTCCTTTGCCGTCTCTCAATCACAGTGTTCTAAGGAGCATAGTCTACTTGCCTCTTCCTCCTGTACTTCCAAACTTCTTGGTTCTTCTTCGTTGTTGATTTTTCTTCGTGGTTCTTCTTCTTTCTTGGTTCTTATTCGTTTTTCTCCAGTCTCTCCGCTCGACTTTTTATCTTCAACTGTGGCTTGATGGATTAACCAATAAGTATTTTGGCTCCACCTTTCAGATGACCACTGGTTCCCATGAGCGTTTTGATTCTCTGTCATTCAAACTGCCCCATGACTTATCTCTCCGTAAGTCAATTATCCAATCGGCCACTCCTCTAAATAATTAATTGGTCAGCTGGCTGAGTTGGTCACTACTTTATTTAAAGACCGTGTGCAATAGCGTCATAAAAGCTAATAGGTGTCAAAGTGTCAACTCCGTCTATACAATTGTCATTTACCTAAGACATTACCTTGCTCTTTCATGTCGGAGGTTTTATTGTGTATTCGCTTTTCATTGTGTCTGCCGTTTCTATTCGTCTTGCCTATTTTGTTTACTCGTGTCAACGTCCAGTCACTGCTTTGTTATCACTAGACCATCTTACTTTCTGGCGTCCTTCCTTTGTATTACTTACATCTCAGCTTCACTGAGTCTTGTCTTTTTCTATTCATTGTTTATACTGTTTACTTTTGTCCGCGTCTTGTTCTAGTGTCATGGAAGCTCTATACCTTTCTCTTCCTTCCTTCTCCTTTTTTCTCTGTCGCTATTCGATGTTAATATTTTATTTACAGTATATTTTCATAATCATATTCATTAATAATAATAACAAATATAATCATTACTTACAAGACCATGCTATAAAAATAGTCAGTGAGCAAACACGCATCATTTCTCCGTTGACACCACCACTAACATGTCAAGCTTGTATAAGGGGCCTGGGATCGTGACAGTCCTCCGTGACGGTGAAGTCTGCGAAAGAAGCATTGCACGCGCGCACACACACACACAAACGCAAGCACACACACGCACACACGCACGCACACACACACTCACGCACACACACACACACACGCTGCTTTTTAGGTCGCATATGTCAGAACATAATATCTTCACAATCTATTACTTAATTTAGAAATACAGACCATGAAGGTCGTGCGTGTGGGGAGAAAGTTCTTAATCTGAAGTTAAACATTGCAGAAATTGCTTTGTCCTTTCTCAAGGAACTATTTCTTATGTTGTTTGTTTGTTTGTTTGTTTGTGTATAGACAGAAAGAAGCGCTGTTGTGTTTCTTCTTGCGCAATGGTTTCTTCACAAGCTATAAAAAGGGTTTTAAGTGTCAAGAGGAGAAACAAAGACGCATAGTCCTGTTCGCATATTTTTAAGGTAGAGTACATAAATGGATGTGGTCATTCGTATTTTCTTTGAAGTGTCGGTTCTCCAGGGGACCATACGATTGTTATAACGGTTGTTACGTCTTGCGTTTTTTTCTATGAAGCGCCATGCATACACTTATTTTATAAGTGTATTAAAAAGGTTAAACTACTTTTATGAGAGGCGAGTATGCTAACTGCTACCCTAATAATACTAGACTTGCTAACAACTAAGACTAACAACTAAGACTAACAGCAAGACTAATATTTAAGACTAACAATAAAGACTAACAACTAAGACTAACATCTAGACTAACAGCTAGACTAACAATTAAGGCTAACAGCTAAGACTAACAGCTAGACTAACAATTAAGACTAACAACTAAGACTAACAGCTAGACTAACAGTTAAGACTAACACTAAAACTATCAGCTAGACTAACAATTAAGACTAACAACTAAGACTAACCGCTAGAGTAACAGCTTGACTAACAATTAAGACTAACAGCTAGACTAACAATTAAGACTAACAACTAAAATCAATACAAGGTTATCCTCAACACTAAAGATGACTGCCACAGAGGGATGGAGACCCAAGAATTATCCTGGACAAATGAAGTCTTGCGAATGATATAATTTCTGTCAGTTGAGAAATTTCATTGAGCTATTTTTGAAGTATTCTAGTTTCCAAGGAGTCGGTTAAATGAACACCAGGTGTATCACATTCTTCACGCTGAGTATGTGTTATAGCATGCGTGTGTTATACCCCAATATTCCCGCCGAATATGAGCTGCAGAAGGTTGGCCAATGTAAATCTATCAAAAGAACAGTCACGTGTTTTGTTGAGAGCTTTGAACTACTCGTTGTTCTGCCATTATTTTTTGTCAGTCGAACGGACGCTTTTTTTCGTGAAGTCGCTTTCATTCAAAATATGTATTAACTGAAGAAGAACCATGCGTTAGTGTTTCATGGGCATGTTTTGGAACGAGCTGTAAATATTGTCATACATAAAGTTTCTTTGGTAATGATTATGAAAGATGATATTGAGAGAGTGCTGTTACCACATACGTACGTAGACAATCTAGTTGGTACGGTTTACCGTTAACATTCTGACTAACGCAAGGAGAGGTGCACTGGGAAGGAGGAACACTGTCTTATTACGATAAAGTTAAGTATATACTTAGAATATACTCCTAGATACAAGGAGGCTGAATACGGTATAGAAGAATTTACTCAGATAGAAATAGTGCTTATGGAGACAGACGGACATGCAGACACTATGTAAACAGGTCTGGACAGGTATCGCAAACACCCGATACTGGAAAAGAAGAGTTTACCCATGCGAGACAGTTGAATAGGCAGATTTGACGCAGAAGACTTACTGACAGGTGAGCCATATTTGCTACTCTTAGGACGCAATTTTCACAATGAATAGTCCAGCGGACCAATAGGGTGACCAAGGGGAGTGAACTGACACATACTGAATTCCAATCAGAGCCCAGACAGTATGTAGTGAACGAACTGTCCAAATGAATATTTTTGAAGCGTGACCAGTTGGACAGCTGCAAACGCCATGCATGCAGTTTTGAAAGAGGACAGAGAGATAACGGAAAAAAAGAAGAATTGACGGATAGATAGGAGAGCACCTACAGATAGAACATATGGAGAAGTAGAGCAAATAGATATTCAGGAGAGAGAGAGAGAGAGAGAGAGAGAGAGAGAAGCAGTTAGAAGCAGATGTAGTTTTAGGTTAGAAAATGATTATTAGCACTTCATGGGAAATGAGGAGGAGATTGATATTTTAGGAACTTTGTGTAAAATGCTTTCGGAGATGGCTCAATTTGGTGCTCGTGAGTTTCGTTTGGTGAACATTAAATGTGAACTATAATTTGATTCCGGAGCGAACTATCTGAATTTTATAGTGACTATATGTGTTAATATTTCAGTCTCGTGGTGAACCATATAGTATCATGTGTGGGGACATTCTCAAATGTCGAAGTGGACAAAAAGAAGACATAGTAACGTCCATTTATTAAAAAAAAGTGACAATGGAGAAAGATAATATCTTCGCAGCCACAACGACTATTCGTCGTATACAATATACAGACGACCAGTGGTTCGTACACGCACCAAATCATTCAATATCTAGAATTAAAAGGCAGTGTCAATTAGGACTTCTTCAAACATTAATATACAAATAACAACCCTATATTACTATAAGGGTCTTGGTCAGCAATGGTTCACCATCTCTGACGCCAGCATGTCAGTTTGGGGATGCTGAGTGCCAGATTGAACAGCGTCTTTTTCAGCAATGTGAGATGATACAAACAGGCAAGATGTATCACATTTATTGTAAACAAATTTGAAAAGTATAGTGGAAGACGTTCATTTTTTTGTTTCTCTTCTGTTTAAATTCCAAAATAAACGTTGGTCTCCTAATGTGGAAAAAACCCTATAGGCAGATCCATAACTTACCTTGAAGAAGGAATTTCAAAGACAGAAAATATAACTCGACACAAAATGCCAGGGTTTTTTTCCGCTGATCACCATGGGACTCTCATGTAGACATCTTAAGAATGACACAAGACATGAAGAAAGTCTTCATATCCCCCCCCCCCCCAAATTAGACAAACTATCGATCTTACGACAAGAAACAAGTTTGTACATAAATTTCGCACAAATAACGACAATTATAAAGGTGAGAAGTTGCCTGGCATTTGAGACACGAGAAAGTTGTTAAGTCCAGCCAGCTAGAGCAGGCACAGACCTTGTCATACATCTATGTCGAGCTTCTTCTGTCTCCACTTAATCTGACCAGTGAGGGTAAGGCCCGAGATAGTCTCTGTTGTGAGTAGTAGCGGGTTATTCATTCGTCTGAACATACTTAAATATACAGGGCCTGAGGTTATAAGGAGCCCGGCAGGTAAAGGTAAAATCACAGTTTTCATGCCATTAAGGAGTTTGGAGATAGAGTGTTAATCCTGTAATTCCAACACCATGGACACAGGAAATTTCTAATGTGATTAGTATCACGCCCGGCCCTATTTACCTTCCTAGATGTGGAGGCAGAAGCTGTGTTGGTGTAGTGGTACCAGATAAAAATCCCCACTGCTGGGACTTGAACCGGATTAATAGACTGAGTGCCTAACCAAGCAAGCATCAACAGGAAAAAGAATTCCAGTACAGGCTATTGTTTTATAAATTGTGCATAGGTACAGTATAGGTAGAGTATATTCATTCATTCATTCATTCATTCATTTGCATATCCCTTGCGGAATTTTGCCTCCTTAACAGCTTTCCTGTAAGCATCTAGGTTCTAACCAAGACGCTGCTGGTGCAGCTATCTGCAGATCATCAAATATGTCATCCATCCACCTTCGCCTTGGTCTTCCTCTCTTTCCTTTTCCCATTATGTACCCTTCCTAGACGGTCTTCTTTAGATCGTTACGACGTTTAATGTGTCCAAAATATTTAAGTTTTCTTTGTTCTATCCTCTTTACCAGCAAGCCTTTTTCAATACTAAGTTTTTGTAGTATGGATATATTTGTTCTTTTTTTTATCCATGATACTTGAAGAACTCTTCTGTCGCATTTATATTTAAATACATTTATTTGTTTCTCAGCTGTTGTGTTAAGTGTCCAGGTCGCTCAGGCATATGTTGTGATGGGAAAGATGCATGCCCTTACAAATCTTATTTTTGTAGTTCTGTCTGCTCCTCTCCGCAGCTTCTTTCGTTGTAGAGCTCTTTCTGAAGAGCGACAGATGTTATTTCAATTTTCCTCATTGTATCTCCATTATTAGTTAGCAGTGATCCAAGATATTCAAAACTCTCCACTTCTTCCAGTTTTTCCTCATTGATACATATTTCGACCGCTTTATTTGTTTTGTCAGTTGTCATCAATTTAGTTTTCTTCGCATTAAGATAGAGATTTTGCTCTTTGCCGTTCTTACGGACTGACATAATCAGTTTTTCCATTCCTTTTTGTGTTGTGGACAGAAATACTGTGTCATCAGCATATCTAATCTCTGGTATTTCATAACCTCCATTTCTTGTGTCATCGTAATAATCTTTGTCTACATCTTCTCTAGCATTCCTCATTGGTACAGTATATAAGTACATTATATACCTGTAGGTACATTTTATATGTACAGTATATAGATACAGTATATAGATACAGTATATACCTGTAGGTACAGTGCATAAATACAGTATCTAGGTACAGTATATAGGTACACTATATAGATACAGTATATACTTGTAGGTACAGTGCACTGATACAGTATCTAGGTACATTATATAGGTACAGTATCAAGGTACATTATATGGGTACAATATCTAGGCACATTATATAGGTACAGTATACAGGCCAGAGGCGGCAGAGACCAATAAAA
Organism: Achatina immaculata; assembly: GCA_009760885.1. Lineage (NCBI taxonomy): Eukaryota > Metazoa > Mollusca > Gastropoda > Stylommatophora > Achatinidae > Lissachatina > Lissachatina immaculata. The sequence continues at coordinate 21,434,783 of CM019698.1, forward strand.
AGTTCAGCCTAGGGGCATGGGCTGTGGTCAGTCCACCCCTGACAGAGAGAAACTTTTTCTTTCAGTTCACTCCAGGGTTTTCAGATAGACGCCCAGATTTCCTACTCCCTGTCCGGCGCATGGCCTGAGTTTCAGGATCTTCAGGACATGATTGTGACGAGAATTCCAAATCTTGGCCTATACTGAAACCAACAGCTGGAAAGAGACAACTTACAACGACCTCCACTATGTCCTACAAACATTGTTTTATTTACGACCAACTATTTTACCATTTCGGGTAGCTGAAAAAGCGATTAACGTCCGAAGAATATATTCATTTTCCTTTTTAATGTCTTCTTCCTCTTCTTTGCTCAGCCATCTTGAAAAGAACACTGGTGTCCACAATGAACTCCATCGTCGGCAGGCATTCTTCATGTATGCCCCAGGTTTATTTCCATGCTCTTTTCTTTTGGACCAAAAGTGGACTCTTCAAGTATGTAAATATGGAGCAGGTTTTAAGGGCGTGTTGTGTAGTCTGGAGACGGTTGTGGCATGTGCAGTGTGGAGTTGGAGCGGCCTTCAGTTCAGTTAGTTAGTCGATGGATCATCCTCATTGGACATCGAGCATTAGTCGGCTCCGAGCTCATCTTCAGTATTCCCACCAGCGTTTGGCGCCCAAGGTTAGCAGTTCTGTGTTGATTAGCCGGTCTCCTTTGCTTCCCTCTGCAGCGCTCCAGCAATCTGTTCATGGTTTCTCATTCATAACTGTTGCTTGAATCAGCTTCTCTGAGTGCATTCAGGATATCAGCCTGGTCCGTCGGCTGTCTATCTCCAACGTAGTCATGACAGGAAAACTGTTTACCCTCCACTGTAGTCATACCAGCAAGTCTGCCCACCTTCCACTGTAGTCATGACAGCAAGTCTATCCACTCTCCACTATAGTCATGACAGCACGTCTGTCCACCCTCCACTGTAGTCGTGACAGCAAATATGTTCACCCTCCACTGTAGTCATGACAGCAAATATGTTCAACCTCCACTTTAGTCATGCCAGCAGGTCAGTTCACCTTCCACTGTAATCATCCCAGCAAGTCTGTCCACCCTCCACTGTAGTCATGATAGCAAGTCTGTCCATCCTCCACTGTAGTCATGACAGCAAGTATGTTGACCCTCCACTATAGTCATGACAGCAAGTCTGTCCACCCTGCACTGTAGCCATACCAAGAATACTGTCCGCTGTTTCACCACCTCTCACCACCACGTGACCTGGCACAAAAATTAATCAGATATTTGTTAACCGTGATCTTCTCAGTGACTCCAGCCAGTGCTGCTGCAGCATCTAATCCGAGATGGGAGAGTAGTGGCGCAGGGTTCGAGAGCCTTTGGAGCCAGCACTTCAAGCATGAGAGTGGAAACTGAGACTGTGTCGGCGGCAATGGAATGGCTGGTTGTTCATGTTGTGACTAATGGTGTCATTGTGACTGACTCACACAATATGCTTTGTAAGACTGAGAAGAATTTGCTTTGAAAAGAATATGTTCATCTGTTATGCCAGTCAGCTGTGACAAGCCTAACGTGGCTTTACTGTCAAGGGCATGCGGGAGTACATGGCAGTTATGTGGCAGTTAGTCTTGCTTGACAGGCTAAAATAAATGGCAGACATTGCTAAAGCTGTATTGAACAGACTGCGGTAAAATGAAGAGCAGGAATGGAAGAAGAGATTGCTGCAGCTAGGACAAATTAAGGTGTTAGTCGGAAATCTGAACTGTGTGGCAGAAGACGCATCGTAAACAACCAACATTTGACAGGAACTGTTAGCAAGCATACTTTGGATGGATGCTGCGACATGTCATCATCATAATCATCATCATCATCATCATCATTATCATCATCATCATCATCATCATCATCATCACCATCATCAGATGCCGTGCCGACTGGCTTTGGCAACTATGCTTCTCCAGAGTACCCGATCCTTCATTCAGGCCATCAGCTCAGTTGGTCATCTCCTCTCACACCATCTCGTCAGACTGTCCAGTATAAATTCTCTTGGTCTTCCTCTTGATCTTCTTCCTTCTATTTTTCTTGTGGTTATAATATTTTCAATGCCCCTTCTCCTCATTGCATGTCCTACGAAAGTACATTGTCTCTCTCTTATGTTTCTAAACAAGATATTTTGTCTCTCCAGCTCTTCTTATACATTCTTCATTAGTTATTTTTGCTGTCCAGGTGATTCCCAACATTCTTCTAATAAACCACATTTCTGGTGCTTCCAATGATTTTTGTGCACACCTGCATATTGCCCATGGTTCACTTCTATATAGCACAATAGGTTCAATATAACATTTTAAACAAGCTATCAAGTGGAACACAACAGGTTAAAGAAAAAGAGGCAGACCGCGTGAAACTCTGAAGAGGACATTGTTAAGGGAGGCAAAATTAACAGTCATAAAATCTCTTGAACAGGTTGAAAGACTCGCCTAAGACAGGAAAGATTGGCGAACTACTTTCCGAGCCCTATGTAAATTTTAAAGGCACGGGAAGGATATAAGATATAAGATAGCATTTTAGGACTCGTTTTATAACATTCATTGATAAGGATGTGTTTCATAATATATTTCTCATTCTCTGAAATGCAGTCTTTGCTTTGCCTATCCTGTTCCTAATTTATGTTCTGGATTTCCCATCTGAAGTTATTACTGCTCCAACGTATTTGAATTTCTGTACCTGCTTTAGAATAGTTCCGTTTAATGTTATACTGCATGTTGGTGGATTCTGTTCTTAGATATAACCATAGTCGCTGTCTTTTTTATGTTCAAAGTAAGGCCTTTCTTTTCACTTTCTTTGGCGACTTTATCCAGGAGATTATGCAGATCTTGTTGGTTCTCAGCTATCAGTACTGTGTCGTCAGCATACCGAAAAATGTTAATATTGTATCCTCCAATTTTTATTGTAAAACATCTATACTGGCAGCAAGAACCAGCAATTCGAGTTGAAAATAGAACTGGAAAATAGCAACCTATGAAACAAAGGGTTGCGACAAGGATGTGTACTATCTCCAGACCTTTTTTCTCTGTACAGCGAGAATATTCTATGAACGATCATCGCAGAACCAGGCTGCGGCATGCGGCGGAGCATATATGGGGTTGTTCCGAATACAGTGAAGCCGGAGTCTGAATGTTAAACATTTGAACCTTTGAAAGAACCGATGGTTTCCCACCCAACCCAACCCAGTCTTCCTCAGTATATTCATTGAGTGGCTGAGAACTCAAGCCTGGATGAAGGTCCGTGTCTCCAGCCAACCCATCGACTTGGTTGCTACCATGACCTTCCTTAGCTTATATACAGGATCTTACAGTGTGGGGTGCAATGTTCGAAACGTATGGTCTGTTAGGTTCTTAGCTTTAGAATCTGACCTTTGACGGGTATGTGCTACTGTTCTGAGTCCCCATGTATTGTCCCTTGACATGCAGTTAAATGCAGGTGTAGCAGTCTCAGTGAACCGCTTCTCATGCCAAGCTTCTGCATTAGGAATGAGTTATTGTAGTTCTTTAGTCAACTTAGCAATACAAATTGATACTTGACACACTTGTTCGAGAAATTCTCTCACAATCGATCAACATCTGCCTAAAAACGCGAGGGACATCAGTCTTCGCTATACACACCGTTTTTAACACACTAAGGAGTCAAGCACACATCCACGTATTCGCCTTTATGCATGAAGAGAAAAATGAGAAGGCTAATAGAAGAAGCGACTTTCCTCTCTGCTGCTCACTTCCAGGATACTCTTCCATACCATGTAAAATTCACCAGCCATTTACCACCTTTGAATAAATTGGTCCTTTTGGAGCACCCTGCTCTAATGGTATTGATTACAATATAAACAATCACATTTTGTGGGGCTATATGCAACTTTCTCTCTCTTTCTCTCCCTCTCTGTTTCTCTGCTTGTCTCCGTCTGTCTATCTGTCTTTTTGTTTCTCTCTCTGGCTTTCTCTCTCTCTCTTTCTTTCTCTCTCTGTTTCTCTGGTTGTCTCCGTCTGTCTGTTTCTCTTTCTGCTCTTTCTCTCTCTCTCTCTCTAACCATCCAATTCTCTTTCCAAATCTACCAGGAACGTGCACGTGGAGAAAAAAAAACATATTTGTGTTACTACGTAACACCTTGTATGTTGCGAGTACACTAGTCTAGTATTAGGAGTGCGCTAGCTTCTTGGTAGGATTGCAGCAGAATTTTGTATGAGTACTTCGGAATGTTGCATGAAGTACAATAAAAGCTGCTAGGATTACAGAAGAATGTTGCTATGAATACAGTTACATGTTAATAAGGTTGCTGCTAGGAGTACAGTAGCTTGTTGCTAGATTACAACAGTCTGCTGCTAGTGGAAAAGATGCATGTTCGTAGGAGTACAGTCAACTTTTGCTAGTATCAGAAAAGCATTTTGGTAGAAGTACTAGAAACTGCTGCCAGTAACTCAGAAATATTTTGTAAGATTACAACCAACTGTTGGTAATAACACATAAGTATATTGCTAGGAGTACAATGAGATGTTACTAGGAACACGGAAACATATTGGTAGAAGTACAATCAACTGTTAATAGGGACAGAGAAGCATATTGCTAGGAGTACAGTCAACTATTACTAAAGACATAGAAGCATATTGCTAGGAGTACAGTCAACTATTACTAAAGACATAGAAGCATATTGCTAGGAGTACAGTCAACTATAACTAAAGACATAGAAGCATATTGCTAGGAGTACAGTCAACTATTACTAAAGACATAGAAGCATACTGCTAGGAGTACAGTCAACTATTACTAAAGACATAGAAGCATATTGCTAGCAGTACAGTCAACTATTACTAGGAACCCAGAAACATTTTTCCAGGAGTACAATCAACTATTAATATGAACACAGACGCATATTGCTAGAAGTACAATCAATTATTACTAGGGACACAGAAACATATTGCTAGGAGTACAATCAACTATTACTAGGGACACAGATGCATGTTACTAGTTTAACATTGAGGTTTGCGAATTATATATTAAAGAATAGTTACATACTATAGAACTGAATCTTACAGATGCTCTTTGATTAATAGCGACTTTATCTTCACACCATCCATATTTCTGCTTGTTTAGATTAGGTTTCTTTGATTAACACATCACAGGTTTAAAGAAGACTATCACTTCACTAATCAGAGCAGAGCACCTCCGATGAATTGTTCCTTGAATTATTTTATTCTGACCAATAAGATCAAGGTATATTGTCTACTACGTCATTTGGAATGAAACACTTAACCATTTGTTCACAGTGTCAAACTCTATCATATTCTACATGCAGCATTTCTCAGTTTCTCAAATTCACAATATTCTCAACTTGATACTGGAACATTTCCTATATCACTATTATATCAGATTTGCAACACGTGGTCAACTAGTTAGAACAGCGAAGAGCAGAACCTCTATCTTAATGCAAAGAAATCTAAATTGATGACAACTGACAAAAGAAACAAGGCAGCTGACATATATATCAATGAGGAAAAATTGGAAGAAGTGGAGAGTTTTGAATATCTTGGACCACTACTAACTAATAATGGAGCTACAATGAGGAAAATTAAAAGGAGGACATCTATTGCTCTTCAGAAAGTAAAACAAATAACAAATCTGTGGAGAGGAGCAGACAGAACTGCAAAAATAAGATTTGTAAGGGCATGCATCTTTCCAATCGCAACATATGCCTGTGAGACGTGGACACTTAACAAAACAGCTGAGAAACACATAAATGCCTTTGAATGTAAATGCTACAGAAGAGTTCTCCAAATATCGTGGACACAAAAAAGAACAAATATATCTATACTACAAGAGCTTAATATTGAAGAAGGCTGGCTAGTAAAGAGGATTAAAGAGAGAAAAGTTAAATATTTTGGACACATTAAACGTCATGATAATTTAGAGAAGACCATTTTGGAAGGATACATAACGGGAAAAAGAAAAAGAGGAAGACCAAAACGAAGATGGCTGCAAGACATCGTTGACGATCTGCAGATGGACGTAGCAGCAGCAGGCCATCTTGCTCACAACCGAGAGGCCTACAGGAGTGCTTTTTGGGAGGCAAAGTTCCGCAAGGGACATGCAAATGAATGAATGAATGGTCAACTAGTTTCTCGTCTAAAATCACTGTACTCAAAGTTTCAAAAGTGTCAATTCTTCTTAATCACTTGAGTCACTTGAAAACTATCTTCCGTCTAACACTACTTCTGATTTTATATTGTCTTGTCCCTTTTCTTCTCTTGTCTGTCTTCTGATTTCTTCTGACGATCTTCCTCTGCCGTCTTTCAGTCGCAGTGTACTAACAAGCAACGTCTACTTGCCTCTTCTCTGGACTTTCTTTCTTCCTCTTGTATCCCCGTACTTCTTCGTCCTACTTGATTTTCTGATTGTCTGTTCTTCCGTCTTCAGGCCCCCTCCTCAGTCTTCTCTCTCCAGGACTTCCATACCTTTTCGTCCTCTCCTGTACTTCCGTGCTTCTTGGTTCTTCTTGGTTTTTTTGCTGTCTCTCCGCTCGCCTTTTTATCTTCAGGTCCAGCCTGATGGATTAACCAATAAGTATTCTGGCTCCACATTTCACATGTCCACTGGTTCCCATGAGCGTTCTGATTGTCCGTCATTCAAACTGCCCCGTGACGTATCCCTTGTAAGTCAATTGTCAAATAGGCTACTCCTCTAAATATTTAATTGGTCAGCTGGCCGAGTTGGTCACTTCCTTACTTAAAAACCGTGAGCAATAGCGTCATACAAGTTAATAGGTGTCAAAGTGTCAACTCCGTCTATACAATTGTCATTTACTTAAGACATGAACAGGCTCTTTCATGTCGAAGATTTCATTGTGTCCTCGCTTTTCACTGTGTCTGCCTTTCCTATTCGTCTTGTCTATTTTGTTTACACGTGCGAAGGTCCAGTCACCGCTTTGTTATCACTGGACCATCCTACTTTCTGGCTTCCTCCTTTGTAATACGTAAATCTCAGCGTGACTGAGTCTCGTCTTTTTCTATTCACTGTTTCCTTTCTCTTCCCTTCCTACTTCCATTTCTCTGTCGCTCTTCGATGTTACTATTTTATTTACTGTATGTTTTCATAATCATATTCATTAATAATAATAATAACAACTATACTTGTATTTACAAGGCCATACTACACTAGGAGTACAGCTTCCAGCAACACATCAGCCTGTATATAGAAGTACCACGTAAACGTGTGGCATGGTTTTGTCAACTCTACTTTGTTGTAGTGACAAAAAGGAACAATAACAATAACAACAAGAACAATAACAACAAGAACAAAAACAACAAAAACAACAACAACAGTAACAGCAACGAAAACAATGCCAAATAAGTCGTTATATGTTTATTTGTCAGGATTGAAAAAAAAAATTCTTTGCTATCCTTGTCAAATTATTTTGTCGAAATATTGGATTGTTATTGTTATTTTCCACTAGTTTTTGTCGTTCTTCGTATGTGTATAGGCTTATCTCCCTTCTCCTTCACTTTACCTTCTCCTTCTCTGTATGAAGAAACCGTGTCCTTCTATTCCGCTAGTACTTTTTTTGTATAGCAGTCAACAATGTTATGCACCCACGAAAGATGTAGATGATGATGTGAAAGACGACTTCTTTCACAAACTACAACAAATCATCAACAAAGTTCCTAAACACGACATCCTAATTGTTGTGGGGGACTTCAACGCTAAGGTATGGAAAGATAACAACGACGTTGAAAAAGTAACGGGGAAAGAAGGAATTGACATGGTTAATTAGAATGGAGAAAGATTAATTGACATATGTCTAACAGAGGGCATGATCATTGGAGGCGCAATATTCCCACACAAAGAGATACATAAAACAACATAGATATCTCCAGATGATAGAACTAGAAATCAGATAGATCACTATTGTATTAGAAAGCAATACAGAAAATCTCTCATAGATATAAGGGCTTATAGGGATGCAGATGTCAACAGTGATCACAACCTGTGCATAGGGAAAATAAAACTAAAATTGAAAATCCAACACAAGAAATCAGTACACAGAAAGATAAACAGCCACAGCCTACAAGAAGACAAAACTAACAGTAACTTCAATCAGGAACTTGCCAATCATTCCAAAACACATAATGAAGTTGAGGAGATATGTATAGATGAATTATGGAATTCTTACAGCACAGCCATAATCACAGCAGCAAAATTAAGTGCTGGGCTGAAAAAAACCAAATAGAAAAGCATGGATATCAGAAAAAAAACATGGAAGTCTATACATGAAAGACGAGCAGTCAAATTAGACATGTTGAATGCAAAAACAGATCTTGGAAAAGATCGGGTAAAAGCAACATAGAAAGAACTAGACAAGAAAGTAAAAAGTTCAGCTAGAAGTGATAAAAGAGAATACATAGACAATATGTCGAAAGAAGCAGAAAAAGAAGCAAAAACAGGAGACAGCAAAACTTTATATAACATACAAAAGAGGCTAACAGGTACTATTACATCTAAAGAAAGACCAACCCTTAGCAAAACTGGAACCTTATTAACATCAAATAAAGACCAAGCAAAGATGGGCTGAACACTTCCAAAAAATACTTAATCGATCAAACCCAAAGAATTCTGAAACCTTGAAACCAACTTACCAGCCCCACAATTAAATGTCAACCTAGATGAAATTAAATTGTATGAAAATGAAACAACAGTGAATGTAATGGAAAACAACAAAAGCTCCAGGTAAAGATGAAATAACACTTGAAATTCTAAAAGCTGTCAATAGTGACAACTACAGAGAATGTTTAACAAGATTTGGAAAGAAGAAAATGTTCCTTCTAAGTGGAAAAAATTAATCATTGTGAAAATACCAAGAAAAAAAAGGCAACCTTAGTGACTGTAACAATTGGAGAGGAGTAACCTTAATATCAATTGTGTCAAAAGTATTTTGCAAGGTCATTTTGAATAGACTTAAGGATATAGTGGATACTGCAATGAGAGAAGAACAAGCAGGGTTTTGAAAATGGAGAAGCTGTCTGGACAAGATATTTACTCTAAGAATAATACTTGAAGATCTTATTTAAAAGCAGAAACCATTAATACTGAACTTCATAGATTTTAAAAAGGCATTTGATAGCATACACATAGATTCATTATGGTGATTTTTAAGTCTATATGGAATACCATCTAAAATTGTCAACATCATTATGGACTTATAAAATGGATATGTTTGTGCAGTCAAGACAGAAGAAGGGATGAGTGAATGGTTCCAGATTGAAACAGGCGTGAAACAAGGATGTATGCTGTTTCCTTTACTTTTTTGGATTACAATAGACTTCATAATGAAAACATGCTGCACAGGCAACACAGGTATTGACTGGTTACGTGGGACCCTACTAGAAGATCTTGGTTTTGCTGATGACATAATTCTTATCAGTAACAATGTGAATTCCATGCAAGAAAAAAAAGATAGCCTGTCTACAATGGCTAGCAAAATAGGACTTGAAATTAACAAGGACAAAACAAAAATAATGAAAATGCCATTTAATCAAAATGGAAAAATAGAATGGACAGATATTGAAGAAGTCAATCAATTTGCATACATTGGCAGCTACATAGACCAGGATGGTGACACGTGAAAGGAAGTTAGACTCAGAATTGCAAAAGCAGCATCAATCTTCAATAATCTTGAGAACATATGGAATTCAAAAGTTATAAGCACAAAAACAAAGTTAAGACTATTCAATTCAAATGTAATATCCACCCTCATTTATGCTTGGGAAAGCTGGAAAACAACTAAAGAAATAGACAAGAAATTAGACTCTTTTAAAAACAAATGCCTAAGGAGAATACTCGGCATCAAGTGGAACGAATTCAAGAACAATGAAGAAATAAGACAGATGACTGAACATCAACCAGTCTCATGGGTAATCAGGAAAAGGAGATTGACATATTTGGTCACTTGATGAGAATAAATGATCAGAGAATCCCAAAACAAGCTATCAAGTGGAACACGACAGGCCAAAGAAAAAGAGGCAGACCATCTGAAACTCTGAAGAGGTACATTGTTAAAAGAGGCCAAATTAACAGGCATAAAATCCTTTGATGAGGTTGAAAGACTCGCCGAGGACAGGAAAAATTGGTGAACTACTTTGCGAGCCCTATGTGACGTTTAACAGCACAGGAAGGATAAAAGATAAATCATAAGTCAACCGAGCGCTAAGACGCTGTCGGATTTTATATTGAGCAACATGTAGCGGACATACTAACCTCAGGGCTGGTGAACAATAGCTGACCAAGACCCTGTCCTACTTCTCAACTGGCACCCCTAGTAGCAGGCCTAGCCTGGTTAACGGGCCAGGGATCACCATAGTCCCCATGGTGGTGGAGTCTGGTAAAGAAGTATATCACGTCTTTTCCTTTTTTTCAGCTCGGCTGAGGGACTTAAATAAATAGCCGCCATAACCCGCTCCCAGACCGACACGATGCTGCACCTCAACATCTTCACTGCATCGGCTGCAAAAGAACCCCAGTTGACAGTTCCAGGGAAGCAGAAGAAGAAGAAGGAGATCGGTAGTCATTCTCAACCACACAACTTTCGTACCAACAAACACTACAAGAAGTCTGCCAGTCATACCCCAACAGTTTAAGAACTCCGCCATTGAGTTCTGCTCACGAGTGGCCTGGCCATAATTTACGACACCGGCCAAATAGACAGAAAGCTGTAGGTAAAATATCAAGGTGTAACCACTGCAGGATTAGCCGCATGCAACACGGGGCTCGCCGCTATCATAAACAATGTGAAAAGGTCCCAGATTTGTCAACAGTGTCCCCACAGGACTGGCCTTTATCTCGCTGACTCGCTGGTTCTGTTATCTCTCTTTACCAGTTTATTCTAAGAATCATTTAGCACTGCAGTCGTTCGTAATGTTGACGATGCGCATTAAAAACAGCAAGCGTGTGCAGGAAAGAGGCAGTGCAGTTGGAACGGAAGGCGTTTATAATTCCATGACACTTAGCCAGTTGTGTGGCTCGCTGGGACTTGGCGATCGTATTAAAGATCTCAAGCTGCTTGTTCTCAGCACACTGGCTTTTGCGGGCTGTCTGAGACATCATCCAGAGTAAAGTTCTTGGAAACGAAGGTAAGGTTCCATGTGTCCGTATATACAGTTTAATATATGCAATTTAACGAGCATTTTTTTCTTATATACAGAAAGATTAGAAGAGATTTAATATACTTTCCTTACTGTTTTTTAATTTATTTTTAATATTTCGGCATTAAATTGTAGGTTTTAATATTTCGTCAATAAAATCTAGGTTTCAATGTTTCAGCAGTAAGTTCTATATTTAATTGTTCAGCATCTGAAAGTTCTGAAGAAATGTACAGCTATTTTATAATGACATAGAGACAGCCCTAAAACACACAAATTCACATGAATTTATTATAGTCATGGGATGTTTTAATGCCAAAGTTGGTAAAGGAAGAATTTCAGACATCGTCGGTGACTATGGACTGAGGAATGACAGAGGTAGTAAATTAATTAAATGGGCAAAAATACACAGCATGGTTGTAGGAAAAACCTGGTTTAAACATCCCCGAGGACTGGCAACGTGGTGCAGCGCAGACAAAAAGACTTTTAACCAGGCAGACTACATATTCATCAACAAACGATTCCGCAATGCATTACTGACAACAAAAACCATGCAAGGAGCTGACTACAATAGTGACCACGACCTACTCTGTGGGAAAAAAAAAATAAAATAAAGCTAAACAAAGCATGCATAAAAGTGAAAAACATCAAACTGAATACACCACTCCTAAAAAATGACCAAGAACTTCGAGAACAATACAAATTTATTATAATAAATATATACAATGCAGTAGCAAAGATATATAGTATAGATGAACGATGAGAAATATTAAGAGATTCTTTCCGCCAAAATGTGAAGGAGATAATACTATCGAAAAATGAAGCCCCTAAAAATAAATGGATGACAGACGACATCTTAGGACTGATTGACAAGAGCAGGAGGCGTAAAAAAAAAACAACATCAAAAATATAGCAAGACAAATAAAGAAATAAGACGCAAATGCAGAGAAGTAAAAGAAGTGTGGTTAAATGAACAGTGCAGACAAATAAAGGACTCTCATAATAAAGACAGCAAAAACATGCACAAATGAATTAGTGGACTCACTGACAGGAAAACGAAATATACCACAGGATGCCTGAAATCAAAAGAAGGTAAAATATTAATGAGAAAAGAAAACATTGTGGACAGGTGGACAGAGTACATCGGTGAGCTATATGGAGGAGAAAGACCAGAATTAACACCAGATACTGAAAACTGCGATGGACCACCAATACTTGAAGATTAAATCATAGATGCCATCCAACACATGAAGAAAAGAAAACAGACTGGGCATGATAATATAACTATAGAAGAAATAGAGGCGCTAGAGGATATAGGAATAAAAATAATAACCAAGTTAGTGAATGACATTTACAACAGTGGTTATATGCACAGTGACTTCCTTAAATCTACGTTTATAGCACTATCAAAGAAACCAGGTGCGAAGGAATGTGATGACTACCGGACTATTAGGTTCTCATGTCTCATAACGAAGCTACTTCTGAGAATTATTATCAGAAGATCAAGGAAGATCATAATGAAATTATTAAAATGCTTGAAGATGTCAATATAGACAGCAAAGACCTGAGCATTGTAAAGCATCTATACTGACAACAAGAAGCAGCAATTCGAGGTGAAAATAGAATTGGAAAATATCAACCTATAAAACAAGGGGTGCATCAAAGATATGTACTATCCCCAGATCATTTTTCTAGGTACAGCGAGAATATTCTAAGAACGATCATCACAGAACCAGGCATAAAAATTGGAGGATACAATATTAACATTCTTCGGTATGCTGACGATACAGTACTGATAGCTGAGAACCAACAAGACCTGCAAAATCTCTTGGATAAAATGGCCAAAGAAAGTGAACAGAAAGGCCTTACTTTGAACATCAAAAAGATAGAGACTATGGTTTTATCTAAGAAACAGAATCCACCAAAGTGCAGTATAAAATTAAACGGAACTATTGAAATGCAGGTGCAGAAATTCAAATACCTTGGAGCAGTAATAACGTCAGATAGAAAATCTTATCTTATATCTTATATCCTTCCCGTGCCGTTAGACGTCACATAGGGCTCGCAAAGTAGTTCGCCAATTTTTCCTGTCTTCGGCGAGTCTTTCAACCTCATCAAAGGATTTTATGCCTGTTAACTTGGCCTCTCTTAATAATGTTCTCTTCAGAGTTTCACGCGGTCTGCCCCTTTTTCTTCGGCCTGTTGTGTTCCACTTGATAGCTTGTTTTGGGATTCTCTGCTCATTTCTTCTCATCAAGTGGCCAACATATGTCATATGTCAGATAGAAAATGCAGAACATAAATTAGGAACAGAGCAGGTCAAGCAAAGATTGCATTTCAGAGAATGAGAAACACATTATGCAACACTTCCTTATCAATGAATGTTAGAAAACGAGTCCTAAAATGGTATATTGAACCTATCTTGTTATATGGAAGTGAATCATGGACAATAGGCAGGTCTGCACAAAAATCATTTTAAGCAGAAGAAATGTGATTTATTATAAGAATGCTGCGAATCCCATGGACAGCAAAATAACTAATGAAGAATGTATGAGAAGAGCTGGAGAGACAAAAATCTTGTAAAAAAAATAGAGAGAGACAATGTACTTTCATAGGACATGCAATGAGAAGAGGGAGCATAGAAAATATTATAACAACAGGAAAAATGGAAGGAAGAAGATCAAGAGAAAGAACAAGAGAAATAATACTGCACAGTCAGGCGGGATGGTGTAATAGGACATCACCAACAGAGCTGATGGCCGGCTTGAAGGATCGTATACTCTGGAGAAGCATAATAGCCATCGCCAGTCATCACGGCATTTGATGATTATGAATAAGTTGTAGGTTTTAATATTTCAGCAGTAACTTGAATGTTTTAATATTTCAGCAGTAATTTGAATGTTTTAATATTTCAGCAGTAACTTGAATGTTTTAATATTTCAGCAGTAACTTGAAAGTTTTAATATTTCAGCAGTAAGTTGTAGGTTGTAATATTTCATCAGTAACTTGAATGTTTTAATATTTCAGCAGTAACTTGAAGGTTTTAATATTTCAGCAGTAAGTTGTAGGTTTTAATATTTCAACAGTAACTTGACGTTTTAATATTTCAGCAGTAACTTGAAGGTTTTAATATTTCAGCAGTAAGTTGTAGGTTTTCCCCCGTGTGGTTACCGGGGCTCCGGAGAGAAAAGAATAAACCTCTGCCACCTTCTACGCGGGTCGTAAGAGTCGACTAAGGAGATTGGGGATAGGCCAACGGCTTGCTCTCTGTGGAAGAAAAAATAACACAGCGTTACAGAAACACGGAGAGGAAAAGCCAGGAAACTTTGTCTTGGAAAAGGAAGTGTCTCTGATAACAGAGCGTATGACGTTGTGCAGTCAAAGCCCAAAGGAAGCTGCAGAACCGACATCCCAACTGAGTACCAGGACACCTTTTACCATTGTATGTTTGAATTTTAGAACAGTGTATGCAAGTAGAAAGGCTGCCATGATAGCGAGAGTTATAAATATATAGAATATAAAGATTCTGGGGCTGAGCGAAAAACACTGGACAGGATCAGGTAAACGTAGACTAGCAACAGGGAAGACAATCGTATTTTCAAATCACCAAAACCCAGATGCAGCAAACTCAGAGGGCGTTACACTAACGCTCTCCAGAGAAAGGGAGCGTTGATGAGCTGGGAGGCAGTTAGCTCAAGGATAATTACAGTCTACTTCTCAACAAAGAAGAAGTATTTTAAGTTTAATACCATCCACGTATACTCGACAATAAATGATGCAGAAGAGGTAGTAAATGACGAATTTTACAACACATTGCAGGAAATCCTAGACAAACAAGGCAACAAAAACATAACAGTTCTAATGGGGGGGGGGGGGGGGGCATCAATGCAAAGGTAGGTAAGACCAACACAGGTTATGAGAAAGTAATGGGTCAAAATAGATTATGAATAATGAACGAAAATGGAGAAAGGCTAGCAGATCTATGCATGTTTAACAACTATGTCATTGGAGAAAGTATATTTCCACATACAACTGTACACAAAGCCACGTGGCTATCACCGGATCATGTCACTGAGAGTCAGATAGACTATATTTGTATGAGTAAAAGCTTTCGCAGAACATTGCAAGGTGTCAGAATGAAACGAAGTGCAGATGTAACATATGACCACCACCTATTCAGTTTCTGGTAAGACTTTTCATCTGCCGTGCGTGGGGTGAAACTCCTCTCTGACAATGAAGAAAAATGCGATTAGGGTTGCCGGGCAGTGCCGCCGTGGAAATGGTGAAGGAAGGAATAAATGAAATAACCAGTAGTCTCGTGGTCAGGACTATTCAAATCACGGCACCTCTGCTCTAGAGTCCGGCCACGTTCTCTATACACCCTTACTGGGGCAGATTGCCTAAACCGGCTTAACCCAGGGGTTAAAGTAAGCCACTGCTAGGGAGATTCTTCCGCTGCCGTGCGTGGGGTGAAACTCCTCCCGGCCAATGAAGAACATGCGAAAACCGCGATTAGGGTTGCCTTGCGGCGCCTCTGTGAAAAGGTGATGGAAAGGATAAAGTGAAGCTTAATCGGTATGCCCAGTAATCTCCCGCCGAGAGCTACTCATACCACAGCACCTCTACTCTAGAGGCCAGCCACCTCCGATATACACCCATACTTGTGAAATATGCCTAAACCAGCTTAACCTAGGGGTGAAACTTACTAGTGTCGAGGATTCGTCCTCCTTGACAAAAGCTCCGTCCTGGTCACAACTAGGAAGGGTAGCGGCCACGACCACAAACTGCTGAACTCAGAAACATTGGACCAGTGCGGTCTTGATAAGCAACAACATCTCACCCGACGAGGATCTATGCGTGTCCTAATCACGCTGAGGTTTTTCGGTGAGAAAGTCCAACGCTGGACTGGATGGTCAATCACCTCTCACCCGGCGGGCATATAAAACGTAATCCTGTCATGCCTTAGAGGCACATAGGGATATGGTTTTAGTGCCCATATTTTCCTTGACATGTCAACACACTAGAAGGTGATATGGTCAGTATCACTCCTGCCCGCCTTTCCTTTCCTAACTCCAGAAGAAGTGGGGTACACATTTCTACAGCTAGCTGACTGGGGTGCCTCCGGCAGGATTAGAACCCCCAACCTTCGCCATGATCGACCAGTGCACTAATCACCTCGCCACTCAGGCGGGGATATATGATATCCAAAACACGTCGAGGTTTTCCGATGAGAAAGTCCAACCCAAGACTAAACTGGTACAACAAAAACCAGTATGTCACGCAATCCCGCTTCTACGAAACACCAAGAATTTAACCCCAATCCTCGTGATACTCTGAACTTCTTGTGATCCTCTCAGGGATCTCTTGTGGGCATCTCGGGGACCTCATGTAGACCACGAGACTCATCGAGGACCACAGGAGTAAATTCATCAGGATCACGAGGCGATCTTGGTGGTTGAAGCGAACGAAGAAGAAGACCACTACCTACTGATAGCTAAATTGAGAATGAAACTGAAGAAGCACCACAAAACAGACATGACAAGGAAAATATATAATATGGTACTGTTGGCAGACCCAGAAATCGGAAAGAACTTTAAACCGAAACTGAGCAACAGATTTCAGGTTCTGCAGGAGTTATACGAAGGGGATACACCAGATGTGAACACTTCGTGGAATACAATAATTACTGTATAAGTATACAACTATACACAAAGCCACATGAGTATCACCAGATCATGTCACTGAGAGCCAGATAGACCATATTTATATGAGTAGAAGCTTTCGCAGAACATTGCAAGGTGTCAGAGTGAAACGAAGTGCAGATGTACCATATGACCACCACCTACTCAGCTTCTGGTGAGATTTTTCAGCTGCCATGGGTGGGGCGAAACTCCTCCCGGCAAATGAAGAAAAATGCGATTAGGGTTGCCGCGCAGCACCGCCGTGGAAATGGTGAAGGAAGGAATAAGTGAAGTAACCAGTAGTCTCGTGGTCAGGACTGTTCAAATCACGGCACCTCTGCTCTAGAGTCCGTCCACGTCCTACATACACCCTTACTGGGGCTGATTACCGGCTTAACCCAGTGGTTAAAGAAAGACACTGTTGGCGAGATTCTTCGGCTGGTGTGCGTGGGGTGAAACTCCTCCCGGCCAATGAAGAAAATGCGAAAAACGCGATTAGTGTTGCCTTGCGGCGCCACTGTGAAAAGGTGATGGAAAGGATAAAGAGAAGCTTAATCGGTATGTCCAGTAGTCTTGCGACGAGAGCTACTCATACCACGGCACCTCTACTCTAGAGGCCGGCCACGTCCGATATACACCCATATTGGTGAAATATACCTTAACCGGCTTAACCTAGGGGTGAAACGTACTAGTGGCGAGGATTCGTCCTCCTCGACAAACGCTCCGTCCTGGTCACAACTAGGAAGGGGAGCCGCCACGACCACAAAATGCTGAACTCGGAGACACTGGACCAGTGAGTTCTAGATTGGCAACCACCTCTCACCCGGCGGGGATGTTTGCTTGTCCTGATCACGCTGAGGTTTTTCGGTGAGCAAGTCCAACGCTGGACTGGATGGACAACTACCTCTCACCCGGCGGGGATATAAAACTTAATCATGTCATGCTTTAGAGGCACATAGGGATATGGTGTTATTGCCCACATTTTCCTTGACCTGTCAGCACACTAGTGGGTGATATGATCAGCATCACTCCTGGCCGCATTTCCTTTTCCAACTCCAGAAGAAGTCGGGTACCCATTTCTACAGCTGGGTGACTGAGGTGCCTCCGGTCGGATTAGAACCCTCGACCTTCGCCATGATAGACCAGTGCACTAACCACTTCGCCACTCAGGCGAGGATATACTGATATCCAAAACACGTCCAGGTTTTCCGGTGAGAAAGTCCAACTCTAGGTTGGATGGGCAACCACTTCTTGCCCGGCGGGGATATACTGATATCCAATCCACATTGAGGTTTTCCGGTGAGAAATTTTAACTCTAGACTAAACTGGTACAACAAAAACCACGATGTCACGCAATCCCGCTTCTACGAAACATCAAGAATTCAGGCCAAAGCCCCGCAATACTCTGAACCTCTTGTGATCCTCTCAGGGATCTCTTGTGGGCATCTCGGGGTCCACATGGAGACCACGAGACCTATTGGAAGAAAAATTACCACAGGAGTAAATTCATTAGGACCACGTGGCGATCTTGGTGGTTGAAGCGAACGAAGAAGAAGACTACCACCTACTGATAGCTAAACTGTGAATGAAACTGTAGAAGCACCACAGCAGACATGGCAAGGAAAAGATATAATATGGTACTGTTGGAAGACCGAGAAATCGCAAAGAACTTTAAACTGAAACTGAGCAACAGATTTCAGGTTCTGCAGGAGTTATACGAAGGAGATACACCAGATATGAACACTCCGTGGACCAGTGCTAAAGAAATGTGGAGCAAATCATGTGAGGAGACAGTGGGATATAAGAAACCTCAGCACAAGGAGTGGATTGCATCGGAAACAATGAAGAAGATTGACTGAAGGACAGAAATGAAAGCAAAATTAAATGACAGTTTAGCAAGAGAAGCAAAGGCCTCAGCTCAGATAGAATACAATTTTGCCCTGTAAAGTGGTTAGGAAAAGTGTAAAGAAAGACAGACAGGCCTATTTTGGTAATATGGCAGGACATGCAGAAGAGGCAGCAGGTAAAAACAATATAAGAGCTCTGTATGAAATCATCAAGAAGTTGGCAAATAGACCATGTAGGATAGAAAAGCCCATCAAAAACAAGGAAGATAAAGTAGTAACATCAGAAGAATAGCAGATGCAAAGATGGGTGGAACACTTCAGCGGAATCCTGAATAGTCCAGCATCAACAGAAACAGAGGAGATAGCAGCAGAGAATACTCTAGACATCAATTTAGAACCACCCAACAAGGCCGAAGTTGAACACGCTATTTCAGAGTTGAAAAGAAATAAGGCACCGGGTCCAGATGGAATTGTAGCAGAAGTGCTCTTAGCGAACAAAGACATAACAACAGAAATACTACTCTTACTATTTAACAGGATTGGGAAGAAGAGAAGGTCTCAGAGGACAGGAAAGAGGCCCATCTTATAAATCTCCCTAAGAAAGTAGATCTATTAGAATGTAAGAACTATAGAGGCATCTCCCTGCTTTCAATATCCAGCAAGGTCTTCAGCACAGCACAGCTGCCAGGATGTAATATTTCTTTCCTAAGTTTAATGTTGAGAAAGGTCTTGCCGTTTGTCATGATGTACTTCTTCAGTATTCCTCTTGATGTCTGCGATGTGAGGTTAACAAACATAGGAAACTAACGAGAAACACAATAAAGGGGGACATGTCATGATAAGGTAAAGTTATAAGACTTTACTGGAAAATTCAAGAGAAAAAGAAGATAGGAAAACCAAGAGGAGAAAAAAAAATCTAGAATGGCTAACTTAAACTGCAAGTGAAGAGAGAAACCACGGTCTACAAAAAAAAAAAAAAATATATATATATATTTGCAAGTGAAAAGAGAAACCACCGTCTACAAGAAAAATAGATATATATATTTGCAGAAAATGCGAAAGCATGATCGTCGACGACTATCCAAATTGTATGTTACACATGAATGAATGAATGAAGGTTTTCTCTAATTTATGATCAGAGTTCATTCAGAGTAACATGTGAGCCTGTCAGTGTTTATTCTGAGTAATACATGAACCTGTCATTGTTTATTCTGAGTAGTACATGAACCTGTCATTGTTTATTCTGAGTAGTACATGAACCTGCCAATGTTTATTCTGAGTAGTAAATGAACCTGTCATTTTTATTCTGAGTAGTACATGAACCTGTCATTGTTTATTCTGAGTAGTACATGAACCTGTCATTGTTTATTCTGAGTAGTACATGAACGTGCCATTATTCATTCAAAATCGTACATGGGCCTGTAAGTTTGCATTCAGGGTAGTACATGAGCGAGTAAGTTTTCATTCAGAGTAGAACTTGAACTGAACCTGTCAGTGTTCAAGGCAATGCACGAAAACACATTCGCCCCGAGACACGCCTGAAAGGGTCGGACCGCACAGACAGTGCCACTTCTAACAACTTCTAAATGTGATAATCCTAACAGCATGACGGGATACTAATCCAAAAGACATGTAGATGTAGCAATCATAGAGACGTGTAGGAGTGACAATCTTTATGATTTTTAGACGGAATATTCGTGATGACCTGCAAGACTGATAATGCTAGCGACATGCAGGAGTGACAATCTTTATGATCTTTAAACGGAATAATCCTGTAATCTGCAAGACTGACAATGCTAGCTACACGTAAGCGTGACAATCCTTATGATCTCTAGACGGAATTATCTTGGCGACCTGCAAGACTGACAATGCTAGCGACATGTAGGAGTTGTAGGAACAACAGCTGCGCATCAGTGTGATTTTCTTTCGTAGAAGTAACAGATATAGCAGCAGCAACTTTGGTTAAAGTTGTTTTAAAGCTGTAGATATACTAGTAATTATTTAGCACCAGCAGCAGCAGCAACAGCAGCAGCAGCAGTAGTAGTAGTAGTAGTAGTAGTAGTAGTAGTAGTAGTAATAGTAGTAGTAGCAGCAGTAGTAGTAGTAGTAGCAGTATTACCAGTAGCAGCAGTAGTAGTAGTAGTAGTAGTAGTAGTAGTAGTAGTAGTAGTAATAGTAGTAGCAGTATTAGCAGTAGCAGTAGAAGTAGTAGTAGTAGTAGTTGTTGTTATTGTTGTTGTTGTTTTTGTTGTTGTAATAGTAGCAGTAGTAATAGTAGTCGTAGTAATAGCAATAGTATTAGTAGTAGTATTAGTAATAGTATTAGTAGTAATAGTAGTAGTAGTAGTAGTAGTGGTAGTAGTAGCAGTATTAGCAGTAGCAGTAGTAGTAGTAGTAGTAGTAGTAGTTGTAGTAGTAGTAGTTGTTGTTGTTGTTTTTGTTGTTGTAACAGTAGCAGTAGTAGTAGTAGTGGTAGTAGTTGTTGTTGTTTTTGTTGTTGTAATAGTAGTAGTAGTAGCAGTAGTAGTAGTAGTAGTAGTAGTAGCAGTATTAGCAGTAGCAGTAATAGTAGTAGTAGTAGTAGTAGTAGTAGTAGTAGTTGTAGTAATAGCAGTAGTATTAGTAGTAGTGTTAGTAGTAGTATTAGTAGTAATAGTAGTAGTAATAGTGGTGGTAGTAGTAGCAGTAGTAGCAGCAACAGCAGCAGTAGTAGTAGTAGTAGTAGTAGTAGTAGTAGTTGTAGTAGTAGTAGCAGTAGTAGTAGTAGTAGTAATAGTAGTAGTAGTAGTAGTAGTAGTAGTAGTAGTAGTAGTAGTAGTAATAGTAATAGTAGTAGTAGACGTCACTGTAGTAGTAGTAGTAGTAGTAGTAGTAGTAGTAGTAGTAGTAATAGTAATAGTAGTAGTAGACGTCACTGTACAGTAGATGTTGTTTTTGCTGCAGCTGTTATTTTCTATTACTATGTGACGAACAAAAAGGAAAAAAAAATTGACGAGTTTTTCACACAAGAAACCTAGCAAGTAGTGGTAACCACTAGTACATCTTAGCCAGCTCTTGCTGTGTTCTGAATCCATGTTCTTTTATGGCCCTGGCTATTTTTATCTTTCATGTACAAAAGCTATGTGTCTAGAATGTAAAGTCTGTCACGACATTTTCGGTGACATCTGAACTAGAACATTTTGTCTGTGTCCTACATGAGACAGATGGGCAGGGAAGAAAAAGTGTTTCTAAAGGTAGATTCGGTGAGTTTTCCTTGTAACTTCGTGAGGTTTACTTCGCCATTTTTTTGCATTTTATATGTTTTTTAAACGTATGCCAGTTCACTTTCATAATGCTCTCGCTGTTGTGGTTTAATCTTCTTCTTCTTCTAGCTCACTGGAACTGGGAGCTTGATGTTCTTTTGCAGCCGATGCTGTGAAGGTGCTGAGCACAACATTGTGTCGGACTGGGAGGGGGTACAGCGACTTTTTTTCCGGTCCATGATTGGAGCTAAAAGCCAGTCTTTAGCAGACATGGCTTGTCGACTCCAGTAAACTGACTTTTGCGTCAACAACTGACTCGGTAAATGTCAGCGTCTGGGGCATATATCTTATGCGGAGACTGATATAAGTAACGAAATGTGGAAGAAGATTACAGTCTAGATCCTCAGTGGTTCTCAGCATGGAGACACATGGCTCCTTTGGGTAGGAAAGTCAAGCATCAGTCAGTACGTCAGTCATTTGCATGTCCCTTGCGGAACTTTGCCTCCCTAACAGCTCTCCTATAGACTTCTCGGCTGTAAGCAAGATGTCCTGGTGCTGATGCATCCATATGCAGATTATCAACAATGTCTTGCAGCCATCTTCTCATTGGTCTTCCTCTCTTTCTTTTTTTCTATTATGCATCCTCCCAAGACGGTCTTCTCTAAATTCTCATGACGTTTAATGTGTCCAAAATATTTACATTTTCTCTGTTTAATCCTTTTTACTAGCCAACCTTCTTCAGTATTAAATTCTTTTGGTATGGATATATTTGTTCTTTTTTTGTGTCCATGAAGCCAAGCACAGGGGGAGTAATTTTTTTTTTTTCAAGGCAGAAAATATTTCATCGCGAAAATCTTTTCTTGAATGTGGGGAGGTTTCTGGGTGAAGCCTGTGAATAGAATGGATTTGGAACCTAGAGCGCTGAAAACCTGTTGCAGTAGCTAGAACATTAACCTGAAGTCCACTAATTATGGTATAGGAGTCGGATAGGAAATCTAGTTGTTAGAACTGAGCCCAACCAATGAGCTCTAGAAACGGGTATTTTTATATTACACAATTATAATTTCTTTTATTATCATGAGATGGCTTGTGTAGAGTACTCCAACATAATGTAATAATGAAAGCAAGGCTGCAAGAGGAAGTAAAAAGGAACAACAAGAGGGCGACAGCGGTAAAGACTGGCGGCCAATCTCGAGAGATGGATTGGGTTCATATTGTTCTGGTGGATTGTGAAAGCAACAAAGATCAATATTCCAACAGTTTTAATCTGTCAGGCTTTATTCCAGTTTCTCTCCCCTCCCCTCCAACTTTTGAAATCCTAAAATTCCTCACGGGGTAGCTGGGGGAGAATTCCTCACAGCTTTGAGAACTCCTGATATAAAACAAGAAGGAGAACCATTGCAGCCAGATTTACCTGAAAAGAGGGCGTGATGATGATGATGATGATGATGATGGTGCTGTGATAGTGCTTGACGTTTGTGAACGATCAAATGCCAGGGATGTAAACTGGTTGAGAGGGGCCCTGGTCCTTGTTTCGAGAATTCCGGGAAAAAAAGTTGAGAACCACTGGTACAGGAGATAAAGCGGGGCAATGAGTGAATCTTTTAGTCCTGGGAAGATGTTTTGAAGCAGGTCACACACCAGCTGTATATCGAGTCTGTCAAGCATCATTTGAGTGAATTTCTTCCGACATGTCAGAGTCTGTCGATGTTTTGAATGGCATAATCAAGCACAGTGACAGTAAACACTGTTTGTGATGCAAGGTTTAGCTTTTAATCTCTGCTACCTTCAGGTGTGTGCATCATTTTCTCCTCAGGTGTGCCAGCGATCGTAGCACAGACGCTTGTTACGTGGCGCGGGCTTTTCTCAGTTATTCCAGAATCTCTCTGCCAACAGAAGACAGCGAAATACCTGCACTGTTCTCTAAACCAGACGTTTAAGGTACAGATCATTTCTAGAGTCATCATCATCATCATTATGATCATCATCATTATCATCATCGTCATCATCATCATTATCATGCGCCGTTCCGAATGACGTTGGAAATTATGCTTCTCCAGAGTACATGATCCGTCATGCAGGCCTTTAGCTCAGTTGGTGATCTCCTCTCACTCCACATCGTCCGACTGTCCAGTATCATTTCTCTTGGTCTTCCCCCGGCTTTTCTTCCCTCTGTCTTTTCCTGTTGTTATAATATTTTCAATGCCCCCTCTTCTCATTGTATGTCCTATGAAAGTACATTGCCTGACTCGTATTTTTTTTGAAAATATATTTTTTTCTCTCCAGCTCTTCTCATACATTCTCCATTAGTTGTTTTTGCTGTCCAGGGAATTGGCAACATTCTTCTAATAAACCACATTTCTACTTTTCCCAATGACTTTTGTGCAGACCTTCTTTTTGTCCATGATTCACTTTTATACAACATTAGTTATATACAACACTTGTAGAACGATTATCTTCTCACAACCCTACCTAAAACCTCTGGGACCCTACCTAAAATCCGTGCGACCTTATTTAAGATCCCTCCACGACCATTCCTAAGATATTCTGCGATCCTGCTAAAGAAACTTAGTTACCCTAACTAAGACCCTCTATGAACCAATATAAGATCTCCGCAACCATACCCAGGACCCCCGCAACCCTACTTAAGACCCCCCCGCAGCCCTACATAATATCTCCCGCAGCCCTACCTAAGACCACTGAATCCCAACCTAAGACCCCCCACCCAGGACCCTTCCAAAGACCTTCAATCTATATAGCACTGTAATACTCTAATACTGGCAATGTAGTACTCTAATACTGGCAATGTAGTACTCTAATACTGGCACTGTGATACTCTAATACTGGCACTGTAGTACTCTAATACTGGCACTGTGATACTCTAATACTGGCACTGTAATACTCTAATACTGGCACAGTGATACTCTAATAGCATCACTTTCATCACCTTTAAAGACCTTCCCTTATATGTTATTTTCTTCTTCGTGTCAAAAATTGGAGTCAGAAAAATATTGTTTAAATGTGAACATAAAATTCAAAGCTCGCCAGTTAATGTGAAATCTGCGCTTATGTTCTTTGCATACCTTGTCACTAGACGGTGTCTTGGATGAAAGGCTTACACAGCGGTGGATTAGCCATTAAGTTGAAGGTGTTTAAGTCTGCGATTCGGAAGGACATTTGGGTACGTGGGAGAACTATTCTAGGTGAAAAAGAATCTTCTATAAATACAGGTTATTGTTTCATGTGACAATCATTTACAGCTTTTGTTTCTTCACTAGCAGGTTGTGTTATACAAAAGACAGTGGCGTTATCAGTTTGTGTTTGGTCTGTGTAATACAAAGTCGTATAGTAACAGTAGAGATCACAACTTGAGGGGAATCAGGTCATATATCATATGATGGATGATAGAGCTCAGAACCGTTGTGGGGCTCTTACAAGTTTAGGTTGGGGAGCCAACAGGTGGTTCTTAATCGGGTCACTGGCTTAACACTTACTTGTAGGTCGTTCTTTGGGATGTACCATTCCTTTTCTCGGTTTATATCTGCCTTATTTTTATGTATGATGCTTTCTCGCATGCATATAACTGAAGATATAATTGAAAATATCGCTGAATTACTCATCACTTGTTTTTACTATTGTCACTCAGTCATTTGCATGTCCCTTGCGGAACTTTGCCTCCCTAACAGCACTCCTGTAGGCCTCTCGGTTGTGACCAAAATGCCCTCCTGCTGATGTGTCCATTTGCAGAATATCAACGATGTCTTGCAGCCATCTTCGCCTTGATCTTCTTCTCTTTATTTTTCCTTTCTTTATCCTCCCAAGACGTTCTTCTCTAAATTCTCACGACGTTTAATATGTACAAAATATGTGTCCAAAACCCTGCACCCTACCTGTTACCTCTACACCCCTACTTAACACCCCAGCAACCTATCTATGACCTCCGAATCCACACCTAAGTCCTTCCCCTGTGACCCTACCTAGGACCCTCATAACCCTACCAAAAACTACCACAACACTACCTGTGACATCGACAGTCCTACTTATAACCCACACAGTCCTACCTATGACCCCTAAGGTCCAACCTATTACCTCCACAGTCAGATCTATGATCCCCACAGTCCGACCTTTGACTCCCAAATTCCACCTAAGACACCTGCATCTCTGCCTAAGACCCTTACAACCATACCTAAGAGCCTCGCAAGCCTACCTAAGACCCCCTCCCCCCCAAGCGTCTACATCGTAAAGGAATATTGAGTGTATATAGCATTTTACGATACGTGATCTCAGCTGCTGTGATATTTGTTTTGATGTAAGGATATTCCTCATTCTGCTGAAGGTGTCTTATGCCAGACATGTTCTTTTGTTAATTTCCATTTCATATTGTCCATCTTCTGTTATCATGTGCTCCAGATACACGAATCTATTTCAGTAATTATCATTTTATTTTATATTTACTGCTGGCTTACTTTCTTCTCTGCTGATTAAAATGACATTTGTCTTTCTGATACATATTTCCAGTCCGTAATTTTGACTTTTCATTGTTTATTCGCGTCACTAGATTATGTAGGTCTTTTTGGTTCTCTGCTATCAGCACGGTATCATCTGCATATATTAGGTATGATTGTTGTTCCATTAATGTTTAGTACAGGCATTCAGAAATTTCTTTGAATATCTTCTCTATATAAAGGTTAAACAAAGAAATTAGGAAATTAAAAAAACTTTGTTAACAATACATGTCCTGGATAATGTGCATACAAT
>CM019698.1:21461565-21473761 GCA_009760885.1 Achatina immaculata
TTATGTACGATGGAAGAGCAAAAAAAAGTTGTTGTTCCTCATGTTGTGGCATGACCTGGAGAGAAAAAAAGATGTAGGACATTGTATACAGAAATCTCTGCGTTAACCACAATGACAATTATCGCATCCTTCATTCGCTTTGTAAAGCCGTTATTGACGTCTCTACCACTGTTTTCTATTTTCATTTTGTGAACGTGACATGTAAGTAATGGTTTACATCCAGTAATAATTTTCTTGAATCTTGTATGTTTCTTTTTGGCTTGGTATTGTCTGTATGTAGTGTCTTACACACATGTCAAATTTCGTCCCAAGACATTCCTTTTTAACCCACGTATGTTACTGTGATATTTCCTTTCAAGGATCCCGAGTTTTCAGGACAGTAATTTACCTACAGCTTTTTTAAACCTCTTTTTGTGACATGTATACAATCTTTATCACACACACACACACACACACGCACGCACGCACGCACGCACGCAAGCGCGCACACACACACACACACACACACACACACATATATATATATATATATATATATATATAAATAAACACCACAAACACACACGCAAACACTTACTCCAGCTCACTAACTCAAGCCTTAATCATCTAGGCGCGTAGCCTACCTGCCAGCCTGCCTGCCTGGCTCCCACTGGTTATGGTTTTCGTTTAGCTGCACCGGTCAAAAAATGATGGGTTATTCATTCATGTGCATGTCCCTTACGGAACTTTGCCTCCCTAACAGCTCTCATATAGGCCTCTCGGTTATGAGCAAAGAAGGTCTGCTGCTGATGCATCCATTTGCAGATCATCAACGATGTCTTGCAGCCATCTTCGTCTTGGTCTTCCTCTCTTTCTTTTTCCCATTATATAACATTCTTTAGATTTTCATGACGTTTAATGCGTTCAAAATATTTCAGTTCTCTCTGTTTAATCCTCTTTATTAGCCAGCCTTCTTTAATATTAAGTTCTTGTAGTATGGATATATTTGTTCTTTTTTGTGTCCATGATATTTGAAGAACTCTTCTGTAGCATTTACGTTCAAAGGCATTTATGTGTTTCTCAGCTGTTTTGTTAAGTGTCCAGGTTTTACTTGCATATGTTGCGATGGGAAAGATGCATGCCCTTAAAAATATTATTTTTGTAGTTATGTCTATTCCTCTCCACAGATTCTTTACTTCTTTTACTTTCTGAAGAGCGATAGATGTCCTCCTTTTAATTTCCCTCATTGTATCTCCATTATTAGTTAGTAGTGATCCAAGATATTCAAAACTCTCACTACTTCCAGTTTTTCCTCATTGATACATATTTTAGATGCCTTGTTTGTTTTGTCAGTTGTCATCAATTTAGTTTTCTTCACTTTAAGATAGAGATTTTTGCTCTTCGCTGTTCTTACGAAGTACATAATTAGTTTGTCCATTCCTCTTTGTGTTGTGGACATTAATATTGTGTCATCAGTTTATCTAATCTCTGGTATTTCATAACATCCATTTGTTATGGCATCTTCTCTAACATTCCTCATTTCATATTCAGTATACAAGTGAAATAAACAAGGCGACAAAATGCATCCCTTGACGGATCCCTTGTTTTATGTCAAACCAAGTTGTTGTTTCACCATTTATTCTTACTGCTACCTGTTGGTCTAGACACAGCAGTGATATTAATTGTATCAAATGTGATTGAAACCCAATTTCTTTCCATTATGTCTCACAGTTTTTGGTGTTGTACACAATCAAATGCCTTGGAATAGTCTATAAAAGATATATATATATATATATATATATATATATATAGATTCACATTAAATTCCCTGCATTTTGCTACTATTAATTTTATATTGAATCTATGATCTCTTGATTCTCTTCGTTGCCTGAAACCAGCTTGGACCATATTGATTTTTTCTTATATTTTCTTACGAAATCTACCCATTATAATTTTTAACAAAAGTTTAATAACATGACTAATCAGGGCAATAGTTCTGTAGTTTGTGCATAATTTCATGTTGCTCTTTTTTGGCAGTGGTATGAATATAGTTCTTTTCTATTCTTTTGGCCAAATCTCTGAATACTGTATCTTTTTATATAGTGATTGATAGATTGTTGCACTTTTCTTTCCTCCTGCTTTAATAAATTCAGTTGTTATCTCATCACATCCTGGTGATTTACCATTTTTCAGATTCTTTATTGCTCATAAAACATCTTCCATTCAAGGTTCGTGTTCTTTTTCCTCCAATAATAATTCTGCTGTCACAGTCTGCATTCTTCTGCAAATATTCTTCTATCTTTCTAGAATTTCCTCTGTCTCTGTCAAAGTATTTCCCATTTCGTCACAAAATACATTTAGCTTAGTGTGACATTTCTCGTCAATGTCTTCATTTCTTTAAACATTCCAATATCTCTTCCACACTTCTGATGTCCTTCTATTCTTTTGACAACAATCGTGTATGTATTGTTTTTTTGTGTTATGTTTCATCGTTCTTCTTTTATTGTTCTAGTGTGCCTGCTATAATCCATCCATTCTTTTGTGTTTTCTTTACTGAAACCATGTCTTTAGCTGTTGTTAATAAGATATATCTGGCCTACGTAGCCAATTCATCTGGTGTCATCTCCTCCTGTACAGTCATCAGGATTTCGAAACGGTTCCTTACTTCTATACCGTATTGATCTGGTATTTTTTGTAAGATCAAAGTGGAGTAGTCTTGATCCCCTAACTGTCTTTTTTAATGTTATCTTTATGTCTGCTATTAATAACTCATGTTCCGTGTCACAATCAGCACCTGGTAACACACAATAATTAGTGTATAAGTATACAACTATACAGGACGCAATGGAGTAAAGCTGTGATATCAAAATGTATAAACTATGAAAAAAGTATGAGCAGATTTATTACTTAACGATTACAAAGTTGTGACGTTTTGGCGGGTCCCTTAATCATACAAAAACATACTTATCTTATCTTATATCTTATATCCTTTCCGTGCCGTTAAACGTCACATAGGGCTCGCAAAGTAGTTCGCCAATTTTTCCTGTCTTCGGCGAGTCTTTCAACCTCATCAAAGGATTTTATGCCTGTTAATTTGGCCTCTCTTAACAAAGTCCTCTTCAGAGTTTCACGTGGTCTGCCTCTTTTTCTTCGGCCTGTTGTGTTCCACTTGATAGCTTGTTTTGGGATTATCTGATCATTTATTCTCATCAAGTGACCAACTTATGTCCATCTCCTTTTCCTGATCACCCATGAGACTGGTTGTTGTTCAGTCATCTGTCTTATCTCTGCATTGTTCTTGAATTCGTTCCACTTGATGCCGAGTATTTTCCTTAGGCATTTGTTTTCAAAAGAGTCTAATTTCTTTTCTATTTCTTTAGTTGTTTTCAGCTTTCGCATGCATAAATGAGGTGGATATTACATTTGAATTGAATAGTCTTAACTTGGTTTTTGTGCTTATAACTTTTGAATTCCATATGTTCTCAAGATTCTTGAAGATTGATGCTGCTTTTGAAATTCTTATTCTAACTTCCTTTCTAGTGTCACCATCACCATCCTGGTCTATGTAGCTGCCAATGTATGCAAATTGATTGACTTCTTCAATATCTGTCCCTTCTATGTGTATTTTTCCATTTTGATTGATGGGAATTTTCATTATTTTTGTTTTGCCCTTGTTAATTTCAAATCCTATT
Organism: Achatina immaculata; assembly: GCA_009760885.1. Lineage (NCBI taxonomy): Eukaryota > Metazoa > Mollusca > Gastropoda > Stylommatophora > Achatinidae > Lissachatina > Lissachatina immaculata. The sequence goes on from CM019698.1 coordinate 21,465,237, forward strand.
TTGCTAGCCAGTGATGACAGGCTATCAAAAACATACAGTATGAAGAAATAGAGAGAGGAGATAAAGTATGCTATCGCATTAATTAAAATTAATAATGAATAGAGCGCTTAGCTGTAACTGTAAAATGCAGTTGGTTCGACACTGTGTGTCAGAAATGAGCATTGTAGGACTTAGAGACTGTTTAAATGGAGACTTGTGATTTGTGGTCATTGGGTCGTAAACTGGGGGTCATGGGTGGGGAAACCGTGGAGGTGAGAGAGAGTGGTACAACATTAACCTAGCCAGGAGAAGGTGAAATAGATGATTTTAGTTATGGTAGAGGAGTTGTAATGTGATTTTGTGAGGAGGTTCTGAACTGTGTGTAACAAGTTGAAGGGAGTGGAGCTTAATAGAGAGGGATTATAATTGTTGAAGAGGAGTATGTTAGATGTAGCTGAATAGAGAGTTTAACCCGTGTGGTTCCAGCTTCCCCTGATCCTGACTGTAGCGGTTCTCAAGCGCTAGGCGGCTTGTTTCATCTGTGTGACATTGTTTGATGGCTGTTACCAGAAAATGGTTGGGGCCATTGAAATGATTTGGAACTGGTTTCGAAGCATAGTGGGTGATATTGTACGGATATTTCTGCATGCGGTACCCTAATCTGAATCCAGTCTCACCAATATACGTTATCCTCCATCTTTTGCAAGCGCTGAGATATATCATATTACGTGACTCGCATGTGAATAAAGAGTGAATATATTTTGGGAAAGGTGATCACTTTCGTTTCCCAGACTACAGGGCAGGTACGCATCTGGGGCGGTTACATTTTCTGGTGCCACCATTTGTAAGTCTCTGCTTCATGTGGCTGTGGACAAGGGTGTCCTTAAAGTTTGGCTCACGTTCGTATGCCAACAGCGGTGGATTAGAGAAAATGTTGCGAGTGTCGGGGTCGAGCTGAATTATTGGCAGATGAAGAAAAAGAATTTTCTTAAACATCTGACCATGCGGGTGGAAAGGCAGTATTAACTTAACTCTGTCAGATGGAGTAACAGTCTTTTTTTCTGAATGCTTCTTTGCGGCTCACTAGTTGGATACGGTTGACGGCTTCACGAAGGACATTTTCTGGGTAGTGGCGATGACGGAAATAATAGCTTGTTGGACTGATCCATAAAGTCTAAATTATCCTGACATATGCAGCGAAGACTGAGGAGCTGGGAGTATGAGATGGAGCTCTTACAGGCTTCAGGATGGGAGGAGGTGTAAAGCAAATAGGTGTGAAGGGACAAGCCTGTTTGTGCTAATAGAAATGTTAATGTATAAAAAGTTGACAGACTTGTCAGAAATTTGATAAGTGAATTTTATGATGTTATTATTAAGTGAACTGGCGAATTCAATAAATGTTTAGGTTCTCCTGTGGCACACTGGTGACTCCAATGCCATCATCGATCTTTATCGCATGAGGGAATCACATACATCCATTATTGTGATATATGTCATCGTTTGCATTATTACTTTTTTAATAGCATTCATGCGAATGCATACTTTATCTCCTCTCTCTATTTCTTCGACCTGTATTTTTTTGTATGATTAAGGCTCACGCCGAAACGTCACAACTTTGTAATCGTTAAGTAAAAAAGCTGTTCCTACTTTTTTCCCAATTTATACATTTCAGCACCTGGTAACGTTTTTACTGATGTTAAATTTGATCTCCACCTTCTTTCCAGTAAAATGTAATGTTTGATTCTTGGTTTTCCCATCAGGTGATGTCCGCGTGTAAAGTCTTCCTGTATGTTGTTTAAAAATTGTGTCAGCGATCATTAGCTAATTTTCCATGCAAAACGCCAGTAGATTGTCGCCTGCCTCATTTCTATGCCCTATGCTGAATTTCGCCACAACATACCTTTCGTCTTCTTCTTTTTCTGTACCAACCTTTGCATTTAAATCCCCCATTATTAATATAGTATTATTTTTCTGTACCTAGTCTACTGTCATTTACAGTGTGTTACAAAATTCTTCTACTTACTCTTCTTCCGTTGCTGATCTACGTGCATATATCTGGATGATTGTTACATTTCTAGGAGTGCTCTTAAGTCTGATAGTGAGAATTCTATCACTTACTGGATTGTAGCCTAGCAATGCTTTTGATGTTGATTTGTCCAAGTAAAAAGCCATTCCATTCTTTCCTCCTACTTCTCCACCAGAGTATATAAAGATATTATCATTCTCGCGCTTGAAGTGTCCTGATCCATTCCATCAATGTTCGCAGATTCCCAAAATGTGTATCCCCGTTCTTTTCATCTCGTCACTTATTATTTGATACTTCCCCTCATACATACTTCTTACATTCCATGTTCCTACTCTTAATTTTCTTTTTAGTTTGATGCAGGGGTCTTCCTTAGTAACCCCGGCAGGATTTTGTCCGTCATTACAATTACTAGTACTGACCTCTTTCTCACACTCTTCCCTAGTGCTTCTTCTTCCTCTTCTTCGTTCGCTTCTACTACCAAGACTGTCTTGTGATCCTACTGAATTTACTCCTATGGTCCTTGATAGAGTTTCTGTGGTCCGCATGTGGTCCCCAAGAGGACCACAAGAGGTTAAGTTATCGCGGGGCTTGGGCCTGTATTCTCGGTGAATCACAGAAGCGGGATTGCGTGGCACCGTGGTTTTCGTTGCACCACTTTAATGTAGAGTTGGACTTTCTCACTGGAAAACCTCGACGTGTTTTGGAGATCCGTATATCCCCGCCGGGTGAGAGGTGGTTGCCCATATAGTCCAGCGTTGGACTTTCTCACAGAAAAACCTCAGCGTGATTTAGGATACGCATATATCCACGTCGGGTGAGAGGTGGTTGCCTATCTAGACTGCACTAGTCCAGTGTCTCCGACTTCAGTATTTTGTTGTCGTGGCCACTACCCTTTCTAGTTGTGACTAGGACGGAGCTTTTGTCCAGGAGGACGAATCCTCGCCACTAGTAAGTTTCACCCCTGAGTTATGCCAGTTTAGGCGTATTATCCCAGTATGGGCGTATTTAGGACGTAACCGACCTCTATAGCGGATATACAGTGACATGAGTAGTCATCAAGTTTCACCCTTGGGTTAAGCCGGTTTAGGCATATTTCACCAGCATATGTGTATATAGGACGTGGCCGGTCTCTAGAACAGAAGAGCCGTGATTTCAGTAGCCCTGACCTCAAGACTACTGGTTACTTCATTTAATCCTTTCCTTCACCTTTTCCACGGCGGCGTCGCGAGGTAACCCTAAACGCATTTCTCTTCATTAGCCGGGATTAATTTCACACCTTGCACGCACCCGAGGAGTGTCGCCAGAAGCGGGTTTTAAATCAGAGTTTTCCTTCTCCTAGATGAGCTACCAAACAAGACTTTCATCTATCCAAAGCGTCTGGTTTTCAGGCGCCAGATATTCGCCTTTCACCCCTTATCTTTTGCAGCTACATAGACCAGGATGGTGACACTAGAAAGGAAATTAGAACTAAAATTGCAAAAGCAGTATTAATCTCCAAAAATCTTGAGAACATACTCTATTCAAAAGTTATAAGCACAAACATTTTATGCATGTAAAAGCTAGAAAACAGCTAAAGAAATAGACAATAAATTAGACTCTTTTGAAAACAAATGCTTAAGGAAAATACTTGGCATCAAGTGGAAAAAATTCAAGAACAATGCATATATAAGACAGATGAGCACACAGCAACTTGTCTCATAGGTGATCACGAAAAGAAGATGGACATATGTCGGTCACGCGATGAGAAGAAATGATCAAGAAATCCCAAAACAATCTATCAAGTGGATCACAACAGGACAAAGAAAAAGAGGCAGACCACGTGAAACTCTGAAGAGGACATTGTTAAGAGATGCCAAATTAATAGGCATAAAATCCCTTGATGAAGTTGAAAACCTCACTGAAAACAAGAAAAATTGGCAAACTACCTTAAAAGCCCTATGTGATGTTTAACAGCACGGGAAGGATATAAGATATAATAGTTTACACTTCATGAACAATATTAAAGAAAGTGACTATGTTCAACATGTACTTATGTTTGTGATGTATTTATCTTGTTTTTATTTTATTTTCTATTTCTATTTCTCAGATTTCTGATGTTCACTGCTGACATTAAAATAAGTCAGTGAACTGATTAACTTGTTTTGATAAGAAATTCAAGCCTACCTATATAAAGCGAATCAAGTTGTATGCGTCAAATAAGAAACAATATTATTATCATCTGAATCTAAGCATATTTATATCAAGTTCATCTGCGCCTAGTGAGTGTAGACTACTTTATATGGAGTGAGTTCAGATAGTTTGTATAGATTTGTGTGAATACACTGAACTCAAGACTGAAATGCATATTAATGTAATGAATATGTGCTACTAGCTGTATCATCTTTGACTTTTGCATAACACTGCCTGGGCATATGTCACATGCTGAAGGCAGATATTGTTCGTTCAGGGTAAACTCACAGCAGATGAAATTTGGATAACCTCAGAAAACAATTATCATTCCTTTTAGAGATCTTTAGAGTGTTATTTCACAAGAACATTTTCTTTGTAATCAGCATCAGCCTTATCTGTTCAGAAACAGCCAAGCCAGATGGCATCAACTGCCCTGTCTTCATTCTCAGAAGCACCGTTTATTGAATGTGATGATTCTGAACTACAACCATTGGATCTAAGCCTTCGCTCAAATAGACAGGAGCAGACAACTTGGCAGGACCGTGTACGAGGACATGGACCCTTCTGTTTGGTCAAGACATGTACTTCCAGCATTGGCAACACTCATAGTCATCGTTTGTCTCCTTACCCCGCTGTGATGAAAGGAGCTACCAGAACCACATATCCTAGAAGACCATCACCAGTAGAAGTGATAGATTCATCATTTCATCACCAGACACAAAATCCTACAAGTAAAAGACTAACCAGCAGTGACCCAACAAAATTAATGCACCATCTTTCTTCATCACCACTAGCATCCACAGGCACAGAGAAAGCATCTTTGAACCAATCACCACCATTCAGCACTTACCATAACTCACGAGAATCATTCCATACTTATAACACAAACAATGATTTCTACAAGAATTCAATCTCCTGTGCTGAAATTAAAAATACTGAACCTGCACATTCAGAGATCTCACATGTTGAAACTAGAAAAGATGTACCAGAGTCATCTTCTCTACAAAAGGAGGATGATAATGAAGGACTTACTTACATGGATTTGGATTCATCATCATTAAAATCTTTCCAAACTGAAATTATCAGCAGATGCCCCAAGAGGTCGCCTTATAAATACAAGACATTTTTATATAACAAGAGTATTGAGGAAGTAAGGAAACTCAAACAGACGTTTTTGAGCACAACACCACATGGTTGTGACTCATCTGAGACACTCAAAGAAACATCCTATGTTGGTGATGCTCCTTGTCTTGTTTATAGAGAAAATGGGCAGAACAGAGTGCTGCCCTCTGTCAGGGTATCCTCACCCTCAGAACCAGCTACTCAGAAGCACCAGCATAAGGAGCAGGTTCTGAAACATCAGCAAAGAGATTTGTTTGTTCAGAACTCTTCACCTACTCCAGGCCATAAATTTTCATCAATGTCAGACCACTGGGGCAGTTCCAATCTTCGTTCGAGATATCCATCAGAGAACGAGTTGACCTCTGTGGATAAATTTCTTTTAGAACAATCAAGTGAAAATAATTCTTCAGACAAAGTAAACAGAATGGGAAGAAGGAATAAAACACAACGATGTAAATCCATGAAAGCAAATAACACCATACCAGATCCATCATCAGTAAACCCGGTAGGAACTGTTTCAAACAGCATCAACTCTGCAAGCCAGTCTTCATCAGATCCTGAAACCACAAGAAGCTCCACAACAATCAGTCTCCTTGATTTTTGGATCTCTAAAACCCTTATGGAGATCCCCGATGAATCTCCTCCTTCCAACAAACCTTTCACTGCTCAGTACGTTTGCACACCGAATGGAGACAAAAAGATTCGTTTCCGCTTAGTTGATCTTATAGGGCATGAAGTGGAGCGGTGCTTTAATACTTAATTCAAGGAATTTTTACAGTACAACAACTCTGTGTAAGTTCAGAGTAGTAGATCCAACAAGTAGAATTCTTGTCATCCATTTACCATCATTCACCATTTTATGTTTATAAATTTTAATGTTTGTAAGTTTCCTTCTTGTAATAACTTCCCTTCTCCCTTGTAGTAAATCTCTTCTGTGATTGTAATATGCCCTTTCCCCTTTTAGTTTGTGTTTTTAATGTGCTATCAGACTGAAGTTCTATTTGGTATCAGACTGAAGTTCTATGTGCTATCACAATGAAGTTCTGAAGGGTTCCATGTCTTGATATAAGTAATTTTTTTACCATATTTATTTCTATTTGTCATTTTTTTCTTTCTGCTGTCTTTAATGAAAGTCTTTTTAGCTTAAATGTTGGTTGTGTTGGTCTGTATGTTTTTTATTTATTTTTCTTGTATACTTGCTGGAAAGAAGATGGAGATCAAGTATAACATCAGCAAAAACTTTACCAGGTGCTGATTGTGACACGGACCATGAGTTATTAATAGCAGACATCAAGATAAAGGTAAAAATGACAGTTGCAGGATCAAGACCACTCCGCTTTGATCTTACAAAATTACCAGAATGATACGGTATAGAAGTAAAGAACCGTTTTGAAATCCTGATGGCTGTACAAGAGGAGATGACACCAGATATATTGGCTACACAGGTCAGAGATATCTTAATAACAACAGCTAAAGACTTCTAGTAAAGAAAACACAAAAGAATGGATGGATTAAAGCAGGCACACTAGAACTGATAAAACAACGTAGAGAAATGAAGACTCAATGGAAAGTGACAAACAACAACAAAAAGAAATTCAAATCTTTAACAAAAGAAGAACGATGATATATAACACAATTAAAAAAAAAAAAAATACACACAGGATTGTTGTGAAAAAATAGAAGGACATCAGAAGTGTGGAAGAGATAGTGAACTGTTTAAAAACATGAAGACATTGACGAGAAATGTCACACCTAAGCTAAATATAATTTGTGATGAGATGGGGAATACTTTGACAGAGACAGAGGAAATTCTAGAAAGATGGAAGCAATATTGCAGAGGAATGCATGAAACAACCGACTGTGAAAGCAGAAATCAAGAGTGTGAGTTATTATTGGAGGAGAAAGAAGCCGAACCGACAATAGAAGAAGTTTGATGGGCAATAAAGAATCTGAAAAATAGTAAATCACCAGGATGTGATGAGATAACAGGTGAATTTATTAAAGTAGGAGGAAAAAAATGTACAACAATATATCATGCACAATGTAAAAAGATATGGCATTCAGATATTTGGCCAAAAGAATGGAAAAGAACTATATTCATACCATTGCCAAAAAAGGGTAACCTGAAATTATGCGCAAACTACAGAACTGTTGCCCTGATTAGTCATGCCAGTAAACTTCTGTTAAAAATCATAATGGGTAGACTTCGAAAGAAAATTGAAGAAGAAGTCAACATGGTCCAAGCTGATTTCAGGCAACAAAGAGGATCAAGAGATCATATATTCAATATAAGATTAATAATAGAGAAATGCAGAGAGTTTAATATAAATATATATTCAGCCAACTCAATGGCATTTGATTGTGTACAACACCAGAAACTTTGGGAATTAGTGGAAGAAATGAGATTTCCAGCACATTTTATACAATTAACATCACTGCTGTATCTAGACCAACAAGTAACAGTAAGAATAAATGGTGAAACAACAACTTGGTTTGACATAAAACAAGGGGTCCGTCAGGGGTGCATATTGTCACCTTACTTGTTTACCTTGTATACTGAAAATATAATGATCAATGTGAGATGAGATGTAGACAAAGAATATTACTATGCCATACCAAATGGAGGTTATGAAATACATGAGATTAGATATGCTGATGACACAGTATTACTGTCTACAACACAAAAAGGAATGGAAAAACTAATTATGTCACTTCGTAAGAACAGCGAAGAGCAAAAACCTCTATCTTAAAGTGAAGAAAACTAAATTGATGAGAACTGACAAAACAAACAAGGCAGCTGATATATTGTATCAATGAGGAAAAACTGGAAGAATTGGAGAGTTTGGAATATCTTGTATCACTACTAACTAATAATGGAGATACAATGAGGGAAATTAAAAGGGGGCATCTTTCGCTCTTCAGAAAGTAAAACAACTAAAGAATATGTGGAGAGGAACAGACAGAACTATAAAAATAATATTTTTAAGGGCATGCATCTTTCCTATCGCAACATATGCCTGTGAGACCTGGACATTGACAAAACGGCTGAGAACCATATAAATGCTTTTGAATGTAAATGCTACAGAAGAGTTCTTCAAATATCATGAACACAAAAAAGAATAAGTATATCCATACAACAAGAACTTAATATTGAAGAAGGCTTGCTAGTAAAGAGGATTAAACAAAGAAAACTTAAATATTTTGGACACATTAAAGGTCATGATAATCT
>CM019698.1:21473861-21631361 GCA_009760885.1 Achatina immaculata
AGTTAAGACAGTACTACTGTAATGTCATGCTTCCTTCTACACAGATACACTGTCATATTTCCTTCTACACGGCTACCCTGTCATACTTCCGCCTACACAGCTACACTGTCATATATCATTCCTATGCACGAAATGCTGAATCCACGAAATAGCACATGTAGCAGACATATGTAAAAGAGTAGTTTTAAATGGCATATGCTTCAGAAAGCAAATTTCTTATGTAGCATTAGTCTTATAACCGTCTGCTCCTCATGAAAATTACTCAAAGAAATAGTCAAATTATGTAAAGCTACGTTCAGTCTTATAAACTCTATGAACAATATCACTGCAACTACAACTAGTGTATGTCTTATCTTTGCATACAGATGTACTTGCAAAGTCTCTTTTGCCATGAATCCAACACATCATGTTCTATACTTGTTGTCAAAATGTTATATTGTATAGAATAAAAATCATTTTCTTTTACAAAAATTACTTAAGTCAGTCCTGAGAACATCTACGTTGACTACATCCTGCAAGCACAACCTAGTCAGAAGCTAAAAGAAGTCGATATGTACAACTAAATCACAACTTACTCAAGATATAAATAACAGAAGTCTCTAAGTACAACTAAATCACAACTTACTCAAGATATAAATAACAGAAGTCTCTAAGTACAACTAAATCACAACTTACTCAAAGTAGAAACTAACAGAAGTCGCTAAGTACAACTAAATCACAACATGAATATTATGGTGTATAGTTTTCTCTTAGCTTGAGACATGAATATTATGACATGCAGTTTTCTCTTACCTTGAGATATTAATATTATGACATATGGTTTTCTCTTAGCTTGAGACATTAATATTATGGCATATAATATTTCATAGCTTGGGACATGAGTATTAATGCATATATTTTCTCTTATCTTGAGACATGAATATTATGGCACATAGCTGTCTGTTAGCTTGGGTTTTAATATATTCATTTCTGCACGAGCAACCAAACCACGGCTTGCGTCTCACATACTGCTTCTTGACAAACAGTTTGTTGTTGTTATTATTTTTTTTTTTTTGCAAATGAGAAACAACGAAACTTTCGCACAATAAAGTGATTTACAACATGTTTTTATTCTTATCTTATATCTTATATCCTTCCTGTGCCGTTAAACGTCACATAGGGCTCGTAAAGTTAGTTCACCAATATTTTCTGTCTTCGGCGAGTCTTTCAGTCTTATCAAGAGATTTTATCCCTATTATTCTGGCCTCTCTTAACAATCTCCTCTTCAGAGTTTCACGTGGTCTGACTTTTTTTCTTTGGCCTGGTGTGTTCCGCATCACTTCTTCTCATCAAGTGACCAACATATGTCCATCTCCTTTTCCTGATAACCCATGAGACTGGCTGTTGTTCAGTCATCTGTCTTATCTTGCATTATTCTTGAAATCGTTCCACTTGATGCCGAGTATTTTTCGTAGGCATTTGTTTTCAAAAGAGTCTGATTTCTTGTCTATTTCTTTAGTTGTTTCCTAGCTTTAGCATGGATAAATGAGGGTGGATATTACATTTGAATAGTCTTAACTTGGTTTTGTGCTTATACCATTTGAATTCTATATGTTCTCAAGATTCTTGAAGATCGATGCTGCTTTTGCAATTATAATTCTAACTTCCTTTCTGGTGTCACCATCATTGTCTATGTAGATGCCAAGGTGTACAAATTAATTGACTTCTTCAATAGATTTCCTTTCTACGTGTAATTTTACATTTTGATTAATAGGAATTTTCATTATTTTTGTTTTGTCCTTTTTAATTTCAAGTACTATTTTGCTAGCCAGTGGAGACAGGTTATCTGTTTTTTCTTTCATGAAATTCATGTTGTTACCGAAAAAGAGTTATGTCATCAGCAAATAAGATCTTCTAGTGGGGTCCCATGTACCCAGTCAATAATTATGTTACCTGTGGTTAGCATTCTAAAAAAAAAAGTAGATAAAACATTTTAGACATGATGGACTGGAAAATGACAAGAGAATTACATAGTACTCTAACTACGGACTTCTGCAGAGCTAGCGTCTGCTTAGCTAAGAAAACAGTGCACTATCCACTCGACCATCTAGGAATTGTAAGATGGGCAGTGAATAGTCCACTTTTATATTTATTTTTTACTTTTTTTTCCACAAAAAGTATATCCATATATAGTACATTCTATTATGAATGCTTGTATTATTCTCCAAATAGTAACCATGGAAGTTGTGACCTCGTACTCTTCCGCAACATCACAATCCCCAGTAGTATTTACACATATTTATCATTGCATCTATTTATATAATACATACAAGATTGTTGTGAAAGAATAGGATATCAGAAGTGTAGAAGAGATAGTGAAATGTTTAAAGAATTGAAGACATTGACAAGAAATGTTACACCTAAGCTAAATGTAATTTGTGATGAGATGGAGAATACCTTGACAGAAAGAGAGGAAATTCTAGAAAGATGGAAGGAATATTGCAGAGGAATGTATGAAACAACTGACTGTGATAGCAAAAATCAACAGTTTGAATTATTATTGCAGGAGAAAGAATCCGAAACGACAATAGATGAAGTTTGATGGGCAATAAAGAATTTGAAAAATGGTAAATCACCAGGATGTGATGAGATAACAGCTGAACTTATTAAAGCAGGAGGAAAGGAATGTGCAACAATCTATCATGCACTATGTAAAAAGATATGGCATTCAGATATTTCGGCAAAAGAATGGAAAAGAACTGTCAAAAAAGACTAACCTGAAATTATGCACAAATTACAAGATTGTTGCCCAAATTGATCTCTTTCTCTCTCTCTCTCTCTCTCTCTCTCTCTCTCTCTCTCTCTCTCTCTCTCTCTCTCAGAACCTTAAGTCCCCAGGGCACATGGGGCTTCCGCAAGAGTTTTCCACAGATGCCTGTCCTTTGCCTTTTTTCTGCTCCTGCCCAGGTGAGCTCTCTATTGCTCAACATCTTCTCTGTTGTTCTTCTCCATGTCTCTTTTGGTCTACCCTTACTTCTGTTCCCCTGTGGTGTCCACCTTAGTGGTATTTTTGGTAGTGAGTTGCCAGTCATTCGGAGCACATGTCCCAACAATCACCGGTGTCGTTCCTCAATTATTGCTTTCAGTGGCTTCATGTGTATTTCTGCCGACACGATGTTATTACTTATGGTGTTTGGCCATAATATTTTTCTAATTCTTAGATAAAAGATTAGTCATGGTAGTAAAATTATGTTAAAAATCATAATGGGTAGACTTCGTAAGAACATGGAAGAAGAAGTCAATATGGTCCAATCTGATTTCAAGCAAGGAAGACAAATAGGTCACATATTCAGTATAAGATTAAAAATAAAGAAATGCAGAGAGTTTAATATGATTCTAGATTTATCTTTTATGAACTACTCAAAGGCATATTATTGTGTACAACAGCAGAAACTGTGGGAAATAATGGAAAAATATGGGATTTCCAGCACATTTGATACAGTTAACATCACTGCTGTATCTAGACCAACAGGCAGCAGTAAGAATAAATGGTGAAACAACAACTTGGTTTGACATAAAACAAGGGGTCCGTCAGGGGTGCATATTGTCGCCTAACTTATTTAACTTGTATACTGAAAATATAATGAGGAATGTTAGAGAAGATGTAGACAAAGAATATTACGATGCAATAACAATTGAAGGTTATGAAATACCAGAGATTAGATATGCTGATGACACAATATTATTGTTCATAACATAAAAAGGAATGGAAAAACTAATTTTGTCAGTCAGTAAGATCAGCGAAGAACAAAACCTCTATCTTAATGCGAAGAAAACTAAATTGATGAAAACTAATGAGGAAAATCTGGAAGAAGGAGAATTTTGAATATCTTGAATCACTACCTACTAACAATGAGGGAAATTAAAAGGAGTATATCTATCCTCTTCAGAAAGTAAAACAACTAAAGAATCTGTGGAGAGGAGGAACAGACAGAACTACAAAAATAAGATATTTAAGGGCATGCATCTTTCCTATCGCAACATATGCCTGTGAGACCTGGACACTTAACAAAACAGCTGAGAAACACATAAATGCTTTTGAATGTGAATTCTACAGCATACTTCTTCAAATACCATGGACACAGAAAAGAACAAATATATCCATACTACAAGAACTTAATACTGAAGAAGGCTGGCTAGTAAAGAGGATTAAAGAGAGAAAACTTAAATATTTTGGACACATTAAACGTCATGATAATCTCGAGAAGAGCGTCTTGGAAGGGTACATAATGGTAAAAGGAAAGAAAGGAAGTCCAAGGCGAAAATGGCTGCAAGACATCGTTGATGATCTGCAAATGGATGCATCAGCAGAAGGGCATCTTGCTCACAACCGAGAGGCCTACAGGAGAGCTGTCTGGGAGAGAAAGTTCCGCAAGGGACATGCACATGACTGTCTGACATTTCCATAATCATCATCTTCCACATCAATAAATTTAATGTCTATGACATTTGAACTACACTCTTGTCTGTTATCTACGACTTGTGTTACTGTTGTGTAGTAAGGTTGCAAAGAATGAATTTTAGTTGTACTGTTCATGTCCTGTGGGAATTTGAGAGTGCCTGTGTGTAATTTTCTCTGAGTACATTTGCAGAACACAAGCTGAAGACTCTTAGGTCAATCTGTTAAACTTGTTCCTGAGAGAGTTAACCATCTACAAATTAATTGTTTCTCCTGGACCGTTCGAGACAACAGTAGCTTCTAGCTGTGCTCTAGCTGAAAAGCAAGGATCTACCTCTTCACTATCATTTAAGTAAGAAAGAGGCATACGCCGCTCTCTGGTGCTGTATGGCACGTCAGTGCATAGGACCAACAGGTAAATACTACTTTAAGGAAAGCGACGGGAATGGAATTGTCTACAATGTTGCCAGAAAGCAAACCCTTTGCATATTTTTCTTATGTCACAACCCTACTTTTTTTTTAAATTTAGACCTTCGAAAGTTCTGTTGTGTTGGTATTATCGGTTAACTGAGCGCCCTCTAAGAGAGATTCTGTCGGGGGGGAGGGGGTGGGTTATAAGGGGAAAGTTCACGTCAACTGAAAAAAAATTGCGATCCACTAAGAGAAGTGTTTTCATGGACAAGGCACGTCGGCCAATGACCTCGATTCCCGTCATGTATTAGTTGTTATTTTACTGACCTGGCTGTTAGCTTTAAATAAGAAATGTTTCAGTTTCTCTTTAATATATTCTTTAACCTCGGTGCCATCCAGTGCTGGATAGTGTGCACGTATCCCCTACATAAATGACTTGAGCGTAATGTGCTGGCTGACAGCACTTTGGAAGCTGTCTCTTTAATTTTTCAGCTCTGTTACATCTGACATGTCATCATCATCATCATCATCATCATCATCCCAATGATTTCACTGACTCATGTCAAATTCTGTACACAAGTCGAAAGCTGATGCCGCTGCAAATCCTCCAGCTCCCACTTCTGTATCGTGACTTTTCTTTCTGCCATTTGTTTTAACAGCCTGACCAGAAAATTGTACTTGTCACTTGTGTACATGTGATGTACCTCTGTCCTGGTTTAGTATGGGGCTTCAAACTCATCCATTACTAAGTCATGGAACATTATGTCGTATCCCTACGTTTGACGTCATTGGGCTAATGAAACTTCCCATGATAATAACAGGTGCTCAAATGTTTGCTTTTCATTGTAGACTTGCTCCTGTAAATATCAGGTCACAGGCAGCTCTGTTAACGGAGTTACTCTGGGCTGCCTTTCTCCAGACAATATTTCATGTCAGTGATATCTGCAGTATCTCTTCTCAAGTTGTCCATCTTGTTTGAAAGGAGAATATAGTGTTGGGTTGCTCAGCTGAGTTACGGCCTGCCGAATGTGTAATTCTCTGGTATAACTAACGATGGCTCCTCCAATGTCTGATATTTTGATGAGGATATCACGTCTGTGCTAAAGTTGTGGAAGTGTCTGTTGCTCTCCGGGAGTCAGGTTAGAATGTCGTACACGGGGAAAGCAGAGCTTATTAATTTCATGAAGGATATAATTAATCTGAAGGCAAAGAGTTCGAGACTCAAAGACAGATGGTGTCCAGTTGGATTGTTGTTGTGAGAAATGGGAGGAAAGGACGTCATCGGAAGTGGACTAAGATGATGAAGACTGACAAATTCATAGGAATAAAATTTAAAGCACAGAAAACGTTGAAATGGAGTGTAGAGTTAGTGGTCGGCCAGATATCCGGACTGTAGATTTAGTGGTTGGCCAGATATCAGACTGTAGAGTTAGTGGTTGACCAGATACCCAGACTGTATAGTTAGTGGTCGGCCAGATATCCGGACTGTAGACTTAGTGGTCGGCCAGATATCCGGACTGTAGATTTAGTGGTCGGCCAGATATCCGGACTGTAGAGTTAGTGGTTGGCCAGATATCGGACTGTAGAGTTAGTGGTCGGCCAGATATCAGACTGTAGAGTTAGTGGTTGACCAGATACCCAGACTGTACAGTTAGTGGTCGGCCAGATATCCGGACTGTAGACTTAGTGGTTGGCCAGATATCCGGACTGTAGAGTTAGTGGTTGGCCAGATATCGGACTGTAGAGTTAGTGGTCGGCCAGATATCCAGACTGTAGTTAGTGGTTTGCCAGATATTCCGACTGTAGAGTTAGTGGTTGGCCAGATATTCCGACTGTAGAGTTAATGATTAGCCAGATATTCCGACTGTAGAGTTAATGATTAGCCAGATATTCCGACTGTAGAGTTAGTGGTTGGCCAGATATTCCGACTGTAGAGTTAATGATTAGCCAGATATTCCGACTGTAGAGTTAGTGGTTGGCCAGATATTCCGACTGTAGAGATAGTGGTTGGCCAGATATTCCGACTGTAGAGTTAGTGGTTGGCCAGATAACCAGACTGTTGAGTTAGTGATTGGCCAGATAACCAGACTGTTGAGTTAGTGATTGGCCAGATAACCAGACTGTTGAGTTAGTGATTGGCCAGATAACCAGACTGTTGAGTTAGTGATTGGCCAGATAACCAGACTGTAGAGCTTAATATTGAAGAAAGCTGGCTAGTGAAGAGGATTAAAGAGAGAAAACTTAAATATTTTGGACACATTAAACGTCATGATAATTTAGAGAAGACCGTATTGGAAGGATACATAATGGGAAAAAGAAAAAGAGGAAGACCAAGACGAAGATGGCTGCAAGACATCGTTGACGATCTGGAAATGGATGCAGCAGCAGCAGGCCATCTTGCTCACAACCGAGAGGCGTACAGGAGTGCTGTTTGGGAGGCAAAGTTCCGCAAGGGACATGCAAATGAATGAATGAAGAGTTAGTGATTGCCCAGATATTCGGACTGCAGTTTTAGCAGTTGGCCAGATATCCGGACTGTAGAGTTAGTGATTGGTCAGATATTCGGACTGCAGTTTTAGTAGTTGACCAAATATCCGGACTGTAGGGTTAGCGTTTGATCAGTTAACAGGTCTGTAGCGTTAGTAGTTTGGCAGATATCAGGTATGTAGAGTTAATATTTCTATCATTTATGCATGCGAAAGCTGGAAAACAACTAAAGAACTAGAAAAGAAATTAGACTCTTTTGAAAACAAATGCCTAAGGAAAATACTCGGCATCAAGTTGAACGAATTCAAGAACAATGCAGAGATAAGACAGATGACTGAACAACAGCCAGTCTCATGGGTGATTAAGAAAAGGAGATGGACATATGTTGGTCACTTGATGAGAAGAAATGATCAGAGAATCCCAAAACAAGCTATCAAGTGGAACACAACAGGCCAAAGAAAAAGAAACTCTGAAGAGGATATTGTTAATAGAGGTTAAATTCTCTCTCTCTCTGAACCTTAAGTGCCCAGGGCACATGGGGCTTCCGCAAGGGTTTTCCACAAATGCCTGTCTTTCGCCTTTTTTTCTGCTCTTGCCCAGGTGAGCCCTCTATTGCTCAACATCCTTTCTGTTGTTCTTCTCCATGTCTCTTTTGGTCTACCCTTACTTCTGCTCCCCTGTGGTGTCCATCTTAGTGCTATTTTTGGTAGTGAGTTGTCAGTCATTCGGAGCACATGTCCCAACCATCGCCAGCGTCTTTCCTCAATAATTGTTGTCAGTGGTTTCATCTGCATTTCTGCCAATAAGATGTTATTTCTTATGGTGTTTGGCCAAAATATTTTTTAATTCTACGTAAACATTTAGTCTGGAAAGAATTCAACTTGTTTTCTATGGTTTTGGTGATTTTCCAGCATTCACTTCCATAGAGTAGTACACTTAGAACATTACTCTTAAATATCCTGATTTTCATATTTATGCTTAGTTTATTTGATTTCCATATATTCTGTAGCATTGCAAAAGCCTGGTTTGCTCTAGTAAGTCTGCTGTTGATGTCCTCTGTGCTGTCTCTATTTTCTACTACTCTGCTGCCAAGGTATACAAATTCGTTGACCTCCTCCACTAACTTGTTATCTACTCTGAGTACATTTCTGTTGTTCACATTTTGCTTCATTAACTTTGTCTTTCCTACGTTGATCTTTAGTCCTATGTTGTTTGCATTCTGGGTTAACTTGTTTATTTTATCTTGCATATCTTTGTGACTGCTTGATAATAGACAAATGTCGTCCGCAAAGTCAAGGTCCTCCAGCACTGTGTTAAGGGTCCATTGTAATCCTCTGCGTTTGTCTGATGTTGCCTCCTTCATTAACCAGTCTACTGCCAAGATAAATAATGTTGGTGATAGTACACATCCCTGTTTCACTCCTGTTTGTACCCTAAAGCTGCTGGAGGTATGTTCTCCACAGATAACTTTGCACTGAAAACCCTCGTATAGGGCTTTGATTACATTAACTATTTTATGGGGGAGGCCATGCCATCTTAGGATTTTCCACAGTGCATCTCTGTTGACACTGTCAAAGGCTTTCTCAAAATCTATGAATAATGCATATGTTGTGCTATGCCATTCATTTGCCTGTTCTAATATTTGTCTAAGTACAAATATGGTCTATGCATGATCTTCCTTTCCTAAATCCTGCCTGCTCTTTCCGAAGTTTTTCCTCAAGTGTTGGTACAATTCTGTTGATGATTATTCTGCAAAATACTTTACTAGTGAGTGGCAGTAGGGTAATGCCTCTCCAGTTCCCGCAATCTCTGAGGTCACCCTTCTTTGGTAGTTTTACTATAAGACCAGTTTTCCACTCCTCTGGGGCTTTTTCTAAATCCCAATTTGTTGTAATATCCGGCAAAGTTGTTTTGGTGTTTCTGTTTCTTCTGCTTTCAACATCTCAGCAGTCACTTCATCTTCACCTGGTGCCCTGTCTGATTTTAGCATCTTTATCGCCTCTTTTACTTCATTTATTGTTATTGGTCCTGTATTGATGTTTAGTTCCGCTTTTGCTTCAGGTATATCTATTGCTTGTGCTGCTTGTGTTCTGTTTAGTAGGGTGTTAAAGTGTTCCCTCCATCTTTCAATTTTTTCTCTTTCTCCACTGACCAGTTGTCCATTTTGTGTTCTTACTGCACTTTCACATCTTGTATTGAAGTTACCTGTCATCTGCTTTGTGATTTTATATATGGTTTTCATGTCATTTGTATATGCTGCTTTCTCTGCTGTCTCTGCTAAGTTGTCATAATACTTACGTTTATCTTGACGGCATGATTCCTTCACTTCTTTGTCTTTTTGTGCATAATTACTTAAAACTCGTTCTTTAAGCCGTTGTGATTTGGTGTTCAGTAATTTTTTCTTGATTTCTTTTCTTTGCTCTATCTTTTCCCATGTGGTCTCACTTATCCATTCCTCTTTTCTCCTTTTCCGATATCCCAGCACCTCTTTTGCTGTTTCCTGTAGTGTTTTATTGAACTCTAATATGGACATTTCTGCTTCGTCTTGTAGGACACTGAAGCGGTTCTTAAGTATTATTGAGAATTCATTTCTTGTTTGCTGGTCTATCAGTTTTCTTGTATCAAAATGTATCTTTCTGTGTTCTCCGATTCTGGCTTTCCTTAATTTTAGTTTTATTTTTGCTACCAGAAGGTTGTGATCACTTCCTATATCTGCTCCTTTCCTTGCTCGCACATCTTGTAGTGACCGTTTCCACTTGTTGTTTATTAGTATGTGATCGATTTGGTTTTCTGTGGTTTTATCTGGTGACCTCCAAGTCACTTTATGGATGTTTTTGTGTTGGAAAATTGTCCCTCCGATGGTCATCATGTTTTCTTCACAGAAACTGCACAGTCTTTCTCCATTTTCATTTATTTCTCCAATTCCTTCTCTTCCCATGATTCTTCTTCTATCTTCATTTCCTTCACCTACTTTTGCATTGAAGTCGCCCAAGATGAGTAGCATATCATGCTTGGGTATTGTTTCTACTGTGGCTTGGAGGCTGTTGTAAAAATCTTCTTTTAATTCCTCTTCAGCTGCTTCTGTTGGTGCATAACAAACTATAATGGACAGCTTCGTGAATCTTGAGTTGAACCGTGCATATAATAATCTCTCATTTATTGGGGTCCATTTCAGCAATGCTCTTGATGCTTCTTTTGTTATAATCAATGCTACTCCTCCTTCATGAAGATCTTCTTTACCTGACCATATTATTGTATCTTCTGTGTGCTGTGTTGTTAATTTCCTTCTGCCTTGTCCTGTCCATCTTGCTTCTTGTATTCCTAGTATGTCTAGTTTGTATCTGTGCATTTCCTTGATGGTTTGTGCTAGTTTTCCAGTCTGGTTTAGTGTTCTTACATTCCAGCTGCCTATATGCATCTTTTGTTTAGGTTCCAGGAGGTCTGCAGTCGGGCTGGGGACTTCCAGTGGCTGGCTTTCATCCACAACCTTCATGGGCTCAGTTTCCTGATACGCATTTCTCCTTCCACCTGCATTTGCTTTTTCCCTTGCTTCTGTTTCTGTAGCAGTCTGATAGTTTTTTACCAGATAGGGTTGCTGGCCCTATGCTGAACCCTCCTTAGTCGCCTTTTACGATCATGCATGGTAGGGTACAGTGGTCCTATTCTTTGCAGATCCCGGGTACCACACGGGGGAGAGGTTAAATTAACAGGCATAAAATCCTTTGATGAGGTTGAAAGACTCGCTGAAGACAGGAAAAATTGGCGAACTACTTTGCGTGCCCTATGTGACGTTTAACGGCACGGGAAGGATATAAGAAGAGTTAATATCTGGGCAGATGTCAGGACTGTAGAGCTAGTAGTTGGCCAGATATCGGATGTGTAATTCATTCATTCATTCATTTGCATGCCTCTTGAGGAACTTTGCCTCCCTAACAGCACTCCTGTAGGCCTCTCGGTTGTGAGCAAGATGGCCTGCTGCTGATGCATTCATTTGCAGATCATCAACGATGTCTTGCAGCTATATTCATGTTGGTCTTTCTCTCTTTCTTTTTCCTATTATGTACCCTTCTTAGACGGTTTTCTCTAAGTTATCATGATGTTTAAAGGGTCCAAGATATTTAAGTTTTCCTCTGTTTAATCCTCTTTACTACCCAACCTTCTTCAATATTAAGTTCTTGTAGTATGGACATATTTGTTCCTTTTGTGTCCATGATATTTGAAGAACTCTTCTGCACCATTTACACTCAAAGTCATTTACGTGTGTCTCAGTTGTTTTGTTAAGTGTCCAGGTCTTACAGGCATATGTTGCGATGGGAAAGATGCATGCCCTTAAAAATCTTAATTTTGTAGTTCTGTCTGTTCCTCTCCACAGATTCTTTAGTTGTTTTACTTTCTGAAGAGCGATATATGTCCTCCTTTTAATTTCACCAATTCTGTCTCCATTATTATTTAGTAGTGGTACACGGTATTGGAAACTCTCCTCTACTTCCAATTGTTCCTCATTGATACATATTTTAGCTGCCTTGTTTGTTTTGTCAATTGTCGTCAATTTAGTTTTTTTTTCGCATTAAGATAGAGGTTTTGCTCTTCGCTGTTCTTACTGAGTGACATAATTAGTTTTTCCATTCCTTCTTGTGCTGTGGACAGTAACACTGAAGTCAATCGACGTTGAGTAGGCGTTCTGTGACGTTAGCAAAATCGTCTGTTTTATCGATCGTTAGTTTTTCTGCTACATCTTTGTTGTTACTGTAGAAAATCACGATGAATTACTATCTGTTACCAGTAGGTTATTTTGCTCGCCAATATCGCCATATTTCGGGATCTTCAGACAAAGCCAAGCTCGGTGCTTGTATGTCACAGTGACACATGGATGTATAGGTAAAATGGAAAAGATAAAGTAATATTAGGTTTGAGGTATTCCTTTATTATATGCGTGGTGGATTGGGGGCGGGGCCAGGGTAAAGACACGATGGTAATATAGGATGTGCTGTATGAGCACGTGAATGTAGTGATGCCAATGAGTAGGCAATGTGGCTGTGGGGCACTGTATGTAGGACGGACAGCAGGGCAAGGACTGAAGACTTGTGACTTCTAGAAGCTGAGGACTTTGACCTACCATCGCGTCCATTGCTTAACACTAACCAGGGGAAATCCGGTGTGTATCCTTTTGTTCCTACCACCCCCCCCCCCACCCCCCGTTCCTACACTCTTCCTGCTGATGCAGGAGTTAGTGATGTCAGTGGGTGAGTATGACCTCGGCCTTCTGACTTTGTCCATGACTCATATAATCAAGCTCGAAAGAATGCAAAATGAGGCTATGAGAGCAGTGCTGGTACTCACCAAAGACACTCCAATCAAGCGCTACTTCCTGGATATGTCAAGCATGAAAGTAAGGCACAAGGATGCCCAAGTGAAGACGTACTTCAGAACTGCCAGCACGGCAAACCACCCTTCTTCCAGAGCTGAACTCAACAAAAACAAAAGGCAAGCACATCAAGCGAAGGAGGTCGTAGATGGCAGAGGCAGAAAAGACACTGTCAGCAGTCTGCGACCCATATCAGATCCCGTAGAACCGGAATGAACTAAAGTGTCAAATATGCAGAATATAATGCATGTTGTGATCCAGCTTGGCCGTGAATACCGAGACTGGGCTAAAGGTAAAACAGAAGCCCAGGTGAATGAACAGATTCAGCGTCACTCCAAACCACATGAGTGATCTTCACAGACGGGTCATTGGCACGAGGTCTAAACGTGGATGGAGCTATGTTGTCTACCGTAACTCCAAACTGGTTGCAGGTGAATCAGGAGCTTATACAACCATCAATTCCAGCATGAGAATGGAGGTGAGGACAACATCAGAAGCAATTTTCTGTTTAGTGGAGCAGGGCGACTCGCACGGATATTGTATCAGACTCTCGAAACATGTTACGGAGAAATGAGAGATATTTTTTTCGTAAGGAGCAGGTACAGCTTTAAGAGGGCTCTTGGTTATCCAGTTTGACATGGATCTACTGCCTAGGTCATGCGGGAGTCAAAGGCAAAAAGAGTAGGCAAGCTAGCAGGCACGGCATCAGTTCAGGGCACGTTAAAAATGAAAAAGGAGGAATAGATTGCATATGGGTGACGCTATCGGGTTGAATGACAATAATACTATCGGGAGGATGATATAACTGAGTGAGAAGAGGGGAAATGGACGTTTTTTCTGAGCGAAATGGTTTAGCGCGCATTTCCCACAACCAGTGTGTGACTGGCTCCATAAGCAGGCGCACACTTCAGTGAGTGTTAGGACATGGAAATGTCCGAAGTCCGGGGATGCCAGTCTATGATTACAGATAATCTGCAGGGCTGGGATTTAGATTTGGCGAGGTCTTAAGCTATATAAATCTCAGAGCTCTTTCTTTAAAAAGTTAGAAGGCGAATGAGTCTTTAAGCTGTAGCTTTTTTATGTCAAAATCTAGCACTGGTGACTTCTAAGTCAGGCAGAGACGGATTGTCTCCAACAGGGTTAACGAAAAATGATTGTTTTCTTTTGAGTCACCACTTCAAGCATGTGAACGGAAATTGAGGCTGTATCGGCGGCAATGTTAGCTGCTTATGATGTGGTTAAATGTGTCATTGTGAGGGATTCACAGAGTATATTTTGTAAGACTGAGAAGAGTTTGCTTCGAGAAGACTAGATTCTTCTGTTAAAACAGTCAACTGTGACAAGACTAACGTGGCTTTACTGTCCAGGGCATGTCGGAATACATGGCATTGGTGTACCAGATAGATTTGCTGAACAGGATAAAATAAATGGCATACTGACAATGGACAAGGGGGACATTGATAAGGCTGTATTGGACGGACTGCGGGAAAATGAAGAATGGAAGAACAATGTAGCTGTGAAGAGACTGTTGGAGCTAGGACAAATTCAAGGTACTGGCAGGAAATCCGAACTGTGTGACAGAGAATGCATTTGACAGGAACTATTAGCAAACATACTCTCAGATGTTGCAGCATGCGGCGGAGTATATGTTGAGTTGTCCCGACTGCAGTGAAGCTGAAGTCTGAATTTTGAACTTTCTCATTTTCCTAACTTTCCTTCCACAAACAATCTACCTCCTCCTCTTCTTCTTCTGCGCACGCACACACCCACCCACCCACACACATTTTGGTGAACCACTGCTATCAATTCCTACAATACGGCGGTTTACCACTGACTTGATTTCGCCATTGGTGGTCACGTGATCTATCACATGACATGCCCAAAATAGTTTCTCTCTGTTAGTTTCAACATCCTTGTTGTTCGATGTCTTTTGTTTTCATATTATGTTCACGAAGATTCACTTTTATGATATACACATTGCTTTTTGGTAAGAGTTATTAGGTTTTCTTTAGAATGTTTTAAAAAGTAGTTCTCTTGCAGAAAAGAACAGAAGTGTTTGAATTACTTGTACATGCTCGTTGGCGTGTGTGATGGACATGTTTGCAGGACCTGTTTTTGCTCCTGTTTTGAGTTCTCTTTGGCAGACAACATTGTTGCTGTGTAAAGTGATGACAACCCAGCACCCCACCCCTACCTGTTCATGTGGGGCATATAAAGAATTCGGAGGGTTTTCAGTTATCTGTGGCGACAGGCTTCTGTGTAGGCTCCACTGTCATTGCTATTTATCCCGGCGGACCGTTACGAAGGACCACGGCGAGGAAGTAAGGATGCCGGCTGTAGTTCAACCAAGAAAAACAATTCACTGTTAGATAAAACCAGTCTGGATGAAATGAGAGAATAAAAATAATATTCCAAATTAAATTTGTGAAACAGTCAGGAATATGTCCAGACTTATGAAATAATGAAACAGTCAGGAATATATCCAGACTTATGAAATAATGAAACAGTCAGGAATATATCCAGACTTATGAAATAATGAAACAGTCAGGAATATATCCAGACTTATGAAATAATGAAACAGTCAGGAATATATCCAGACTTGTGAAATAGTGAAACAGTCAGGAATATATCCAGACTTGTGAAATAGTGAAACAGTCAGGAATATATCCAGACTTGTGAAATAATGAAACAGTCAGGAATATATCCAGACTTGTGAAATAGTGAAACAGTCAGGAATATATCCAGACTTATGAAATAATGCAATAGTAAAAATTAGAACCAGACTGCTGAAATTATGAAATACAAACATAACAAGATTTCTGATTTTAAAAAAAAGGATGTGAAATAGTCAGAAACATAACCAGACTTCTAAAATTATGAATTGGATATGTCACTTATGACTGAAGGGATATGATATTGGGCAACTGTCACACTCAGAATATAAAAAAAAAAAGTTGATACAGCATTTGAAAAGTAGAATTCAAGAGCAAGAATTAAACTCTGAATGATGAGGTATTACTCTCATGTTACGTAAATATTTTATTATTTTGTTTATGTAACCATTGAACACCCAAAACAAAAAGCGGAAATGAATAAGTTTAAAATCATTTGGTGCAGTTACTTTGGATGATATTAATTGTTCTTTTCATCATATAAGACAGTGAAGTAAGTAGACAGATCTTAGCTTTTTGTGGAAATTATGGGGCATCGCTATTCTAGGTAAACATCAACATTTGACTAACATAACAGACAACAGTAACAATAATTTATGTTTGTGTCTGTGAAATCTAGTCTTTGCATCTTCTGTCTTTAAGTTTGATTAAAAGTTCCTTCTTAGATGAATAAGAGAAATGATAACTGCAGTAAAAGTGGTTTTAGTAATGAGGTAGATAGAGGAGTATAGTTCAGTTTTACAAAAAAGATAGAAAGAGAGGGAAAAGTGGACAGAAACAAGAATGGCAGAAAGTAAGATGAGCACATACACCAATCCAGTATTTCAACAAAAGCTTTTTTCATGGATCACAAAAAAAAAAAACAACAACACAATAGATATAAATGCAAAAAAACAGGTGAACAATTAAAGACTTAGCATTTTGGTCTCATCCTTGTAAGAAAGATGAGCTTAGGTTACCTGTTGTGTTGTTTTTGTATGTGATCCTTGACAAAGGCTTTTGGATTGATGTATGTCCTTGATGTATATTTGTGCTCATCTTACTTTCTGCCATTCTTGTTTCTTCCCACTTTCCTCACTCTTTCTGTCTTTTTTGTAAAACTGAATCATGCACCTCTATCTACCTTCTCAGATGGCACAGAGCTCCATGTTGAGATGCTCTCATAATGGTGAGGCCTGTTGCCATTTCTTCTCAGACTTTTGTGGTTGATGAAGAATGATCTCTTATATCCTTGAACCTCATTTTTGGTATCCAATCTGTGAGCAGAGATGGAGTTCCAGCATCACTTGGGCCCTTGATACTGATAAAATGTTTGGTCCATTTTATACAAACTCCATTGTCCTCTCTGCTGATCTGTCCCAAAGGAATAATATTGCCCATTATCATCCTGTGCCATTTCTCCTCACAAAGTTTGCTGCAGTGAATCTCCAACTAGCTTTGTCCCTTATTTTCACAATCCATCAAGTCAAACTGAATCCAGTCCATCCATTTATATTGTCTACACATCTGTATCATTGTTGTCCTCTTGTTCTTTTTTCCTTCAACTTTTCTCTCAAATACATATGTCATTGTTGTAATATGCTTCTTGGTATGATCAAAATATGCCTGGTTCCTGTGTAATGATGTTCATATGCTTAAAAACGTAGGAGAGACATACGTAATGCTGAAGATGTATAATGTTATCCACATGCTGGGTAAAACTGGGGTGACCATCCCTAACCCAGCGTGTCACAGGTGGTGGATGATGAAAGACCTCCAGATATGGAGGATCCCTGTGAATAAGGATTTACCCAAATAAGCAGGTGCGGACGAACTGGCGGTAGACTCAGAGAGCAAGGTGGGGTAGTAGGTGGCTCAACTACTCCTATAAAGTGCCTCAGGTGCTCAGTGAGGGGAATACCAGGTGGGTAAGAGGTGCCTTAAAACCTCACTCCCGCTGCCTTGTGGGTAGGACAGGGAGTACAAAGGCTAGCGGAGAGTCCGTACACAAACCGGCAGAAGGCAACGGGAAACCACTATTGTAGCTCCCAAGAACAGTTATACTTATTCAGAGTAACAGATTTGTCATGAGTGACGTTAATGGATCTTCCTCTGGAACAGCCTCATCTAGTAGGGCAGCTCACGAGCCACAGGTGAGGCCAGATCATCATCAAGCTACTGGTGGCAAAACTAACAGGTTCAAAATAGCAACATGGAATGTTAGAACTTTATTCAAGGCTTGAAAATTAGAAAACGTAAAGAAGGAAATGGAAAGGATGAAGATCAACATATTAGGAATGAGTGAAGTTAGATGGACAGGTGCAGGGAAGATAAGCTCTGATAAATATACAATAATATATTCAGGAAGTGAGAAACAGTAACAAGGAGTAGAAATAATATTTGATGAAAAACAGTATAGGACAATTGTAGGATATATGAACATCTTGGACTGAGTCCTGCTAGCCCAACTGAAAGGACAACCAATAAATATATAAATATTATACAAGTGTAGCTCCATCATCTGAAAGTTTTGAAGAAGATGTACAGCTATTTTATAATGACATAGAGACAGCCCTAAAACACAAAAAGTCACATGAAGTTACTATAGTCATGGGAGATTTTAATGCCAAAGTTGGTAAAGGAAGAATTTCAGACATCGTTGGTGACTATGGACTTGGAGAGAGGAATGATAGAGGTTGTAAATTAACTGAATGGGCAAGAATACATACCATGGTTGTAGGAAACACCTGGTTTAAACACCATCCCCGAAGACTGGCAACGTGGTGCAGCCCAGACAAAAAGAGATTTAACCAGATAGACTACATATTAATCAACAAATGATTCCGGAATGCATTACTGACAACAAAAACCATGCCAGGAGCTGACTGCAATACTGACCATGACCTACTCTGTGGAAAAATTAGAATAAATCTAAAGAAAGCAGGCAGAAAAGTGAGAAACATCAAACTGAATACAGAACTCCTTAAAAATGACCAAGAACTGTGAGAACAATACAAAGTTATAACAAATAGATACAATGCAATAGCAAAGATAAATAGTATAGATGAACAGTTGGCAATGTTAAGAGATTCTATCCACCAAACTGTTAAGGAGATAATACCACCGAAAAAAGAAGCCCCTAAAAATAAATGGATGACAGACGACATCTTAGGACTGATGGACAATAGAAGGAGGAGTAAAAATAACCAAGAAAAATATAACAAGATAAATAAAGAAATAAGACACAAATCCAGAGAAGCAAAGGAAGTGTGGTTAAATGAAAAGTGCAGACAAATAGAGGACTCCCATAATAAAGACAGCAAAACCATGCACAAACGAGTTAGTGAACTCACAGGCAGGAAAACAAAATATACCACAGGATGCCTGAAATCTAAAGAAGGTTAAATGTTAGTGAGAAAAGAAGACATTGTGGACAGAGTACATCAGTGAGCTATATGGAGGAGAAAGACCAGAATTAACACCAGATACAGAAAACCGTGATGGACCACCAATACTTGAAGATGAAATCATAGATGCCATCAAACACATGAAGAAAATAAAAGCAACTGGGCCTGATAATATAACAATAGAAGAAATAGAGGCACTAGAGGAGACAGGAATAAAAATAATAACCAAATTACTGAATGACATTTACAACAGTGGTTATATGCCCTGTGACTTGCTTATATCCACATTTATAGCACTACCAAAGAAACCAGGTGCAAAGGAATGTGATGAACACCAGGCTATCAGCATCTCATGTCACATAACAAAGCTATTTCTGAGAATCATTATGAGAAGAACAAGGAAAAAGATGAAAATGGAAATAGCAGATGAACAGTTTGGATTTGTTGAAGGAAAGAGAACACACAGTCTCATTTATGCTTTACTAACACTAACAGAAAGAGCTTTAGAAGTACAGAAAGATCTCTACTTATTCTTCATTGATTACACCAAGGCATTCGACAGGGTGAAGCATAACGAAATTATTAAAATGCTTGAAGACATCAATATAGATGGCAAACACCTGATGCTTGTAAAACATCTATACTGGCAGCAAGAAGCAGCAATTCCAGTTGAAAATAAAACTAGAAAATATCAACTGATAAAACAAGAGGTGCGACAAGATTGTGTACTATCTCCAAATCTTTTTTCTCTGTACAGCAAGAATATTCTAAGAACGATCATCACAGAACCAGGTATACAAATTGGAGGATACAATATTCCCGGAAGGAAAGCAATGGTAAACTATCTTCTGGAAACATACCAAGAAACCCAAGCAGCAATCATGGAAAGTCAATTAGGAAAAAGATCTGGTGGTGAGTCCCCCAGGCCAGATAGATCTAATTTTAACACTGGGGAAGAGTGTGAGGCAGAGGTTAGTACTAGTAATTGTGATGACGGACAAAATCCTGACAGTGTTACCAAGGAAAACCCCTGCATCAAACTAAAAAGAAAAATAAGAGTAGGAACATGGAATGTAAGAAGTATGTATGAGGGAAAATATCAAGTAATAAGTGACGAGATGAAAAGAACGGGGATACACATTTTGGGAATCTGCGAACATCGATGGAAAGGATCAGGACACTTTAAGAGCGTTAATGATAATATATTTATATATTCTGGCGGAGAAGTAGGAGGAAAGAACGGAGTGGCTTTTTATTTGGACAAATCAACATCAAAAGCATTACTAGGCTACAATCCAGTAAGTGATAGAATCCTAACAATCAGACTTAAGGGCATTCCTAGAAATGTAACAATCATCCAGATATATGCACCTACATCAGCAGCAGAAGAAGAGGAAGTAGAAAACTTTTATAACACACTGCAAACGACAATAGACCAGGTAAGGAAAAATGATATTGTATTAATAATGGGTGATTTTAATGCACAAATTGGTACAGAAAGAGCAGAAGATGAAGGACATGTTGTAGGGAAATTTAGCATAGGACATAGAAATGAGGCAGGTGACAATCGAATGTCGTTTTGCATGGAAAATGAGCTAATGATCGCTAACACACTTTTTAAACAACATCCAAGAAGACTTTACACATGGACATCACCTGATGGGAAAACCAGGAATCAAATAGATTACATTTTAGTGCAGAGAAGGTGGAGGTCAAGCATAACATCAGCAAAAACTTTACCAGGTGCTGATTGTGACACGGACCATGAGTTATTAATAGCAGACATGAAGATAAAGATGAAAAAGATAGTTACGGGATCAAGACCACTCCGCTTTGACCTTACAAATATACCAGAGCAATACGGTATAGAAGTGAAGAACCATTTCAAAATCCTGATGGCTGTACAGGAGGAGATGACACCAGATGAATTGGCTATGCAGACCAAAGATATTTTAGTAACAACAGCTAAAGACATGGTTCCAGTAAAGAAAACACAAAAGAATAGATGGATCACAGCAGGTACACTAGAACTGATAAAACAATGTAGAGAAATGAATACGCAATGGAAAGTGACAAACAACAACAAAGATAAATATAAAACTTTAACAAAAGAAGTACGAAGAAACATAAGAAAAGACAAAAAACAATACATACAAGATTGTTGTGAAAGAATAGAAGAACATCAGAAGTGTGGAAGAGATAGTGAAATGTTTAAAGAAATGAAGACATTGACGAGAAATGTCACACCTAAGCTAAATGTAATTTATGATGAGATGGGGAATACCCTGACAGAGACAGAGGAAATTCTAGAAAGATGGAAGGAATATTGCAAAAGAATGTATGAAACAACTGACTGTGGAAGCAGAAATCAACAGAGTGAATTATTATTGGAGGAGAAAGAACCTGAACCGACAATGGAAGAAGTTTTATGGGCAATAAAGAATCTGAAAAATGGTAAATCACCAGGATGTGATGAGATAACAGCTGAATTTATTAAAGCAGGAGGAAAGGAGTGTGCAACAATCTATCATGCACTATGTAAAAAGATATGGCATTCAGGTGTTTGGCCAAAAGAATGGAAAAGAACTGTATTCATACCACTGCCAAAAAAGAGTAACCTGAAATTATGCACCAACTACAGAACTGTTGCCCTGATTAGTCATGCCAGTAAAATTCTGTTAAAAATCATAATGGGTAGACTTCGAAAGAAAATAGAAGAAGTCAATATGGTCCAAGCTGGTTTCAGGCAAGGAAGAGGATCAAGAGATCATATATTCAATCTAAGATTAATAATAGAGAAATGCAGAGAGTTTAATGTGAATCTATATTTATCCTTTATAGACTACTCAAAGGCATTTGATTGTGTACAACACCAGAAACTTTGGGAAATAATGGAAAAAATGGGATTTCCAACACATTTGATACAATTAACATCACTGCTGTATCTAGACCAACAAGCAGCAGTAAGAATAAATGGTGAAACAACAAGTTGGTTTGACATAAAACAAGGGGTCCGTCAGGGGTGCATATTGTCACCCTACTTATTTAACTTGTATACTGAAAATATAATGAGGAATGTTAGAGAAGATGTAGACAAAGAATATTATGATGCCATAACAGTTGGAGGTTATGAAATACCAGAGATTAGATATGCTGATGACACAGTATTACTGTCCACAACACAAAAAGGAATGGAAAAACTAATTATGTCAGTCCGCAAGAACAGCGAAGAGCAGAACCTCTACCTTAATGCAAAGAAAACTAAATTGATGACAACTGAGAAAACAAACAAGGCAACTGAAATATGTATCAATGAGGAAAAACTGGAAGAAGTGGAGAGTTTTGAATATCTTGGATCGCTACTAACTAATAATGGAGATACAATGAGGGAAATTAAAAGGAGGACATCTATTGCTCTTCAGAAAGTAAAACAAATAAAGAATCTGTGGAGAGGAGCAGACAGAACCACAAAAATAAGATTTTTAAGGACATGCATCTTTCCCATAGCAACATATGCCTGTGAGACCTGGACACTTAACAAAACAGCTGAGAAACACATAAATGCCTTTGAATGTAAATGCTACAGAAGAGTTCTCCAAATATCGTGGACACAAAAAAGAACAAATATATCTATACCACAAGAGCTTAATATTGAAGAAGGCTGGCTAGTGAAGAGGATTAAAGAGAGAAAACTTAAATATTTTGGACACATTAAACGTCATGATAATTTAGAGAAGACCGTATTGGAAGGATACATAATGGGAAAAAGAAAACGAGGAAGACCAAGACGAAGATGGCTGCAAGACATTGTTGACGATCTGGAAATGGATGCAGCAGTGGCAGGCCATCTTGCACACAACCGAGAGGCCTACAGGAGTGCTGTTTGGGAGGCAAAGTTCCGCAAGGGACATGCAAATGAATGAATGAACAATATTAACAACCTTCAGTATGCTGATGACACGGTACTGATAGCTGAGAACCAACAAGACCTGCAAAATCTCTTGGATAAAGTCACCAAAGAAAGTGAACAGAAAGGCCTTACTTTGAGCATCAAAAAGACAGAGAATATGGTTATATCTAAAAAACAGAATCCACCAACATGCAGTATAAAATTAAATGGAACTATTCTAAAGCAGGTGCAGAAATTCAAATACGTTAGACCAGTAATAACTTCAGATGGGAAATGCAGAACAGAAATTAGGAACGGAATAGGCCAAGCAAAGACTGCATTTCAGAGAATGAGAAACATATTATGCAACACATCCTTATCAATGAATGTTAGAAAACGAGTCCTAAATTGCTATATTGAACCTATCTTGTTATATGTAAGTGATTAATGGACAATAGGCATGTCTGCACACAAATCATTGGAAGCAGCAGAAATGTGGTTTATTAGAAGAATGTTGCGAATCCCCTGGACAGCAAAAATAGCTAATGAAGAGTGTAGACCTGGAGAGATGACAAAAAATCTTGTGAAAAAAATAAGCAAGAGACAATGTACTTTCATAGGACATCCAATGAGAAGAGGGAGCATTGAAAATGGTATAACAACAGGAAAAATAGAAGAAAGAAGATCAAGAGGAAGACCAAGAGAAATGATACTGGACATTCTGATGGGATAGTGTGAGTGAGAGATCACCATCTGAGCTGATGGCCTGCATGAAGGATCATGTACTCTGGAGAAGCATAATAGCCAACGCCAGTTGACCTGATTATGATAATGATGATGATGATGAAAACTGTTTCAAACAGGATTTTGATGTGATGTACATCCTTCTGTGTTTTCCATCTACTTTTCTCAAAATTAATGTTGTGTCTTATTTTTTGGTGATGCTTTCTTTTTCAAATTTATAATGCTGTTTCCATTTTCTGCATTTCTTTGGCTATTATTGTCTCAAAAATAGAAGCTGAAATATTACATTATTGTGTCTTTTTTGGAAAGAAAATTACTCTCATCATTTTTACTGTTGATTACATTTATGCACTTTCTTTACAGGTGTAACTTGTAAGGCAGAGATAACCAGGCCATCTGGTCTTCAGATTTGGAAGCTGAGTTAGCTGGAAAAATGGCAAATGATGAATCAAAACCATTACTCATTAAGGCCAACTCCTCCTGGAATCGGAGATCCAATGTGGCATCAAGATCCATCCCTTCCACCAGTGACACCTCTAATACAAGTCTCAGTGATAATGGGAGTTCTAGCAATGATGTGCTTAAGATCACAAGTGTTTTAGATAAGAACATCACTAGCAACTGGCATATCCGGGGTGCGTTGGTATCTATACTTTTATCTGTGGTACTTGAAAGAGCAGTTTTTTATGGACTCACAGGAAACTTTGTTTTGTTCCTTAATTTGTATCCATTCAAATGGAAATCATATCATGCTGTAAATGCACTGTTTTTGTTCTTCGGTGTCAGCTTTATCATGTCTCTCATTGGTGGATGGATTTCAGACTCATTTCTTGGACATTTCAAAACCATCATCCTTTCTTATATCATCTATATGTGTGGCTACATCTTGCTACCATTTCTTGCACTGAACACCAACGGAAACACAGCCAATAAGGATTATAACATAACTAATGCAACGCTGCCAGGTATTTGCCTTGCTTCAGAAATCGGAACTTCAACCTTATTTGAGGAGTCCTGCTCGTGGCTGATAGTCATCATGCTAATTTTAATATCTATTGCAGCAGGAATACTTAAAGCAAATATATGCCCATTTGGTTCTGACCAGGTCAGTATACCTTGTTGTTATAGTTATTAGAATGTGGAGATTGTGGCTTCCTTCAGTCTTCTTGCACATGTTGAGGATAGGGGCAGCAAACTTGTTAAGAATGTTTGCCAAAATTGGCTAATTTTTTTTTTTTTCAACTCCCCATGGGTACTAATAATAATTTTAGTGTGTAATTTGAAGTACTGAGAAATATATGAGTTTCCATGTGCCTACAAAATGTGTATTCTTATCAGTTTTGTGGGTGGGTTATGGGTCTGCCACCCCTGTCCTAGGATGTGATGAATATCCTCATTAATCATCTGTCATTGTTTTCAGTCAGAAGTAGAAAGTGCTTTGTGTGACAATGTTCAGAAGATTGTCATCATAATCATCATCATGTGTGTTGTCCAGAATGAAGGCTGGTGGTAATAAATCTCCAGTTCCCTTGCTCCCTCGCCTTGTTGGTGCACTCAGCTAGGCTGTGTCCTCTCCATTCTTGTATGTTAACTTCCCATCTACATCTCTGTCTTCCTCTTGCTCTTTTTCCTTTCACTTTTCCTTCTAGTATGGTCTTCAGTAAGTTGTTATGTCTTCTGATGTCGTCACAGTATTTTGTTTTCTTCATCTTTTTTTCTTTGAGAAGTTCACATTGCACTTGAAGCTGTTATAAAATGTGTGCATTTGTTCTTTTCATTCTCCCTGTTATATGAACTAGTTTTCTATGGAACCACATTTCTGCTGCATTAATCTTTCTCTCCCTCTTTTTTCTTAGAGGCCAGGTTTCTGCTGTATACACTAAAACAGAATAGGGGCTTTATGTGAGGTCTTGAGTCACAGTAGCTTGAGTGGCCAGTTCTTAATCAGAACAGGGCTGTTTGTTGCTTTCTTTCTAGCTGGCAGATTGGATCTGGTTCACTGCCTGCATGCAGCCTCATGGCCCACAGTTAGTAGTAGTGGGTTCATGTGATGGTCTTGACCCCCCCCCCCCCCCCCCCCGCATCCCCAGATGACTTGATGAAAGAAGAACACAATAATTAGTGTATGAGCATATAACCATACACGGAGCTACTGCAGTAAAGCTATGATACCAAAGTGTATAAACTAGGAAAAAAGTAGGAACAGCTTTATTACTTAACAAGTACATAATTGTGATGTTTTGGTGTGAGCCTTATTCATACAAAAACATACAGGATGAAGAAATAGAGATTGATTGATTTATCTTTATTTAAAAAGAGTTAATAATTGGGCATGCAGGCCCATCTGACGTTCTGCCTTTTATCATACATCTTTCACTCTATTCCAGACATTCTACAAATATGCTGTTCATGTAACAAACATAACTAACATTGAAACTGAGAGACATAAAATAAAATATAACATTTACGTTTCGCTCTTATCCATTCACTCAGTACAGAAGTAACTACATACATATATAAATGACTGTCTACCAAACAAAAATTTCGGGACTATTCAGAATAAACAATTACAGTAACTGTGTATTCGGTGTCTGTAAGAGCAGTCTAAAATAACTTTTAAGTTTTATGATTCATGGAGGCATGTAGTCGACATCAAATAGATATTGGGAAAGTTTGTATTTGTAGGAAGGAGTATAATTTATATTTTTTATACAGGATGGGAGGGTATTGCAAAGATGAGCAGCAGAATAACTAAAGCTTTTCTTGTAAAGATCAAGTCTAGGTTTTGTAAGACATATGTTGTTTAAGCGTTGGCTGCCCTTTGGGCTAAATTTAAATAGATTCCACGGATAAGGCGTGGCTTGCCATGATATAATTTGATGTACTAACTTGGGTTTGTTGAAGAGGAACCTGTTCTTAAGAGGCAGTATTTTGATACTTTAGTGCTGATTAGTTGTTTGTGCTTGATCTTTGTCACTAATAAGCTTTACTGCTTGCTTTTGGGAGTGAGCAAAGCCTCTTTGTATTTGATGCTGAGCAACCATCCCACATTGTTGAGCAATAGTCTAAATGTGTTTGTATATGTGATATGTAGTATGCCTTCCTTGTGTCTTGATCGATGAAGCGCTTAATTTTGGCTATCTGGTATACTTTTTGTGTGATGAGTTTTGTGAGACCTTACACATAAGAGTTCCAGGTCAGACGTTGGTCAGTAATAAGACCTAGTGTTTTGTGCTCACTCACATTTTCTATCTGTGATGTTTCCGTGCTGAGCTGAAGTGTTTTTGTTGTGTATTGTAGTTTCTGTCTTGTTGTTATGAGCATTGATTTTGTTTTATCGGTGTTTATAGTCTTGCCATTGTTTTTTCTCCATCTAATTAAATTGTATAACTTGGCCTGAAGAGTTGATTCTAGATTAATACAGTCGTAGTCACTGGTGTAGACTGCGCAGTCATCAGCAAAAAGGTCACACGAAGAGTGTTTAAGATGAAGTGGAAGATCATTGATATAGATAGGAAAGAGCAATGGGCCTAGAATAGAACCTTGTGAAACACCAGTGTCAATTATAGCAGAATTTGATAAAGAATTATTTAAGAATACTACCTGTTGTTTGTCTGAAAGAAATGATGCAATTAATTTTATTAGGTCAGGGTGCAATTTATAAGTCTTTATTTTTCTTACAAGAATATCGTGGTCAATCATATCAAATGCCTTTTTAAAGTCGACAAAGATGGCACCACATAGTCTGTCATCATTTATGTTTACTAACCAGTTTTCTGTCAGTTTGGTAAGAGCTGTGTGGCAGGAATGATTGGGTCTAAAGCCTGACTGTCTATGAGTAAATTGTTCTCTTGCATGTGTCGTAGAGTTATTTTGTGTATGTGTTTTTTGAGTGGTTTTAATAATGACGATAATTTGGATTGGTCTATAGTTGGTAAGATTGTTGGATGAGCCAGATTTAAAGTGAGGATACACCTTAGCAGTTTTAAAAGCCTCGAGGAAATAACATTTTACAGTGCACTGATTGTAAATGTATGTTAATGTATGTGAAATGACAGGTGCAGCATAATGTAAGATCTTATTGCTAATATCATCAAGCTAAGCTGTATTGTTGTCTTTTAAGTTTAAGAGATAACTGTGAACTTCACTGACCATTAAGAATGGAATATGTAACTGTTTAAAATCAGTATATCTGCTGTCCAGGAATTTTTGTAGTTCATTTAAGTTGCATACAGGAGCTGGTATTGACAATTTAAGAATGTTGATTTCTTCTCTGAAATGTGTACTGATATGTGCGCTAGTGTATGCACGTTTGCTTGCAATCGTGAGAGATAGATATTGTTGTTACTATTATTGTTACATTATAATATTGCTCGAATGTATAAAATAGGAAAAAAGTAGGAGCAGCTTTATTACTTAACGATTACAAAGTTGTGACGTTGTTTCGGCGTGAGCCTTAATCATACAAAAACTTACAGGACGAAGAAATAGAAAGAGGAGATAAAGTATAGATTCACATGAATACTAAAAAAAAGAGTACTTAGCTGTAAATTGCAAGGTGTGGCTTGTCCGGCGGTGTGTGTCAGGAATGGATCTAGTGGGATGTGGAGACTGTTTAAATAGAGACCTGTGACATATAGTCAGTGGGTTGTAACTGGGGGTGGTGGATGGGGAACCGGGGAGGGGAGAGAGAGTGACGCAATACCGACCTAGCTAGGAGAAATTGAAACAGATGATTGGGGAAGAGGGGTTGCAGAGAAGAGGGGTTGCAGAGAAAATAGCGGGGTTGCAGAGTGATGCTGTGAGGAAGTTTTTGCATGTGGTCCCCTAATCTGAGGCCAGTCTCACCGATATATGTTATCCTACATCTTTTGCAAACGATAACATATATCGCATTTCAGGACTCGAATGTGAATCCCTCATGAAGAGTGAGGATAGTTTTGGGAAAGGTGATTGTTTTTGTTTCCCAAACTACAGGGCAGGTAACACAGCGGGGGCGGTTACATTTTCTGGTGCCAACATATGTAAGGCTCTGCTTCAAGTGGCTGTGGACGAGGATGTCCTTAAGGTTTGGCTCATGTTTGTATGCCAATAGGGGTGGATCAGAGAAAATGTCACGAGTGTCGGAGTCGAGTTGGATTATCGGCAGATGACGATAAAGATGGAAAAAGATAAGGAAAAGGATAAAAATGGAAATAGCAGATGAACAGTTTGGATTTGTTGAAGGAAAGGGAACACACCATGCCATTTATGCTTTACGAACACTAACAGAAAGAGCTTTAGAAATACAGAAAGATCTCTACTTATGCTTCATTGATTACACCAAGGCATTTGACAAGGTGAAACGTAATGAAATTATTAAAATGCTTGAAGACATCAATATAGACGGCAAAGACCTGAGGATTGTAAAACATCTATACTGGCAGCAAGAAGCAGCAGTTCGAGTTGAAAATAGAATTGGAAAATGTCAACCTATAAAAGAAGGGGTGTGACAAGGATGTGTACTATCTCCAGACCTTTTTTCTCTGTATAGCGAGAATATTCTAAGAACAATCATCACAGAACCAGGCATAAAAATTGGAGGATACAATATTAACAACCTTTGGTATGCTGACGACACAGTACTGATAGCTGAGAACCAACAAGACCTGCAAAGTCTCTTGGATAAAGTCGCCAAAGAAAGTGAACAGAAAGGCCTTACTTTGAACATCAAAATGACAGAGACTATGGTTATATCTAAGAAACAGAATCCACCAGCATGCAGTATTAAATTAAACGGAACTATTCTAAAGCAGGTGCAGAAATTCAAATACCTTGGAGCAGTAATAACTTCAGATGGGAAATGCAGAACAGAAATTAGGAACAGAATAGGCCAAGCAAAGACTGCATTTCAGAGAATGAGAAACATATTAACCAACATATCCTTATCAATGAATGTTAGAAAATGAGTCCTAAAATGCTATATTGAACCTATCTTGTTATATGGAAGTGAATCATGGACAATAGGCAAGTGTGCACAAAAATCATTGGAAGCAGCAGAAATGTGGTTTATTAGAAGAATGTTGCGAATCCCCTGGACAGCAAAAATAACTAATGAAGAATGTAGGAGAAGAGCTGGAGAGACAAAAAAACCTTGTCAAAAAGATAAGAGAGAGACAATGTACTTTCATAGGACATGCAATGAGAAGAGAGGGCATTGAAAATCTTATAACAACAGGAAAAATAGAAGGAAGAAGATCAAGAGGAAGACCAAGAGAAATGATACTGGACAGTCTGATGGGATGGTGTGAGAGGAGATCACCAACTGAGCTGATGGCCTGCATGAAGGATCGTGTACTCTGGAGAAACTTAATAGCCAACGCCAGTCGGCACGGCACATGATGATGATGATGACGATAAAGAATTTTCTTAACCATCTGACCATGCGGGTGGAAAGGCAGTACTAACTTAACTCTGTCAGATGGAGTAACAGGCTTTTTCCTGAATACTTCTTTGCGGCTCACTAGTTGTATACGGTTGAAGGCTTTACGAAGGACTTTTTCTGGGTAGTGGCGATGATGGAAAAATTCTAATAACTTGTTGGACTGATCTATAAAGTCCAAATTATCCTGACATATGCGGCGAAGACGGAGGAGTTGGGAATATGGGATGGAGTTCTTACAGGCTTCAGGATGGGAAGAGGTGTAAAGCAAATAGGTGTGACTATCGGTGGGCTTGTAAAATACAGAGGCGACAAGCCTGTTTGTGCCAATAGAAATTTTAATGTCTAAAAAATTAACAGACTTGTCAGAGATTTCATAAGTGAATTTTATGTTGTTATTGAGTGTATTAGCGAATTCAATAAATTTTTTAAGGTCTTCATGTGGCATACTTGTAATTCCAATGCCATCATCGATGTACCTTTTATAGAATTCTGGAAATCTGCCAGTGTAGGTTTCCCATAATTCGAGCAAATCAGTGGTGTTGCCATGGGAACGAAAATGGTTCCCAGTTATGCATGTCTATTTATGGGCTTTCTGGAAGTCATGAGAAGCTTATTATTATATTATTAATGTTATTGTTAATTATTACATTATGTATATTGTTGTTAATTTTTATAATACTACATTATAATATTGCTCATGTTATCATAGTATCATATTGTTCCATTAGCACTTTCCTGTCAGGTTTTGAAAAGTAGAAACTTTGAAATTAGTTTTGTCTTTAACTTCATTGGTAGATTTTTCTTTTTCTAATTTGGCATTTTGTTAAATCTTCCCAGCTGTAAGGTCACTATATAAGAAATTATTATGAACAATTATTTGTAATAAAAGTAAAGTACTGTATTTTCATGCATATAGTGCATTCATTCATTTGCATGTTCCTTGTGGAACTTTGCCTCGCTAACAGCACTCCTGTAGGCCTATCGGTTGTGAGCAAAATGGCCTGTTGCTGATGCATCCATTTGCAGATCATCAATGATGTCTTGCAGCCATCTTCACCTTGGTCTTCCTCTCTTTCTTTTTCCCATTATGTACCCTTCCAAGATGGTTTTCTCTAGATTATCATGATGTTTACTGTGTCCAAAATATTTAAGTTTTCTCTGTTTAATACTCTTTACTAGCCAGCCTTCTTCAATATTAAGTTCTTGTAGTATGGATATATTTGTTCTTTTTTGTGTCCATGATATTTGAAGAACTCTTCTGTAGCATTTACATTCAAAGGCATTTATGTGTTTCTCAGCTGTTTTGTTAAGTGTCCAGGTCTCACAGGTATATGTTGCGATGGGAAAAATGCATGCCCTTAAAAATATAGTGCATACACATGGAAAATTCCTCTTTCTCTACACATAATCATGTATAATGCACACACATATATAGCGTAGAACATGATTTATGACACTTTACTCCAATTAACTGTAAAAATAATTTCTGAATCAAATACTTTCATAGCAAACTCAAAAAATTTCTTCTCGGTCCAGTTGAATGATGTTTGGCCTGTCTAGTTTATAATTACAGAGATCAGAGATATCAGAGATACTTTCTGTGCCATTAAACATCACATAGTTCTCACGTGGTTGTTTGCCAAGTTTCCTGTTTTCAGCGAGTTTTTCAACTTCATTAAGGGATGTTATGCCCACTAAACTGGCTTCTCTTAACAGTGTCCTCTTTATAGTTTCAAGTGATTAACCTCTTTTTCTTTGGTCTGATGTGCTCCACTTGATAGCTTATTTTGGTATTCTCTGATTGTTTCTTCTCATCACAAGGCCTACATATGTCTGTCTTTTTTTTCTGATCACCCTTGAGACAGGTTGTTGCTTGCTCATCTGTCCTATCTCTGTGTTCTTAAATTCATTCTACTTTATACTAAGTATTTTCCTTAGGCATTTGTTTTCAAAAGAGTCTAATTTTTTGTCTATTTCTTTAGTTGATTTCCAGCTTTCACATGCATAAATGAGGGTGGATATCGCATTTGAATTGAATAATCTTAACTTGGTTTTTGTGCCTATAACTTTTAAATGCCATATGTTCTCAAGATTTTTGAAGGACAAAGCTGCTTTTGCAATTATAGCAGACTCATTACTCAGCAGGTGATAATATACCTTTGACACTATGTGGAATCAATTTTGCTTATCACATCTAAGGTTACTAAAAAGTTTTGGTCAACTTTATGAATGTTAAATTAATTTTTTTAAAGAATTTTTTGAGTGTGTGGTCTAGCCCATGTGGTTACCGGGGCCCAAATCTGGGGAGAAACGAATAGGTCCGCTGCCACCTTCCACATATGTCATAAGAGGTGACCACGGAGGTTGGGGGACAGGCCAGTGACCTGTTCTTTATAAAAAACTGAAGCGTTACAGAAGCACAGAGAGGAAAACCAGGAAACTTTGTCTTGGAAAAGGAAGGGACTCTGATAATACAGCATATGACATTGTGCAGTCAAAGCCGAAAGGAAGCTGCAGAACCGACATCTCAACTGGGTACCAGGACACCTTTTACCATTGTATGTTGGAATGTTAGAACAATGTAAGAAAATGGAAAGGCTGCCATGATAGTGTGAGAAATGAATAGATACAATATAAAGATACTGGGGCTGAGTGAAACACGCTGGACAGGAACAGGTAAGCTTAGACTAGCAACAGGGGAGACAATCCTGGTTTCAGGTCACCAAAACCCAGATTCAGCACACACAGAGGTCATGGCACTAATACTCTCCAGAGAGAGAGAGCATTGATGAGCTGGGAGGCAGTTAGCTCAAGGATAATTACAGCCTGCTTCTCAACAAAGAAGAAGGATTTTAAGTTGAATAGCATCCAGGTATATGTTCCAACAAATGATGCAGAAGAGGTAGTAAAGGGCGAATTCTATAATGCATTGCAGGAAATCCTAGACCAACAGGGCAACAAACACATAACAGTTCTAATGAGGGACATCAGTGCAAAGGTTGGTAAGATCAACACAGGTTATGAGAAAGTAATGGGTCAAAATGGATTAGGAATAATGAACAAAAATGGAGAAATGCTAGCAGATCTGTGCATGCTCAACAACCTTGTCATTGGAGGAAGTATATTTCCACATAAAACTATACACAAAGCCACGTGAGTATCACCAGATCATGTCACTGAGAACCTGACAGACCATATTTGTATGAGTAGAAGCTTTCACTGAACATTGCAAGATGTCAGAGTGAAATGAGATGCAGATGTAGCATCTGACCACCACCTACTGATAGCTAAACTGAGAATGAAAAAGCACCACAAAATAGACATGACAAGGAAAAGATATGATATGGTACTGTTGGAAGACCCAGAAATCACAAAGAACTTTAAACTGAAACTGAGCAACAGATTTCAGGTTCTGCAGGAGTTATACCAAGAAGATACACTAAATGTGAACACTGTGTGGAACAGTGCTAAAGAAATATGGAGCAAATCATGTGAATAGACAGTGGGATGTAAGAAACCTGAGCACAAGGCGTGGATTACATTGGAAACACTGAAGAAGATAGACAGAAGGACAGAAATGAAAGCAAAAATAAAAGACAGTAAAACAAGAGCAGCAAAGGCCTCACCTCAGATAGAATACAATTTGGCACATAAAGAGGTTAGGAAAAGCATAAAGAAAGACAGACAGGCCTATTTTGATAATATGGCAGGACATGCAGAGGAGGCAGCAGGTAAAAACAATATGAGAGCTCTGTATGAAATCATCAAGACGTTAGCAAATAGACCACATAGGGTAGAAAAGTCAATCAAAAACAAGGAAGGTAAGATAGTAACATCAGAAGAAGAGTAGATGCAAAGATGGTTGGAATACTTCAGTGGAATCCTAATTATCATGACAGAGATGAGATGTTTAAAGAGAATACTAAATGTGACAAGAAGAGACCAAATAAGAAATGACACCATCAAGGCAAATTTTGGAGTAACACCAGTATTACACTATATCCAGAAACAGCAAGTCAAATGGTTTGACCATGTTACGCGGTTACCGACAGACAGTATATCACAGAAAACACTCACACTAAGATTTGTAGGTAACAGAGGAAGAGGTCACCCATGCAGGAAATGGAGAGAAGAAATAACAGAAGCATTAAATATCCCATTATATGAAGCAAATCATCGAGCCCTGTCAGGATGTCTATTTGTCCCCTCAACACCAAAAGGTATAAGAAGAAGGAGACAAGCCAAAACCTGGTTCTCCAATTTTCACTCTTCAGTGATATGTATATATGTTTGTTTTGTATTCTCTAAGTCAAGTTGTAAAAGATCTTTTTTGCTACTTTAAAGTGAGAAAGGATGGTACATATGGTTAGCCTTTGAAAACTAGTAGATAAAGTACTTAAGACATTAGAGAAAGAAAAATGACAAGAGAGTAGCTGTGACTGAAGTCATGGTCTTAGGTATGACAAACATGTGGAGTTCACATGGCCAGGTGGCTGATCTTCCTCTCCCCCTCTCTGAACCTTTAGGTGTCTAAGGCACATAGAGTTCACATGGTCAGGTGGCTGATCTTCCTCTCCCCCTCTCTGAACCTTTAGGTGTCTAAGGCACATAGAGTTCACATGGTCAGGTGGCTGATCTTCCTCTCCCCCTCTCTGAACCTTTAGGTGTCTAAGGCACATAGAGTTCACATGGCCAGGTGGCTGATCTTCCTCTCCCCCTCTCTGAACCTTTAGGTGTCTAAGGCACATAGAGTTCACATGGCCAGGTGGCTGATCTTCCTCTCCCCCTCTCTGAACCTTTAGGTGTCTAAGGCACATAGAGTTCACATGGTCAGGTGGCTGATCTTCCTCTCCCCCTCTCTGAACTTTTAGGTGACCAAGATGCATGGGGCTATCACAGGGGTTTTCCACAAATGCCTGTCTTTCACTTTTTTTTGTTTTGTTTTGTTTTGCTTTTGCCCAGGTGAGTACTCTGTTACTAAACATCCTCTTTGTTGTCCTCCTCTTCCTTTACTCTTGTTTCCCTGAGATGTCCATTTCAATGCTATTTTTGGTAATGAGTTACCAGTCATCTGGAGTACACACCCCGACCATTGCAGTCATCTGGAGTACACACCCCGGCCATCGCAGTCATCTGGAGTACACACCCCAGCCATCACAGTCATCTGGAGTACACACCCCGGCCATCGCAGTCATCTGGAGTACACACCCCAGCCATCGCAGTCATCTGGAGTACACACCCCAGCCATCACAGTCATCTTGAGTACATGCCCCAGCCATCGCCAACATCTTTCCTCAATAATCAAAGCCAATGGCTACATCTGCTTCTCTAGTAGACATTCTAAAGTGCTCTGTGTGCTATTTTTCAAAGGCTAACTCCACATGCTATGCTCTGTTGCTTTACTGTGTGCAAGCTTCTTTGTTTCTTATTTGAAACATTTTCTTAGTTTCATTCTCTGTGTAAATTCTTCCTTTGTTCATTGAAAAAGGCCACATGCAAAGATTTTTTTTATTTCCACGTCTTCATAACAGTGTTTCTATTTTATTTTGTTCTGTAATTATTTCTTTTGCATAGTAAAGGAGTTTCCCCTCTTTTGTTAATGTTTGTTGCTGAAATTTAGGCTGCACATAGAAAATGTAGTTGATAACATGCCCATGATGCTTGGGGTAGCAGGACATAAAGTGCATATTATTTGACGAATTTTTTTTTTTTTGGTGC
This sequence comes from Achatina immaculata, assembly GCA_009760885.1. Classification (NCBI taxonomy): domain Eukaryota; kingdom Metazoa; phylum Mollusca; class Gastropoda; order Stylommatophora; family Achatinidae; genus Lissachatina; species Lissachatina immaculata. The sequence goes on from CM019698.1 coordinate 21,509,396, forward strand.
CTTCTTTCTATTTAATATCATTCTGTTTGATAAGTTCCATGGTTTATAAAATAGAAAACTCTGGCCAGAGATTGAGATGCCAAAATTTGTGAACAAAATTTTTTATTAATGATACTGCAGGCTATTAAAAGGGAAATAAGAGTTTATATGTATATGTGTATGTATATGTATATAAAACTCATCAAAAACATATACTGGCAGCAATCAGCAGCAATGAGGGTTGAGAACCAGATAGGAACATTTCAAGACATAAAATTGGGAGTGAGACAAGGATGTGTTCTATCTCCTGACCTCTTCTCCTTGCACAACGAAAACATAATGAGAAGTATAGAGAGCTTGCTAGGAATATCAATTGGTGTGTACAACCTTAACAAATTAAGATATACAGACGACACAGTTCTGATTACTAAAATTGAAGGGGAGCTACAGGCTCTTCTGGACATTGTTGTTCGTGAAAGTAAAAGTAAATGTCTCAGGCTGAATAAAAAGAAGACTGAAGTGATGGTCATCTCAAAGAAAATAATACCACCAAAATGTAGCATTACCATCGATGGCACAGAACTGAAACATGTTGATAGATTCAAGTACTTAGGAACAATTATAACAGCTGATGGGAAATGTCACAACGTGCTCAGGCCAAGTCACCATTCCAGAAAATGAGAAACATCTTGTGAAGCAGATCCATATCAATGGAAACATGATTCAGAGTACTTAAATGTTACATCGAGCCAATTTTGTTTTATGGATGTGAAGCATGGTCTATAAGTAAGAGAGTACAGCAAGAAATGGAGGCCATGGAAATGTGGTTCATAAGAAGGATGTTGAAGGTACCGTGGACAGCTAAGAAAACCAACAAAGAAGTCTTAAGAGAGGTTGGAGTTAAAAGGCAAATTTACAGCAAAGATCAGAGGCAGACACGCGAGATTTGTAGAACATTGTCTGCGAAGAGAAAAATTAGAACACATTATCCCAGCTGGAAAAATTGAGGGAAGAAGAGACAGGAAGACAGGGAGAGAAGTTACTGGATGGGCTGTCAGTATGGCTAGTAAGAAAGTCGCAGATCTCATAATCAAGTTTAAAGACATGGAATTGTGGAGAGAAATGATCACCTAAGCCACACGGCATGGCACTTTAGATAGATCTAATTTCTGTGAGTATTAAAATGAAACTATAATTATTAGAACTTTTACTCAAATTTTACCATTTCCTATATCAGTATAGGAGATAGGTATAGATGAATTATGGAATTCTTACAGCACAGCCATAATCACAGCAGCAAAAGCAAATGCTGGACTGAAAAAAAACAAATAGAAAAGCATGGATATTAGGAAACACATGTAAGTACATACATGAAAGATGAGCAGCCAAATTAGACATGTTGAATGTAAAAACAGACCTTAAAAAAGGTCTGATGAAAGCAACATATAAAGAAATAGACAAGAAAGTAAAAAGTTCAGCTAGAAGGGATAAAAGAGAATACATAGACAATATGGTGAAAGAGGCAGAGAAAGCAGCAAAAACAGGAGACAGCAAAACTTTATATAGCATACAAAAGAGGCTAACAGGTACTATTACATCTAAAGAAAGACTAATCCTTAGCAAAACTGGAACCCTATTAACATCAAGTAAAGACCAAAAAGCAAAGATGGGCTGAACACTTCCAAGAAATACTTAATTGACCACACCCAAAAGAATTGTTAAACCTTGAAACCGACTTACCAGCCCCACAACTAAATGTCAACCTAGATGAAATCACATTGCATGAAATTGAAACAGCAGTGAATTTAATGGCTAAAAACAAAGCTGCAGGTGAAGATGAAATAACACCCAAAATGCTAAAAGCTATCAACAGTGACAACATGAGACAACTATAGAGAATGTTTAATAAGATTTAGAAAGAAGAAAAGGTCTCTTCTAAATGGAAAAAAAGGAATCATTGTTAAAATACCAAAAAAAAGCAACTTTAGTGACTGTAAGAATTGGAGAGGAGTAACCTTAATATCAATTGTGTCAAAATGTATTTTGCAAGGTCATTTTAAATAGACTTAAAGATATAGCGGATATCGCAATGAGAGAAGAACAAGCAGGATTTCGAAAAGGGAGAAGCTGTCTTGACCAGATCTTTCATTCATTCATTTGCATGTTCCTTGCGGAACTTTGCCTCCCAAACAGCACTCCTGTAGGCCTCTCGGTTGTGAGCAAGATGGCCTGCCGCTGCTGCATCCATTTGCAGATCATCAACGATGTCTTGCAGCCATCTTCGTTTTGGTCTTCCTCTCTTTCTTTTTCCCATTATGTATCCTTCCAATACAGTCTTCTCTAAATTATCATGGCGTTTAATGTGTCCAAAATATTTAAGTTTTCTCTCTTTAATTCTCTTTACTAGCCAGCCTTCTTCAATATTAAGCTCTTGTAGTATAGATATATTTGTTCTTTTTTGTATCCACGATATTTGGAGAACTCTTCTGTAGCATTTACATTCAAAGGCATTTATATGTTTCTCAGTTGTTTTGTTAAGTGTCCACGTCTCACAGGCATATGTTGCGATGGGAAAGATGCATGCCCTTACAAATCTTATTTTTGTGGTTTTGTCTGCTCCTCTCCACAGATTCTTTATTTGTTTTACTTTCTGAAGAATGATAGATGTCCATCTTTTAATTTCCCTCATTGTATCTCCATTATTAGTTAGTAGTGATCCAAGATATTCAAAACTCTCCACTTCTTCCAGTTTTTCCTCATTGATACATATTTCAGCTGCCTTGTTTGTTTTGTCAGTTGTCATCAGTTTAGTTTTCTTCGCATTAAGATAGAGTTTCTGCTCTTCGCTGTTCTTATGGACTGACATAATTAGTTTTTCCATTCCTTTTTGTGTTGTGGACAGTAATACTGTGTCATCAGCATATCTAATGTCTGGTATTTCATAACCTCCAATTGTTATTGCATCGTAATATTATTTATCTACATCTTCTCTAATATTCTTCATTATATTTTCAGTATACAAGTTAAATAAGTAGGGTGATAATATGCACCCCTGACGGACCCCTTGTTTTATGTCAAACCAATTTGTTGTTTCACTGTTTATTCTTACTGCTGCTTGTCGGTCTAGATACAGCAGTGATGTTAATTGTATAAGATCTTTACTCTAAGAATAATATTTGAAGAACATATTAAAAAGCAGAAACCATTAATACTGAACATCATAGACTTTAAAAAGGCATTTGATAGCATACACAGAGATTGGGGAGAATTTTAAGTCTATATAGAATATCATCTAAAATTGTCAACATCATTAAGGATATGTTTGTGCAGTCAAGACAGAAGAAGGGATGAGTGAATGGTTCCAGATTGAAACAGGCTAGAAACAAGGATGTATACTGTCTCCTTTGCGTTTTGGAATTACAATAGACTTCATGATGAAAAAATGCTACACAGATAACACAGGTATTGACTGGGTACATGAGACCCAACTAGAAGATCTTGATTTTGCTGATGACATAACTCTTATCAGTAAGAATGTGAATTCCATGCTAGAAAAAACAGATAGCCTGTCTTCACTGGTTAGCAAAATAGGACTTGAAATTAACAAGGACAAAACAAAAATAATGAAACTTCCCATTAATCAGAGTGGAAAAATACACATAGAAGGGACAGATATTGAAGAAGTGAATCATTTTCATACCTTGGCAGCTACACAGACCAGGATGGATGACACCAGAAAGGAAGTTATAATTGCAAAAGCAGCATCAATCTTCAAGAATCTTGAGAACATATGGAATTCAAAAGTTATAAGCACAAAAACTAAGTTAAGACTATTCAATTCAAGTGTAATATCCACCCTCATTTACACATATGAAACCTGGAAAAAAACTAAAGAAATAAACAAGAAATTAGACTCTTTTATGAAAACAAATGCCTAAGGAAAATACTCAGCATCAAGTGGAACAAATTCAAGAACAATGCAGAGATATATCAGATAACTGAACAACAACCAGTCTCATGGGTGATCAGGAAAAGGAGATGGACATATGTTGGTCACTTGATGAGAAGAAACAGTAAGAGAATCCCAAAACAAGCTATAAAATGGAACACAACAGGCCAAAGAAAAAGAGGCAGACTGCTTGAAACTCTGAAGAGGACATTCTTAAGAGAGGCCATATTAATAGGCATAAAAGCCCTTGATGAGGTTGAAAGACTCGCCGAAGACAGGAAAAATTGGCAAACTACCTTGTGAACCATATGTGACGTTTAACAGCACGGGAAGGATATAAGATATAAGATAATATATCAGTAGTTACCAAACCTTTTCATACTGTGGCATTCTTGGTAACGCACATTTCTGTCACGACACATTTGTCTTCTTATTGCAGGACTTTTGTTCTGTTAACAATTTATTTTTAGTATATTCAAAGCTGATACAATGCACTAACCACATTCAAACTGTATGTATACTGTGAAAAAAAACAAACAAATTTCAATTTTGTATCAAAATTTTATTTTACAGAATTAATATTTCAATCTTGGCATGAAGAAACTTTAAGACTTTAACAATGAAATGATGTACATTAAATTTCGTTTGAAATTTTATTCTTTGCGACTGAGGCCTCCATTTCAGTAAGGTGTATGGCCTACTCTGGCCTATATCAGAGAACAACATCTCCTTGACATGGATCCAATTAGCCATTGGATCTGTTGTTGTGGGATAGCTACCCACTCATCCCGCAGTGCAAGAGATAACTGTTGGAGATTTTTTTGGCGCTATGTCTGACTGCTGGACACGTCTGTTGATTTCATCCCGTCAGTGTTCTACTGGGTTCATGTCTGATGACATGGACCGCCATGGAATGGTCTGGACGTTGTTGTCAGCGAGAAACTGGGTGATGAGTTGTGCCACATGAGGTAAAGTGTTATCCTGCTGGAAAATCGACCCAGGACCAGGCAGAAGTGGAAGAACGTGAGGACGAAGAATTTCAGCGACGTATTGTTGGGCAATCAGGCGTCCTTCAATTTGCACCATGTCACTTCTTTCTATGAAGCTGATCGTACCCCACACCAATACACCTCCACCACCATGTGCAGGAGACTCATCCACACAGTTCTGGGCTCATGGACTCTGCGGTAAACTCTTCTCCGTCTGTCATGTCACTGGAGCAGAAAGAATGATTCATCACTAAACCAAACCCTTCTCTAATCATTCACAACAGTCCATTGACTATGCTGGTTCGCCCACTGCAGTTGGTTCTGGTGATGCCGGTCCATAAAAACAAGACCTCTGTAGGGTCTTCTAGCCCAAAGATCAGCAGTGTGCTGCTGGTTCCCGACCATTTGATCTGAAATTTGACGAGCTGCTGTCATTGACTGGATTGTTGAGGACACAGATGCAAATCAATTCCTGAGGTGACGCAGCCGTATAAAGCAGTCTTCGGCCGGAGTTGTGACTATGGGTCTTCCACTGTGCAGCCGGTCTGCAACTGAGCCAGTTTCTTGAAATCATCTCCAAAGGTGACTAATGGTGCTTCTAACCACTACACTTTGTGACTGTCCAGTCTGTAAACATCCAATGATGATGAGTCATTGTTCTGTAATGAGATGAGCCATACTTGTGGATTGAATTTTCAAATGAATTAATTCGAGGAGTGTCAATCTTTTATAGGCATTCAATAACATGGTCAGTGAGTTTTGTGTTCAGTGAGTTTCATCAGATTCTCGTGAACCTGTCATGAGTTATTGTCAAAAATGCTGTTTTGACTATTGTACCTTTTCTGTGCTTGTGAATCATCTGCTGAGTACAATTCAGGTCAGCATGTGAAGTTGATGTCCAAATGAACATTTCAGGCAATTTGCCATTGTCTGATCAGCAAACTTCAGTTTAAATTGCAACATTGTATTTGTTGCATTTCTTTTTTTTTTAACAGTATATACAATACATTGAGAAATGTGAGCCTGCTTGGAGACACATATCTTTGGCTATTTCATCTCACTGGACTGGAGCTAATAACTAAATTTCATGGGTTCTCTACCTGCGGGTATTTATCACATAAATAAAAAAAAAACATGCTGTAATTTGGTCAAAAATATTTTATTACTCTTAAAAAGTTTGCAGCACACCTCTAGCTCTCTCACAGCACACCTCTAACTCTCTCTCGCAGCACACCTCTAACTCTCTCACAGCACACCTCTAACTCTCTCACAGCACACCTCTAACTCTCTCTCACAGCACACCTCTAACTCTCTCTCGCAGCACACCTCTAACTCTCTCTCGCAGCACACCTCTAACTCTCTCTGGCAGCACACCTCTAACTCTCTCAAGCACACCTCTAACTCTCTCACAGCACACCTCTAACTCTCTCACAGCACACCTCTAACTCTCTCTCACAGCACACTTCTAACTCTCTCTGGCAGCACACCTCTAACTCTCTCACAGCACACCTCTAACTTTCTCTCACAGCACACCTCTAGCTCTTTCACAGCAAACTCTCTCGCAGCACACCTCTAGCCCTCTTGCAGCACACCCCTAGTTCTCTCACAGCACACCTCTAACTCTCTCTCACAGCACACCTCTAGCTCTCTCGCAGCACACCTCTAACTCTCTCTCTTGCAGCACACCTCTAACTCTCTTGCAGCACACCTCTACTTCTCTCGCAGCACACCTCTAACTCTCTCTCACAGCACACCTCTAACTCTCTCTCGCAGCACACCTCTAGCTCTCTCGCAGCACACATCTAACTCTCTCTTGCAGCACACCTCTAACTCTCTCGCAGCACACCTCTAACTCTCTTGCAGCACACCTCTACTTCTCTCGCAGTACACATCTAACTCTCTCTCACAGCACACCTCTAACTCTCTCCCGCAGCACACCTCTACTTCTCTCGCAACACACCTCTAACTCTCTCCCGCAGCACACCTCTAACTCTCTCGCAGCACACCTCTAACTCTCTTTCACAGCACACCTCTAACTCTCTCTCACAGCACACCTCTAGCTCTCTCGCAGCACACCTCTAGCTCTCTTGCAGCACACCCCTAGCTCTCTCGCAGCACACCTCTAACTCTCTCTCACAACACACCTCTAGCTCTCTCGCAGCACACCCCTAACTCTCTCTCTTGCAGCACACCTCTAACTCTCTTGCAGCACACCTCTACTTCTCTCACAGCACACCTCTAACTCTCTCCTGCAGCACACCTCTACTTCTCTCGCAGCACATCTCTAACTCTCTCTCGCAGCACACCTCTAACTCTCTTGCAGCACACCCCTAGCTCTCTCGCAGCACACCTCTAACTCTCTCTCGCAGCACACCTCTAGCTCTCTCTCGCAGCACACCTCTAACTCTCTCTTGCAGCACACCTCTAACTCTCTCGCAGCACACCTATTCGCCACGGAACACCATTTGAAAAACAATGCTGTACATCATTTATGTTCCCTGTCGGTACTCAGAACTAAGGCCTGTGTTTTCTGGTTTCAGTTTATTCGAGCCAGCCCACAGATTCAGCTCAGCTTTTTCAGTTGGTTCTACTGGTGCGTCAACATTGGAAGTTTTCTGGGACTTGGGCTTGTGGCATACATGGAACAGACACAGAGCTTTTTCTACGGATTCATTGCTTGTGCTGTAGCTCTCTTCTGTTCTATGCTCATATTTGCAGCAGGTAAGTATTAATGGTTCTAAAGCAGGTGCAGAAATTCAAATACCTTTGAGCAGTAATATCTTAGGTGGAAAATGCAAAACAGAAATTAAGAACATAATAGGCCAAGCAAAGACTGCATTTCAGAGAATAAGAAACATATTATGCAACACATCCTTATCAATGAACATTAGAAAATGAGTCCTAAAATGCTATATTGAACCTATCTTGTTATATGGAAGTGAATCATGGACAATATTGAACCTATCTTGTTATATGGAAGTGAATCATGGACAATATTGAACCTATCTTGTTATATGGAAGTGAATCAAGGAGAATAGGCAGGTCTGTACAAAAGTCAGTGGAAGCACCAGAAATGTGGATTATTAGAAGAATGTTGCAGATACCCTGGACAGCAAAAATAACTAATAGAGAATGTTTGAAAAGAGTTGGAGATAGAAAAAAATCTTGTAAAAAACATAAGAGAGAGACAATGTACTTTCATAGAGCATGCAATGAGAAGAGGGGGCATTGAAAATAATGTAACAACAGGAAAAATAGATGGAAGAAGAACCAGGGGAATACCAAGAGAAATGATACTGGACAGTCTGACGGGATGGTGTGAGAGGAGATCACCAACTGAACTGATGGTCTGCTTGAAGGATCGTGTACTCTGGAGAAGCATAATAGCCAATGCTAGTCGGTACGACACCTGATGATGGTGATGATGAAGTATTAATGCTCCTATCAGTTTTTGTTGCAAGAATTTTTTCTGTGTTTTCTTTTATAAATAGTTTAGAATTGCTCTCCTATATCATAGGTTGTTGTTGTTGTTCTTCTTCTTCTTCTTCCGCTCCTTCTTCTCTTCCTCCTCCCATGGAAATGTGAGCTGCATGCTCCTTGCAGCTGATGCAGTGAATGTGTTGAGGCACATATATCATGCCCAGTGAGAAATAGGCTACACTGTGAGTACAGCTAAAAAGCAGGGAGATGCAATCCTTCTTTATCAGACACCACAGCTGTGGAGATTGTAATGATCCCCTTACCTCTTCTAGCCAGACTGCAGCTTGTTTCTGGGGGTACCAACAGAGAAGTGATACAAGTTCTTGGTCAGCTGTAGCAACCCTGAAATACTAAGGTTTGCTGACTGCTAAGTTGGGGACCCATTAACTAAACTATTAAACACTTAGACCCATTAACTAAACTATTAAACACTGAGACCCATTAACTAAACTGTTAAACACTGAGACCCATTAACTAAACTATTAAACACTGAGACCCATTAACTAAACTATTAAACACTGAGACCCATTAACTAAACTATTAAACACTGAGACCCATTAACTAAACTATTAAACACTGAGACCCATTAACTAAACTATTAAACACTGAGACCCATTAACTAAACTGTTAAACACTGAGACCTATTAACTAAACTATTAAACACTGAGACCCATTAACTAAACTGTTAAACACTGAGACCCATTAACTAAACTGTTAAACACTGAGACCTATTAACTAAACTATTAAACACTGAGACCTATTAACTAAACTATTTGACACTGAGACCTATTGACTAAACTAATAAATATTGAGACCTATTGACTAAACTTTTAAACACTGAGACCCATGGATTTGTTTTCTCTTCATTACAATAATTTGTGTTATGGTTATTTCTGTATTTATTTACAAACAATGTAACTCTGTGCTTGCAAGACTTGCACAGTAAACAGACAGATGAAACAGTGACCATAGATGTGATTTTAGAAAATGATGCACTTTATAACCAGGGCAACCAGACATGGCACTGGGTCAACCCAGCCTCAAAATATGTGTACCTGGGGTTTCCTTACAAAATAAAACAAAAACAGCAGGCACTTGCATCCATACCTCAAATGCCGTAGTTGCCTAAAAGACACTAACATTTCACACCCCTATGGCATGCAAATGCTGCAAGACATCAAGACAGCCAGAAAAATCTCAAAACTTAAAGCTGCAGAACGCCCAAAAACTTGTACAATCATAAGCAAAAGACAACTAACATTTCTTGGACGTGACATGACAAGATTTAAAGATGCTGGTGATAACTGAAGAACTAAAGGGAAAAAGAATGAATGAAAAGAAAAAATAGCTGAACAGGCTGCCCAACCAGGATAAGAAAGGTAACATGTTGAAATAGAAAATATCAGAGACTGTGCCATATGGAGAAATACTGCACAGCACCACTTAAATACAGTGGCACTGACTCATCAATAGAAATGAGAATAGTTATTAAAGGTTATCATATAAGGAGGATTACTTGTAGACATGAAGAACCCAAACCCTCTCTGGAGAAGGTCAGAAATGACATTAAGAATCTGAAAAAAGGAAAAGCCCCGGCTGCAATGAAGTAACAGCTGAAATTATGCAAACAGTAGAAGAAAGTAGCACCCACATTTATCATGCTTTGTGCTGTAAGAAAAGAGGAATTTCCCCAAGGACTGGAAACTCTCACCTTACATAGCTCTGCTGAGGAAGGGCAATCTGAAAATGTGTACAAACTTTAGAACTATCAAGCTTTAAGTCATTCATTCATTCATTTGCATGTCCCGTGTGGAGCTTTGCCTCCCTAACAGCACTCCTGTAGGCCTCTCCATTGTGAGCAAGATGGCCTGCTGCTGATGCATCCATTTGCAGATCATCAACGATGTCTTGTAGCCATCTTTGCCTTGGTCTTCCTCTCTTTCTTTTTCCCATTATGTACCCTTCCAAGACTGTCTTCTCTAGATTATCATGACATTTAATATGTCCAGAATTTTTGAGTTCTCTCTCTTTAATCCTCTTTACTAGCCAGCCTTCTTTAATATTAAGTTCTTGTATAAGTCATGCAAGCAAGATATTGCTAGGAATCATATTGAAAAGGATGGAGGGAAAAATAGAACAAGAAATACACGAAGTACAGATGGGTCTCAGACCAGGTAGAAGCACCAGAGATCATATACTAAACATGAGTAACATCATAGAAAAGTGTAGAGAGTTTATTGTGGATCTATACACCTGCTTTGTAGACTACTCCAAAGCTTTTGACCGTGTACAATATTAGCATTTATGGTCTATTATGAGCAACATGGGTTTTCCCAGCCATCCGGTACACCTCATTGCTAGACTATACTGAGACCAGCAAGTAGCAGTGAGGGTCGATGGCCAAAAATCTGATGGTTTGATGTACAAAAGGAGTAAGACAGGGACTTATCCTTTATCCATACCTGTTTAACATCTGCTATGAAAACATCATGAGGAATGTAAGAGATGAACAGGAAATAGCAAAATTTGACTTGTTCAACATTGGGGGCCACCAGATTCCAGAAATTAGATACACTGATGATACTGTCCTTCTATCAAACAGCTCAGAAGATCTGCAACAGATGATTCTCTCCACCAAAAGACACAGCGAAGCTCCAAACCCTTTTTAAACACCAGCAAAACCAAAGTAATGATAACTGATAAAATGAGAAGCAAGCCCAAAATAAAATTTGACCATTTTTGTATGCTTGAAAACATAAATAAATTTGAATATCAAGGTTCAGTCTCACCACCAATGGCAACTGTGCAGTGGAAATCAAAAGAAGACTAGCAATTTCATCACAGAAACTAGCACAAATGAAGAGGATGTGGCAAGGTACCAACAAGAAAGTAAAGTTATGTTTACTAAGAGTTTACATATTCCCAGTGGCAACATATGGATGAGAAACATGGTCACTAAACAAATCACTAGAAAAGAGAATAACAATGTTACAGAAGGGCACTTACAATATCATGGATAGAATGAAATCAAATAGATACTAATGGGACTGGGTGTTGCACAAAACTGGCTTGTTAACACTATTAACATTAGAAAACTGAGATACTTCAGCCACATGAAGAGACACAATAGCTTGGAGAGGTTGATAGTACAAGGCATAGTGTCTGGCAAGAGAGAAGAAGGGTGACCTTGCTGCAGGCCGACTCAGGACATCACAGCAAGACTGTATTACATTCAGGGAGGCTGTGAGAGGGACAGTATTCTGGAAAGGACATGTCACATGAATGAATGAACTTGTAGGCATATAGAAAAAATATCCATTATCTTCTTGATTGAGAGATTCTTTGGTGTGTTTAAAAAAAGTTTTTTTTTTTTGGTTTTTTATTATTTTTGTGCACAGGACGGCCATTCTATATTAGCCGGCCACCAGATGGCAGTGCTTTTACAAATATTTTTAAGATAATTCGTGATGCTTGTCGGAACAGACAGCATGTGAGGCAGAACTATCTGACGTCAGTCACAAAGAGGTAAGTCTGGGATGTAACAATTATATTATTATTGAAACCTTGAAAATTTAACCATAAAAAGGATGGGAGAGGAAATGAAAATATAATTTATATTTAAAACTATGTAAGCTTTATACACATTATAAACGTTATGTTTTTTCACAATAGTGAATTTTTTCTCACAGAAAGTCCCCAGGGTTCTCCAAGGCTCTAAAAGTTGTTACCAGAGAAGTCTGGGAAGATAATTGCAAACAGGCATGATACTGACCACATCACACTTTCATGTTCTGATGGTCTTGGAAATGGCCAAGCGCCACATCTCAAATATGCTGTAATGACATGAAAACAGGGTTTTACCTTTTTACCTCTTCATTTGTTTTGTAAAGACTTATTTGGCAATGATTTTCATTATTACATTTCTGAGTTTATTTCATCTGTCACTTCAGCTTTGTCATTCTTTAAATTATGGTTACACTTGACAGATCTCATGCTGGAATAGATGACACTGGAATGGAAGAGAGAAAGATTCCTTTTCTTGACTATGCCAAACGCCAGTTTGGTGGCACTTTTCACAATACCTTGGTGGATGATGTGAAGAAGCTGGGAATGATTCTGGCAGTCTTTGCAGTTCTGATACCATACTGGCTTGTGTATTTTCAGGTGCTTGATATTTCTATAAATGCTACAAGATTTAAATAGTCACACTTTGGTTAAAAAAAAAAAGTATATTGAGCACTGGCATCTACTCAGATGGCAAATACCAATAAATAATTTGGGGTCATGGTCATACCTCAGTTCCTTGCAGGTTTGCCGAGAAACAGACTGTGTCACGCTCATCTAGTGGTCATGGCTGGGATTGATGTGATCTTTTCTGCAGTGAAGCCTTTTGAGAAGTTTGGCTTTGCAATTTTATTGGGAGAGCATCAGCCTGTCTTTATGGCAGCTGGGCACCACTGCCACCAGGATCTAACATTGTAGTCATCATCATTGTCATCAAAGGCTGACCAAGTTACATTAAAAAAAAAAACAAGTTAAAATATGTACAACTGGCCATGAAAAGTTTTTTTAAGGCTAATTAGACACAGTTTTCTGTAACACTTTCTTGTAAGCAAGACTTTAAAGAAAAATTCTCTCAGCTTTCTAAGATTATATGAAAAAAAGGAAAGGAACTGATCTGATTAGAAATACAAGGGAATGCACAAAATTGAGAATCATGGTCATCAAACATGGCCACTGTTGCTGTGGTACTTAATGGATAAATAAAAACAGTGATGTTCAGAGTAACAGAAAAAAAAGTCCAGTTGAAGTTGGGGAGGGGGAAGGCCTATTTGATTTTACAGTCAGCAACCACTAGCTGGCATGTTTGAACCAAAGCTGACCAAGACCCTGTCTCACCTCCATGTTGGTACCCCCAGTAACAGGTCCAGTCTGGCTGATGGGACAGAGATCATTATAGTCCCATGGTGGTGGAGTCTGCTAAAGAAGTACATCACAGCTCTGCTTTATAGCTTCACTCAGGGACTGAAAAAATAGACACTATTCACACCAACTTCAGAACAGTGCTTTGCTTTGAACTCTTTACTCACACCAACTTCAGAACAGTGCTTTGCTTTGAACTCTTTACTCACACCAACTTCAAAACAGTGCTTTGCTTTGAACTCTTTACTCACACCAACTTCAAAACAGTGCTTTGCTTTGAACTCTTTACTCACACCAACTTCAGAACAGTGCTTTGCTTTGAACTCTTTACTCACACCAACTTCAGAACTATGCTTTGCTTTGACACTTTACTCACACCAACTTCATAGCAGTGCTTTTCTTTGACACTTTACTTACATCAACTTCAGAACAGTGTTATGTCTGACACTTCACTCACACTAACATCAGAGCAGTGCTTTTCTTTGACACTTTACTCACACCAACTTCAGAGCAGTGCTTTTCTTTGACACTTTACTCACACCAACTTCAGAATAATCCTTTGCTTTGACACTATCCTGCTTGCTGTTTTAGGGGTATTAACAACAATAACATGAAGAAGTTGAGAATAGTTCACATCAGAAAGTTGTGGCTTAGATATGTGAGAGCAGTAACACTTTTTTCTCTCTCTCATACATACACACGCACGCACGCACGCACGCACATATGCCCACGCACACACACACACACAGAGGAAATATTGTAATTCTTGTGGTACTTTTACTCAGAAACTGAGTTTTTTTCACATATCTTTCTTATTAGGGCTGGATAGAGTGCACTCAAAGTGTAAAATACTTGTTATTGTTATTATTGTTGTTATTATGATTAATATAAAATAATTGATTTTTGAAATGCTGACATTCTTTTTTTTTAATCAACCCTGTTTTAAAAATATGTATTTATTTAAATCCTGTATTTAAACAAAAATTCCTGCATTGTGTCAAATATAGAACAGCCTGAATGCAAAAAGTATTCACTTATTTGGAATACATTTCCAGATGCAGACAACATTTCTGTTCCAAGGGCTCAATATGAAACTGTCTTTCAGAAGTGCTCCCTTCAATGCAACTAATAAATCTGACACTCCAGTAGTAAGTTTTCAGTCAGCTTGTTTTCTCATTTGGCTAGTAAATTTATGATTTATCAGGGCAGTTTTACAGCATTCATATCCTAAGTAGAAAATATAAAGAGTCAAAGAACTCTCTCTCTCTCTGAACCTTAAGTGCCCAGGGCACATGGGGCTTCCGCAAGGGTTTTCCACAAATGCCTGTCCTTTGCCTTTTTTTCTGCTCTTGCCCAGGTTAGCCCTCTATTGCTCAACATCCTTTCTGTTGTTCTTCTCCATGTCTCTTTTGGTCTACCCTTACTTCTGTTCCCCTGTGGTGTCCATCTTAGTGCTATTTTTGGTAGTGAGTTGTCAGTCATTCGGAGCACATGTTCCAACCATCGCCAGTGTCTTTCCTCAATAATTGCTATCAATGGCTTCATCTGCATTTCTGCCAACAAAATGTTATTTCTTATGGTGTTTGGCCAAAATATTTTTCTAATTCTTCATAAACATTTAGTCTGGAAAGAATTCAGCTTGTTTTCTATTGTTTTGATGATTTTCCAGCATTCACTTCTATAGAGTAATACATTTAGAACATTACTCTTAAATATCCTGATTTTCATATTCATGCTTAGTTTTTTGTAGATTTCCATATAGTCTGCAGCATTGCAAGAGCCTGGTTTGTTCTAGTAAGTCTGCTGTTGATGTCTTCTGTGATATCTCCATTTTCTACTACTTTACTGCCAAGATACACAAATTTGTTGACCTCCTCCACTAACTTGCTGTCTACTCTCAGTACATTTCTGTTGTTCACATTTTGCTTCATTAACTTTGTCTTTCCTAAGTAGATCTTTAGTCCTGTGTTATTTGCATTCTGAGTTAGCTTGTTTATTTTGTCTTGAATATCTTTGTGACTACTTGATAGTAGACAAATGTCGTCTGCAAAGTCAAGGTCCTCCAGCACTGTGTCAAAGGTCTATTGTAAACTTCTGTGTTTGTCTGATGTTGCCTTCTTCATTAACCAGTCTACTGCCAAGATAAATAATGTTGGTGATAGTATTAAAAGAACAGATTCCTATAAATACCTACGAACAATATTCAGTAACTCCAGCATTCAAAGAGATGAGATAAGGGCTAGAATACAAGCTGGAAACAAGACATATTTTGTCCTTAGTTGTTACATTAAAAATTCTACTCCACAGTACCAGACTAAACATATACAAGACACAGATTAAACCAGTTGCACTATATGGGTCAGAAACATAGAGTAGAACTATTCAAGATGAATACCAAATACAAACATTTGAGAATAGAATCCTGAAAATAATTTATTATCTTATATGATAAGAAGCCCTATAACACAACAATGGAAGATAAGAAGTAACAAATAATCTACACATTGTTTAACTCATTGCTTATTACAGCCATTATGAAAAACAACACACAGAGATGGCTTGGACATTTAGAGAGAATGGAAGATGATTTACAAAGATGGCTTATACAGAAGTGAGCACAGGGGTTGGACCAAGAGTTAGACCTAGACAATGATGGCAAGGCTACCTAGAAGAAGATATACACACTCATGGAATAGACAAGTGGCAAGAAAAGAACAGAGAGGAATGGAGACTTATCTGCAGCAAGGAACCTCAATGGCTTGGAAAGTTGCAGAATTCAGCAGCTGCTCAAATAAGAAGTTTTACAACAATGAGCTGAGAAACAGATGAAGGAAAAGATGGAGAAATTTTGCAACAATGAACTGAGAAATAAATGAAGGAAAAGAAAAAAGAAGTTTTGCAACAATGAGCTGAGAAACAAATGAAGGAAAAGAAGAAGTTTTGCAACAATGAGCTGAGAAACAAATGAAGGAAAAGAAGAAGTTTTGCAACAATGATCTGAGAAACAGATGAAGGAAAAGAAGAAGAAGTTTTACAACAATGAGATGAGAAACTAATGAAGGAAAAGAAAAAGAAGTTTTACAATAATCAGCTGAGAAATAAATGAAGGAAAAGAAGAAGTTTTACAACAATGAGATGAGAAACAAATGAAGGAAAAGAAGAAGTTTTACAACAATGAGATGAGAAACAAATGAAGGAAAAGAAGAAGTTTTACAACAATGAGCTGAGAAACAAGTGAAGGAAAAGAAATAGAAGTATTGCAACAGTGAGCTGAGAAACAAGTGAAGGAAAAGAAATAGAAGTATTACAACAATGAGCTGAGAAACAAATGAAGGAAAAGAAGAAGTTTTGCAACAATGAGCTGAGAAATTAATGAAGGAGAAGAAAAAGAAGTTTTACAACAATGAGCTGAGAAACAGATGAATGAAAAGAAGAAGACGTTTTACAACAATGAACTGAGAAACAAATGAGGGAAATGATGATCTTCCATCTTTGGAAAAGCAGTAGAAGTCAACTATTCATGGAATTCTGTGTTTAAAACAAATCATTGTACTATCACACTATTGAGGAATCAAGGGATATGATGTTAGTTCCCATATTTTCCTTGACCTGATGGCACATGACAGGATAATATTGTCACCTTTACATCCAGTCATGTTTCCTGATCACCTGAAGTTTGGCTCAGCTGTGAGAAATGGGTGCTACAAGTTTCTCTGGGAAAAAAGGTTAAGATGCTGGCCTCCTTGTCTCATAGTGGGGTGGCTTAGAGTTGTAAGGGTGCTTACACTTGTTACTCCATGCAAATGCCATGGGGTATCTTTTTATATTTTGATTACTACTGTCATATACTTCTGTATTCCTTCTTTATGTTGTGGATAAAACATTACAGTTTATTGTGTATTTATACATGTAAAGTCCATATCAGATTAATATTATACAAACATTATACTTACATTACTGCATATAAAGTATGTGCTGGATGAATATTCTTATATATCCTTATATCCTTCCCGTGCCGTTAAACGTCACATAGGGCTCGCAAAGTAGTTCGCCAATTTTTCCTGTCTTCGGCGAGTCTTTCAACCTCATCAAAGGATTTTATGCCTATTAATTTGGCCTCTCTTAACAGTATCCTCTTCAGAGTTTCACGCAGTCTGCCTCTTTTTCTTTGGCCTGTTGTGTTCCACTTGATAGCTTGTTTTTGGGATTCTCTGATCATTTCTTCTCATCACGTGACCAACATATATCCATCTCCTTTTCCTGATCACCCATGAGACTGGTTGTTGTTCAGTCATCTGTCTTATCTCTACATTGTTCTTGAATTTGTTCCACTTGATGCAGAGTATTTTCCTTAGGTATTAATTTTCAAAAGAGTCTGATTTCTTGTTTATTTCTTTAGTTGTTTTCCAGCTTTTGCATGCATAAATGAAGGTGGATATTATATTTGAATTGAATAGTCTTAACTTAGTTTTTGTTCTTATAACTTCCATATAAGATTCGTGAAGATCGATGCTGCTTTTGCAATTCTAATTCTAACTTCCTTTCTGGTCTATGTAGCTGCTAAGGTATGCAAATTGACTGACTTCTTCAACATCTGTCCCTTCTACGTGTATTTTTCCATTTTGATTAATGTGAAGTTTCATTATTTTTGTTTTGTCCTTGTTAATTTCAAGTCCTGTTTTGCTATTCAGTGAAGATAGGCTATGTAGTTTTTCTTCACCATCACTACTACCAGACGGGCCTGCGTGCCCAATTCTTTACCCTTTAAGAATAAAGATTATTCATTCATTCTTGCATGGAATTCACATTGTTAGTGATGAATATTACGCTAACATTATGTTACATTACTGCATATAAAGTATGTGCTGGATGAATATTATGCTAACATTATGTTACATTACTGCATATAAAGTATGTGCTGGATGAATATTACGCTAACATTATGTTACATTACTGCATATAAAGTAAGTGCTGGATGAATATTATGCTAACATTATGTTACATTACTGCATATAAAGTGTGTGCTGGATGAATATTACGCTAACATTATGTTACATTACTGCATATAAAGTATGTGCTGGATGAATATTACGCTAACATTATGTTACAATACTGCATATAAAGTAAGTGCTGGATGAATATTACGCTAACATTATGTTACATTACTGCATATAAAGTAAGTGCTGGATGAATATTATGCTAACATTATGTTACATTACTGCATATAAAGTGTGTGCTGGATGAATATTACGCTAACATTATGTTACAATACTGCATATAAAGTAAGTGCTGGATGAATATTATGCTAACATTATGTTACATTACTGCATATAAAGTATGTGCTGGATGAATATTATGCTAACATTATGTTACATTACTGCATATAAAGTAAGTGCTGGATGAATATTACGCTAACATTATGTTACATTACTGCATATAAAGTAAGTGCTGGATGAATATTACGCTAACATTATGTTACATTACTGCATATAAAGTAAGTGCTGGATGAATATTACGCTAACATTATGTTACATTACTGCATATAAAGTAAGTGCTGGATGAATATTATGCTAACATTATGTTACATTACTGCATATAAAGTGTGTGCTGGATGAATATTACGCTAACGTTATGCTACATTTATTCAGATTGCAGTTGCCTGGTTCACCTTATGTGATACAATATTTGTAATAATCCTGCTGCCACTGTTTGACCGGGTAATTTATCCACGGATGGCTAGGGCTGGCTACAGTTTTACATTTGCTAAGAGTATAATCCTGGGCATGATGTTTGCAGCGGCTGCCATGATAGCAGCAGGAGTTGTGGAGCACTTTCGGTTACAGTCACTGGAGCCAGACTACAAGAAATCCTGTTTCAACTCCTACATCCCACAGAAGATTGGTAGGAATCTTTTCATCATCATCATTGTCATCATCATCATTGTCATTCTTACTCTAATGTTTGTTTTCACAGCAACTTTCAACTAGATCAGTCTAGTCCTGAATTTCTCTTTATTTTCATCTGGCTTTTTAAAATGTATCAAGCAATATTCTTCTCAATATTTATTTTAAACCTCCATTATTTGCCTGGTGTGGGGAGGGGGGGGGTTGGTTGTTCACCTCAGAGATTGTTGGTGAAAGGTTTCTTCATCATCACTACTACCAGAAATACCAATACCACCACCACCACCAGAAACACCAATACCACTACCACTACTACCAGAAATACCAATACCACCACCACCACCAGAAACACCAATACCACCACCACTACTACCAGAAACACCAATACCACCACCACTACTACCAGAAATACCAGTACCACCACCACCAGTACCAGAAGTGACAATACCACCCCACTAACAGTACCACTGCAATCACTATCACCATTGTGTGCCTGTCTTTACAAGGAGGAGACCAAAATGCTAAGTGTTTGATTTTTCATCTGTTTTTTTTTAATCTATTTTATTATTTTTGTGTGTGATCCTTGAAATTGTTTTTGCCAGAATATTGGATTGTTGTATATTCTTCTTTTATACATTCTCATCTTACTTTCTTCCTTTGTTGTTTCTGCCTACTTTCCTCACTCTTTCTGTCTTTTTTGTAAAACTGAACCATACACCTCCATCTACTTTATTAGTAGAATCAGTTTTACCACAGCAGTCATTACTCTTATGTACCACCACCACTAGAAGTACCAGCCACTACCACCACTAACAGTACCAGCCACTACCACCACTAGCAGTATCACCTACTGCCACCACTAGCAGTATCACCCATGGCCACCACTAGCAGTACCAGCCACTGCCACCACTAGCAGTACCAGCCACTGCCACCACTAGCAGTACCAGCCACTGCCACCACTAACAGTATCACCCACTGCCACCACTAGCAGTACCAGCCACTGCCACCACTAGCAGTATCACCCACTGCCACCACTAGTAGTATCACCCATGGCCACCACTAGCAGTACCAGCCACTGCCACCACTAGCAGTACCAGCCATGGCCACCACTAGCAGTACCAGCCATGGCCACCACTAGCAGTACCACCCACTGCTACCACTAGCAGCATCACCCACAGCCACCACTAGCAGTACCGCCCACTACCACCACTAGCAACATCATTATCATCATCATCGCCTTTCACTCCCTTGAGAGCATAGGCCATGAATCCAGTCATCCCTGTTCTTGGAATTATTCTCTGCTTCCTTCCATGTGTATCCTTTGTCTCTGAGCACTGTCATAATTTCTCTTCTCCAAGTAAGTCTAGGTCTTCCTTGTTTTCTATTTCCTTGATGATTCCATGTCAGTGCCTGTCTTGCTATGCTGGTGTCGACTAGCAACATAGCAGATAGAAAATGCTGTTACTGTTACCTTTAACACTAGCACTATCACACTCCATTCTCACCTTCCAGGACAAACAGTGTACAATGCTTCCACCATGTCGGCCTTGTGGCAGATTCCTCAGTACATGTTTATTGGTATCAGCGAAGTCTTTGCTAGTGTTGCTTGTAAGTATCTTAAAGTTGGTTTTATCATTTAAGTCTTTGCTAGTGTTGCTTGTAAGTATCATAAAGTTGGTTTTATCATTTAAGTCTTTGCTAGTGTTGCTTGTAAGTATCTTAACTCTTCCCGTGCTACAGGAAGAAATGCCGACGTTCAGTTGGGTGCGGGAATAAAAGCGTGGGTCTTGATATGTTAGGGAGTATAGTTATAAAATGGAATGGAAAACAGTATTTCCATGTACTTCCGTATACTTATTATGTTTCAAAGAATAACTAAATGAATGAAACTTTCATAAATGCAGAGTTTTTTAGGAAAAAAGAAGTAATGTGATGTTTTTAGACACTGATTGTCCCCAGCTCACCATCGGCTAGGTCTAGATCTGCACTACTTACCATCTGAGATGTCTAGATCTACTTGTCGATCTCATATTCTGATTCTATTTTGCATTCTCGCTAAATTAATGTATGAAATAACTCCTAACTACTTCTCCAGTTGTCTAAATATGTCTAGATCTACTTGGGATACATTCAAGAGCAGTGGGGTGGTCACAGGCCATGTCCATACCCCTATCTACATCATCAAAAATTGAAAAATTTCGTTCTTTCTCTTCCTTTTTCTCGCTCGGCATCGCTCGTAACTAGGCACTCTTTCGCCATTTTGAAAAGTGTCACCAGAATCGCGGACAAAATATGTACAATCTAAATGTTACACCGGTTGTTTTATTGAAACAAACCAGTGATCACTAAAGTGACCATTGTAAGCAACGGGTATACCGGAAGCGTCATTATTATGACCAAAGGCACGGAAAGAGTTAAAGCTGGTTTTATCATTTAAGTCTTTGCTAGTGTTGCTTATAAGTATCTTAAAGTTGGTTTTAAAGTCTTTGCTAGTGTTGCTTATAAGTATCTTAAAGTTGGTTTTATCATTTAAGTCTTTGCTAGTGTTGCTTGATCCCCCGTGTGGTACCCGGGATCTGCAAAGAATAGGACCACTGTACCCTACCACGAATGAGGGGAAAGAGCGACAGAAAGTACAGAGTATAGGAAAAGCAAGAGAGAAACATAACAAAAAAGTACACTGAGAGTAGGGAAATAAAGAAAGAAACAATAAGTACATTGAGCGCACGGAAAGAAATGGAAGATAAAATAACATCAAGGATAAGGAGAGAAAGAAAGAAAAAAACACCAAAAAATAAACTGCAGATATGGAGATAAAACCCCCGTGTGGTACCCGGGGTCTGCAAAGAATAGGACCACTGTACCCTACCACGCATGATCGTAAAAGGCGACTAAGGAGGGTTCAGCATAGGGCCAGCAACCCTATCTGGTAAAAAAACTATCAGACTGCTACAGAAACGGAAGCAAGGGAAAAAACAAATGCAGGTGGAAGGAGAAATGCGTATCAGGAAACTGAGCCCATGAAGGTTGTGGATGAAAGCCAGCCACTGGAATTCCCCAGCCCGACTGCAGACCTCCTGGAACCTAAACACAAGATGCAAATAGGCAGCTGGAATGTAAGAACACTAAACCAGACTGGAAAACTAGCACAAACCATCAAGGAAATGCACAGATACAAACTAGACATACTAGGAATACAAGAAGCAAGATGGACAGGACAAGGCAGAAGGAAATTAACAACACAGCACACAGAAGATACAATAATATGGTCAGGTAAAGAAGATCTTCATGAAGGAGGAGTAGCATTGATTATAACAAAAGAAGCATCAAGAGCATTGCTGAAATGGACCCCAATAAATGAGAGATTATTATATGCACACTTCAACTCAAGATTCACGAAGCTGTCTATTATAGTTTGTTATGCACCAACAGAAGCAGCTGAAGAGGAATTAAAAGAAGATATTTACAACAGCCTCCAAGCAACGGTAGAAACAATACCCAAGCATGATATGCTACTCATCTTGGGCGACTTCAATGCAAAAGTGGGTGAAGGAAATGAAGATAGAAGAAGAATCATGGGAAGAGAAGGAATCGGAGAAATAAATGAAAATGGAGAAAGACTGTGCAGTTTCTGTGAAGAAAACATGATGACCATCGGAGGGACAATTTTCCAACATAAAAACATCCATAAGGTGACTTAGAGGTCACCAGATAAAACCACAGAAAACCAAATCGATCACATACTAATAAACAACAAGTGGAAACGGTCACTACAAGATGTGCGAGCAAGAAAAGGAGCAGATATAGGAAGTGATCACAACCTTCTGGTAGCAAAAATAAAACTAAAATTAAGGAAAGCCAAAATCGGAGAACACAGAAAGATACATTTTGATACAAGAAAACTGACAGACCAGCAAACAAGAAATGAATTCTCAATAGTACTTAAGAACCGCTTCAGTGTCCTACAAGACAGAGCAGAAATGTCCATATTAGAGTTCAATAAAACACTACAGGAAACAGCAAAAGAGGTGCTGGGATATCGGAAAAGGAGAAAAGAGGAATGGATAAGCGAGACCACATGGGAAAAGATAGAGCAAAGAAAAGAAATCAAGAAAAAATTACTGAACACCAAATCACAACGGCTTAAAGAATGAGTTTTAAGTAATTATGCACAAAAAGACAAAGAAGTGAAGGAATCATGCCGTCAAGATAAATGTCAATATTATGACAACTTAGCAGAAACAGCAGAGAAAGCAGCATATACAAATGACATGAAAACCATATATAAAATCACAAAACAGATGACAGGTAACTTCAACACAAGATGTGAAAGTGCAGTAAGAACACAAAATGGACAACTGGTCAGTGGAGAAAGAGAAAAAATTGAAAGATGGAGGGAACACTTTAATACCCTACTAAACAGAACACAAGGAGCACAAACAATAGACATACCTGAAGCAAAAACGGAACTAAACATCAATACATGACCAATAACAATAAATGAAGTAAAGGAGGCGATAAAGAAGCTAAAATCAGACAGGGCACCAGGTGAAGATGAAGTGACTGCTGAGATGTTGAAAGCAGAAGAAACAGAAACACCAAAACAACTTTGCCGGATATTACAACAAATTTGGGATCTAGAAAAAGCCCCAGATGAGTGGAAAACTGGGCTTATAGTAAAACTACCAAAGAAGGGTGACCTCAGAGATTGCGGGAAGTGGAGAGGCATTACCCTACTGCCACTCACCAGTAAAGTATTTTGCAGAATAATCATCAACAGAATTGTACCAACACTTGAGGAAAAACTTCGGAAAGAGCAGGCAGGATTTAGGAAAGGAAGATCATGCATAGACCACATATTTGTACTTAGACAAATATTAGAACAGGCAAATGAGTGGCATAGTACAACATATGCATTATTCATAGATTTTGAGAAAGCCTTTGACAGTGTCAACAGAGATGCACTGTGGAAAATCCTAAGATGGCATGGCCTCCCCCATAAAATAGTTAATGTAATCAAAGCCCTATACAAGGGTTTTCAGTGCAAAGTTATCTGTGGAGAACATACCTCCAGCAGCTTTAGGGTACAAACAGGAGTGAAACAGGGATGTGTACTATCACCAACATTATTTATCTTGGCAGTAGACTGGTTAATGAAGGAGGCAACATCAGACAAACGCAGAGGATTACAATGGACCCTTGACACAGTGCTGGAGGACCTTGACTTTGCAGACGACATTTGTCTATTATCAAGCAGTCACAAAGATATGCAATATAAAATAAACAAGCTAACTCAGAATGCAAACAACATAGGACTAAAGATCAGTGTAGGAAAGACAAAGTTAATGAAGCAAAATGTGAACAACAGAAATGTACTAAGAGTAGATAACAAGTTAGTGGAGGAGGTCAACGAATTTGTATACCTTGGCAGCAGAGTAGTAGAAAATGGAGACAGCACAGAGGACATCAACAGCAGACTTACTAGAGCAAACCAGGCTTTTGCAGTGCTGCAGAATATATGGAAATCAAATAAACTAAGCATAAATATAAAAATCAGGATATTTAAGAGTAATGTTCTAAGTGTACTACTCTATGGAAGTGAATGCTGGAAAATCACCAAAACCATAGAAAACAAGTTGAATTCTTTCCAGACTAAATGTTTACAAAGAATTAGAAAAATATTTTGGCCAAACACCATAAGAAATAACATCTTATTAGCAGAAATACAGATGAAACCACTGACAACAGTTATTGAGGAAAGACGCTGGTGATGGTTGGGACATGTGCTCCGAATGATTGACAACTCACTACCAAAAATAGCACTAAGATGGACACCATAGGGGAGCATAAGTAAGGGTAGACCAAAAGAGACATGGAGAAGAACAACAGAAAGGATGTTGAGCAATAGAGGGCTCACCTGGGCAAGAGCAGAAAAAAAGGCGAAGGACAGGCATTTGTGGAAAACCCTTGCGGAAGCCCCATGTGCCCTGGGCACTTAAGGTTCAGAGAGAGAGAGAGAGAGTGTTGCTTGATAGTATCTTAAAGTTGATTTTATCATTTTAATCTTGCTAGTGTTGCTTGATAGTATCTTAAAGTTTGTTTTATCATTTAAGTCTTTGCTAGTGTTGCTTGATAGTATCTTAAAGTTGATTTTATCATTTTAATCTTGCTAGTGTTGCTTGATAGTATCTTAAAGTTGATTTTATCATTTAAGGCTTTGCTAGTGTTGCTTGTAAGTTTCTTACAGTTTGAGGTATCTCTTTAACAGTGTTGCTTGTAATTCTCCTGCAACTATTTGTATTTAAATGTTAGAAAAAAAAAAGCATGTAAGATTAGCACATGCCTCAAGAAAAGTGAGACAAAGCACTTTAGACATGATAAAAAAAAACAAATAAGAGAATAACTGTGACTCTACTGCCTAGCCAGGAGCAGATAACACATCATCACTTCTGCCATCTTGTATCTCACCTCAGTCAGCTTTCATCTAACAGTTTATTGTGTGCAAGCTTTACTGTATACAAAATATTTGTATCTGTGAAATATCATAGTTTTGGTGCCTAACTATCTGTTTTTTTTTTTTCTTCTTGTAGCTCTACAGTTTGCTGTCATGGTGGCACCAAATTCCATGAAGGCGGTCATTACAGGCTTGTTTTACTTCTTCTCTGGAATCAGCAGCTTTTTGGGCATCGCTGTGGTGTCCATCCTCACTGCCTGCAACACGTGGTTCCCAACTGAAAACTTTGGAAATCTAAACTGTTGGTATCCGTGTGGTTCAGAGCTGAAACATCAGGTTAATGAGTGCCACTTTGACCATTACTTCTTCTTTTTGGCTGGATTTGAGGGTTTTGGTGTGATACTGTTCATCATTGTGGCATGGGTGAATAAACTGAATGTTGATGAACTGACATTTCATTCAGGGACAAAGAGTGTAATGGGAGGTAGAGAAAACAGACATGTGCAAAAGGGGATTATCCGCAGTTGAATCACATCTTAGCCTGTTGACTCCTGTGGACATGTGAAAATGTCCTAAAATTCTTACTTTATCAGTGCCATTAAGTATTTTGTACTGTGATGTTAAGGATGTGTTCATGCATTTTAATTAGTCTCTACAGTTTTTGTTCATCTCTTGCGCGCGCGCACACGCACGCACACACACACACACACACACAATTTTAGCAGCAAGAGGGTTAATGTCTTTTCTTGCCATTTTCTGTTTTTGTTGCTGATAATGTTGTTACATATTTTATCAAACATGAACTCAGAAATTTTGCAGACACCAAGGATGATATTAGAGAAGATTACATTAGTTCAATATTTTGTAGGTGAACTTGAAGTAGGAAGAGAATTTTATAAATATGTACAGAAAAACAAAGATTAACCCTTTGTACTCCCTCAGAATCAAGTTTAATGGTTTGTTCTCTCTCCTTTTCCTTCAAAAACTAATGCTGTCATGGAATCTCAACTCCATTTGGTCAGTAGTTCGAGTTCTTGGATCCCAGAACCATATAAAAATTGCTGAGTTATATATTTTATTTATAGTAACTTAGCCTTTGATCATGAATTCATGGTTAATAAAGAAATCAGCATTTAACCTCTCATTGCTGCAACATCCACTACTATACATTTCCCAGAATACTGTGAAATATTTGGTCACGTAGTCCAGTGTCGACCATGTGAAACTCTAAATAGGACATTGTTAAGAGAGGCCAGTTCAGCTGGCATAACATCCCTTGATGAGATTGAAAAACTTGCCGAAGACAGGAAATCTTGGTGAACTACCATGCGTTTAGCAGCATGGAAAGGATGTAAGATGTAAGTCCAGTGTAACAAATGAGAGCATTGTCACAAAAATTTCGAGCATTTACCCACTTTACATGAGGCAGTGACCAATGGATTCTGGGATAAAAAGTTAATTCTTCCCCTCATATATTATTCTTCTTCCACTTCATCTTCTTTTTCTTCAATTGCATTCTTTTCCAGTAGCTGGTAAATTTTACCAGAAAATGATGGTGTCAGTACTGGCACACAGAAAGCATTTAACAAATACACTTTTACAAAAAATAGCGTAAAAAACCTGTATGGCTTGTTATGTCAGCTAGTAAAAGGTTGGTGTAGAGGTTGGTTAACTCACTTTCAGTCAGAAAACAACAGGTTCAGTTCCCCACTGGGGTGGTGCTGAAATAGGACAATGCAACAAATGAAATAGAATTTTTTCTTTTGTTCTGTCTGTGTCTACGAATATCTATGAGATCTATGTGATGGATGAATTATACCCAAATCTATGATTCTACTTCCTGTCTGTTTATCACATTAATATAAAAGCTGGAAAGTATTAAACTAGTGGAAATGCTTACAGTCCAGATTATACTCTTTTTCCTTCCTTCGTCTGTTTAGATTATAATACATTTTTTCTTCATCTGTTTTACTGTCCGTTTCACAGACTTATGTTCCAGGAACGTTCATTCTCTCAGTGGCAACGCAACAGCAACTGTGTATAGATTTATGTTAAAAGACTTTATTGATGCACAGGGTGACGATGATGATGTTGGCATGAATGACAGTGCATACATATCCAAAAACTCATGACAGGACAAATCTCCACTCAGACAACATGTAGAATAAATTCCCGGCAGTTACAGCCGTCCGTAGATGCCACTGCCATCAGAACTAGCTACATTTCTAACAGTTCTACACTGTCTAGACACAGCATAAAAACTATATTTTGCACAGACAAGCTAACCTGACCCACTCTGTCCAGACTAAAACTTCAACTGTTCTTGATCGACTGCTTTCTCTCACAACTTTTCTTATTTATATCTTATGCGTGAGCGGTGTGAAGATTGAGCCAAAGGGAATGAACTCTATGCACAAACTGCTGATTACTTTGGAACATAACTCTTTTTATACCAACTCTCCTATTCTCAGATGAGTTGTCTAACTTCCTTTGTATCATTCAATATACTATTATAGTGCACCAGAAATTTGAAGTCACACCCCTGCAGCATGCAGAAGTCACAGAATTCTGTTACTTAGTAACATTAACCAAGAATAGTAAGTGTTAAGACACATCCAAAATGGCCAATGCAACAAATATTTCACCAAGAAACCTACTTCAGTGACAGGAGAATATGACAAAACCACAGACTGATGCATGAAGAAGAGAACTGTTAGCTCATTTATTTAGAGGTCCAGCTTTTGCTGATATGCAGCGCAGAATGTAATCATATGTTATGACATGTACAGTAATGTGAAAAGATGACTTTATATTCATGATTTAGTTATTGTATGTGTGTGCATATTCATATGGACTTGCTATGTTTGGTTTGTAGTTGGCTGGAAATTATACCTTTGATTCACCAATGTCTGCTGAAGGCATAAAAACATTGTATATAAAAAGGATTGCACAACCACAGATTTGATGTATATATTTTATATATGCTCTTATATATATGAGTAGAGACATTCCTATAAATATGTGATTAAAATCATTCCTAACAGATATAAGACCATACACTCATAATATTTGTGGGCTCAAAAATTACAAACACACATGTGATCAGATATTAGTAAATTATATACAGACATTCCTAATATTCATGAGAACCAAAATTCCTGCATTTGATAGCATTGTCAGTACCAGAATAACAATTATTGTCAGTATGAGAATAACAGTTATTGTCAGTATCAGAATAACAATTATTATCATTATCAGAATAACAGTTATTGTCAGTATCAGAATAACACTTATTGTCAGTATCAGAATACAGTTATTATCATTATCAGAATAACAGTCATTGTCAGTATCAGAATAAGTTATTTTCAGTATCAGAATAACTATTATCATTATCAGAATAACAATTATTGTCAGTATCAGAATAACAGTTATATTGTTCCATTATCACATTGTTGTCCATTTATATAAAATGTATGTGAAATGTATGATAAATGAATAAATGTATGTGAAATGTATGATAAATGAATAAATGTATGTGAAATGTATGATAAATGAATAAATGTATGTGAAATGCAGATGATAAATGAATAAATGTTTTTGAAACATACATGATGAATGAACAATAGCCAATGCTTCCAGTGAAAATTAGCTTCTAAGGCATAGCATAAGGAGATTTGGAAAGATTGAAAAACCCTACTAGAGGGACCCAGAGAAAAAAACTACTAGATTGCCTGATTTGTTAACTGAAAACTGGGACATACCAGCTGACAGTTTAGGCATAGGGCAACAGATTGTGGGAATTAAAAATACTGTGAGAATAAGAATACCATACAACAGAAGATTATGGTAAGGTAACTGAATCACAGTAAAGAAACAGGTGTGTAGGAATTATGAGATGGGTTGAACTAAATGGAGGCATGAAAGAAGTACAGTATGACAGTTTGTCAGGCCCCTTGATCTTTACCAAATCAGAATACAGTAATACAGTCTTGCTGCAGAGCACATGGAGCACAAAAACAAGGAGTACAACTATAAGACAACAAAAGAAAAAGCCAGATAATTTGTAAAGTTAAAAATAAAAAAATGTGTGCTTTGTATACAGGAAAGAAAGAATGATTTCTTTTAAAGAGTATGGATGGATGCCATGATTTTGTTTGTAAGGCATACTGTGATGATGATGATGGTGATGATGATGATGATGATTACTTCTCTCTTTATTATCTAACAGTGTTTGTAACCTTGATCCGCAATCTTGACCTTGTTGTTATCACTGCCGGCCTCAAAGGGTAAAGCAAGTTTTACATGTTACATGTTACAAAGTTTTATCTTTGTTCTGCCAGCCATTCTGTGATAGTTATAGCAATACTTTCATCAGTATTAATGATATATAATTGCTGTTTAATCATTTTTATTGGTGCCATCATCATAATCACTATCTGCATCATCATCATGTTTGGCATATTTGTACAGATCCTTATGTTTTCTTTTTAGCTTATATTTTTTGCTCTTCTTTTATTATTTTACTGTAGCAGATTGTCTCTTCAGCACTTATTAATGTTCTCTTTGGATGACCTTACTAGATAGAAGGCAGGATTATCTGCTAGTTGAAAGGTTAGATCATCTGTGAGAGTAAAGGCTGTATTAACTGCTACAGTAAAGGTTAGATCAGCGGTGAGAATAAAGGCTGTATTAACTGATAGAGTGAAGGTTAAATCATCTGTGACAGTAAAGGCTGTATTAACTGCTAGAGTGAAGGTTAAATCATCTGTGACAGTAAAGGCTGTATTAACTGCTAGAGTGAAGGTTAAATCATCTGTGACAGTAAAGGCTGTATTAACTGCTAGAGTGAAGGTTAAATCATCTGTGAGAGTAAAGGCTGTATTAACTGCTACAGTAAAGGTTAGGTTGTATGTAAGAGTAAAAGCAGGTACCAGCTTTTTCAGACACAAACATGCACACATGGCCTCCAGCAATGTGCAGTGCATACTAGACAACAATAACAACAAACAAACATAATGTGCATATTTGTGTCTGAAAAAGTTGGTACCTGCCAGAGACTGAATTTACGCAACAGAATTTTGTGTCATATACTAGGTTCTTCTCCAGGTGTCAGGAGTTTTGACTAGACATGTATTGATGGCTTTGCTAAAATGCCTTATTTTTTGGGGTGCTAGATGGCATAGTTTGTTATGCGCTGTTTTCTTCTGGCGAGACAGCTTGATGCTCGATTACAACTGTTGTGAGATTCCATAACGGCAGGGTTTTTCCCCATTTAGAGTCGCCTCTAGAGGGGTCTCAGGATGAGGTTGTTGGCCTCATGCCCAACTCCTGTTTTACGATGTATGGCAATGCAGAAGACTCATACGCAAGTATTATTCTCACAACCTACATTAAAAACTCCCACCATCATTTACGTCACCCGGAAGCAAAGAAAAATTGGATTTTGGAATGTAAGAATGATGGCCACAACAACAAAAGCTGCTCAGGTAATAAAAAAAATGGACAGATATCACCTGGATGTGTTGGGCATCAGTAAAATGCGATGGCCAGAAGCAGGGAAAAGAACGGCGGAAAACTAAGTTAATAATATATTCTGGCACAGACAATGGGAAATACCAGGAAGGAGTGGGTGGAGCCTTACAGAATGGTAATCAGTGAACAGTTGTATGATAAGAGCAGGATACAAAATAAGGAACAGAAGAATAACAATCATACAATGCCATGCACCCACAAACGATGCAGATGATGAAATAAAAGACACTTTCTGTCACCAACTACAACTCATCAACAAAGTCCCTAAACATGACATTTTAATTGTCATGGGAGACTTCAACGCCAAGATATGAAAAGATAACACCAACGTCAAAAAAGTAATGGAAAAAGAAGGAATTGATACAATAAATCAGAATGGAGAAAGATTAATTGAAATATGTCTAACAGAGGGCATGGTCATTGGAGGAACAGTATTTCCACACAAAGAGATACATAAAACAACGTGGATATCTCTAGATGATAAAACCAGAAACCAGATAGATCATTTTTGTATTAGAAAACAATTGAGAACATCTCGGATAGATGTAAGAGCATATAGGGGTGCAGATGTCAACAGTGATCACAATCTGTGTATAGGGAAGATAAGACATAAACTGAAAAGCCAACAAAAGAAAGCAGTACTCCAAAAGATAAAAACAGTTATAGCCTACAAGAAGAAAATACCAACAGTACTTTCAATGTGGAACTTACCAAACATTTCGCAGCACTCAGTGAGGTAGATGTGACAGATATAGATAAATTATGGAATTCATACAGCACAGCCATAATCATCATCATCATCATCATGTGCCGTGCCGACTGGCGTTGGCTATTATGCTTCTCCAGAGTACCCGATCCTTCATGCAGGCCATCAGCTCAGTTGGTGATCTCCTCTCACACCATCCCGTCAGACTGTCCAGTATCATTTCTCTTGGTCTTCCTCTTGATCTTCTTCCTTCTATTTTTCCTGTTGTTATAATATTTTCAATGCCCCCTCTTCTCATTGCATGTCCTATGAAAGTACATTGTCTCTCTCTTATCTTTTTGACAAGGTTTTTTTTGTCTCTCCAGCTCTTCTCCTACATTCTTCATTAGTTATTTTTGCTGTCCAGGGGATTCGCAACAATCTTCTGATAAGCCACATTTCTGCTGCTTCCAATGATTTTTGTACAGACTTGCCTATTGTCCATGATTCACTTCCATATAACAAGATAGGTTCAATATAGCATTTTAGGACTCGTTTTCTAACATTCATTGATAAGGATGTGTTGGTCAATATGTTTCTCATTCTCTGAAATGCAGTCTTTGCTTGGCCTATTCTGTTCCTAATTTCTGTTCTGCATTTCCCATCTGAAGTTATTACTGCTCCAAGGTATTTGAATTTCTGCACCTGCTTTAGAACAATTCCCAGCCATAATCACAGCAGTAAAAACAAGTGCTGGACTGCAGTCATGGATAAGCATGGATATCAGATAACACATGGAAATACATACATGAAAGATGAGCAGCCAAATTAGCCCTGATGAATGTAAAGAAAAAGAGGTCAACCATATGAAACTCTAAAGAGAACATTGAGGAAGGCTAAATTAGTAAACACAAAATTCCTTGATGAGGTTTAAAAGCTCACTTTGTGAACTGCAATGTGAGCCCTATGTGACATTTAACAGCACACGGGGGATACAAGATGTAAGATGTATTTTTATATGTGGTCAAGAGAACGCATGCATATGACCAAAACATATATGTATGTGTCCAAAGTGAACTTATTTCTGTTCATGTGTGAGCACATATATGTATGTTTATGGGTACATAAATGAATCTTGTCACATTTTCCCTTTTTCAGTACTGATTGCATTAACCAGCAATTACCGGTAAATTACCAGTTAAAAGAGAGAGAAACCAAAACTTTTGAATATCATCAGTTACCATAACCGTTTCTAAAACAAAACACCTAGCAAAAAGCCGCTAACAAAACTGGGTGGAGGATAACTAGGCCAGTAGACCGATATACTCAATTTGAATGGAGAAGAATCAGCCAGTTTTGACTTTGGTTCAGCATGTAAGCAGTTTGTAAGGATAAAGTCTTCTTATCTTATATCTTATATCCTTCCCATGCTGTTAAAAATCACATAGGGCTCGCAAAGTTGTTCGCCAATTTTTCCTGTCTTCGGCGAGTCTTTCAACCTCATCAAAGGATTTTATGCCTGTTAACTTGGCCTCTCTTAACAATGTCCTCTTCAGAGTTTCATGCGGTCTGTCTCTTTTTCTTTGGCCTGTTGTGTTCCACTTGATAGCTTGTTTTGGGATTCTCTGATCATTTCTTCTCATCAAGTGACCAACATATGTCCATTTCCTTTTCCTGATCAGCCATGAGGCTGGTTGTTGTTCAGTCATCTGTCTTATCTCTGCATTGTTCTTGAATTCGTTCCACTTGATGCAGAGTATTTTCCTTATGGATTTGTTTTCAGAAGAGTCTAATTTCTTTTCTATTTCTTCAGTTGTTTTCCAGCTTTCACATGCATAAAGTCTTACTACAAATAAAATAACAAAACTTCAGACAAACATTTCATTCCCACTGATGTTTGTAAAGTACTGTATGTTTAATATTACATTTACAAAAGTGTAAGGCACCAAATGTTGTATTGACAAAACAATATTTCGGAATGTACTTCATGCAAGATGAAAGACAGGTGTTGTTCTGGTTTGAAGAAATTCTAGCGCCATCTCTGGTTTTCACCTTGCATATTTTCTACATTCACTGGGTCTTTA
Source organism: Achatina immaculata (assembly GCA_009760885.1). NCBI lineage: Eukaryota > Metazoa > Mollusca > Gastropoda > Stylommatophora > Achatinidae > Lissachatina > Lissachatina immaculata. Next base: position 21,543,374 of record CM019698.1, read on the forward strand.
TGTGAATGACAGAGTTTTTTCATTAATGCTACAGCAGTTGTATGTACTGTGGTATGCCTTGTTTTGGAGGCAGTATTTCCCTAACACAAGTGTCAGTTTTTACAGCTCATTGTACTGGGGCAGACCATAGCCAGTTTAAATCCATTCCCTTCACCTCGAGGAGCTGATCTGTGATTGAGTGGTGCTACTTCTGTACTAAAATGAATATATATAGTATTACCCCGTATCTGTGGAGGAATATCCCAAGATGCAAATAAAGGGAAAAGAAATGGATGAGTCTGATTTAAAAAAAATACTATTAAAGCTTTATCTAATCAACAGAAACACAAGAAAAAAGAACCTCTATCTTGGCTCTAACTTGCAAACTATTTCTTGTTGACCATACACTTTACCAATACACCAAGTGCTTCACATTGTTTTTAGTCTGCAAGTGAAAGACACAACTGGAATACTAAGAAGAAAAACTGAATCACTAATGGGAGTGCCTAGCAAAAAAAAAAAAAATAAATGTACTAGTCTATACAGAACCCAGTAGCAGCTCTCCTATAAAGAATACACATTGTATATTGAGAAGTATATTAATTTTATTGTTGTTTCATTTGGACCAGAAAGCAGCTCATGTCTATGTGTGCACCATGACATAAAATTATACAGATAGATTTCAGTAATCAGTGCTGTATATAAATCATCAATTGATGCTGACCATCCTACAGATATGTATCAACAGGTCTATGTTTGTCAAATATGTAATGCAATAATGAAAACCATACAAGAGGGAAAATTTGAACATTGAAAAGGGAGCAACAGGATAACATAAACAGATTCACTGGGTTTGTCTTGACTGGGTGCACTATGAAAAGACACCATAAAGTGATTCATTGGATTTGGTGCACTGTGAAAACAGACACCATAAAGTAATTCATTGGATCTGAAGCACTGAAAACACACACCATAAAGTGATTCATTGAATCTGGTGCACTGTAAAAACAAGGACTAGAACAAATTGAAAGGCCATAGCAACCAATTTTTTTTTTTTTTTGGGGGGGGGGGGGGAGGAATTGTCACAGGACGGTAAATTTGCTCATAAAAACTGTGTAGGAATATATTGACTAGGGTTTCTAACTTTAGATCAAGTCTTTTTGCCTAAAGAAAATAAATATTAAAGTTGTGAGTACATCAGGAAGGTAACAGAGGAAGGGACTGCCCATGCATGAGATGGAGGGAGGAACTAACAGAAACCCTAGACGAAGCGTAGCACCAAGCCCTATTAGGTCGTCTATTTGTCCCCTCTACACCAAGAGGTATATGAGGGTGGAGACAAGAGAATTCCGACTGAAAGTTCCATGTTTGAAGGGACCACTATACTTCAATGCAGGATCAGACTCTATCATGAACTGTAGGCATGTAGCAACACTACAGTGTGGATTAGGTAGACATGGCAGGGAAGCAACACAGAGGGGGAACAAAAAAAATACCACAGAAGTCTTGTTGAAGCAGAGTTTTATGAACTCTTTGAATTCAGCAAGGCAGTGAAGATAAAGATGGGTTGTTAATGTGCTAAGCTTGAACTTCATCAAGACAAAACAATGTTCTAGAATCCACAGGAAAATGAGATATGTTTTTTCCACTCTTATTTGTTATATATAATAAATGAGGGACAGATATGTGTAGAAGGAACAGCTGTTGAAGAAGTAAACCATTTTGCATACCTCCGCAGCTACATAGATCAGGATGGTTACACCAGAAAAGAAGTTAGAATTGCAAAAAGCAGCACTGACCTTCAAGAATCTTGAGAACATATGGCATTCAAAAGTTAAAACCACAAAAACCAAGCTAAGATTATTCAGTTCAAATGTAATATCCACCATCATTTATGCATGTGAAAGCTGGAGAACAAATAAAGAAACAGACAACAAATTAGACTTTCAAAAACAAATGTCTAGGGAAAATACATGGCGTAAATGGAATGAATTCAAGAACAACACAGAGATAAGGCAGATGAGCAGACAACAACCTGTCTCATGGGTGATCAGAAAAAGAAGATAGATATTTGTCAGTTATGTGATGAGAAGAAACAATCAGAGGATCCCCAAATAAGCTACCAAGTGGAACACAACAGGCCGAAGAAAAATAGGTCCACCACATGAAACTCTAAAGAGAACATTGTTAAGAGAGACCAGTTCAGTGGGCATAGCATCCCTTGATGAGACTGAAAAACTTGCCAAAGATGGGAAATCTTGGCAAACTACCATGCCAGCCCTATGTGACATTTTAGCGGCATGGGAAGAGATAAGCCTCTTTGAGATAAGCGTGCAGCATGGAAACAAACTGAGTGGGTAGGGATAGTATAAATGCCACTCATGATTAGTAAAAAAAAGCCTTACTTGTCTTGATGCAGCCTTAGATGTGTTAGAGAGATAGAGAGAGAGAGAGTCTCAGTTAGGTAGAGTTTTCAGTAGTAGCAGTTCTTTGGTAGAGGCAAGTTAAGATGTAGGATTTAGTTTTTTTGATAATAAATTTAAGTTTACACTTTTTATACTTCTCTTGTTTCTTTGTCCTGTATCTTTTTTGTATGAAAAAAGTGCAGACTGTGTGCTTAGTTAAATGAGTAAATCTTTTGCTATCATTAAAAGAAAAAGTCTAATTATTTAGAATCTGCAGGGAGAAAGACAATAGGGCAGACCAAAAGGTTCATGGGAGCAGTGGAGAAATGGAATAAGAGTTATAAACTCCATTTAGATCAAATGTTTGTCCCTCTTGTGTTGGCAGAATATGGTCATAATTTCATAACACATGAACAGGTCCCAGACTATAATATGGATAGTCACTGCATTGAAGCTGTGGTAACAAAATGGTAGACAATTTGATACGAAAGGGTAACAGCTTTATTAATTAATAAGCCCGCAAATAACAATTTTAAAAAAAAATAGAAAAAAGGGAGTACTTAGTTTTGACTTGCAGGAAATCTGAGAGTGCATGTGGTGAAGTATTGTGAATGTTTAAATGGAAGACTTGTGCCCTGTGATGCCAGTGTGTCTGTTTGGTAGTAAAGAGTGAAGAGGTAAGGAGAGTGAGAAATAAAATGGTTGTCAAGGTGAGAAAAGAGTGGGTTAATTAGATGAATGTGGTTGGGTAGAGGGTGCAGTGAAGGTCTTGGAGAATCAGTTTCAGGTGAAGAAATAGTAGATGAAAAGTTAATAGGAAGGGAATATGACTGTGGAGAAAGAGAATGCTAAGTATAGCTGATTTTCTAGTTCAAACTGTGTGATGTCCAATTTCCTGTATGTAGAGGTTCTCAACCTGTCTCACTTGTGATCAGAAAAATGGAGATGGACATATATCGGTCACGTGATAAGAAGAAACAATCAGAGAATCACAAAAACAAGCTAAGTGGAACACAACAGGCCAAAGAAAAAGAGGTCCACCACGTGAAACTCTAAAGAGGACCTTGTTAAGAGAGGCCAAATTAGTATACATAAAATAACTTATAGGGCTGAAAAGCTCACCTAAAACAGGAAATCTTGGCAAACTGCAGTGCGAGCCCTATGTGACGTTTAACGGCACGAGAAGGATGTAAGAGGTTTTCAGTCGGTTTCTGTCATCAGAGAGACTAGAAAATCAGGGGCCATTGAAATGATCAGAGACTGGATTAGTTGCATGCTGGGCGATGTCATAAAGATGTTTCTGGGTGCTGTCACACCTGATCTAACATCGGTCTCTCCAATGTAAGTTATCCTACACTTTATGCACACAGTGGCATATACATGTATACAGGACTTGCATGTGAATGCCTCGTAGAGTGTGAGAACAGATTTGGTAAAAGCAACTGATTTATTTGTTTAGACTACAGTGTGAGAGCAAATGTACTTTCTAGTTCCAACAAATGCAGGATCCCGCTTAGGGTGGCTATGAACGAGGATATCCTTCAGTTTTAATTAATCTATTTGGCGAGTGATGTATTATCTGGCATAAACTGCGTTTTCCTGGCCAAACATAAAAACGCTAACTTCCGGCGAGAAAATACGAGATCATGTTTGTGTCAGTTAATGGCGAACATGCTGGATAGAGAAGTTGATCGGTTCGTGGACGACTTCATGATATTTAGACTGATTTCGCCCAAACGACTGTTTTAAATCATAACCAGTATAAAAATAATCTCATATTGTGGACTTAAGATCTGATGAAGCAAGTATTATAAACTATCGGTTACAGTCGTTTTTTCTTCCAAGTAGTATTGTCATCGAGTTGTTTCACAAATAGGAGTGCCCAGTTAAAACTGTGTAAGGTATAGAATTTCTGTCGATCTGAACAAATTAGTAAGAAAGTAAATAGCCGAAATTTGAAGCGAATACAAAGACAGTGTGGGACACAGTGAGTTGGCAGGTTCTTGCTTATATATTGGAGTTAATGTTTAAGGTGATCTGTTCATCATCATCATGTGCCGTCTTTGGTACGACTGTTGGGGATAATGAAACTCTTTCCTCGCTCCCTCGCCTTGAGGGTGCGCTCAGGCAGGCTTTATCCTTTTGTACGCTGTCTTCCTGTCCTCATCTCTGTCTGCCTCCCGCTCTTTTTCCTTACACCTTTTCTTCATTATATTTTTATTTTTCCTGATATGACCTATATTTCCGAGAAAACCGTCTTGGAAGGGTACATAATGGGAAAAAGAAAGAGAGAAAGACCAAGGCGAAGATGGCTGCAAGACATCGTTGATGATCTGCAAATGGATGCATCAGCAGCAGGACATCTTGCTTACAACCAAAAGGCCTCCAGGAGTGCTGTTTTTGGGAGGCAAAGTTCCGCAATGGACATGCAAATGAATGAATGGACCTATATTTCTATATTGCTATATTGTCCTTCAAAAATCTTGAGAACATATCGAATTCAAAAGTTATAAACACAAAAACCAAGTTAAGGTTATTCAATTCAAATGTGATATCCACCATCATTTATGCATGTGAAAGCTGGAAATCAACTAAAGAAATAGACAAGAAGTTAGACTCTTTTGAAAATAAATGCCTAAGGAAAATACTTGGTATAAAGTGGAACGAATTCAAGAATAACACAGAGATAAGACAGATGAGCAAACAACAACCTGTCTCATGGGTGATCAGAAAAAGAAAATTGACGTATATAGGCCATGTGATGAGAAGAAACAATCAGAGAATACCAAAACAAGCTATCGAGTGGATCACAACAGGCCGAAGAAAAAGAGGTTGACCACGTGAAACTCTAAAGAGGACATTGTTAAGAGAGGCCAGTTTAGTGGGCATAACATCCCTTGATGAAGTTGAAAGACCTGCCAAGAACAGGAAAACTTGGCAAACAACTATGTGAGCCTTATGTGACAGGACTGGAAGGATGTAAGATGATATGACCAAAGTAGTTTTCTTGATCCTTACCTCTGTGAAAACTTCACATTGCACTTCTAGTTTGTAGATTTGTTTTTTGAGTCCAAGTTTCTGCTTCATACAATAGTAAAGAATAGATATAGCATTTTATAAATCTTTTTTTTTTTAAATGTACAGATTCTCAAATAACAACATTGTCTTGCCATTCCAGTTTTTTTCTTTTTTTTTATCTCTGTTTCAAATTCCTATCCTCAGTATAAGCCGTAGCTAGTTGTAGTTTGTCATTTGTTCCAGTTTCTCATTGATTTTGATTATATCCCTCTGTGACTTTTGGTCTTGCCTGCTGAGCGTCATTATTTTGGTCTTTTTGATAATGATCTGTAGTGCCCAATCTTGGCTTGTGTTGTTTATCTTGTCTGATAATTTCTGTAGGTTCTGTGGATTCACTGCTAGAAGGACTGCGTCGTCTGCATATATTTCTTCCCTCTAAAGTCAGTCCTGGGAGTTCTTCAGATTGACTGAAGATGCTAAAAGACATGGAGACAGAACACATCTATGCTGACTCCTCTCATGGATATGCTTGTTGATGTAACTGTACTGTATCTTACCAGTACTGCCTACTTCCAGTGGAGATTTGTTATAATTTGAATTTCTTTCCCTTGTTATAATTTGAATTTCTTTCCCATTGAGAATGATTTCAGCCAGACATTATATGTTAGATTTCACTTTGTCAAATGCTTTATTATCTTGTATATAAAAAAGATGTATATTCCTTTCTAGACCTCTGTGTACTTCACAGTTAACTTTCTTATGCAAATAATTGCCTCTCTTGTTCCATAGATGTGACTACTAAAAGATGTATATAACTTTTTTTTTTTTTTTTTTAAATAAGCATTGGTGGAGGAATGTCACTTTATTGTGAGAGTCAGTAAGAAGGTGCTATATATAGAGCTAGTCCTGTCCTGTTAATGCGAAGCCTGAAAGTCAGTAAAGAGATACAAAGAAGGCTGGAATCAGCTGAAATGTGGTTGTTAAGATGAGTGCTGAAGGTACTATATGGACAGAGAGATAATTGAACAAGGAAGCTGTGAAAGAGGCACAAGAAACAAGGAAAATTATAACAAAGATCAGAAAATGACAGCCCACATTTGTGGGGCATGTTTGGAGGAGAGGCAGGCTAGAGCAACTAAAGGCAACAAGGATCACAAGATAGAAGATTGGCATCCTGGCACAGGAAATGCTCAGTGACAAGCCCGTTTAGATGCACAAAGGGAATGAAGGTTATGGGAGGACATATTCTATGCCTGTCAGCAGGGAGCTTGAGAGAGAGAGAGAGCTGGGAGGGGAGTCACAGAGAAAATATGTTTGTGTGTGGGAAACAGAAAGATAATCTGGATGTATAATACTCTCACCATGCTCTATGCTGCATTTGCTAGTGATGATAATGGTGATGATGGGCCCAGTGAGAAAAGGGGCCGGCCGGTGTATTGCTTTAGGGCCTGGAGGCTTCCCTTGTTTTAAGGGGTCTTGTAGTGGATGAAAACAGAATGGCAGTTCAGTATGATAATGCAGGGGGTGAGGGGGGGGATGTACAGTTTTGCACCAGCTTACAAAATTCTTCTCTGAGTCCTTCAGTGGTGATGTTTGCAGACTGTCGAGTTTGCTCTCTTGTACTAATAGAGAGGTGGGACAGGGCATTGGCCAGCTGTGGTTCACCACATTTGATGCCAGCTTTTGTGGCGTGGTGGTTATTGCCCAGCTTTCTCATGCAGAGGTCAGTGGTTCAAGTCTGGCCAGCAGAAGTGCCTCGATCATGGGGTAGTGGCACCTTCTGGAGCTTGGAAAGGAAAGTCGGCTCGGTGTGGTGCTGTCAGGTCGGTGAAAGAACAGGCACTGGCATCATATCCCTAAGTGCCCATACAGCATGATAAGCCTGTGTTTTTTTTTTTAATAACTTTTATTATGAATGAGTGTCTAAAAGAAACTATATTTCCTACAGGTCAAGATTGATAGCTTATCAGCAACAGGATAAGACTGATAACACTAGCAGCAGCCATGTGTGATATAAGTGATCTAGACAGGTACTGTTTTCTTTGTGTAGGTGCTAGTTAACTGTTTAATTAATAATTGGGGCTGAAGATGCTGTCTGATTTGCTACTCACAGTTGACATGCAAATGTCAGGGCTGGTGAAACATAGCTGACCAAGACCCTGTGCCACCACTCTTTGGTACGTCCAGAAACGGGGCCTAGCCTGGCTAACAGGGCACGGATTGCCATTGTAACCATGGTGGTGGAGTCTGTTGAAGAAGTATTGCGCATCCCCTGGTTTGTAGCTTCCCCTGGGGGCTGAAAAAAGTAGCTTTCTTTCCATCTCCTGATCCAACATGATGGTGTGCCTCAACATCTTAGCATTGGCTGTGAAAAACATCAGTTCCAGGGAGGTTAAAGAAGAATTAATAATCTCTCACTTGGCATTGGCAGAATAGCCAGTATCCTGTGATGTTTGGAGATGATAGTTTACTTCATACTATAATATCTAATGGCAGGTCTTGTCTTATCGCCTTCCTCATGTACCTTTCAGTGTTAAGGGAGCAAGTACTTTTTGATAAGGTTTAGTGGTTTTCTTTGTATAAGGAGATATTTAAGGTTTCTGTTGTCTTCTTCATCCACCTCCTGCTTGGGTGGCCTCTCCATTTCCTACCATTCTTAGCACTAATGCTTTTAGTTGTATACTTGCTTCTGGATGAGTGTTACAAAGTAATCAAGGACTGCAGGTAATGAAGAAGCTTGATTTCTCATGTCTGTCTGTACAATACATGGATATTTAGACTATATTTTGTTGAATAATGGGGGGGGGGGGTGCTGAATATGTTTTCTATACAGTATGGCTGTTGAAATGAAGCTTATTCAGCCAGTGACTTGTAGTTGATAAGTTTCTCTTATCTTTGTCCAGACAAATAGAACAGTTACAGAGATGTGAGATCATTAAAGAGAGTGAGGTGAAAGCTTTGTGTGCTAAAGCAAGGGAAATACTAGTTGAAGAGGGAAATGTGCAAGCGGTTGATGCCCCTGTTACAGTGAGTTATATGTTTCTGTGGACTGTCTGTCATGCTCTCTCTCTCTCTCTCTCTCTCTCTCTCTCTCTCTCTCTCTCTCTCTCTCCACTCAGTGTACTTTCAGTCACAATAACAGAAAGTACATCTCTGTAGGGAGAGAAATCTCTTAACTTTCAATGTACTATTTTTGTTATTGTTTCTCTCAGTATCTGCAGTTTACTTGTTGTTATTGTTTCTCTCCATATCTGCAATTTATTTTTTGGTGTTTTTTTTTCTTTCTTTTTCTCCTTATCCTCGATGTTATTTTATCTTTCTTTTCTCTCTATGTCCTCAATGTACTTTGTGTTATTGTTTCTTTCTTTATCTCCCTACTCTCAGTGTACTTTTTTGTTATGTTTCTCTCTTGGTTTTCCTATACTCTGTACTTTCTGTCGCTCTTTCCCCTCATACCTTTAGTTCGCTTTCTGTTATTGCATTTTTCTTTCTCTCACTACACTCAGTGTTCCTTCTGTCACTCTTTCTTTCCTTACCCTTGGTTCACTTTCTGTTATCATTTGTTTCTTTCTCCCATACACTAGATGCCACTATTTCTTTCTTTCATCCCCTACACTAATATACAGATTGAGTGCAGATGATGATGCTTGAATGAAGATTTTCAGAGCTTGTGAATCAAAGCTGCACAACACTCTTTCTCTATTGTTGCTCCTAGTAACAGACTGAGCCTAACTCACTTCCTGTGATCCATTTAATGATGAAGTCTTTAAAGAGAAGAAACATTCCTTTTGGGTCTACTCTGGAATTTGAGCAAGGCACAGTAACCCGCTCTCAGTCTGGCATGGTGCCTAATATCTAACATCTTCACATCAACTACTCAGCTCATCTTGCTTGCAATTTCAAGGAGATAGCTATAGTCATCATCAACAGGTGCCGTGCCGACTGGCATTGACTATTATGCTTCTCCAGAGCACATTACCTTCATGCAGGCCATCAGCTCAGTTGTTGATCTCCTCTCACCCCATCCTGTCAGAGTGTCCAGTAGCATTTCTCTTGGTCTTCCTCTTGATCTTCTTCCTTCTATTTTTCCTGTTGTTCAAATATTTTCAATGCCCCCTCTTCTCATTGCATGTCCTATGAAAGTACATTGTCTCTCTCTTATCTTTTTGACAAGGTTTTTTTGTCTCTCCAGCTCTTCTCATACATTCTTCATTAGTTATTTTTTCTGTCAAGGGGATTCACAACATTCTTCTAATAAACCACATTTCTGCTGCTTCTGTTGGTTTTCGTGCAGAACTGCCTCTTGTCCATGATTCACTTCCATATAACAAGATAGGTTCAATATAGCATTTTACAACTCGTTTTCTAACATTCATTGATAAGGATGTGTTGGCTAATATGTTTCTCATTCTCTGAAATGCAGTCTTTGCTTGACCTATTCTATTCCTAATTTCTGTTCTGCATTTCCCATCTGAAGTTATTACTGCTCCAAGGTATTTGAATTTCTACATCTGCTTTATAATAGTTCTGTTTAATTTTATACTGCATGTTGGTGGATTCTGTTTCTTAGATATAACCATAGTCTCTGTCTTTTTGATGTTTAAAGTAAGGCCTTTCTGTTCACTTTCTTTGGCCACTTTATCCAAGAGATTTTGCAGGTCTTGTTGGTTCTCAGCTATCAGTACTTTGTCAGCATACCGAAGGTTGTTAATATTGTATCCTCCAATTCTTATGCCTGGTTCTGTGGTTATCATTCTTAGAATATTCTCGCTGTACAGAGAAAAAAGTCTGGAGATAGTACACATCCTTGTCGTGCCCCTTGTTTTATAGGATATTTTCCAGTTTTATTTTCAGCTTGAATTGCTGCTTCTTGCTGCCAGTATAGATGTTTTACAATTCTCAGGTGTTTGCTGTCTATATTGATTTCTTCAAAGATTTTAATAATTTCATTATGTTTGACCTTGTAGAATGCCTTGGTGTAATCAATGAAGCATAGGTAGAGATCTTTCTATACTTCTAAAGCTCTTTCTGTTAGTGTTCGTAAAGCATAAATGCCATTGTGTGTTCCCTTCCTTCAACAAATCCAAACTGTTCATCTGCTATTTCCATTTTTATCTTTTTCTTTGTTCTTCTCATAATGATTCTCAGAAGTAGCTTCGTTATGTGACATGAGAGGTTGATCATCTGGTGGTCATCACATTCCTTTGCACCTGGTTTCTTTGGTAGTGCTATAAACGTGGATTTAAGCAGATCACTGGGCATATACCCACTGTTGTAAATGTCATCCAGTAACTTGGTTATTATTTTTATTCCTGTCTCCTCTAGTGCCTCTATTTCTTCTATTGTTATATTATCAGGCCCATTTGCTTTTCCTTTCTTCATGTGTTTGATGGCATCTATGATTTCATCTTCAAGTATTGGTGGTCCATCACAGTTTTCAGTATCTGGTGTTAATTCTGGTCTTTCTACTCCATACAGCTCACCGATGTACTTTGTCCACTTTTCCCATTAACATTTTACCTTCTTTTGATTTCAGGCATCCTGTGGTATATTTTGTTTTCCTGCCTGTGAGTTCACTAATTCATTTGTGCATGCTTTAGGTGTCTTTATTATGGGAGTCCTCTATTTGTCTGCACTGTTCATTTAACCACACTTCCTTTGCTTCTCTACATTTGCATCTTATTTCTTTATTTATCTTGCTATATTTTTCCTCGTTATTTTTACTCCCCCTTCTATTGTCCATCAGTCCTAAGATGTTATCTGTCATCCATTTATTTTTAATGGCTTCTTTTTTCGGTGGTATTTTCTCCTTAACAGTTTGGTGGATAGAATCTGTTAACATTGTCCATTGTTCATCTATACTATTTATCTTTGCTATTGGATTGTATCTAATTGTTATAATAATTCTGTATTGTTTTCGCAGTTCTTGGTCATTTTTAAGGAGTTCTGTATTCAGTTTGATCTTTCTCACTTTTCTGCATGCTTTCTTTAGCTTTATTCTAATTTTTCCACAGAGCAGGTTGCGGTCACTATTGCAGTCAGCTCCTGGCATGGTTTTTGTTGTTAGTAATGCATTCCGAAATCGTTTGTTGATTAATACGTAGTCTATCTGGTTAAAAGTCTTTTTGTCTGGACTGCACCACGTTGCCAGTCTTCAGAGATGTTGTTTAAACCAGGTGTTTCCTGCAACTATGCTATGTATTCTTGCCCATTCAATTAATTTACTATCTCTGTCATTCCTCTCCCCCAGTCCATAGTCACCAACAATGTCTGAAGTTCTTCCTTTACCAACTTTGGCATTAAAATCTCCTATCACTATAATAATTTCATGTGACTTTGTGTGTTTCATGGCTTTATGTCATTATAAAATAGCTGTATATCTTCTTCAGAACTTTCAGATGTTGTAGCGTACACTTGTATAATATTTATGTTTATTGGTTGTCCTTTCAGTTGGGCTAGCAGGACTCAGTCCGAGATGTTCAAATATCCTACAGTTGTCCTTGCTGTTTGTTCGTCAAATATTATTCCTACTCCTTGTTCATGTTTCTCACTTTCTGAATATATTATTGTTTATTTATCAGAGTTTATCTTCATTGCACCTGTCCATCTTAACTTCACTCATTCCTTCATCCTTTCCATTTCCCTATTTACATTTTCTAATTTTCCAGCCTGGAATAGAGTTCTAACATTCCATGTTGCTATTTTGAACTTGTTAGTTTTGCCACCAGTAGCTTGATGACGATCTGGCCTCACCTGTGGCTTGTGAGCTGTCCTACCAGACAAGACTGTTCCAGAGGAACATCCACTAACATCATTCATGACAAATCTATTACTCTGAATAAGCGTAATTGTTCTTTGGAGCTACAACAGTGGTTTCCTATTGCCATCTGTTGTTTTTTTGTACAGACTCCCACTAGCCTTTGGACTCCTTGTCCTACTCGCAAGGCAGCGGGAGCGAGAGATTTGAAGGCGCCTCTTACCCGCCTGGTATTCCCTTCACTGAGCAAATGAGGCACTTTGGTAGAGCCACCTAATACCCTACTACGCTTACTGAGACTGCCGCCAGTTGGTCCACACCTGCTTATTTGGCTAAATCTTTATTCACAGGGATCCTCCATATTTGGAGAACTTTCACCATCCGCCACCTGTGACGTGCTGGGTTGGGAATGGTTGCCCCAGCTATAGTCACTGCTCTTATTTTCAGTTATAGTCACTGGTCTTATATTCAGCTATAGTCACTGCTCTTATTTTCAGCTATGAGATGTGATTGATAAGTTCTCTGCATAAGGTACAAATACTTGAAACACACAATTGATATTAGGTGCATTTGTAGATCAGGTTAATGTAAGATTAAACACAAAGTTTCAAGAAATTAACTGCAACCAATTTTTTTTACAGGCTACTGAAGTGGTAAGGAGTGGCAGAAATTGAGAAAATGGATAAAATTTCTCATTGAGCAGTCATTCGCTACCTCTGCATCAAGGGCTTATCATCGAAGGAGATCCATCAGGATATGGTAAAGACTCTAGGGAAGAGTGCCCCTTCTTACAGCACAGTGAGGAAATGTGCAGCTCAATTCAAACATGGAAGGGAGAGTCTGGAAGATGATCCCCATCCAGGAAGACCAAGAATGTTAACTACTGATGAAACCACCAGCAGAATCCATGACTTGATAATCATGGACCAACGACTAACTGAGCAGTACATTGCTACTGATTTAGGCATCTCTCAGCAACATATGTTCATGCCGTTATACATGATAATTTTCAAATGACAAAGGTCACTGCTCGATGGGTCCCATAACTTCTTGGAGCTAATCACAAACGACAGCGTCTCAACATGTCCAGAGACAATCTTGGCCGTTTTTCTGCAGATCCTGAACAGTTTCTTCAGCAGTGTGTGACTATAGATGAGACTTGGGTTCATCTTTTTCAACCGGAAACCAAAGAACGGTCAAAGCAGTGGAAACATCATGGATCCCCACCTCCAAAGAAAGCAAGGTTGATTCTGCCAGCATGCAAAGTGATGGCTTCCATCTTTTGGGATTCTGAAGGTGTGCTATTGGTAGACTATCTTCTAAAGGGCAGAACAGTCACCGGAGCCTATTACGCTAATCTTGTGAAACAGCTGCGGGTCAAATTGAGGGAAAAGAGTCAAGGGAAATTGACGAGAGGAGTCATCTTTCAGCAAGACAATGCTCCAGTTCATAAGTCGGTGGTGGCAGTGGCTGCCGTTCATGAATGCGGCTTCCAGCTTCTTGAACAACCTCTTTATTCCCCAGTTTTGGCCCCTTCGGACTATTACCTGTTTACCAAACTCAAAAAGGAGCTCAGTGGTCGCTAATTTGCTTCAGATTATGACGTCATTCATGCTTTAGACCACTTTCTACTGGCACAAGATACTGACTTTTACAAAGAAGGGATACATAAGCTCCAGGATCGCTGGACTAAGTGCATAAACTTGCAAGGGGACTATGTTGAGAAATAACCCAAAAAAGTTGTGCACATATAATCCGTTGTACCTTCTACCGAGAACTTATCAATCACCCCTCGTATAGTCACTGCTCTTATTTTCAGCTAGTCACTGCTTATTTTCAGCTGGACAAAGACTTACGTCTTTCACTCCAGAGCACCAATGCTTAGTGTAATATTTAGTGTAGAAAGTGTAAATAAAATGAAAACCAGCACATTTCTAACCCAAGCCATGCTTTTAAATTATGGAGTAACTTGCTTCCAGTTTCAGCCAGAATTTCTCATCAAAATTTATCCTGACAGATCAAGGACATTGGTTCAGGAGGGGAAGAGTTAAGTCATCTTGCTGTCACAGATGGTTGCAGTCATGAATGTTTACTCACATTCAGCCAGTGGCTTCTTTGTCTCATTCCTTCATTTTCTGTCAGAAATTTGCATGCAATGCATTGCTGTATCAAATTTGTATTTTATTGTAGGATCTCGATGTAATTGTGAATAGAAATAAATATCCAGTGATGATTTGGTTAGAGATTTAGTGGTATCAATGTGGGATAGAGGTCATTAGTTGCTGTAAGCATGCTGGGATATGTCAGCTGCTTGAGGTGAAAGAACTGTGAGAAACATGCTACAAGAGTCACGTTAAGGGCACAAGAAGAACTGTAACAACATGAATGCCTGATGTCATCACCTGGGTCATGAGGGAAGCTATGAGAGCCTGCTGTCATCACCTGGATCATGGAGGAAGCTATGAGAGCCTGCTGTCATCACCTGGATCATGAGGGAAGTTGTGAGAGCCTGCAGTCATCACCTGGATCATGGAGGAAGCTATGAGAGCCTGCTGTCATCACCTTCTGCCACAAACCATCATCATCACTGAACAGAAATGGAAAGATCTTAGTTCCACATTATTTAGAATAAGAACACAGCTTCAGTTACCTCCAGCAACAGAAACACAAAATTGTTTGTATGTAATGGTGATGTATACTTGCACAGGTTTGTGGAGATATTCATGGACAGTTTTATGACCTCAAGGAATTGTTTAAGGTTGGAGGGGAGGTCCCAGAGACAAACTACCTCTTCATGGGGGACTTTGTTGACAGAGGGTTTTATAGTGTGGAGACCTTCCTGCTACTTTTGGCTCTAAAGGTAGGTTCATTCATTTATTCATTGACTCTGAAAGTAAGTTCATTCATTTATTCGTTAAAAAAAATCATAAATAAATGGAAGACTATCCATAAAGTCCAGTTTATTCACAACTTTATTTCTTAGTTTTGTTTCATTTCAGTTCAAATTGGCATTCATTAGGACAGTGTCCTACCACAATTAAAAGAGTACAAAAATACCCAGTCGAGAACGTAACATATCTTGTGTCTCATTTAACACTTTGTTGACCAAATACGGGAAAATCCGTATTTCTGGTTTCCGTGCGTTGTTGACCGAAAGGCGGATTTGCCGTATTCGATGGTCGTCTTATTTAAACTGTTTCTAGCGTGTTATTTAAAGTAATTTTTGGTTGTTTGTATTTTTACTGCAAAGTTAATATAATAAAATATTGTTTTTAATCTTTGTAACTTAAAAAAAAATAGAAATCTCGCGGGTTTAGCTGTCGGAAACACGTGTTTACGAGATCTCGCCAAGTCGACATTTTGTGCAAATGGCGGAGCACGTTACACTCGATGTTACTGCGACAGTACAATGAATTATGCCCAAATCTTTTGTCAGACTACCCTAGTAATGAATAAAAACCACTGTTTAATGATTCTAGTAATGAAATTGATGTGTTTCAAAGTGATTTCTGTGACGGCGATCGGATTAAAAATATGATAACTAGGCACAGTGTTGCTGTGTCAGAAGTGAAAATTCCAGAGATAGTGTGATTGTGATTCGAAGTCAGGATATGATTCTTCAACAGTAAGTATTTCACATTTTTTGTGTGATATAGTTAGCAGTGATATAGGTGTGTGGAGTAACATTGATTCTACACCAGTTCTTGAAAAATTTATAGGAAATTCTGGTGTTTCAGTGAATGTAAACAAACAAGACAGCATGGAGGAAATTTTCAGTACAGTGTTTGGCAATGATTTTTTTTAAACTGTTACCTCATCATGAAAATTTATACTGTGCACAGACACAACATATGAACAAACTACTGCCTTTTTGTCTGAAAATATAACACATTCAGACATTAACAAATTCTTTGGATTGATCATTTTGATGGACCAGACTAGGAAGACACACTGGAAAATATTACTGGAAAACAGACCCTCTTCTGGAAACACCAATATTTTCAAAAACAATGAGCAGAGCTAAATTTGAGCATCTTCTGACACTTCTGCATTTCTCTGACAACTCTCAAACATTTCCAGAAACAAGTAGAATTAGCAAAATAAAACCTCTGCTGGATTATTTTTTGCCTAAATTTCAAGAGTTGTATAAACCGAAGCAGCAGCTTTCGACTGATGAAGGAAAGACGAAAGATTTGTTCGCATGATATCAACAATGCACAACAGTGATTGTCTGGAATAGTAAATAATCATGTTCTGGTGAATCCTGAGGATGAAGGCACTAAAAAAGCATCATCTAGGAAGTGCAGAGTGTGCTTGGTCAATGAGAAAAAGAGTGAAACAAATTTTTTTTTGTCAAAGTGGTCAAAGTTGTCAAGTTCCACTGCATTCAGATAGTTGTTTCACAAGATATCACACCCTCAAGAAGTACTAGAGGGTCTTGGGAGTCTGTCTACCAAGTTGGATTACATTCCCTAAAGGGTGAGTAGAGATATGCATGTTTTTCTAAGTTCACTCAAAAAAGTTCATTTTTCAGAAAAATGGCTGGGAACTGGGGGTTTTTCAGGGTAAATAACTGTGGTCAACAAAGTGTTAAGCAGAGAGATTGTGCTACCAACACTTACTAAGTGTAAAATGGTACAGTATATATATAACTTGTACATGTCTTGATAGTCATAAACATGTTACTGGCTTATATATGTACTGTACTGTAGTTTCAGTTGCTATTTTAATATGAGTTTTCCTTTCATCTGGACTAGCAGCAGAGTGTAGTCCTCTGCCCATCATCCATTGGAAACGTATTGTATTGTGTCAGCTTATTGTTAGCATGCAATATTCAGGTTGTCTTTACTTTTTTGATTCTTCCTTGTACAGATAAAACAGTTTACAATGTAGCAGCGTATGCTCTGACTCATAGACTGCAGCGTCCAATAGCGTGTATCTGATCTCTTGAGTGTGATAGCATTATCTCTCTGGTCCATCAAAAATATTGCATACTTTATTATTATATACAGTTTTGTATTATCCTGCGTAACCCATAAATTACATTTCTAGATACATTAGTTGAAATATTGTAAACCCATAAATTACATTTCTAGATACATTAATATAAATACACTAAAAACATAAATTAGATTTCTAGATACATTAGTTGAAATATGGTAAACCCATAAATTACATTTCTAGATACATTAGTTGAAATACAGTACTACATGTGAACATCATCTTGGCAGTCTAGTCAATACAAGTACACTAGATTATTCTATAGAAGTTTGCTTAGTATGTAGTATGGCATTCACATAACATTCTGTTTCACAGATCTTATTGTAGTCATCTTATTGGAGATATCTATAATTTGTTCCATTGTTTAATTCTGCTTTCCGGGCAAATTTTTTAATACATAAGCTGGCTCAAACCTAACTGGATATTTTTTTTTTAATTTCATTAAATTTATTTTGTCCATGAATCTCTCAACTGAGAAATCATTTAACACAGGATAGGATTAATTCACTGGTTTCTGTCTGTATTTTAATATGTTCTGTGTTTTCTTTTAATTGCTGATTTCTGTCAGGTTCGATATCCAGACCGTATCACTCTGATACGAGGTAACCACGAGAGCCGACAGATCACACAAGTGTATGGGTTCTACGACGAGTGTCTGAGAAAATATGGGTCCATCACCGTCTGGCGCTACTGCACAGAAATCTTTGATTACCTTAGTCTTTCGGCAATTGTAGATGGCAAGGTGTGTAATTATTTTGTTATCTCCCCTCTTTTAATGTATAGCATGTCAGTTGAGCAGATGGAGTGTTTTGTCCTTTGAGCCAAGTTTCCCCTAAATCTTGGATCAAGAGAATTTGTCACGTGTTGAAAAATTCTCAACGTTTTTTTTTTAAATGATTAATGTAAGGAAAGCCCCCCCCCCCCGTATTTTTTTTTTAAATCTGTTCGGTTTCCCAAAATACTTCTCTCTCTCTCTCTCTCTCTTTTTTTTTTTTTCAGTGTAAGAAATACTCAGATTAATTGACATGTGCAAGATTTAGTGTAAGTGACATAGTGAGAAACATTCAGTGTGACATAGTATGGCTGCAGCAATACTGTATATTGCAGGGGTGTACGCTGAGTTAAATTATGGGACTGAAGTGTTACTGATACTGTACAGTATTTAGTAAATTTACATTTCAGATATGAGGGTAAGTTTAAAAATGTTATTTTAAAATTTATCTACACTCATGAGTGTTTTATTTTGTGCCGAGATGATGTTCAACATAAAAGTTGACATAAGGGGTAAAATATTGAACATGTGTTGTGGATTGATTTTTATGCCCAGTCTTGTCTTCTTTAAACTGCAGGCTGATGTTCTTTGCAGCTGATGCAGTGAAGATGTTGTGGCACAGCATTGGCTTGGGAATGAGTTATAGTGGCTATTTTTTCAGTCCTAGAGAAGCTGAAATGGAGGAGGTTGTGCAGTACTTCTTTAACAAACTCAAGTGCTTTAGGGATTAGGGCAATCCCTGTCCCACTTGTCAGGTTAAACTTGTTACTGGGGAGAGGTGTGACAGGGTCTTGGTCAGCTGGTTTCCTGACCTAGACTTTAGCATGTTGGCTGTGGGTCGCTGGTTGTCGAATCTGACATTTGTGAATTCACTGTAGTTTCCTTTTGATCTAGTCTCATTTATTGTTTGACTCAGAAGTTTATCAAGTGAAGTGTGATCTCTAACCCCTTTCCCTTTTCTTCCATTTTGTCTTTACTCTCAACTATTACAGGATATCCCTTCTTGTCAGTACAGCTTCTTAAGATCTTCTTTAGCCATGGGTTTGATTTTGCCTTTGGATTGTCTGCTAGTTTAAAGATTGGTTTCTCTCCTAGTTTCACCCCTCCATCATCGAGATCTTTCATGAGACATAACAACTGTCTGAAATGTTTTTGGAATATATCTCTTCCAGCACTTACCAGTGAAAGGCAAGAAACATTCCATATTAGTTCTTTAAATGTCTTTTATTTTTGTTATTTAAAAGTATATGATGTATATTCAGTGATGGATCACATAATCATCTATTAATGGGACAATCTGCAGATTTTCTGTGTGCACGGAGGCCTGTCTCCATCCATCACAACATTGGACCAGATTAGACAGATTGACAGGAAGCAGGAGGTGCCACATGATGGGCCGATGTGTGATTTGCTGTGGTCAGATCCTGAAGGTTTGACTCGGAAACTCTTTGTTTTATTTTGAGAATAGTTTTATATGTGTGACTAGTGATTGTGTTTTATTTTGAGAATAGTTTTATGTGTGACCAGTGATTGTGTTTTATTTTGAAGAATAGTTTCATATGTGTAGCCAATGATTGTGTTGACTGCCAATTAACGGTAAATTACCAATTTAAAAAAAAAAGGAAAAAACTGAAAGTTTTGGAGGTTATCATTTACATTAACCGGTTATATTATCGATAATTTAGAGAAGACCATATTGGAAGGATACATAATGGGAAAAAGAAAGAGAGGAAGACCAAAACGAAGATGGCTGCAAGACATCGTTGACGATCTGCAAATGGATGCAGCAGCGGCAGGCCATCTTGCTCACAACCGAGAGGCCTACAGGAATGCTGTTTGGGAGGCAAAGTTCCGCAAGGGACATGCAAATGAATGAATGAATGGTTTATATTATAAAAAGCCTTGTAAAAACAACCAGGCAAAATGGTTTGGAAGATGATCAGGCCAGAAAGCTGATGATGCTCAGTTTACATGCATGAGACTTAGTTTTCACTTTGACTCAGCAAGTGAGCATTTTGTAGTAAATCTCAAAGTAAAGAAGATAAGAAAATAATTTCACTCAAACATTTAGTTCCTGCCTATATTTTTAATGTATTTTTAATTGTAAATAAAAAAGTTTAAAAGTACTGAATGTTGTAATTAGAAAACGAGTATTTCAGAAAGTACTTCAGGCGGGGTGAAAGACAGATACAACTGCATAAGTTCCAAAAAAAATCCTAGCACAAGCACTGGTAAGAGTTAAAGGAAGATTATAAACGTAAATGAACAAACTCTTGAGGACGTATATGTGCTTATTACTGCTAGTTATATACATGAGAATGTGGTCTCATATATGTGTGTGCACACATAAACAAATATACATTCACTCTTTATTGAACAAAGTCCCAAGACATTTGCATACCTTCAGAATGAAGTGTTAGTGCCTTCACCTTCATAGGCCACTACTTCATTACTTGTGATAGTGGAGGAAGTCAGTGAATTTGTATACCTTGGCAGTAAAGTAGTAGAAAATGGAGACAGCACAGAGGACATCCACAGCAGACTTACTAGAGCAAACTAGGCTTTTGCAGTACTGCAGACTATATGGATTCTAAAAAACTAAGCATGAATACGAAAATCAGGATATTTAAGAGTAATGTTCTAAGTGTACTACTCTATGGAAGTGAATGCTGGAAAATCACCAAAACCATAGAAAACAAGTTGAATTCTTTCCAGACTAAATGTTTATGAAGAATTAGAAAAATATTTTGGTCAAACACCATAAGAAATAACATCTTGTTGGCAGAGATGCAGATGAAGCCACTGACAGCAATTATTGAGGAAAGACGCTGGCGATGGCTGGGACATGTGCTCCGAATGACTAATAACTCACTACCAAAACTGTGTATAGTTCACAAGAATCACTTTCTAGCTTGTATAGCTTTGGTACAGTCTATAAAGCTTGGTACAGTTCTTAGTACAATCTATAAAGCTTGGTACAGTTTATCTTTACTAGCCGGTATAGCTTTCACTTTATTAGAATCAGCAGAGTAGAATAATCTGTTTAGTTTGGGTAGAATTGATATAGCTTGGTAGAATCTGACAAGCTTTGCTAGAATTTTTACATCTTGATGCCTGGCTGGTAGAAAAAATGATACCTTCTAACAACCCATTCGGAGTTAGCAAGTAATCATTTTTCAGTTCCGCACTGGCCACAGCAGACTGAGGTACCACCTTTTTCAACAGGCTCTAGATTGGCCTGACTGACATGCACACATGTGGCACTGGGAAGATGACAGGGGAACTTATTCTGCAGGAGTGTCCAACATAGGAGATGCAGAGAAGAACAGATGTGGCCAGTATGTGAGGTGCAGAGAAGACAGATGTGGCCAGTATGTGAGGTGCAGAGAAGACAGATGTGGCCAGTATGTGAGGTGCAGAGAAGACAGATGTGGCCAGTATGTGAGGTGCAGAGAAGACAGATGTGGCCAGTATGTGAGGTGCAGAGAAGACAGATGTGGCCAGTATGTGAGGTGCAGAGAAGACAGATGTGGCCAGTATGTGAGGTGCAGAGAAGACAGATGTGGCCAGTATATGAGGCGCAGAGAAGGCAGATATGGCCATTATATGAGGTGCAGAAAGACTGATGTGGCCATTATATTAGGTGCAGAGAAGACAGATGTGGCCAAAACCTATTTCAATTCAAGATAAATTGTATTAGAGATGAACACCAACTCCAGCCGAGCACACCGTTAAACGTCACATAGGGCTCACATGGTAGTTTGCCAAGATTTCCTGTTGTTGGCGAGATTTTCAACCTCATCAAGGGATGTTATTCACACTAAACTGGCCTCTTTTTACAGTGTCCTCTGTAGAGTTTCACGTGGTTGACCTCTTTGTCTTTGGCCTGTTGTGCTCCACTTGATAGCTTGTTTTGGGATTCTCTGGTGTTCCTTTTCAGCACATGGCCGACATATATCCATCTTCTTTTTCTGATCACCCATGAGACAGGTTGTTATTTGCTCATCTGCCTTATCTCTGCGTTGTTCTTGAATTCATTCCACTTTATGCAGAGTATTTTCCTGAGGCATTTGTTTTCGAAAGAGTCTAATTTCTTGTCTGTTTCTTTAGTTGTTTTCCAGCTTTTACATGCATAAATGAGGGTGGATATCACATTTGAATTGAATAATCTTAGCTAAGTTTTTGTGCTTATAACTTTTGAATGCCACGTGTTCGCAAGATTCTTGAAGGTCAGTGCTGCTTTTGCATTTCTAACTCTAACTTCCTTTCTGGTGTCACCATCTATGGAGCTGCTTGGGTATGCATATTGGTTTACTTCTTCAACAGCTGTGTATATTTTTCCTTCATGGTTAATGAGATGTTTCATTATTTTTGTTTTGTCCTTGTTAATTTCAAGTCCTATTTTACTAACAGACAGCGGCTAAAAATTGTGTTCAGTGATCACTTGTGTTGTAACTCTCATCTTACTTTGTTACTTCATCACCAGAAAATGGCTTTAAAAAATTGTGTTCATTCTGGTTTACACTGATCTGTTGCAAGCTAAGCTAAGTAGTGTCTGATATTGCTTACAAAAATGTTGGAAAATTGAATGTAGATTATAAATATATATAGTATAATTGCACAATATACTTGCACCAAATGAGATACACTGGCCTGGACTGTATCAAATATAATATGAGTAAAACTCAATTTCCCTGTTCAAAAAAGAAGAAAAAAAGGCTGTCCTGGATTATGAGAAAACTAATTCCTTACAAAGTGAAAGGATTTTCTGACACATGGGGGTAGAAGGTATGTGTCGTCATTCATTCCATGTCTGTGGAATGCTCCACCAACCTGTGTTTTTGGGGTTCAGTCCTGAAAGGCAATTGTCATGTGACTAGGCACCATTGTAAACCACTTGTCATCTGACTAAATGCCATTGTAATTCATTTGTCATGTGATTAGGTGCCACCATCCCACTTGTCATATGACTAGACACCATTGTAACCCACTTGTCATGTGACTAGATGCTTCTGTACATAATTTATCATGTGATTAGTTGCCATCAACCCACTTATCCTGTCATGCTTTAGAGGCACACAGGGGTATGGTGTTAGTGCCCATATTTTAATGCTGCTGTAACTCTCTTGTCATGTGATAGTTACAACCCACATGTTATGTCACTGTAACCTACATGTTATGTGACTAGAAGCCATTAATTCACTTGCCGTGTGACTGGATGTTTTCACTGCATTGACTATTGAAAAGAATCAAGGTCAGAGTTGCAGGAACATGGTCAGGCAACAAATCTAGAATGTTCACTAGATAGAAAAGTGTGCTGGATAAGCTTTAGGTCATTGACCAGAAGCAGAGGGTTGTGGACATGTTCATTGGCACTGATGGTTTTTGGTTCTTCCTTTATCCACACAGATGTGGTAATGTGGCAGCCATACTGGAACTAGATGAAAATTTGAAGAGAGATTTCACCATCTTTGAAGCAGCTCCACAGGTACTGTATGCATTGACTGTGTCTTTAATATGTTGGCTGTGTGTGGGAGCTGAGATGACTGTGTGTTTAATATGTTGACTGTGTGTGGGAGCTGAGATGACTGTGTGTTTAATATGTTGGCTGTGTGTGGGAGCTGAGATGACTGTGTGTTTAATATGTTGGCTGTGTGTGGGAACTGAGATGACTGTGTGTTTAATATGTTGGCTGTGTGTGGGAACTGAGATGACTGTGGAAGAAAAATGGCTTGTTTATCAGGTCTGATGAAGCACAGATGGTCAAGACCTTATCCCAACCATTCCTTGATCCTCCCAGTGTCAGACAGCCTGATTCATGAGCTAGGGTTTTGCTGTGGACCCCCAGAGTGTTGGGGTCTGCCAAGAACTTCCCCCTTTCCACTCTGGATTTTCAGTCAAGCCACCCCAACACCTGTTCTAGCATCATAGTGATGCTGGCTTCTGAAACAGTCCTGGTCACATTTCCATTAAGAACAACAACTGCATGTTCATACAGTAAAGGTATCAAGTAAAGACATTACTGTCAGTCCATCAACCAATTCTTACATTGCAATGTTTCTTGATATTTTCTGTCTCTCGTTCATTAATTCTTCCCGTGCCCAGAAAAAAAATGCTGACGTTCCCGTCCGTGTCACACAAAAACCGTGGGTCTTGATATGTTTAAGGGGTATAGTTGAAAAATGGAATGGAAAACAGTATTTCCATGTACTTATTATGTTTCAAAATATAATTAAGTGTATGAAAATTTCATAAATGCAGAGTTTTTTTAGGAAAAAGAAGTAATGTGATGTTTTTAGACAATGATTGTGCCCAGCTCACCATTGGCTAGGTCTAGATCTACAATACTTACCATCCGAGATGTCTAGATCTACTTGTCGATCTCGTATTCTGATTCTATGTTGCATTCTCGCTACATTAATGTCTGAGATAACCTCCTAACTACTTCTCCAGTCGTCTAAATATGTCTAGATCTACTTGGGATACATTCAAGAGCAGTGGGGTGGTCACAGGCCATGTCCATACCCCTATCTTCTTATATCCTTCCCATGCCGTTAAACGTCACATAGGGCTCGCAGAGTAGTTTGCCAGTTTTTCCTGTCTTCGCCGAGTCTTTCTACATCATCAAAAATTGAAAATTTTCTATGTTTCTCTTCCTTTTTTCGCTCAGCTTCACTCATAACTAAGGACTCTTTCACCATTTTGAAAAGTGTCACTGGAAACGCGGACGAAATATGTATAATCTAAATATTACACCAGTTGTTTTACTGAAGCAAATGAATTGTCACTATAACAACTATGGCACGCAACTCAGTAACCGAAAGTTATCACTATAGCGACTATGGCACGGGATGAGTTAAGGAACATATAATCATTAAGCGGCAATTATTGGTAAATTACCGATTTTAATTTTTAAAAATGGAGAAAAACCAAAACTTTTGGAGATTGTCAGTTACCGTAACCAGTTTATAATATATAAAAAAGCAACCAGTGAAATTGGTTGGAGGATAATCAGACCAATAGGATGATGATACTCAAGTTTGCATGGAGCATAATCTGGCTGTTTTGACTTTGGTTTAGCTTATTAATATTTTTTTTCAAGATTAAATTTCACTGCAGAATAAGACAAAAACAGTTCACACAAATACTTACTTTCCACTGGTGTTTGTAAAGTGTGTTTTCATTTTATATTTTGAAGACGTATGAAGTACTGAATGTTGTACTGAGATAACTAGCATTTCAGAAAGATCTTTATGCCAGGTGAAAGACTGGTATAATTGTACCAGTTTGAGAAAATCTAGCAGGATCACTGATATGCAAATAAATGTGTTTATTTATAAGGGAACAGTTTTTAAAATTTATTTTCTGCAGCATCGATCTTCAAGAATCTTGAGAACATATTGCATTCAAAAGTTATAAGCACAAAAACCAAGTTAAGACTAATCAATTCAAATGTAACATCCACTCTCATTTATGCATGCGAAATCTCAGAAACGACTAAAGAAATAGAAAAGAAATTAGACTCTTTTGGAAACAAATGTCTAAGGAAAATACTCGGCTTCAAGTGGAACGAATTCAAGAGCAAAGCAGAGATAAGACAGAATACTGAACAACAACCAGTCTCATGGGTGATCAGGAAAAGGAGATGGACATATGTTGGTCACGTGATGAGAATAAACAGTCAGAGAATCCCAAAACAAGCTATCAAGTGGAACACAACAGGCCAAAGAAAAAGAGGCAGACCGCGTGAAACTCTGAAAAGGACATTATTAAGAGAGGCAAATTAACAGGCATAAAATCCCTAGATGAGGTTGAAATACTCGCCGAAGACAGGAAAAACTGGTGAACTACTTTGCGAGCCCTATGTGACATTTAACGGCACGTGAAGGATATAAGATAAGATTTACTCAGACTAGAAACGCCCGGCAAAGGAGCCTTGAAACAAAGATCACAAGGATCAACTACACCTGGAGACAGAAGAACTAACTCAGAATAAAAAAATAAATGGAAGGCCCTTGTTGATGACCTAGGCCTCATAAAGGAGGTAAAGAAGGCGGGATAGATGAATTTCTTAAACGCTGTTTAAAAAGTTGAAACACAGCAGAGGCTTTGAGATGATTGGTCTCACTTCTGTTTGTTCCCTAACACAATTGTCTGGTACCCATTTTGTCAGCACAAACAGCTGGAGTGCTGGAAGCCTGGCTGGGACTGACTTCCTTTTCTCTTAAAAACAACTCTCAGATTATTCTACTAGGCTGTTGGTCATGGCTTGATACTGTTAATAATTTACATGAATGTGTTTATCATGTGAGAAGCATGATAATATATATAGTGTGTAAACAAGAATCTTGTCACTTGGGCATGTTTCATAATATCTCATATAGCACATGTGAATATTTGATTTTTATCTGGTATCATATATCACATGCCATCAGTATTGCAATGATGTGCTGAAAAGATATAAGAAGATCAAAGTTTTGTCCAAGTGACCAGTCTTCCTTGGTAGTTGCTGATGCCTGGTCTCTCTGGGAACATTCAGAAGCTGCATTAAGCTTATCTGCATGTTTAAAACGTTAGTTTTCGGGCAGTTTCTGTTAACAACTTTTGACACTTTATTATTTGTTGCTGTAATCTCTATCTCTTGTCCTTTCAGTGCTCCAGACACATGGAGCTGCTGGTTGCAAGAGATTTCAGCTTTTGTCAGTCCTTTGTGTACCAGCAGTCCCTATGCTGTATGTCCCTGTGTCTTTTTGGATTGTCCACATTTAAGCTTTTTGTGGTAAGGATTCATGTGTTATTCTCATAATATGGCCAGTCCATTGGCATCTTCTCCTTTTCCTCACTGTCAGCAGTGGTGGCATGCCCGTCTCTCTTAACAAAGAGGTCAGTGCTGATGGTATTTGGCCAGAACACTCCTGTTATCTTGCATAGACACTTTGTTTAGAAGGTGTCAGGGGTGCTTGCCATTGTCTGTTCCATTTTCCAGCATTCTTTCCCATGTAGCAAAACACTTCAAACGTTGCATTAGAATATTCTGTACTTGGTTTTCTGGCTTGTCTTTCTTCATCTCCAGATTTGATTGAGTGCAGCCCAGGCTCGCCAAGCTTTTGTTACTTTTACTTCAGCCTCTTTACTACTGTCTCTGTCTGCTGTTACTTTACTGCTATCTCTGTCTGCTGTTACTTTACTGCTATCTCTCTCTGCCGTTACTTTACTGCTATATCTGTCTGCCATTACTTTGCTACTATCTCTGTCTGCCGTTACTTTACTGCTATCTCTGTCTGCCGTTACTTTACTGCTATATCTGTCTGCCATTACTTTGCTGCTATCTCTGTCTGCTGTTACTTTACTGCTATCTCTGTCTGCCGTTACTTTACTGCTATATCTGTCTGCCATTACTTTGCTACTATCTCTGTCTGCCGTTACTTTACTACTATATCTGTCTGCCATTACTTTGCTACTATCTCTGTCTGCCATTACTTTGCTACTATCTCTGTCTGCTATTACTTTGCTACTATCTCTGTCTGCTGTTACTTTACTACTGTCTCTGTCTGCTGTTACTTTACTGCTGTCTCTGTCTGCTGTTACTTTACTGCTATCTCTGTCTGCTGTTACTTTACTGCTATCTCTGTCTGCCGTTACTTTACCGCTGTCTCTGTCTGCTGTTACTTTACTACTGAAGTAAGTGAATTCCTTGACTTGCTGCTGTAATTGGAACCTTCAGTTTGTTGCAAGCAAGAATGGCACGTTCAGATGTGTTGTTGAATCAGATGCCTAAAGGATTACAGTGTTGCTTTCCTTGAGTTTTTTTTTCCTGTTGTTTCTCAACAGATTTCCGGCACTAAGAGAACCACGCAATATTGAAAGAGTTCGGCATCCTTCCATGTCCTTTGATACTAAGCAGCACTCACTGTCCATCACACTTTCAACAAAACTCTTCATGTCTTTTGGTCCAGAGCCAGTCTTCTGTATGACGGCCAAGCTGTCCATCCCTTCCTCTGCAATTCTTCATCAGGATGTTCTTAGTCAGCCCGTTTTTCTCTCCCCCCCCCCGCTCTTTTAAATGTCCATCACTTCCCAAGAACTTCTCACATCTGCCTGATACAGGAGCTAGTTAATCGCATCCAGTGCCTGGGGTGGCTCTGCACTTGATTTGGTTGGGTAGCACCTTCCTTTTCGACTGCTGGGATGCTGCTTTTGGTTGAGACCTGAAATAAGAGCTATGAGAAAACTTAAGTGTTAAAAGGTTTCCTGTGTATGCATTTCATGTATGAATTTTGATGACCAATCTCATGTCTAAATCTGTATTGGTATGTGTATATATGGTGTGAATAAATTTGTATATATGTAGTATGTTCCTAGTCATATGCCACTTGCCATTGTTTGCTGTTGTAAAGAGTAAAATATCTGTTACGTTGTTCGTTTTCTTTTAATTCCAGTCATGCCAGAGTGGAGTGCCTGACAAATTAGCATTACGGTTTGAGATGTTAAAATGTCTGGAGAACAACTCCAGGTTTCATCTGTTAAACATTTCTCACATATTTTAACACAGATTCTTGCTCCAGATGATAAACAGGTGCTTTTGTTGTCAAGTTTTAGTAAAAAAAATATTTGAGAAATACTTCAGAATTAGATGAAGATGTTTGGCTCAGTTTTACAAAAAAAGATATCTTCTGTCTCCCTGGAACTGTGAGCTGGTGTTCTTTGCAGCCGGCGCTGTGGAGATGTTGAGGCGCAGCAATGTGTTGGCTTGGGACTGGGTTATGGCAGCTGTTTGTTTTTTTTTTTTCAGTAGCTAAATGCTGCCGAAAAGCAGGGATGTACAGTACTTCTGTAGCAGACTCCACCACCTTGCGACTGTGGTGATCCCTGCCTCATTACCCAGGCTAGGCCTGTTACTGGGGATACCAACAGAGAGGTTGGACAGAATGAAGACAATAGTTTTGTGGTTTAAGCAGCAATAGTAAAGAGAATGATAATGATCTAGATTGGTGGACAGCATGAAGAGGCATAGTTCATAGTAGCCACTTGCATTGTCACAACAAGCAAGTCTTATCTGTGTTCTGTCTCACTGTAACTGCGAGCTGGTGTTCTTTACAGCTGATACCCGGGAAGGTATCGAGGTACAGCATCGTGTCCACATGGGAGTGGGTTATGATAGCTGGGTTTTTGTTTTTTTTTTCAGTCCCTGAATGGAGGTAGGCAGTGCTTCCCTAGTACTCTATCGCCTTTGAGGCTGTTGTCATCCCAACCCCATTAGCAAAGCTAGGCCTTTTATTGGGGAGTACTATCAAAGGGGTGTGACACGGTCTTTCTCAGACATGGTTCGTCTACAGTGACGCTAAAAGACAACTATGATTCGCCTACATTGACGCTAGCATGTCAACTGTGGTTCGTCTACAGTGACGCCGGCATATCATCTATGGGTTGCCTGCACTGGTGTCAGCCATGGTTCGCCTACAATGACGCCAGTATGTCAGCTATGGTCCGCCTACATTGACGCCAGTATGTCAGCTACGGTCTGCCTACATTGACTCCAGTATGAAAGCTATAGATCGTTTATTGCCAAAGCGGACAGGGTTTTCACGGGAGTAAGTTATTGCTACTGCGGATAACGTATGTTAGGAGATGGCACATGATGATGACCGATTGGAATTCCAAACGAAACATTACAAGTATCAAAAATCCGTACATCTTCATACCAGGATATTTGATTACAGCAAAACTTTATTATTTGTTTTTCCTGGTGTGTCACGTGGCCAGTTACGTTTTTGTCATGTCTATTGTTACCGTCACCTGCTGACAACTGGTAATTTTAATCTTTCTGGTCCGGAAATTTAGTTATTGATATTTGAACGTGTCAGACGTAGGAGGAATATCTTTTTTTCTCCTTCAACTTCCATAGTGTATGAAAGTCAAGAAGGGAAATAGGAGAAAAGAGCCACAAGACCGGTTAAGATGGAGAGCTTGTGTATGATCTGTACGTATCTCATATTT
Source organism: Achatina immaculata (assembly GCA_009760885.1). Lineage (NCBI taxonomy): Eukaryota > Metazoa > Mollusca > Gastropoda > Stylommatophora > Achatinidae > Lissachatina > Lissachatina immaculata. The sequence goes on from CM019698.1 coordinate 21,573,303, forward strand.
TAAGGGTTGGAGGGGGACTTCTCCTACTTTAAGGATTGGGGGAAGGCATCTCCTATATTAAGGTAGTGATTATCAGGTCCAATGAGAGGGGTTAACCCGCTGTATCGTTTCCAGACTTACGGGAGGAGGGGGGGAGGGCTTATCCTATTTTAAGAGGGGGTGTTCTTATTTTAATATATGGAGGAAGGAAAGCTTATCCTAATTTGGAGGGAGGGTGGGGAAGAGCTAATGTAATTTAAGTGTGAAAAGGTGCTTCTCTTATTAAGGGTGGGGGAGGGGAAGGGTTTCTGTAATTTAGATGTGGAAAGGGGCTTCTCCTATTTTAAGGGTGGGGGAAGGGTTTCTCTAAGTATGGAAAGGGGCTTCTCCTATTTTAAGGGTGTGGGATGGGTTTCTCTAAGTGTGGAAAGGGGCTTCTCCTATTTTAAAGGTGGGGAATGGGTTTTTCTAAGTGTGGAAGGGGACTTCTATTTTAAGAGTAGGGGAATAGTTTCTCCTAATTTAAGTGTGGAAAGGGGCTTCTTCTATTTTAAGTATGAAAAGGGGCTACTCCTATTACGGGTGGGGGGAAGGGGTTTCTCTAAGTTAGGTTTGGAAAGGGGCTTCTCCTATTTTAAGGGGGTAGAAGGGTTTCTCTAAATGTGGAAAGGGGCTTCTCCATATTTTAAATGTGAAAAGGGGCTACTCCTAATAAGGGTTGGGGGGTGGAGGGTTTCTATAATTTAGGTGTGGAAAGGGGCTTCTCTTATTTTATGCGTGGGGGAGGGCTTCTCATACTTTAAGGGTGGAGGAGGGCGTCTCTAATTTAAGTGTAGAAATGGGCTTCTATTTTATGGACCAGCTCTCTGAGGCCATGGTGGTAGTGATGATGATGGTGGTAATGAATATGATAATGATGGTGGTGATGAATATGATGATGATGGTGGTAGTGATGAATATGATGATGATGGTGGTGGTGATGAATATGATGATATCGGTGGTGGTTATGAATATGATGGTGGTGGTGGTGATGAATATGATGGTTATGATGATGATGGTGGTGGTGATGAATATGATGATATCGGTGGTGGTTATGAATATGATGGTGGTGGTGGTGATGAATATGATGATGATGGTGGTGGTGATGAATATGATGATATCGGTGGTGGTTATGAATATGATGGTGGTGGTGGTGATGAATATGATGGTTATGATGATGGTGGTGGTGGTGATGAATATGATGATGGTGGTGGTGATGTATATGATGATGATGAATATGATGATGGTGGTGGTTATGAATATGATGATGGTGGTGCTGGTGATGAATAAGATGATGGTGGTAGTATGAATAGTGGTGATGAATAACGTGATGATGATGGTGTTGATGCATATGATGATGATGGTTGTGGTTGATGATGATGGTGGTGGTGGTGGTGTTGAATATGATGATGGTGGTGGTTGTGATGAATATGATGATGATGGTGGTGGTTGTGATAAATATAATGATGATGGTGGTGGTCGTGATGAATATGATGATGATGGTGGTGGTGGTGGTGGTGATGGATATGATGGTGGTGGTTGATGATGATGATAGTGATAGTGGTGGTGGTGATGTATATAATGATGGTGGTGGTGGTGATGATGGTGGTGGTGCTGATGAATATGATGATGATGGTGCTGGTAGTGGTGGTGGTCATGAAGATGATGATGATGGTGGTGGTCGTGGTGGTGGTGGTGGTTATGGTGATAACGACGACAATGATGATGATTTTAAGGCAATACTTTCTCTACATAATGCTTATAATACTGCTGATTTGTGACAAGTTGGGACAGAAAGTGAGTCACTCACATGTGTCTGTTAGCACGACTACCATGATCTTAAATCATTTCTGCTGTCACCGTTTTTTTTTTTCCATGCAGGTCTGTCTAGATCAGCGGTTCTTACCTTGCGTTGGACCCCCTTTGCAACCTGAGAACAGCCGTGGACACCTCATTAAAAAAAATAATAATAAAGCAATAAATAGAACCCGAATGATGCTTTTTTTTTCATCGAGCCACTCAATTTGCTGGACATTTGACCTCCAAAATTCCTTCCGTGAATCTATGGGGGTACATGGATCCCAGGTTAAGAACCATTGGTCTAATCATTTCTCTCTAAAAGTAACCGACAAACAAATTAAACACCTGCTATCAGCTGTTTTTAGCAGTATCAGACATAAAGAAGAAATAAGAAAAACATCGCATTTGTGACCTTTTTTTTTTTGTTTTTTGTTTTTCCGAAGCAGGAAAATTCATTATGTTTTAGTAACATAACCTTTAAATATACAGTATTTCACTGTCTCATGATTTGGTTGCTCTGTACGACTTACAAAATAAAACCTTGAACTAGAAATAAAATTTAAAAATAAAAGGCCAGAAACGAGGGCGAAGAATATGGTCTATTTTAAGCAACGAAACAAAGAAAATGTTCTTACAATAGAAATGACTGCAGCTTTCATTCTTCTGTCTTGGGTTTTCATTAAGTATCTAGTTTTAAATGATAAAATTTGCTGGTTTTGTTGTTTCCTTTTTGTATTAAAAAAAATAATATCCATATTTTCCTTGATTCTAAATGAACTCTTGTAACTGATGTAGTGTTACTATCTATATTGTTTCCAAAAACACTACATACCTGTACTACACTCACAGACCTCTGAGCCCAGGTATGGTCCCTAGAGAGAAGCATGGAGGAGAAACTCCGGAGTTCCCTACGAAGACCCCTCATTGGATTCATGGAGGACGCCCAGCTTAGAAAGCTGAGTATACGAAATTGAACGCAGAAGAAGAAGAAAAGAAGATATTTTCCACAACTGCTATATAGGAGCTAACTTTTACTTCCCTCGTCTTCCCACAAAAGTAACAAGAAGAGGAGAATACAGAATCACTGGTTTCAAAAGTTCGTTCTAAAAAAAAAGTAGTAAATTATAACATTATTTTCTGCTGTCGATAAATTCATAGGTAAACTCATATATCTTCTCCTTGTACAGCGAAAACATAATGAGAAATATAGAGAACATGCCAGGAATATCAGATGGCGGGTAAAACCTTAACAACTTAAGATATGCAGACGACACAGTCCTGATTGCTAAAAAGTGCAGAAGAGCTACAGGTTCTTCTGGACGTCGTGGTTCGTGAAAGTAAAAGTAAAGGTCTCAGCCTGAACAAAAAGAAAAGAATAACACCAAAATGTAGTATTACCATCGATGGCACAAATCTGAAATAAGTTGATAGATTCAAGTACTTAAGAACGATAATAGCAACTGATGGGAAATGTCACAACGAAATAAAAAGCGGAGGCGCTCAAGACAAGTCAGTATTCCAGACAATGAGACACCATCTTGTGCAACAGATCCATATCACTGGAAACAAGATTCTGAGTACTCAAATGTTACATCGAGCCAATTTTGTTTTATGGGTGTGAAGCATGGTCTATGAATAAGAGAGTACAGCGAAAAATGGAGATGTTTATAAGAAAGATGTTGAAGGTACCATGGACAGCCAAGAAAACCAATGAAGAAGTCTTAAGAGAGGCTAAAGTTAAAAAGGAAATTATAGCAAAGATTATTGGCCAATTACCAAGGTGAGTCACCAGCTTAATGTGACTACACAGTGACCTTGGCCAGACATTATATTCTGATTTGATAGGGTTGTAGTAGACCCAGTTCTCTATAACTTTGAGAAGGTCAGAGACAATCATTGTTAAATGTACTTGTGTCTTGGAGGCTGTGGGTTAGTGCATCTGTATCAAGGTGTTTATAAAAGTTGCGTCAGTAAAGAAATAGTACATTTTAAGTGGTTGAGTCGATAGCTATGAGAAGCTGTTCTTAGGTTTTACCCATGCTGCTGTCTCCGTCCAGATTTCACAGGTGCTGCATTGTTCTTTTTCCAGCTCTTGCCTCCCATTGTTTTTTGCCATGCTGTGATCTCCAGGCTAAAGAGGTTGCATGGCAAGTCTCTGAACACGGGGAGGCTTAGGGGCACCATTAAGAGAAACATAATGTAGCTGTACAGAACCAGAGAAAACCCAAAATAAAGTTGCTCGTGGGGGAGGGGGGGGGGAAGAGAGAAAGTCCTGTTTCCAGGAAGAGAGCGGGCTGAATTTGCAAATAGACTTATGATGGGACGGGTGAGAGTGAGAGGTGTATTATGGAAATGATATCAACAGAGAAAAGTATCAAGCGAGTGATAGAAAGTGCAGACAGGAGAATAAAGTTGCATACAGCTGAAGTTTGAGTCGTTCGTATTTGTCCACGTTATCTGTTTATAGGTGGTCTGCGGCAGTCTTATCTGTCTAAGGGGGGAGGGTGGTGGCGTCCAACCAGAATGACCACCCAAACTTTGAACCTGAGCCTCACTTGAGTGGCACCTGGGACCTATCACTGCTCCCACCCTCACCAAAAGAACTGTTAATATACCCAGTCTGTGTCTAAAGCAGGACTCCCATATTTACTTGCCCCACATCACAGGGTCCCGTCTACAATGAGAAAAATCATTTATATTCTGAGTAAATATAAAGCAGGCGGGCCATGTTATGAGAATGCTGGAAGAATCTTTACCATGAACAGCCTTGATGTGGACTCCACAGAGTAAAACAAGCATAGAATGACCCAAAGAGTAAATTGAGATGTACATGCTGGTAAAACAGCACTGACATGAGAGACAACCAAGAAAATTGCAAAAGACTGACAAAGTCTCATCTTACCAGCAGCCCTATATGCCTTTGGCACTGAAGAGACAAGAGAGAGGGGATAAAGCACTCTAAGAAATAAAAATCCAAAAGTGTCAGTGGTTCTTAAAATGGGGTCCATGGACCTTCTTATGGTGATTGTAAGGATATTTGGGAGTCCATGAACCAGCAGTGGATTGCCAGTCCATTGAAAAAAATATTTTAGCATCAGCTGATTTGTGCTGTATTGTGTTGCTTTATGTTTTAATGAGGGAAACAGCAGTTCTCATGCCAGAAAAGGGTCCATGACCAAAAATGAGTCATTGGTTTCTGATAACTAAGTAGGTTTGATTGTATTACATAGGAACATTGTATTTGGTAAAAAGTCCAAGCAACATTTTTCTTTCTAATTGTGTCAAGTAATTCTGTGGTATTATTTGAGGGATTAAAAGACCAGTGTGTATTGATTTAGTTAATCATTATGGATTATCATAAATCATGCTTAAAGCATATGATATATTAGATGTGTCACATACCAGAATATTTGGATGTACTTGAATACATATTACTATAGAGTATATGTGACTTGTGTCACAGATTTATCCTATGGCCAGTTACCAAGGTGAGTCACCAGCTTAATGTGACTACACAGTGACCTGGGCCAGACATTATATTCTGATATGACAGGGTTGTAGTAGACCCAGTTCTCTATAACTTTGAGAAGATCAGAGACACTTCTTAGTTGTCGTGGCGCATTTGACACTGTTCATGGTCCTCCGGTTTTTGCCATATGTGCTTAACTGTGGAAAAGTGGTTAGAAAGTTCAGCAAGTTCACAGTAGCCCATAAAGTGTAAATTGCAGGAAGATGAGAACCCTTGTGATGTTCAAATATAGAAAATAGAGACATCATTACTGGAGCTGGCAATAACCCTGTCTCATCTCACCGTTGGTACCCTCAATAACAGCCCCAGCCTGGGTAATGGGATTGCCATGGTCCTATTGGCAGTGGAGTCTGCGAAAGGTATCTTGCACACCCCTTTGTTGTATAGCCTGGTTCAGATAGTTAACAGAAATAGCCAGAATGATCCTCTTCCAGTTTGACATGGTTCTGTGCCTCAACACCGTCACTGCATCATCTGCAAAGAACAAGATAACTTGTGTAACCGCTGTTGGCGAGATCTTCAGCTGCCGTGCGTGGAGCGGTGCTCCTCCCGGCCAATGAAGAAATTTGCAAATGAGGTTGCCGCGCAGCATCACTGCGGAAAAGGTGGTAGAAAGGATAAAGCGAAGCAAACAGTCAAATCACGGCGCCTCTGCTCTAGAGGCCCGCCCCATCCGAAATACACCTACACTGGTGACATATGCCTGAACCGGCACACACCAGGGGTGGAACTTGATGGCTAGACATGTCATGCCACCTCTGCTCTAGAGGTCGGTCACGCCCGATATACACCCATACTGGTGAATTATGCCTAAACCAGCTCACACCAGGGGTGAATCTTGAAGGCTATGCATGTCACAGTACCTCTGCTCTAGAGGTCAGTCAAGTCCCAAACACGCCCATATTGGGATAATATGCCTAAACCGGCTCAACCCAGGGGTGGAAGTCACTGGTGGTGAGGATTCGTCCTCCTGGACAAAAGCTCCATCCTGGTCACAACTAGGAAGGGTAGCGGCCACGACCGCAAAATGCTGAAGTCGGAGACACTGGACCAGGGAAGTCTAGATAGGCAACCACCTCTCACCCGGCGGGGATGTTTGCGTATCCTAATCACGCTGAGGTTTTCCGGTGAGAAAGTCCAACCCTGGACTGGATGGGCAACCACCTCTCACCCGGCGGTGATACACGGGTATCTCAAAACACGTCGAGGTTTTCCGGTGAGAAAGTCCAACTCTGGCCTGGGTGGGCTACCGCCTCTCACCCAGCGGGGATGCACTGATATCCTAAACACGTCGAGGTCTTCCGGTGAGAAAGTCCAACCCTAGACTAAACTGGTGCAATGAAAACCACGGTGTCACGCAATCCCGCTTCCGAGACCCACCAAGAATACAGGCTAAAGCACCGTGATACTCTGAACCCCTTGTGGTCCTTCGTGGATCTCGTGTGTTCTATTTTGGACCACACAGGGGACCACGGGACCTAACGAGGACCACAGGCGTGAATTCAGTAGGTTCACAGTGCGGTTTTTGGTGGTAGAAGTGAACGAAGAAGAAGAAGAAGATATCAAAGATTAGAGGCAGACAAGCGAGATTTACTGGACATTTCCCGAGAAGAGGAAAACTGGAACACGCTGTGGCAACTGGGAAAATTGAAGAAAGAAGAGGCAGAGGAAGACAGAGAGAGAAGTTACAGGATGGGCTGTCAGTGTGGCTAGGAAGAAAGTCACCGGCGAATCTCATAATCAAGTCTAAAGACAGGGAACTGTGGAGAGAAATGATCGCCTACGACACGCGGTATGGCACTTAAACTCATATATACCATGTCATCGGCCAGATCCCTTGTTAAAGTGACTGTGTCTAGCGTTTTCATTCTCGTTGTTGAAGATTTTAAATACCAAACTCCTGTATGAGTTTAACTATCACGGTGGTGTAGTGGTTAGTGAACTTTCCTACCGATCAGAAGGTCCCTGATTCGATTTAGCATTCGGGCGGAATTTTTTTGTCGGACCACCCGGCAGTGGGGTCAGTCCAGCCTCAGAATAAATGGGGTACATGTGGTTTCCTTAGGAAAACAAAAGCAGAGATGACAGGTGCTGGCACCCCTACCTCAAATGTGGTGGTCTGGAAACGTGAAGGCAGTAACACTTTCATACAAATACCACGTGACACAGATGCGTATGATGTAGGCCAGTGTTTCCCAACATGGTGCGTACTCCCCTACCAAACCCCCGCGTGGCTGCAATTTAAATATGGGGGGGGGGGGGAGCAGTCAGAACCTTGTAGACTATTATGGTGGGGGCGGGGGTGGGAGGTGGGAGAGAGGCAACGGGGGGGGGTGAGAGAATTAAAGAGAGACAGACACACAGACGGAACACACAAATGAACAGTTTTCGAAGAGTTAAGAATTGGAGACGCAGGCCCGTCTACCATTCTGCCCTTCATTATACAACTTTCATTCGGTCACAGATATTCAGCATTTGTTACTGAACATAATATGTATGAAAAAGCAAAAGATGAATAAGTAAATAATTAATAAACCCTTTCTTCTCCGTACATTCCGCTTTCTGCTTTATGCAACTAGTGAAATAAACTCTATTAGATTCTCACATTCAGTATAAACTAACACATTTTTAGAATAATAATGTCCACAAAAAAAAATGCATAACTACTGATGACCCAATTTTAGCCATAACTTTGATGGGATCATCAGCTGCTGTTGTCACCCGTTTGTTGTCCACTGCGGTGCCGGTCTTAAGTGACCCAGTGGTTTGGAAACTGTGCTAAAGTCGACTGATGGCACTCTGCTGCACGTTTTATTGCCTGGCAACCTGACTTTGACTGACGTTTGCTTGCAGGCGACCAATAGCAATGTTTCGTAAATTTTGCCATAATTGTCTGTTTGAAAATTAACTGAATTTTTTGTGCAACCTTATCCTTTTATAGGGCTACATTTGCGTGTGAAGTGAGTTGTGCTCACCACAAAAAAATCACGACTTTTCCATAAACGCAACCTAAGTAATGGAAAGAAAATGCGTGATTAGCAAGGGCATCTACTGTGTTCTGACTATACACGAGAATAGCAAAATTCACGCTAAATCATGGACCTGATATCTTGATGACAATTGCTGGTTTGGTTTGAGATACCCCTAGAAAAATATTTTTGTCATAACATATAAAAAATGTGTTTCTTTTCTCTGTGTGTGTGTTATTTTTTTTTCGTTTGGACAGTATATTAGATATAACAGTCAAGTCATACTTTAGATTAAACTAATTTAGACTTTGATAGTACATTTGCCTATACTTTTCTTAAAGCAAATACGTACCGATGCATTTATTCACACACACATAACACATATAAACAAGCACATCCACACATGTACATATGCACATACATTCACATGTATATACAAGGGGCGTTCAGAAAGAAATGCACCACATGTTTTTTTCGGCTAATAATGAAGATAGAAGCATGAAAGTTTGCACACTTTAAATATGGCATGTGCCGATTGTATGAAACAAATTTCACGGCAACCTGCCAAAGAATATAGCTGCTTTAACCGCTGAAAAGGAGCGTGTTAACATCTTGCGTTATAAGCAGCGAATTGTGATATAATTTCTTGTTGCAGAGAAGGAAACTGTTGTGAACAGTCACAAGCGCTTTTGTCATGTGTATGGAAGTTTTGCAGTTGACAAGAGTACAGTCAGTAGCTGGGCTCAGAGAATGAAAGAATCAATAAGTGGAGATAAGAAATTGCATGATCGGCCACGTATCACTACTCAACAACTGGTCTTAAAGCTGTCAGTCAGCAATGGTAGTGTAGACACCCCGCCAAGTCCACAATTTGGGGACAATTAAGAGAGAGACAGGACTAAAAACCCAGCTTCAACCTAAAATTCCATGATCTATGTACTACTACACTGGGTCCCTAGACTCAAGTCCATATATAACCTACATGTATGTATGTTTGTATGTATGTATGTATGTATGTTTGTATGTATGTTTGTATGTTTGTATGTATGTATGCATGTATGTATGTATGTATGTATGTATGTATGTATGTATGTATGTATGTTAGAGCATCACACTTAAACGTCTTAGCAATTTCAACCAAATTTGGCACACATATGACTTACAGTCTGGAAACTGCACCGTGGGCGTTAGATCATCCCTATTACCAATAAGGGGGTCTGGGTGGTTGAGGTGGGATCGAAACTAACGATCAAACAATATTCCCCCCCCCCCCCCCACTGAATGACGGGAAGTAACTCCCGTAACAATACCCCCCCCCCCCCGAACGACGGGAAGTAACTCCCTTGATATTTATGCCTGCTGTGGATTGTTGGCCGTGACAGACAAAGGTCACCGCACACAAATCGATGACGTTATATCTGTTGAGATGCACAACCATTGGCATTGATAATGATAAACATGATACACGATGCAAATTTCTGATTCACGAAAGACACCCTACTGTTGTTCACCTCAGTGTCCATTTAGGAAATGGTCAGAGTGTTTATTTCATAACAGAGAGCGCCTATACAGTGGTTGATCAGCTACCAACCATTGAGGGGGGGGGGGGTAGGGGTGGTGGTGGGATCTTTCAGAATATTGTGGATATGACTGCGGTCTTGGACTCGTGATGTTCGAGAAACTTCCAGCACCCACCAGAATCTTCGATAAGGTAAGCTAATTCGTCAAGTCTTCCAGTTAATCATCTGTCAGGGAATGTGACAGTTACATGTCGCTCTTTCAGATGGTGGACTTTTTTTTGTATATATTTGTAAAAATCAATTTTAACATTGTTTTCTCCTTATGTTTATATTACAAGGGGTGATTGATAAGTTCTCGGCCTAAGGTACAAATACTTGAAACACACATTTGACATTAGGTGCATTTGTAGATCAGGTTAATGTAAGATTAAACACAAAGTTTCAAGAAATTAACTGCAACCAACCTTTTAACAGGCTACTGAAGTGGTAAGGGGTGGCAGAAATAAAATGGATAAATTTTCTCATCGAACAGTCATTCGCTACCTTTGCATCAAAGGTTTATCTTCGAAGGAGATCCATGAGGATATGGTAAATACTCTAGGGGAGAGTGTCCCTTCTTACAGCACAGTGAAGAAATTGGCAGCTCAATTCAAACATGGAAGGGAGAGTCTAGAACATGATCCCCGTCCACGAAGACCAAGAACGGTAACCACCGATGAAACCACCGGCAGAATCCATGACGTGATAATGGAGGATCGACGACTAACAGAACAATAAATGTCTGCTGAGTTGGGCATCTAAATAACATCTTACTGGCAGAAATGCAGACGAAGCCACTGACTGGCGATGGTTGGGACATATGCTCCGAATATTGGCAACTAACTACCAAAAATAGCACTAAGATGGACACCACAGGGGAACAAAAGTAAGGGTAGACCAAAAGAGACGTTGAGAAGAACAACAGAAAGGATGTTGAGCAATAGAGGGCTCACCTGGGCAAGAGCAGAAAAAAAGGCGAAGGACAGGCATTTGTGGAAAACCCTTGCGGAAGCCCCATGTGCCCTGGGCACCTAAGGTTCAGAGAGACAGAGAGAGAGAGAGAGTTGGGCATCTCGAATGAACGTGTTCATGCCATTATTCACAATGATCTTCAAATGACAAAGGTCTCTGCTCGATGGGCCAGATACTTCTTCGAAGTGATCACAAAAGACAGCTCTCAACATGTCAAGAGACAATCTTGGCCACTTTTCTCCAAATCCTTAAACGTTTCTTCAGCAATTTGTGTCTGTGGATGAGACTTGAGTTCATCATCTTCAACAAGAAACCAAAGAACAGTCAAAGCAGTGGAAACATCATGGATCCCCACCTCCAAAGGAAGCAATGGTAGTTCTGTCTGCAGGCAAAGTGATGGTTTCCATCTTTTGGGATTCAGAAGGTGTGCTATTGGTAGACTATCTTCTAAAGGGCAGAACGGTCACCGGGGCTCTATTATGGAAATCATGTGAAACAGCTGCTGGTCAAATTGAAGGAAAAGCGTCGATGGAAATTGACGAGAGGAGTCATCTTTCATCAAGACAATGCTCAAGTTCACAAGTCGGTGGTGGCAATGGCTGCCATTCATGAATGCGGCCTCCAGCTTCTTGAACGTCCTCCTTATTCCCCAGATTTGGCCTCTTCAGAATATTACCTATTTACTAAACTCAAAAAGGAGCTCAGTGGTCGTAAATTTGCTTCAGATTATGACGTCATTCATGCTGTAGACCACTTTCTATTGGCACAAGATGCTGGCTTTTACAAAGAAGGGATCCGTATGCTTCAGGATCGCTGGACTAAGTGCATAAACTTGCAAGGGGAGATGTTGCAAGATGTTGAGAAATAACCCAAAAAGATTTTCCATAAATAATCCGTTGTATCTTAGACCGAGAACTTACCAGTCACCCCTCATAGCTTTTTATTGAATTCTGCACTAGAATTCATTGCCCTGTGACAGTGTGCAGTTTTCTTTTTGTTTCGTTTTTTTTAAATTAGGGAGAGAGGAACGAACGAACGAGCAAACTTTATTTTCAAAGGGCTAAGAATTGGTCACGCAGGCCCGTCTGACATTCTGCCATTTATCATACAACGTTCACTCTGTTCCAGACATTCTGCAAATATGTAGAAATATACTCATATAACAAACATAATTAACAATAAAGTAACTACATACACATATAAATGATTAACTACATACACTATGACTATCTATATACACAAATGACTATCTACCAAGCAAAAATGTCATGACTATTCAGAATGAGTTCGGTGTCTGTAAGACTGAGAGAGCGAGAGAAAGGGATAGAGACACTGAGAGAGAGAGAGAGAGAGAGAGAGAGAGAGAGACAGAGACAGAGAGAGACAGAGAGAGGGAAGGAGACAGAAAGAGGGAGAGAGACAGTGATTGACTGACTGATCTTTATATCAAAAGGGTTAAGAATTGGGCACGCAAGCCCCTCTGATATTCTGTCATTTATCATACATCTTTCACTCTATTCCAGACATTCTACAATTATGCTGTTCATGTAACAAATATAATTAATATTGAAGCTGAGAGATATAAAATAAAATATAACTTTTACGTTTCGCTCTTAAACATTCACTCAGTACAGAAGTAACTACATACATATATAAATGACAGTCCACTAAATAAAATTTTCGAAACTATTCCGAATAAACAATTAACTGTATTCGGTGTCTGTAAGAGCAATTTAAGATAACTTTTAAGTTTTATGATTCATGGAGGCATGTAGTCGACATCAAATAGATATTGGGAAAGTTTGTAGTTGTAAGAAGGAGTATAATTTATATTTTTTATACAGGATGGGAGGGTATTCCAAAGATGAGCAGCAGAATAACTAAAGAATTTTTAGGAAAGATCAAGTCTAGGTTTTGGAAGACATATGTTGTTTAAGCGTTGGCTGCACTTTGACCTAATTTAAACAGGTTCCATAGATAAGGCAGAGCATGCCGTGAGGAATTTGATGTACTAACTTGGCTTTATTGAAGAGGAACCTGTTTTTAAGAGGCAGTATTTTGATACGTTTGTGCTGGTTAGTTGTTTGTGCTTGATCACTAATAAGCTTTACTGCTCGCTTTTGGAGTGAGCAAAGCCTCTTTGTATTTGATACTGAGCAACCATCTCAGACTGTTGAGCAATAGTCTAAATGTGTTTGCATATGTGATATGTAGTATGTCTTCCTTGTGTCTTGATCTATGAAGTGCTTAATTTTGGCAAACTGGTATACTTTTTGTGCGATGAGTTTTGTTAGACCTTGCACATGAGAGTTCCAGGTCAGATGTTGGTCAATAATAAGACCTAGTGTTTTGTGCTCGCTAACGTTTTCTATCTATGATGTTTCCGTGCTGAGCCGAAGTGTTGTTTTTGTTGCGTTTTGTAGTTTCTGTCTTGTTGTTATGAGCATTGATTTTGTTTTAATCAGTGTTTATTATCATGCCATTGTTTTTGCTCCATCTAATTGAAATGTATAACTCGACCTGAAGAGTTGATTCTAGATTAATAGATAAAAGGGATGGCGACTGCAGTAAAACTGGTTTAAATAATAAAGGTAGATAGAGGCATACACCATACACCTCTATCTATCTTTATTCTAGATTAATACAATTGTAGTCACTGGTGTAGACTGTGCAGTCATCGACAAAAAGGTCACAAGAAGAGTGTTTAAGATGAAGTGGAAGATCATTGATATAGATAGGAGACAGCAACGGGTCTAGAATAGAACTTTGCGGAAACCAGTGTCAACTGTAGCAGAATTTGATAGAGAATTGTTGAAGAATACTACCTGTTGTATGTCTGTAAGAAATGATGCAATTAATTTTATTAGGTCAGGGTGCAATTTATAAGTCTTCATTTTCTTACAAGAATATCGTGGTCAATCATTTCAAATGCCTTTTTTAAAGTCGACAAAGATGGCACCACATAGTATGTCACCATTTATGTTTACTAACCAGTTTTCTGTCAGTTTGGTAAGAGCTGTGTGGCAGAAATGATTGGGTCTAAAGCCTGACTGACTGTCTATGAGTAAAGTGTTCTCTTGCATGTGTTACAGAGTTATTTTGTGTATGTATTTTTCGAGTAGTTTTGATAATGACAATACTATGGATATTGGTCTATAGTTGGTAAAGTTGTTGGATGAGCTAGATTTAAAGCGAGGATACACCTTAGCAGTTTTAAAAGCCTCAATTAAATAACATTTTTCAATGCACTGATTATAAATATATGTTAGTTATATGTGAAATGACAGGTGCAGCATAACGTAAGATTTTATTTCTAATATCATCAAGCCCAGCTGTATTGTTGGTTTTAAAGGTTAAGAGATAACTGTGAACTTCACTGACTGTTAAGAATGGAATATGTAACTGTTTAAAATCAGTACATTTTCTGTCCATGAATGTTTGTAGCATACACAACTTGATATTGATGATTTAAGAACATTGATTTCTTCTCTGAAATGTGTACTGATATGTGCGCTAGTGTATGCACAACTGATGGCTTGAAAATCAAATTATTTTCTTTTATTTGATAGGGTATTTATGGATTTCCAAATTGATTTACTGTCTGATTTATTATGTACTAGATTCATAAAGTAATTTTTTCTCTTGACTTATTAAGTATTGAACTTTGTTTCTGAGTAAACGGTAGGTCCTAAAGTCCTTAATTTTGTGCGCCCGGTCACGTTCTCTCATGGCATGTAATATTTCAGGTGTTATCCAAGGTTACTTCGTCTGGTGTTTTACTCTCACCTCTTTCATGGGGACATGTTTGTCTAATATATCTCTGAAGACCTTTAGCCAATATTCTATTGCCTCATCAGGGTCAGTTAGTTGGTACATGTGTGTAAGTGAAGATTCTTGCAAATCATTAAGCAATAATTCTAGGTTAAAATTTCCGAAGCTTCTAAATTTCATACTGGTGTGATTGTGTTTAGGAAGTTTATGCCATTTTCTTGTCCACGTACAGCAGACTGGATAATGATCACTTAACGAAGTATGAGGGATGTTACATTCAATGATGTTTTCTGGGTGGGAAAAGAGAAGGAGAGAGAGAGAGAGATGGGGAGAAAGAGAAGGAGGGAGGGAGAGAGGGAAAGTGAGGGAGAGAGTGAGGTAGAGTGAGAGGGCGAGAGAGAGAAGGAGAGAGATTTGAGATCGCCGTGTTTTTTCGAAGGACAATTTTATGTTGCTTGCTCAAAGGAGAGAGAAAGGGATGGAGAGGGAGGGAGAGAGATAGAGAGGGGGACAGAGAGAAAGAGGGAGATAGATATATTTGAAATCACCATATTTCTCCCACGAACAACTTTATGTTGCTTGCTCAAGGGAGAGAGAGAGAGAGAGAGAGAGAAATAGGGACAGAGAGAGAGAGAGGGAGGGAGAGAGAGACAGATTTGAGATCGCTATGTTTCTCCCACGGACATCTTTATGTTGCTTGTTAAAAAGGTGGGCTCACTCAAGAATTTATTTATTCTTGCTCCTGGATGTGAAACTAAAAATGTTGTTTATAATCAAACCGTAGGGGCTCTGTAGAACTATCTAGAAGGTTGTGGAAATGAATAGAACATTGTAGAACCTTCTAGAAGATCATAGAACTGAGTAGATCTCTGTAGAGCCCTCTAGAAGGCTGTAGAAAGGAATAGAACGTTGTAGGACCGTCTGGAAGGTTGTAGAAATGAATACAACTTTCGTGATTTGGATAAATAAATACCCGAATAACGTTGGGTACTCAGCTAGTGCAGTTATAAAGCTCTCAGATTTTCTAAGGTTTGCACAAGATGGGATCCTCGAAGTCTCACAAATGACCATTGACTGAAAAGGAAAGCAATTGGTTCTGAATTGTTTCAGCGTTTCAGTGCTGAGCGAGAGAGCTTTTTGGCTAAGATCGTAACAAGTGACGGAACCTGGGCACATCATTTTGAACCTGAGACAAAAAGACAGTCAATGGAGTGGCATCATCAGCAATCACCACGAAGAAATTCAAAACAACTCCTTCAGCTGGAAAGGCCATGATCACTGTCTTTTGGGACATTGTGATTCTTGTGGATCCTATGCCAAAGGGAGAGATAGTCAATTTGCAAGCTTATATTAAGACATTGAAAACACTCAACGTTTTCGCAGAGTTCGGCCGCACAAGAATCTAGCAGACCTGCTTCTCCTTCACGACAATGCGCGCCTTCACACAAATCTGGCAACAAGAGAAGCAATCACCAAACCCTGGTTAGACTCTACTATCTCATCCACCCTATAGTCCCGATTTGGCACCCTCTGATTTTCATCTGTTTGGTTCACTTAGAGATGCAATCTGAGGGGTAAGATTTGAAGATGACGAAGGAGTGATTCATGCCGGGAAGAAACGGCTACATAATCAAGAGAAAATCTGGTACGGGCTAGGAATACATGCACCTGTTTCGCGCTAGCGTAAAGCCGTACAAGTTGATGGAGACTTATGTTGAATAATACCGATGTTTACATGACATATCCATTTATTTTGTGTATAAATTTCATGCTTTTTTAATAAACAACTCCTGACAAAAACGATGTGGTGCATTACTTTCTGAATGCCACTAGTATATAGATATGAAAACACATGTATGTATGTACACATAAAGACATGTACATAATACATACATACATACATACATACATACATACATACAAATATATACATACGTACATATATACATACGTACATACAAATAAACATATTCACATAGGCACACACATACAGATACCTACACCTATTCATACATGTATATAAAGTATGCACAAACACAAATACATAACAGGGAGGCATATAGTCCATCTCAAACAGGTACAGACACAGTCTGAAGTTGTAAGAATCAATATTACTTATAAGTAGGGTATTCCAAAGATGTGCAGCTGAGTAAGGGAAGCTTTGTTTGAAACACGTCAAGCCTTGTTCGTGGGAGAATATAATTAAGCGTTGGCTGTGTTTTGGGTTGGATTTGAACAATGACCATAAACAAAGTGGAGCATTGTGTGATATAATTTTATGATAGGTAGAGAGAGACTGAGAAAGAGAGCTACAGGGAGAGAGAGAGAGAGAGAAAGAGAGCATAAAAATCCTTGAGGCGTTGAGGTGGTGCATGATCTAAAATGTTCCGTATTTCCCGGCAAGAAAACATGGCGGAAGTTTTTGTGTGCTATTGTTTGTGTTGTCCTTGGACTATTAAAGTATACACAGTATCGTACATGTTGTTTCTGTGCATCAGGAAACACATTCTTCATTTTATTGTTCATATTTTACCATCACAGTATCAACTGTGGCTTCATTTTTTTTTTCATTTGAAATGGCGTTGATCTCGCCGTAATTTAGACTTAACCTGTTTATTTGTTCCCACTGTTTTAATCTGTGGCCAGTCATTCTGTTGCTGGAAGTTTTGTTTCTTTACCGTGAAGATCTCAGACATGTAAAAAGTGCAAATATGAAAGGAAACAATAAAAAGACATAATAACTAGAGTGTTCTAATATTTCGTCTGTTTCAAACTGTGTTAGTAACAGCGACACACACGTGACACTCTGAAGTTCAAACAAGAAGAACAGATTATGTACGGATGGGTGGGCCACACCAATAGACTAGCACGGATAGGAATGGGAAGGGGTTTCCGGAGAACCATTTCTGTCAATCTTCACCATGGAAGCTGATATATGATGACGGCGACGATTGTTAAGGTAAATGTGATAATTTCCCTGTCTTAATAATAGACATCGTGCGATCGGTATCAATATTAAAAGCAAATATTATTTTCCTTTGCTCTAGTGTCACTTTGGGAAAATCCAATAAAGAACGTGTTATTTGCCTTTCTTTTGTTACTGTGCCTCACTATTTCTTTTTATTCAATTTATGTTTAAAATTGTCAAGAGTTGCATACACTGTAAGCTAATCTAAGGGTCTATTTCCCTCCTCTTCGCTGTCAGATTATGTTTGTCTCCCATTCACTATCAGAGTCTGTTTGTCTTCCCTTCACTATCAAGAATGTCTATATGTCTCCTCTTCACTGTTAGAGTCTATTTGTCTCCTCTTCACTATCAAGAATGTCTATATGTCTCCTCTTCACTGTTAGAGTCTATTTGTCTCCTCTTCACTATCAAGAAGTCTATATGTCTCCTCTTCACTATCAAGAAGTCTATATGTCTCCTCTTCACTATCAAGAAGTCTATATGTCTCCCCTTCACTATCAAGAAGTCTATATGTCTCCCCTTCACTATCAAGAAGTCTATATGTCTCCCCTTCACTATCAAGAAGTCTATATGTCTCCCCTTCACTATCAAGAAGTCTATATGTCTCCCCTTCACTATCAAGAAGTCTATATGTCTCCTCTTCACTGTTAGAGTCTATTTGTCT
The DNA here is from genome assembly GCA_009760885.1 of Achatina immaculata. Lineage (NCBI taxonomy): Eukaryota > Metazoa > Mollusca > Gastropoda > Stylommatophora > Achatinidae > Lissachatina > Lissachatina immaculata. The sequence goes on from CM019698.1 coordinate 21,591,553, forward strand.
CCTCTTCACTATCAAGAAGTCTATATGTCTCCTCTTCACTATCAAGAAGTCTATATGTCTCCCCTTCACTGTTAAAGTCTATTTGTCTACCCTCTCTGTCAGTCTATTTGTGTGCTCTTCACGGTCAGAGTCTATTTATCTCCCCTTCACCGTCAGAGTCTGTCTTCTTTTGCGATGATGGCAGAGGCAGTCAGCTTATCAGCTGTCTCATTTCCCTGGATGCATGCATGCCCAGGGACATATAATGAGGGTGACTGCGGTTTGTTGGTTTCTGTAACAGTTGTTTACAATGTGAAAACTTGTCTACCAGCACATGTAAATGGCTTGCCGGAAATTATCCTTCAACGCATCAGCTGGTCACAAACAGTGACAGCTTGTCTTACTCAGGTTGTAAGTATTGCTAGGATTCGTTTTATCGTTGACGTTCCAATCCGAAAAATCTTTTTTTAACTGGAGACTGCGTATTTATGGCTGGAATATCCGCTTCTCTTAGAAATGGTATTTTAGAGTCTTTATGTGGTTTAGTCACATGACACGTGCGCTAGGCTTTCATGTCACTCCTTATTCGTGACGCCACTTGTGAGAAATCCATGAGATTAGGGTTGTTGTTGGTGTTACTATTTCTAATGCTGTTGCTGCTACTGTTGCTGTTATTAATGTTAATGAAGAAGAAGAAGAATGTGTAGAAGAAAAAGATAAGGAAAGGAAAATATGCGGATGAGTATGATAACTAACAGGCAAGTATTGAGAAGGTCTGATATAACTTCAATGTTAGAATTATCATTTTTGTTTTGTTTGTTTGAGTTCTCTTCTTTCTTCACTAAAAGCATACCAACGTTCCTTACCTAAAACTGGAGAAGCGCTCAGCTTTCTGAGCCACAAACTCATGATACTCTTGTTCTTTCGATGATGGCCAGCGACGTAGGAGGAAAATGGAAACAAGCTGTAAGAAATTATTACTTGTAAAGTAATTCAACAAGAGAGAATACAAAGAAAAAGAAATAAAAGCATAGGTGTAAGGCGGGAGAGAAGAACAAGTTGATAAAGAAGAAACAAATGTAACAGAGGGTGACTAGAATACAACTGAGTTTAACTGGAAGGGTGCCCCAGAAAAATCCCCACGAGCGAGTAGTGGACCGTAGAACGAAGCTGAATCAAGCCATACAATTCCCCAATAACACCGGCAAATACGTCATAGCATAATCTATGTAAATCACTATATAGTTATATCCGCCTTCCTTTCCAAGGAAGTCTTCGGCTAGTCACAGTCATAATACAGACATCTGTGGACTTCAACGAAGTGACTTCAGTTATCTCATGATTTACCACCAGATAAAGAGTCGAAGAGAGAGATGGAGAAAAAAAAACCTGTTTCTATTTATATCCTGGAAAGTGGCTGTATAAAGGACCGAACCTTTTCATTACGTTACTTGTTTCATGCACCTACCTGCTATCATACAGAAGACAGTTTGAAGTCTGTATGCAGCGAAAGTAGATATTATAAATTTTATAACTGTTGTTTATAAGATTGTGATACTGTGTTTATTACAAGACTGTCTGGCGGTTTAGTACTACTATGAAGGTGTGGATTTGTTTCACGTGTTTTGCTCCTGTATGTCATACAGTTGCGAGGAAGTAAGTAGTTCATTATGTACATATCCACCCACCCACCCACCCATCCATCAACCTATCTGTTAACGTATCTACGTACCTAGCAGCATACATACCTACCTACCTAACTACCTACATACCTACCTAATCTATCTATCTATCTATCTATCTATCTATCTATCTATATCTATCTATCTATCTATCTATCTATCTATCTATCTGTCTGTCTGTCTGTCTATCTATGTGTCTCTGTCCAATTATCTGTCTACTCACCTACCTTTCTACCTACCTACCTACCTATCTACCAGCTTACTAACCTAACCATGTATCTGTCTCTTTGTTTATCTGTCTGCTCGTCTTCTTGCTATCTTTCTTTCTATCTGTCTGTCTTTAGACTGTTTTGTCTCACTTACCTGCATGCATCTTCATAACTCAAAAAGTACAGAAGTTTGATGAAAAGTTTTTTTTTTTATATCAACAGGTGTGTAGCTCTAGTTAAACAGTGTCCAGCTACACATATCGTTCCTGCTGTCTCTCGGAGCCAAATCGAACCTCGAATATCGAGCCTTCGCCAAGCCGGATCAGCTCTAAGACAGATGGGGGACATGTACGACCAATATAAGAAAACTCAAAAAAGTCGCAGTGATCTAATGGACAGACTTAATCACTTGTGGATAAATGTTCTTTTGTGTTATTATACGTGTATGCTCATCGGAGTGGTTTTGTGACAAAATCTGAGAGAACAAGTGTCTGTATTTACATGGCAAGATAATTATCCCAGCATAGCTAGCCATTCATTCATAAATTAGCATGTCCCATGTGGAACCTTGCCTCGCTAAAAGCACTCTTGAAAGCCTCTCGGTTGTGAGCAAGATGCCCTGCTGCTGTTGCATCCATTTCCAAGTCATCAACAGTGTCATGATACCATCTTCTCCTTGGTCGTCCTCTAGGAAGGCCTAGCCATATATAAGACATAAATCGTCCTTTTTCGCATACAACATGCACATCCTGGACTGTGATATACAAGACGTAAATCATAACCTATCATATAAACCATGTGAATCATGATCTATCATATACAATATGTGAATAATGACCTATCATATACAAGATGTGAATCATAATCTATCATATACAAGATGTGAATCATGACCTAACAAATACAAGATGTGAATCAATAACTATCCATATGCAAGATGTAAATCGAGGTCTAGCACATAAGAAGATGTTAATCTTGGGTTAGACAACAGTCTGATGTTCATGCTAGTTTAAGTGGTACAGGAAGTTGTAACCTACTTTCCTAACAGGCTCCACCAAGAGTGACTTTATGCATAATGAATCATGTAACACTTGTATTCGCAGAAAGTGACATAAAGACTCATTATTCCAGAATGGGAAATGAACCCACTGTTCACAGAAATGGGAAGTTAACAAGCCACTGCTCGCAGAATGAGAAGTTAACAACTCACTGTTCACAAAATGAGACTTTAAGAACCCACTGTTAGCAGAATGAGAAGTTAACAAAGGTGAAGCTTTATTCGAGGAAAGTTAATATTACTAATAATTTTTTTCGACTACTTTCGATCTGCAGTTGGTTAAATCCGTGGATACGGAATCCGCGTATACGGATATGATCATCATAATCAAGTGCCGTGCCGACTGGCGTTGGCTATTATGCTTCTCCAGCGTACACGATCCTTCATGCAGGCCATTACCTCAGTACATCTCCTCTCACACCATCCCATCAGACTGTCCAGTATTATTTGTCTTGGTCTTCCTCTTGATCTTCTTCCCTCTCTTTTTCCTGTTGTTATAATATTTTCAATACCCCCTCTTCTCATTGCATGTCCTATGAAAGTACATTGTCTCTCTCTTATGTTGCATGCTCAAAGGAAAGAGAGAGCGGGAGAGAGAGGGTGAGAGAAGGAGAGAGAGGGAGAAAGAGGTAGGGAGAGAGATAGAGATGGGGGAGAGAGAGAGGGAGGGAGATGGAGAGGGTGAGAGAATGAAAGATAGGGAGAGAGTGAGATAGAGAGAGAGAGGTAGAGAGAGAGAAAGAGATAGAGAGTGCCAGATAGAGGGACAGAGACAGACATATATGAGATAGCTATGTTTCTCCCCCGGACAACTTTATGCTGCTTGCTCAAAGGAGAGAGAGAGAGGGACAGAGATAGGGACAGAGAGAGAGAAGGAGAGAGATAGATTTGAGATCGCTATGTTTCTCACCCGGGACAACTTTATGTTGCTTTCTCAAGGGAGAGATAGAGAGAGGGAGTGAGAGAGGGAGAGAGATAGAATTGAGATCGCTATGTTTCTCCCACGGACATCTTTATGTTGCTTGCTCAAAATTGGGTTTACACAAGAATTTATTTATTCTTGCTCCTGGAGGTGGAACTAAAAATCTTGTTTCAAACTGTTTAGACTTTGTATAACCGTCTAGAAGGCTGTGGAGATGAAATGAATATTGTAGAACCTTCTAGAAGACTGTGGAACTTAATAGACCTCTGTAGAACGTTCTAGAATGTTGCGGCTATGAATAGAACTTTGTAAAACCGTCTAGAAGGTTGTGGAAATGAATAGAACTTTGTTGATTGGGAGAAATAAATACCCGGATTTATAAATGAACGTGTGTATATATGTATGTCAGAGCATGACGCTGGAACGCCTTGAGGAATTTCAACCAAACTTGGCACACACATGACTTATAATCTGGACAATGCACCGTGGGGTTAGATAATCCCTATGTTCCTTGGAGGGGGGGGGGCAGGGCTAGGTGGTAGTGGCTTCGATCGAAGCAAACAATACCGCACTGAACGACGGGAAGTAACTCCTTTATATTTATGCCTGCTTTGGATTATCAGTCGTGACGGACAAAGGTCAGCGCACACAAATCTATGTTGAGGTGCCGAACCTTTGGCATTGATAAAGAGAAACATTATACACTGAGCACATTTCTGATTCACGAAAGACACCCTACTGTTTTTCACCTCAGCCTCCATTTAGAAAATGGTCAGAGTGTTTATTTCATAACAAAGAGCGCCCATAAAGTGGTTGATCAGCCACCAACCACATGGGGGGGGGGCCGCCTCTAGCGGCGGGGGTGGGATGGGGGTGACTTTACAAATCATCGAAAACGACCGATATTACTGTCAAATCCATAGTTTTTGGGTCGCTGGTCGATGAATAGTGACACACCCGATGCCGTTTAAGTCCACGTTCAGCCTCCATCGGCTTGGGAAGGGGGCCCTCGAGCTAGGGATAGGAAGGGGATGGCATGTACCAAGCATCGAAAACGACCGATATTAATGTCGAATCCATAGTTTTCGGAGAACCTGAGATGAATGGGGACATTCCCGATGCCATTTAAGTCCAAGCTCACCACCCCCCCCCCCATCTACATAGGGCTAAGGGTGGGGGTGGAATGGGGGTGAAATGAAAAACTGAAGGAAAAGCGTCGAGGGAAATTGAAGAGAGAAGCTATCTTTCAGCAAGACAATGCTCCAGTTCATAAGGAATGTGGCATCCAGCTTACTGGACATCCTCCTTATTCCCCAGATTTGGCTACTTCGGACTATTACTTATTTACCAAACTCTAAAATGAGCTCAGTGGTCACAGATTTGCTTCAGATGATGACGTCATTCATGCTGTAGACCACTTTCTACTGGCACAAGATGCTGGCTTTTACAAAGAAAGGGATCCATATGCTCCAGGATCGCTGGACTAAGTGCATAAACTTGTAAGGGAACTATGTTGAGAAATAACCCAAAATGATTGTCCACAAATAATCCGTTGTACCTTAGGCCGAGAACTTATTAATCACCTCTTGTAGCTTTGTATTGTATTCTGCAGTAGATTTCATTGCTCTGTGACATTGTGCAGTTTTCTTATTTTTTTTTCAAATTAGCTTTTCAGATTAGGGAAAGAGGGAGAGAGACAGGGGTAGGGAGAGAGATAGAGACGGGGAGAGAGAGGGGGAGAGAGCGAGAGAGGGAAAGAGATGGAGAGAGTGAGGTAGAGATAGAGCGGAGATAGCAGGAGAGAGAGCGAGAGAGGGAAAGAGAGGGAGAGAGTGAGGTAGAGAGAGAGCGGAGATAGCAGGAGAGAGATAGGGACAGACAGAGAGAGAGAGAGATCTGAGATCGCCATGTTTCTCCCCCGGACAACTTTATGTTGCTTGCTCAAGGGAGAGAGAGAGAGAGAGAGAGAGAGAGAGAGAGAGAGGAAGAGAGAAAGGAAAGAGGGAGAGAGATAGATCTGAGATCGCCATGTTTCTCCCACGAACAACTTTATGTTACTTGCTCAAAGGTGGGTTCATCCAAGAATTTATTTATTATTGCTCCTGGAAGTGAAACTAAAAATGTTGTTTATAATCAAACCGTCTAAACTCTGTAGAACCATATAGAAGGTTATGGAAATTAATAGAACATTTTAGAACCGTTTAGAAGATCGTAGAACTGAACTGACCTCTGTAGAATCTTCTAGAAGGCTGTTGAAAGGAATATAACGTGCTAGAACCGTCTGGAAGGATGTGTAAATTCATAGAATTTTCGTGATTGGAATAAATAAATACCTGTACAACATCGGGTACTCAGCTAGTGCAGTTATAAAAGCTCTCGGATTTTCTAAGGTTTGCGCAAGATGGGTTCCTCGAAGTCTCACAAATGACCATCGACTGCAAAGGAAAGAAATTTCTTTGAATTGTTGGAGCGTTTCAATGATTTGGGAAAGAACTTTTTGGCTAAGATCGTAATAGGTGACGAAACCTGGCACATCATTTTGAACCTGAGACAAAAAGAGTGACATCATCCGCAATTACCACGAAGAAATTCAAGACAACTCCTTAAGCTGGAAAACTCAACGTTTTGGCAGAGTTCGGCCGCACAAGAATCCAGCAGACCTGCTTCTCCTTCACGACAATGCGCACCCTCACACGGTGAGGCAACACGGGAAGCAATCACCAAATTGGGTTTGACTGTACTACCCCGTCCACCCTATAGTCCCGATTTGGCACCCTCAGATTTCCATCTGTTTGATCCACTTAGAGATGCACTCCGAGGGGTAAGATTTGAAGATGACGAAGGAGAGATTCATGCAGCGAAGAAATGGTTACATAATCAAGAGAAAATCTGGTACGGGCCAGGAATACATGCACTTGCTTCGCGCTAGCGTAAAGCCGTACAAGTTAGTGGGGATTATGTTGAATAATACCGATGTTTACATGACATATCCATTTATTTTGTGTATAAATTTCATGCTTTTTGATTAAAGAGCTCCTGAGAAAAACGATGTGGCGCATTACTTTCTGAACGCCCCTCGTACTATCAAAGGTCATGCAATGAGAAGAGTTGGCAATGAAAATATTGGAACAACAGGAAAAATAAGAGTAAGAAGAATTAGGGGAAAACCGAGAGAAATGATAATAGAAAGTTTGACGAGATGGTGCGAGAGGAGATCACAAACTGAACTGATGACCTGCATGAAGGATTGTGTGTTATGGAGGAACATAATACCCAACGCCAGTCGGCACGGCACCTCATGATGATGATGATGATGATGATTGATAACCATTGGATATAACGGCAGGACTGTGTGCTTCGTTTCGATGTTTTTGCTGAGCTGTGTTTTTAATACACTTTGCTTTTCTCTCTTGGAAATAAAGAACTCCCTGTCCGAAACAATGTATTAAACAGAAGAACTTCTTTGTATTAATTAGAAGAACTTCTTTGTATTAATTAGTAGAACAAGATCATCTCCGAAGAGCCTCTGTCTGCTTGCTGCAGGAGACAGTCCAACAATTGAATTATTAATAACAAAAAACCCCCCTAACATTAGATTCAAGTTCATTAAGTTAAAATCAATTTGATCAGCATCAAAATGAAACCGAAAAAGACCCCACAGTGATGTATTACTGATGAGTCTTGCAGTATTACAAACAGTTAGTGATGATTCTTATAGTATTATGTTGTTGTTGTTTTTGTTGTTCGTCGATGATGACCATATAGTACCATAAATAAATGTCGTCAGGTTTTCCTGATTCAGATAACAGAACTGGATAGAAATATGCAGACTGCGTACAAGACCAATAATGATCCCACTTTGTCTGTTGAAGTGAAGTTCTTACAATCATGCTGCACTTGCTGGATAGCTGGTAAGATCTGGACTTAATGATACATTGAACAAACGGTTGACATCACTGAATCACAAGAGTGAGGCTAACATCTCAGGCACGAAAGGTAAGGCTGGCTAGCGAAATCGTAGGCAAGCTGACATCTCTGGCTTCCAAGTGACGACTTGACAATCATCTGCCAAGCCTCTGATTTTTTTTTTTAATCTACTCCTGACTCCTTTTTTTCGCCAGCACACGGTGATGGGAACTCCGACATGAAAAACTAGCTCCCGATAGACAAAGCAAACTAAGCCAACCCAAACTGCAACAAACCCAACAAAAAACTAACACTTTCGTTAAGCTAAACTTCTGTGCTACTGTAAACAAATAGCAGAACTATGCTAGTTTACAACTAAGTTACTCAGAATACAAACTACCTGAAAAACAAATGTGCACCTCTAATGTCTACACACAGCAATGCAAGCAGAAATACGTCACAAAATTCTCATGAAGACAATTATCGATTAGAGACGTAGGTTGAGAAATCAACCATGTACTAGAATAACTAGGTCAGGTTACGCCGACATACCAAAACCAAAAGTAACTCTCTTAAATGTAGCACAACACACCAGCACTAAATAGTAAGTGGGACTAGTACGGCGCCACTAAAGCAGAATAGTACTAGTAACAAGGCCGACCAAGGAAAATAACTAAGCTAATGCCAGAAATGCAAGAACAACTATCCTAAAGCAAGAACTATACAACATACCTGCAAGCTGTTCAAGTAAGGCAAAACATGTAAAACTCAGTCAGTCAGTCATTCGCATGTCCCTTGCGGAACTTTGCCTCCCTAACAGGTTTCCTGTAGGCCTCTCAGTTGCAAGCAAGATGCCCTGCTGCCGATGCATCCATTTGCATTTTATCAACGATGTCTTGCAGGCATCTTCGCGTTGTAAAATGTAGAACTAACATAACAAAGATCTGCAACCAATACATTCACAGGCCTAACGTACTACGCAAGCTAATGAGACATAGCACATCAAAACACGTACTTTCCCTTGGGAGAAGAATGTAGATCAAGAACTAAGTCACATATTATAGCTGCATGTTTAAATTTGCATCACACAGTACTATACTTGTGTGTAGGCCAGCAAAACAAAAGCACAGTGAAGAGAACTGTGCTACTTGACCTTCTACGGCGCCAGTTATATGAGGTGTGTCAGCCGAGAACAAAGCACTTTACATCCTATGCCAAACTTTACTCTGAGGTGCAAACTGTGACATCGGAGAGGAAAATATACATGTACAAAGGACAAAAACTTCCCGGCGAGAGATATCCATCGCTATATGGGCACGACAGCAAGAAATCATTCCCTGAAAACACAACACCACTGCTGAAAAAAAATCAGTCTATCCTGAAAGGGCCAAGACTCTAACTAAATGACATCCTACATGAACTGCTAAACTCTTGTCCTGAACGAGGACAATAGAACAGTTGAACACAGAACACTAATCTATGTCCTAACCAGTTCTTTAAAACAAGACCAAGTGGACAAACTTGTCCAAACTTCTCTAACGTACTTCCGTGGCTATACTTAGCTTTTGCTCTATCAAATATGAGTGGTTTTATGCTACAACTTTTCCCACCTGCTCCATTGTCTCGACTTTTGCCCAACACATTCGAGGCAGTTTCTCTTTGGCCTCCTCATCAAGAGCACGCACTCTGTCAATCAAAATGATACTGCCCTAAATCTTCTTATGCCCCATACATTAGAACATATTCTTCTACGGTAGCGCTGCTCCTCAACGGCCTTCACAGCCCCTCAACACTGAAAGGTATACGAGGAAGGAGACAAGACAAGACAAGGTGAGGAAACATCCATACAAAAACAAGAACATGTAAAAAAACAACTGAATCTCTTGAAATGTGAATACTCAGTCCAACGACTGGAGCGAAAGGGAAAAAAACAAAAACAAAAGAATACTTGAAAACGAACTGATCAATGAAGCATTAGAGAATTATTTTGGTCAGGCTATCGTGCGCGAATGGCGCAGTGGCAGGTGTACTCGTGTCGCAAGGTCTCCTGCGCGAGGCGCCACGGTCACCTAGCAAGAACTATCGGTACTTAATGTCCTTCTGGAACTGCGAAAAAAGAAGGTGGCTTGGATTATTAATGCTGATCGCATCGCCATGTTGAGTGTTGACAGGCAAAAGACAAAATGGACAGTGACATCATACCTCCTGAATGCTGCATTAAATGATAGAGCTATTTTTGTCGAACACCTTACTAGATAAAGATAGTGAAATGATCGTTAGAACAAAAAGCAGTTTATTTTAAGCAAAGTATTTTAATAGAAAACCTGAAGGTTAGTCATTGTTTACAATGTCAAAACAAGGCTCTGCGTCTAACAGTTGTTTATGGTTTGGATTATCAATATTGCACTCCAGAAATGTCAGTGGGTGCAAAGTTCCTCCTCCAACATCAGTGTCCTGCGGCTGCTAGTGCACGTCCTGTGTTGGTTAACAAGTCCTCTTGTGTGTCCGGTACGTCTCTCGTTTCTGGCCATGACAGTCTGTACTCCCAGCTCTCTAACTCTGAGAAGCGATGTGGATTCCTCCATGCTGCCTATCTCTCTGAATACGTTAACAATATCAGCTTGATCCAGTGGTTGTTCGTCTAAGATGATGGCAGAGTCAGCCAACCTATCAGCTGTCACGTTTCTCTGGATGCCTGCATGCCAAGGGACATATAATGAAGGTGACTGCGATTTGTTGGTTTCTGTAACAGTTGTTTATAAAGTGAAAACGAGGCTCCGTGTCTACCAGCACATGTAAATGGCATGTCGCAAATTATCCTTCAACGCATCAGCTGGTCACAAACAGTGACAGCTTGTCTTATTCAGGTTGTAAATAATGCTAGGATTCGTTTTATTGTTGACGTTCCAATCGGAAAAATATTTTTTAACTGGCATCTGGAGGCACTGGGTAAAGCTGGGGCGATCATCCCCAACCCAGCGCGTCACAGGTGGCGGATGGTGAAAGTCCTCCAGATATGGAGGATCCCCGTGAATAAGGATTTACTCAAGCAGGCGCGGACCAACTGGCGGTAGACTCAGAGAGCGAGGAGGGGTAGGCTCTACTACTCCTATAAAGTGCCTCATGTGCTCAATGAAGGGAATACCAGGCGGGTAAGAGGCGCCATAAAACCTCTCTCTCCCGCTGCCTCGCGGGTAGGACAGGAAGTCCAAAGGCTAGTGGAAAGTTCGTACACAAACCGACAGAAAGCAACGGGAAACCACTGTTGTAGCTCCCAAGAACAATTATACTTATAATTAATAATAATAAATAACAGAGTAACAGATTTGTCACGAATGACGTTAATGGATGTTCCTCTGGAACACCATCGTACGGTAGGACAGCTCACGAGCCACAGGTGAGGTCAGATCGTCATCAAGCTACTGGTGACAAAAGTAACAAGTTCAAAATAGCAACATGGAATGTGAGAACTTTATTCCAGACGAAAAAACAACATAAGGAAAAGATGATGAAGATGTTGGTAACGATGATAACTAATAGGCAACTTTCAAGAAAGTCTGATATACCTTTATTGTTAGAATTTTGTTTTCCTTGTTTGTTTGAGGTTTTTTTTTTCGCTTTCCTCTCTAAAAGCGTATCATCGGTGTGAGCTTGTTTTCCTTACCTAAAACGCTAGAACCGCTCTGCTTTCTAAACCATTAAATCATGATATTGTTGTTCTTTCGATGACGGCCAGAGATGTAGGAGGAAAATGGAAACAAGATATAAGGAATTCTTAATTATAAAGTAATTCAGCAAAAGAAAATTCAAAGAGAAAGAAATAAAAGCATAGGTGTAAGGCGGGAGAGAAGAACAAGTGGATACAGAAGAAACAATTGTAATGAAATACAGAGGGTGACTAGATGTACCATGGCCTTGTAAGTAATGATTATTGTTGTTGTTGTTATTATTATTATTATTACTATTATTAATGAATATGATCATGAAAAAAATACTGGAAACAAAATAGTAACATCCAATAGCGACAGAGAAAAGTAGGTAGCAAAAGGAAGAGAAAAGTATAAAACTTCCATGACACTAGAACAAGACGCGGACAAAAGTAAACAGCGGAAACAGTGAATAGAAAAAGACGAGAATGAATGAATCTGACATATATGTAATTCAAAGTACTGACGCCAGAAAGTAGGATTGTCCAGTGATAACAAAGCCGTGACTGGACGTTGACACGTGTAAACAAAATAGGAAAAAAGACGAATAGAAAAGGCAGACACAATGAAAAATCCAAGGACACGATAAAACCTCCGACAAGAAAGAGCAAGATAATGACTTAGGTAAATAACAATTGTATAGACGAGATCTGCACGCGTTAGGACACTGTTGCGCACGGTTTTTAAATAAAGGAGTGACCAACTCGGCCAGCTGACCACTTAAATATTTAGAGGCGTGGCCTTTTAGACAATTGACTTACGAGAAATAAGTCACTGGGCAGTTTGAATGACGGACAGTCAGAACGTTCACGGGAACTAGTGGACATTTGAAGGATGAAGCCAAAATGCTTATTGGTTAATCCATCAAGCTGGACTTGAAGATAAAAAGGCGAGGGGAGAAGAACGGAAGTACAGGAGAGGACGAAGAAGTACGGAAGTACAGGAGAGAAGAGACAGAGAAGGGAACCCGAAGACAGAAGAACAGACCATCTAGGACGAAGAAGAAGTAGAGGAGAGAGGAGACAGAGAAGGGAGCCCGAAGACAGAAGAGCAAACCATCTAGGACGAAGAAGAAGTAGAGGAGTGAGGAGACAGAGAAAGGAGCCCGAAGATGGAAGAACAGACAATCTAGGACGAAGAAGTACGGAAGTAGAAGAGAGAGGAGACCGAGGAGGAAGATAGTCAGAACACCGGCCGTCCTGCCAGTAGCGACTGACCACAATCGCAAGAAGGATGGTCAGTGCACGTGGACAGTCATGAGTGAGGAAAGAAGGTCCGACCAGAACAGCCGAGAAGCCATCAGATGAGAGATAAGAACAGAAGTACAGACAAGAGGCAAACAGACTTTGTTCGTTAGTGCACTGCGATAGAGAGACAGCAGAGGAAGTCCATCGAGAAGAAATCAGAAGACAGGCAAGAGAAGAAAGAGGACGAGACAATATAAAATCAGAAGTAGCGTTAGATGGAAGATGGTTTTCAAGTGATTCCAGTGATTAAGAAAAAGTGATACTTTTGAAACTTTGAGTACAGTGATTTTAGACGAGAAATACTTGACCACGTGTTGCAGATGTGATATAGTACTGAGATAGGAAATGTTCTCGTATCAAGTGTAGAATATTGTGAAGTTGAAAACATTGAGAAGTGCGGCATATAGAATAAGATAGTTTGATATTGTGAACAAATGATTAAGTGATTCAAATCCAAGGGATGTTATCAACAATACAACTTGAATTTATTTGTCAAGATTCCATAATGAAGTGAACAGTTCATCGGACTTCCTCTGAATAGTGAAGTGATAAATGTTTGTTAAACCTAATCTAAACAACAGAAATCTGGATGTGTGTGAAGATAAAGTCGGCATTAATCAAGAATACCTTTTTTATTCAGAAATATATCATTCACAATCTACAATATTATACAGAATACAACAGAGTTTCTAGAGTAACTGGAAAATACGCCCCAGAAAAATCTCCATGAGCGAGTACTGGACCATAGAACGAAGCTCAATCAAGCCATACCTCTCCACCCACTACCACAAAAACACCCGCACATACGTCAAAGCGTAATCTATGCAAATCAATATCCGCCTTCCAATCGAATGAAGTCTTCATCTGCTAATCAACAAACTAGTTTCAGTTATTCCATGGTTTAGTGTCAGATAATGAGTAGAAGAGAGACAAATGGAAATCACCATGTTTCTATTTATATCCGGGAACTGGCTGTATAAAGAACTGAACCATAACATCTTTCATTATGTTTCTTGTTTCATGTGCCTAACTAAGTCATAAAGAAGACAATTTGAAGTGTGCAGCGTAAGAAGATATTACAGATTTTATAAGTGTTGTTTATCAGACTGACATATTCTGCTTCTAAAAAAACTGTCTGGCGGCTCAATACTACGATGAACTTGTGGATTTATTTCACTGGTTTTACTCCTGTATATCATATAGTTGCGAGGAAGTAAGTAGTGCATTGTGAGCATTTTAATCCATCCATCCATTCATCTATCCATCCATCCATCCATCTTATCCATCCATCCATCCATCCATTCATCTATCCATCCATCCATCCATCCATCCATCCATCCATCCATCCATCAGTCCACTCACCTATCTGTCTGCCTATCTACATACCAACCTACCTAGGTACATACCTACCTAGCTACCTACATGCATATCTATCTATCTATCTATCTATCTATCTATCTATCTATCTATCTATCTATCTATCTATCTATCTATCTATCTATCTATCTATCTATCTATCTATCTATCTATCTATCTATCTATGTGTCACTCTGTCCATTTATCTGTCTACTCACCTACCCTTTTACCTACCTACCTATCTGTTTACTAACATAACCATTTGTCTGCCTCTCTGTTTATCTGTCTGCTCGTCTTCTTGCTGTTTGTTTTTCTATCTGTCTATCTTTAGACTGTTTTGTCTCACTTACCTACATGCATCTTCATAACTCAGAAAGTACAGAAGTTTGATGAAAAGTTTGTTATTTTTTATATCAACAGGTGTGTAGCTCTAGTTAAACTATGTCCAGCTACACATATCGTTCCTGCTGTCTCTCAGAGCCAAATCGAACCTCGAATATCGAGCCTTCGCCAAGCCGGATCAGCTCTAAGACAGATGGGGGACATGTACGACCAATATAAGAAAACTCAAAAAAGTCGCAGTGATCTAATGGACAGACTTAATCACTTGTGGAGAAATGTTCTTTTGTGTTATTATACGTGTATGCTCATCGGAGTGGTTTTGTGACAAAATCTGAGAGAACAAGTGTCTGTATTTACTTCTTACATCCTTCACATGCCGCTAAACGTCACATAGGGCTCGCATTGCACTTCGCCAAGATTTCCTCTCCTCGGCGAGTTTTTCATTCTCATCAAGGGATGTTATGCCCAGAGAGCTGGCCTCTATTAACAATGTCCTCTTTAGAGTTTCACTTGGTCGATCTCTTTTTCTTCGGCCGGTTGTGTTCCACCTGATATCGTGTATTCTGATTGTTTCTTCTCATCACATGATCGACATATGTCCATCTTCTTTTTTTTAATTACTCATGAGACAATTTTTTGTCTGCTCATCTACCTTATCTATGTGTTGTTCTTGAATTCGTTTCACTTTATAGCGAGTATTTTATTTAGGCTTTTGTTTTCGAAAGAGTCTAATTTGTTGTCTATTTCTTTATTTGTTTTCCAGCTTTCACATGCATAAATAAGGGCAGATACTACATTTGACCTGAATAATCTTCATTTACGTGACAAGATAAAAATCCCGGCCTAGCCATTCATTCATTGATTCATTCATTAGCATGTCCCATGTGGACTTTTAAAATCCCTAAGAGTTCTCTTGAAGGCCTCTCGGTTGTGAGTAAGATGCCCTGCTGCTGATGGGTCCATTTCCAATTCAATAACAGTGACCTGATGCCATCTTCGCCTTGGTCTTTCTCTAGAAGGCATAGCCATATATATGACATTAATAGTCCTCTATCGCATAAAAAATGCAAAACCTGGCCGCTGAATCATAACCTATCATATACAAGATGTGAATCATGACCTATCATATATGAATCATGATCATATATAATATACAATATGTGAATCAATATCTATCCATATGCAAGATGTAAATCGAGGTCTAACACGTAAGAAGTTATGAAACTTGGTTAGACAGTAATCTGATGTTCTTGCTTGTTTAAGTACAACGGAAAGTTGAAACTTACCTTATTAACAGGCTCCATCAAGGTCACTGTATGCATCATGGAACATTTAACTTTTGTATTCTCAGGAAGTGACATAAAGACTCACTATCCACAGACTGGGAAGTTAACCCACTGTGCACAGAATGAGAAGTTAACAACCCAATGTTCACAAATTGGGAATTTAAAAATCGACTGTTCACAAAATTTAAAGTTATCAACCCACTTTTCATATGAGAAATGAACAGCCCACTGTTAACAAAATTGGAAGTTAACACACTATTGTTCACAGAATGATAACATAACATCCCACTTTTCACAGAATAAGAAGTTAACAGCCACTGTTCACAGAATGAGAAGTTAACAAAGGTGAAGCTTTATTCGAAGAAAGTTAATACTACTAATAAATTTTTCGACTATTTTCGCTTCTAAGTTGGTTAAATCCGTGATACGAGACCTTCGGTTACGCATGACCAATTGTATAATGACTATGTTGACTATTCTTCAAGGGGACATAACTGTAAGCAAAGATATTTTAACTCTTTGATATCAATTTTCTTTCATTATGAACACATCTTCCTGTTCACTTTAATTTATTTATTCGTATACATTATTTTGTTTCGTTTATAATTCGTTTATTCATACTTTTTCTTTGCTGTGTAAAAATAATAAACTATTATTGAGTATCAGTAGTCTGAATGGATTGTGTTTTCTGTAAAAGTGGTAGCTTGTCTTAGAAAACTACACAACAATACTGTTGAGGTCATGATCATCGCAGCTACATATTTACCTGGCACGGAAGATACCATTATCAACATGGTGGTTCTTCCTTCCAGGCTAAGAAGATTTTAATCTAAACAACCTGTCACCATCGCGAGGTGGGACACTTTTCCAGCAGCACCATTGAGGGTGTATAAAACACATTCTGCTACCATTAGATGCAGACCACACAGGGACGCAGTACTAACCTTTGAGGATACACTGTTTTATACAGAAAAATGTATCTTATCTGAGGCACAAAGTGGCATAGCTCTGGCTATGCTCATAGCGGTATCACCTGGTATTAACTCTTTAGCGATTAATTAATATGCTCTGCCATAACACATTTGAAGGAGAAATTTTTAAGGAGAAAATAAACGTGAAGAATAGATTAACCATAGACAAAATATTTTATATACGTCAAAGAGAAGAAATGTACTGGGGATATGGAAAAGAAGAACATAATATCTTCATTGACTTCAAGAAAGCCTATGACAGCATAGAAATGAGCAGGTTATGGAAAATTATGAAATAATTTGAGATACCTAAAAAATCAATCAATCTGACCTGAATATGTACGGATGATGCACAAAATATAATAATATATAAAGGAAGAAAGTCAAAACCATTGTATATAACAACTGATTTAAAATAAGGTGATATATTATCTCCAGTACCGTTTTACCTAGTATTAGAACAGGTAATCAGAAAAGCGAAAGAAGAGAGCAGTATAGAAGAACAAGCTAAAATACTAGGACACGCTGATGATGTCGACCTGGTGGGGGAAACTATGCAAGAAGTCATCAATATCTGCATACACCTGAGAGATGTAGTATTAAAAGTTAGCTTGACCATTAACCAAAATAAGACAGAGCATATGAAGATATCAAGAGACCAGAGACAGAATAATCCAGATTACATAGTTGGAAAGATGATTATTAAGAAAGCATAAACATACAAATATCTAGCCACAACCTTCAACAGAAGCAACACAGTAAGCGAGGATATTAAAAGCAGAGTACAGATAGGGAATAAAATATACTTTGCCTTGCAACACCTGTTAAGATTAAAAATCCTGTCCCAAAACACCAAAATAAGAATCTACAAAACTATAATAAGACCAGCCCTGATGTATGGATCAGAAACGTGGAGTACAACAAAAAAAAAGATGAACAACAATTGCAGATCTTTGAGAAAAGATCCTAAGAAGAATCTTTGGGCCAATAAAGGATACCAACAGTGGAGAATGGAGAGCTAGAAAGAACACTGAACTGAACAGCTTATTTAAATACCAACGAATTATAAATGTCTTGAAACAGAGCAGGCTTCGCTGGCTGGGGCGTGTAGAAAGAATGGAAGATAACAGACAAACAAAAATGATGTATGCACAAGAGATAAAGGAAACAAGACCAAGGGTTAGACCAAGACAGATATGGAAAGACAACAGAGAAGAAGATGTAAACGAAATTGGTGTCAACAAAGTTGAGAGAAAAGATTAGGAATAGGAATTCATGCGAACTTTATCTGTAGCAATGAGCCTTAATGGCTTGGCAATCTGAAGAAGAAGAAGATTACTATATAATTTAAAAACCTGGGTTGAATTAAAAATGTGCTAATATCCATTTTATTTAGACTTTGGCTAAATATGGCAGAGGCGTGCAAGATTTTACCTACACTGTCAGTGATATTTGGGAGCGAAAGACTCAAGTTCAGATTGTCAGTGATGTTATTCAGATATCACCAATGTTCTTCAGATATTGATGATGTTATTTAAGATGTCAGCAATATTCTTAAGATATCAGCAATGTTCATAAGATGTCAGCAATTTTCATCAGATATCAGCAGTGTTCTTATGATGTCAGCAATGTTCTTAGGATATTAGTAATGTTCTTAAGATATCAATAATGTTCTTAAGATGTCAGCAATGTTCTTAAGATATTAGTAATGTTCTTAAGATATCAATAATGTTCTTAAGATGTCAGCAATGTTCTTAATATATTTGTAATGTTCTTAAGATATCAATGTTCTTCGGATGTCAGCAATGTTCTTAAGATGTCAGCAGTGTTCTTCAGATATTAGTAATGTGCATCAGATGTCAGCAATATTCTTCTGATGTCAGCAATGTTCTCAAGATGTCAGCAGTGTACTTTAGATGTCAGAAATGTACATCAAATGTCAGAAAAAAATCCATTGTCAGTAATATTCATCAGATGTTACTATATTCCTAAGATGTCACTAAGTTCATCAGGTGTCAGTAATGTTCGTCAGATGCCACTATGTTAATTTTACGTCAGTAATGTTTATCAGATGTCACTATGTTCATCAGATGTCAGTAATATTGATCAGATGTCACTAAGTTCCTCAGGTGTCAGTAATGTTCGTCAGATGCCACTATGTTCCTCATACGTCAGTAATGTTTATCAGATGTCACTATGTTCTTCGTGATGTTCATCTATTGCCTATAAGTCTATCATATGTCATTAATGTTCATCAGATGTCATAATGTCCATCAGATGTCAGTAGCGCTCATATGATGTCAGTATAGTCCTCAGATGTCAGTATGTTCATCATATGGTATGTTCCTGAGATGTCCTTAATATTCCTCAAATGTGAGTAATATTCTTCAGATGTCAGTAAAATGTTTTCACTTAACTATACTTTTATTTATATCGTGTCTTGTCCTGTCTTGTCTTGTCCTGTCTTGTCTTGTCATTAATGTGCCAGGCTGGGAGAATGATGTTTTATGTAATTACTGAACGTGTGGGCGATAGTGAAACGTAACAGGTCTGTTATCTCACCTTTGTTATTTCAGTTTTGTTATTTCACCTTTGTTATTTCAGTTTTGTTATTTCACCTTTGTTATTTGACCTTTGTTATTTCAGTTTTATTATTTCACTTTTGTCATTTCAGTTTTGTTATTTCACCTTTGTTATTTCAGTTTTGTTATTTCACCTTTATTATATCAGTTTTGTTATTTCACCTTTTTTTTACTTTATTTCACCTCTATTATTTCAGTTTTAATCATATTTGTTATATTGAAAATATACTTCTACCATCAGATGTAAGATGTCTTTAGATGAGAGATAGTTCTGTGATATAAGGGCAGAATATCAAACGGGCCTATTCCTCACCATTTGCAAATTAAGTTCAGTCAATCAGATATCTTTCTTGTCTTGTCTTGTTTTTTCTTGTCTTGTTTTGTCTTATCTTGTCTTTTCTTATGCCCATTCTCATACCATTCATTGTTGAGGGGTCAAATAGAGTGCCTTGATAGGTATCGGCGATTTGCTTCATATAATGGGTTTTTTAAAGTCTCTGTAACTTCATTCAAGAAACTTCTATCTTAATGTAAAGAAAACTAAACTGATGACAACTGACAAAACAAATAAGGCAGCTGAAATAAGTATCAGTGAGGAAAAACTGGAAGAAGTGGAGAGTTTTGAATATCTTGGATCACTGCTAATTAATAAAGGAAATACAATGAGAGAAATTAAAAGGAGGACATCTATCGCTCTTCAAAAAGTAAAACTACTAAAGAATCTGTGGAGATGAATAGACAGAACTACAAAAATAAGATTTTTAAGGGCATGCATCTTTCCCATCGCAACATATGCCTGTGAGACTTGGACACTTAACAAAACAGCTGAGAAACACATAAATGCCTTTGAATGTAAATGCTACAGAAGAGTTCTTCAGATATCAAGGACACAAAAATATAACAAATATATCCATACACAAGAAGTTAATATTGAAGAAGGTTGGCTAGTAAAGAAGATTAAACAGATAAAACACATAATTTTGGACACATTAAACGTCATGACAATTTAAAGAAGACAGTCTTGGAAGGGTACATAACGAGAAAAAAGAAAAATAGGATGAACAAGGCGAAGATGGCTGCTAGACATCTTTGATAGTCTACAAATGGATGCTTTAGCAACAGGGCATCTTGCTTACAACCGAGAGGCCTACAGGAGAGCTGTTAGGAAGGCAAAGTTCCGCAAGAGACGTGCAAATGACTGACTGACTGTAACTTCATTCCTCCATCTCTTGCGTTGGTGGCCTTTTCCTCTGTTATCTACACATCTTAGTGTGAGTGTTTTCTGTGCTATACTGTCTGGTGGTAACCCTGTAACATGGCCAAACCATTTGACTAACTGCTTTTGGATATAGTGTAATACTGGTGTTATTCCAACCTTTGCCCTGATGGTGTCATTTCTTATTTGGTCTCTTCTTGTCACATTTAGCATTATATCTTAAACATCTCATTTCTATCCTGATGATTTTTCTTTTGTTCTCGACTGTTAGTGTCCATCTATGGCAATGGTAGCATAGTTGCGACACAGTTTTTTTTTTCAGTAAAAGTGTCATTTGTCCAACGATCTCATTTGATTTATTTCATCTGTTTCCAGTTTTGGCACTTTTTGTCAGACGATAATACTGTAATCTCTAAGTTTTTGAAAATCTTCTCTTGTTTCAAAGGCTGGTTGTTCATGAAGACTTTTGTTGGGATTTCTTCTCTCGTCAAGGTCATGACATTCGTTTTTTTTAGCACTAATTTTCATGTTGTAGGTTTTACATACCATAGCTCAGGTTTCAATTTTCCTGCTGCTGGTCTTTCTCTGATGTGGCTGTGTTAATTAAATGAGTTTCCAATTTCTAGTTTTAAACTTAACATATCCAGGCTTTTATGGCTATGTCGGAGATGATAACGTTTTGCTGGTGATAGTGGCACAGATAGTTC
This sequence comes from Achatina immaculata, assembly GCA_009760885.1. Classification (NCBI taxonomy): domain Eukaryota; kingdom Metazoa; phylum Mollusca; class Gastropoda; order Stylommatophora; family Achatinidae; genus Lissachatina; species Lissachatina immaculata. The sequence continues at coordinate 21,612,722 of CM019698.1, forward strand.
TGGCACTAATCTACGTTTGATACAGTTTTGTTGGTCATTAAGATTACTAACGAAGAATATATGAGAGGAGAAGGGAAAACAAAAAATATTTTGTCAAAAATACGAGAAAGACAATGTAATTTCAAAGGTAATGCAATGAGAAGAGTTGGCAATGAAAATATTGTAACAACAGGAAAAATAGGGCACAGAAGAACCAAGGGGAAGACGGAGAGAAATGATATGGAAACGTTTGACGAGATGGTGCGAGAGAGGTCACAAACTGAACTGATGGCCTGCATGAAGGATTGTAGTGCATGGAGAAACATAATAGCCAGCGCCAGTCGGCACGGCACCTGATGGTGATGATGATGATGATGATGATGATGATGATGATTGCTAGTTATTGGATATAACGGCAGGACTGTGTACTTCGTTTCCATTTGTGTTTTTTTTTTCCTGAGCTGTAGACTCTGTTTTAATACATTTTGGTTTTCTTTCTTGGAAATATAGAACTCGCTGTCCGAAACACTGTATTTATTAGAAGAACTTATTTGCATTAATTAGAAGAATAACATCATCTCTGAAGAGGGGGCATTGAAAATATTATAACAAGAGGAAAAATAGAAGGAAGAAGATCAAGAGGAAGACCAAGAGAAATGATACTGGACAGTCTGACGGGATGGTGTGAGAGGAGATCACCAACTGAACTGATGGCCTGCATGAAGGATCGTGTACTCTGGAGAAGCATAATAGCCAACGCCAGTCGGCACGGCACCTGATGATGATGATGATGATGATGATGAAGAGTCTCTGTTTGCTTGCAGTAGGAGACTGTCCAACAATTAAATTATTAATAACAGAACCAAAAAAAAAACACCCACAAAACTTAACATTAGTTTCTTGTTCATGAAGTTAAAAGCGATATGATCACAATAACAAAGAAACTGAAAAAAAACCACACACACAGTGATGTATTACTGGTGAGTCTTACAGTATTACAAAAAGTGATGAGTCTTATATGTCGTCAGGTTTACCTGATTCAGATAACAGAACTGGACAGAAAGATCCAGATTGCGTACACGATCAATAATGAAGTCGCGTTGTTTGTTGAAGTTTAGTTGTTAATCTTGATGAAGTCAAAAGAACTGCTAGCTCTAATTGTAATCTTAAGTTTTGCAGTTGGATAACGTTCAGTATTCTGAGAATGTGAGTAGTAGTAGTTGTAGTAGTACTTGTAGTAGTACTTGTTGTAGTAGCAGTTGTTGAAGTAGTAGTTATAGTATTAATACTAGTAGCAATTGTAGTAATAGCAGTAGCAGCAGCAACAGTAATATTAGTAGTAGTAGTAGTAGTAGTAGTAATAGTAGTATAGTAGTAGTAGTAGTAGTTGTTGTTGTAGTAGTAGCAGTACCAGTAGCAATATACTACTTTTGTTACTACTAAAGCAACTGTTGTAAAAAGAGTAAAACCATTGTTAGTTTATTTACAGCACAGTAGTGCACGTCGCTGTACCAGTAGTGGTGGCGGTGATTGTAGTAGTCGAAAGAAAATTTCACGTAGCAACAAGACAAAGGAAGCACTTAGGCGTAGGTAGTAGGACCAAAAGAATTTAACGGAAATATCTTTCTGGCTGAATATAAGAACTTGTACTGTCTTGCCTGATCAGGGCTGGCAAGGAAGGCTGTCCGATTTGGCGATCAGCGAATCGTAGCTGACATGCTGGCTTCAGGGTTGGCAAACCATAGCTGACACACTGGCCTCAGGGTTGGCGAACCATAGCTGACACACTGGCCTTAAAATTGGCAAACCATATCTGACATGCTGGCCTCAGGGTTTGGCGAACCATAGCTGACACACTGACCTTAGGGTTGGCGAACCATAGCTGACATGCTGGCCTCAGGGTTGGTGTACCATAGCTGACACACTGACCTTAAGGTTGGCAAACAATAGCTGACACACTGGCATCAAGGTTGGCGAACCATAGCTGATATGCTGGCAACAGGGTTGGCAAATTATAGCTGACACACTGGCCTCATGGTTGGCGAACCATACCTGACACACTGGCCTCAGGGTTGGCAAATCATAGCTGACACATTTGTCTTAGGGTTGGCGAACCATAGCTGACACAATTGCCTCAGGGTTGGCAAATCATAGCTGACACACTGGCCTCAGGGTTGGAGAACCATATCTGACACACTGGCCTTAGGGTTGGCAAACAATAGCTGACATGCTGACCTGAGGGTTGGCGAACCATAGCTGACACACTTTCCTTAGGGTTGGCGAACCATAGCTGACATGCTGGCCTCAGGGTTGGAAAACCATAGTTAACACACTGGCCTTAGGGGTGGCACATCATAGCTGACACACTGGCCTCAGGATTGGCGAACCATAGCTGACACACTGGCCTTAGGGGTGGCAAACCATAGCTGATACACTGGCCTCAGGGTTGGCAAACCATAGCTGACACACTGGCCTCAGGGTTGGAAAACCATAGCTGACACACTGGCCTTAAAATTGGCAAACCATAGCTGACATGCTGGCCTCAGGGTTTGGCAAACCAATGCTGATATGCTGGCCTCAGAGTTGGCGAACCATAGCTGACATGCTGGCCTCAGGGTTGGCGAACCATAGCTGACATACTGGCCTCACGGTTGGCGAAACATAGCTAACCTAGTCCCTATTTCACCTATCTGAATCCCCAGTAGTAGGTCAAGGCTGACTAACGGGGCAGGGATGGCCATAATCCCCATGGTGGTGTACTCTGCTAAAAAATAAGATAATAAAAAGCACAACTTATCCTATGCATCTTTAGCTGCAATCAGGGACTTAAAAAATAGCAGCTATTAATCCCATAAAAAACCGACATAGCGCTGTACCTCAAAGCCTTCACAGCGTCGACTACAAAGAACACTAGCTCGCAGTTTTATGGAGGTTGAAGTCAAGACGAGACGAGATCAGAAAGTATCCTGCAAGTTTCATAATATGTAGGACGTCAGTTGCGTATACTGATACGTGCGCAAATATAAGCGCCCTAGATGTTAGCAAAGGGAATTCCCGTTTGGTGGCAAGGTGGGAAAACCCAGAACATTAATGTGATAGTATTTTCTAGATCTTTCTTGTACGAAATCTTGCCCAGTTTTGGATGTAGAATTTGTTGTCTCTGTGAATGAGGAAGACATACAGGGATAGAAGTGCTTTGAGGAGTGTTAGAAAATGAAAAAGCTGGTAAAAGTAGATCTCTTTGATTAGTCAGTTATTCTGCAGTATTTGTGCTCGCTGCTTCTCATTCTTTCTAAATTGACTGTTTGTAGAAAGCCTTATTTTCAGCGGTTCTCAAAATATGTTATTTTGTGAACCACTGAAGAAGAAGCAGTTAACATGACCTAACCTGGTTTTAGACAAGGAAAAGAAATAGGACATCAATATATTCAGTATAAGACTAATAATAGAGAAATGCAGAAAATATATTGTGAGTCTATATCTTTTATAGACTATTCAAAGGCATTTGACTGTGTACAACACTATAAGCTTTGTGAAATAATGGGGAAAAAAATGAAAAGTGATACAGGTAATATCACTGCTGTATCTAGACCAACAGGCAGCAGGAAGAATAAATGGTGAAACAACAACTTGGTTTGGCATAAAACAAGGGGTCCGTCAGGGATGCATATTGTCACCTTACTTATTTAACTTGTATACTGAAAATATAATGATTAATGTTAGAGAAGATGTAGACAAAGAATATTTCGATGTCATAACGATTGGAGGTTATGAAATACCAGAGATTAAATACGCTGATGTCACAGTATTACTGTCGATAATACAAAAATAGAATGGGACAACTCATTATGGCAATCCATAAGAATAGTGAAGAGCAAAACCTCTATCTTAATGCGAAAAAACTAAATTGATGATAACTGAAAAATAAATAAACCTCATGAAATATGTATCAATGAAGAAAAATTAGATTATGTAGATAATTTGAATATCTTAGATCATTACTAACTACTAATGGAGATAGAATGATGGAAATTAAAAAGAGGACATCTATCGCTCTTCAAAAAGTAAAACTAATAAAGAACCTGTAAAGAGGAACAGACAGAACTATAAAAACAACATTTTTAAGGGCATGCATCTTTCCCATCACAACGTATGCCTGCGAGACCAAGACAGTTAACAAAACAGCTGAGACACGCATAAATGCCTTTGAATATAAATGCTACAAAGGACTTCTTCAGATATCATGGACACAAAAGGAACAAATAGATCCATACTAGAAGTACTTAGTACTGAAGAATGTTGATTAGTAAAAAGGATTAAACAAAGAAAACTTAAATATTTTTGACACATTAAACTCTTTGATAACTTAGAGAAGACCATCTTGGAGGGTATACAATGGGAAAAAGATAGACTTGAAGACCAAGGTGAAAATGGCTACAAGACATCGTTGATAATCTGCAAATGGATGCATCAGCAGCAATAAATCTTGCTTACAACCGAGAGGCCTACAAGAGAGCTGTTAGTAAGGCAAAGTTCTGCAAGGGACATGCATATGACTGGCTGACTGATTGAACCACTGAAGTGAAGGATTGTTCACATGGCTCAAGTTGCTCAGTCAGTTTTTCGCTATTGCTCGCACAAATGAACTACAGTACAATTTCTCTTAACCGGCAACAACGGGATTTCACTGATTCCAGGATGTTGCAGGATAATTGAATACATATTTCGAGAACTTATCTGTTCGGGATTTTTGAACGACAGCTGTACTAATTGAAGCATTCGAAATTTGTTGGTTGTGTTTTTTTTATCTACCGGTCTTTATTTTTATAAAACTAGTGGGTTTTTTTAAATTGAAAAAGACAACATACATAATTTTATATTCACTAAATCAAATTTAAACAGCTTTGAAAAGTTACAATACGTGTTACATATGAAAGCTGTTGTTAACTTATTAGTAAGACGACATAACATTACTTGGAATATCTGCCTTTATTAATGTGACGACATAACTTGGAATGTCCGCCTGTATTATTGTGACGACATAACGTTACTTGGAATGTCTGCCTGTATTATTGTGACGACATAACGTTACTTGGAATGTCTGCCTGTATTATTGTGACGACATAACGTTACTTGGAATGTCTCCCTGTATTATTGTGACGACATAACATTGCTTGGAATGTCTGCCTGTATTATTGTGACGACATAACGTTACTTGGAATGTCTGCCTGTATTAATATGAAGACATAGCTTGGAATGTCTGCCTGTATTAGTGTTACGACATAACTTGAAATGTCTGCCTGTATTAGTGTTACGACATAACTTGGAATGTCTGCCTGCTTACAGGATTGTCGCCGGAGCTTTAAAATTCATTGTTTAAACAGTGAATTTTAAAGCTACGGCGACAATACTGTAAGCAGGCAGACATTCCAAGTTATGTTATGTCGTCACATTAATACAAGCAGACATTCCAAGTTATGTTGTGTCCTCACACTAGTGGAAACAGACATTCCAAGTTATTTCGTCACACTAATAGAGCCAGACATTTCAAGTTATGTCACCATACTAATACTGGCAGGCAATCCAAGTTATGTTATGTCGTCACACTAATACAGGAAGCCATTTCAAGTTATGTCGTCACACTAATAGAGCAGGCATCCAAGGTATGTCTTCATACTAATACAGGCAGACATTCCAAGTTATATCTTCATACTAATACTGACAGACAATTCAAGTTATGTTATGTCGTCACACTAATAGAGGCAGACATTCCAAGCTATATCTTCATACTAATACTGACAGACAATTCAAGTTATCTTATGTCGTCACACTAATTCAGGCAGACATTCCAAGTTATGTTATGTCGTCACACTAATACAAGCAGACATTACAAGCTATGTTATGTCGTCACAATAATACAGGCAGACATTACAAGCTATGTTATGTCGTCACAATAATACAAGCAGACATTACAAGCTATATTATGTCGTCACAATAATACAGGCGAACGTTCCAAGTAATTTTATGTCGTCACATTAATAAGTTCACAACAGCTTTCATGTACTGTAACGTTTTATTGTACTTTTCACGTATTGTAACTTTTCAAAGCTGTTTCAATTTGATTTAGTGAAATATAAAATTATGTATGTTGTCTTTTTTTATTTAAAAAACCCACGAGTTTTATAAAAATAAAGACCAGTAAATAAAAAAAACACAACCAACAAACTTCGAATGCTTCAATTAGTACAGCTGTCGTTCAAAAATCCCGAACAGATAAGTTCTCGAAATATATATTCAATTATCCGGCAACATCCTGGAATCGGTGAAATCCCGTTGTTGCCGGTTAAGAGAAATTGTACTGTAGTTCATTTGTGCGAGCAATAGCGAAAAACTGACTGAGCAACTTGAGCCATGTGAACAATCCTTCACTTCAGTGGTTCAATCAGTCAGTCAGTCATATGCATGTCCCTTGCAGAACTTTGCTCCCTAACAGATCTCCTGTAGGCCTCTCGGTTGTAAGCAAGATTGTAAGTAAGGCCTGCTGCTGATGCATCCATGTGCAGATTATCAACGATGTCTTGTAGCCATTTTCACCTTGGTCTTCCTCTCTTTCTTTTTTCCAATTATGTACTTTCCAAAGACGGTTTTCTCTAAAATATCATAGAGTTTAATGTATTCAAAATAATAGGTTTTCTTTGTTTCCTTTTTACTAACCAACCTTCTTCAGTATTAAGTACTTGTGTCCATGATATTTGAAGAAGTCTTTTGTAGCATTTACACTCAAAGGCATGTATGTGTTTCTCAGCTGTTTTGCTAAATGCCCAGGTCTCGCAGGCATATGTTGCGATGGAAAAGATGCACTCCCTTAATTATAAGATTATAACTCTGTCTGCTACTCTCCACAGCTTCTTTATTAGTTTTACTTTCTGAAGAGCGAAAGATGTCCTCCTCTTAATTTTCCTCATTCAATCTGCATTAATGGTTAGTAATGATCTAAAATATTCAAAACTCTCTTCTTCTTCCTGTTTTTCCTCATGGATACATATTTCATCTGGTTTTTTTTTTTCAGTTATAATCAATTTAGTTTTCTTCGCATTAAGATAGAGGTTTTGCTCTTCGCTGTTTTTATGGAGTGGCATAATGAGTTGTCCTATTTAATGTTTGTATTATGGAAGGAAATACTGTATCATCAGCATATCTAGTCTCTGGTATTTCATAACCTCCAATTGTTATGACATCGAAATATTCTTTGTCTACATCGTCTCTAACATTAATCATTATATTTTCAGTATACAAGTTAAAAACAGATAGAAAGAAAAAACAGATAGCCTATCTTCACTGGGTAGCAAAATAGGACTTGAAATTAACAAGGACAAAACAAAAATAATGAAAATTCCCATCAATCAAAATGGAAAAATACACATAGAAGGGACAGATATAGAAGAAGTCAATCAATTTGCATACCTTGGCAGCTACATAGACCAGGATGGTGACACTAGAAAGGAAGTTAGGATCAGAATTGCAAAAGCAGCATCAATCTTCAAGAATCTTGAGAACATATGGAATTCAAAAGTTAAAAGCACAAAAACCAAGTTAAGACTATTCAATTCAAATGTAATATCCACCCTCATTTATGCATGCGAAAGCTGAAAACAACTAAAGAAATAGAAAAGAAATTAGACTCTTTTGAAAACAAATGCCTAAGGAAAATACTCGGCATCAAGTGGAATGAATTCAAGAACAATGCAGAGATAAGACAGATGACTGAACAACAACCAGTCTCACAGGTGATCAGGAAAAGGAGATGGACATATGTTGGCCACTTGATGAGAAGAAATGAGCAGAGAATCCCAAAACAAGCTATCAAGTGGAACACAACAGGCCGAAGAAAAAGGGGTAGACCGCGTGAAACTCTGAAGAGAACATTATTAAGAGAGGCCAAGTTAACAGGCATAAAATCCTTTGTTGAGGTTGAAAGACTCGCCGAAGACAGGAAAAATTGGCGAACTACTTTGCGAGCCCTATGTGACGTCTAACGGCACGGGAAGGATATAAGATATAAGATAAGATACAAGTTAAATAAGTAGGGTGACAATATGCACCCCTGACGGACCCCTTGTTTTATATCAAACTAAGTTGTTGTTTCACCATTTATTCTTCCTGCTGCCTGTTGGTCTAGATACAGCAGTGATATTACCTGTATCACTTTTCATTTTTTTCCCCATTATTTCACAAAGCTTATAGTGTTGTACACAGTCAAATGCCTTTGAACAGTCTATGAAGGATAAATATAGATTCACATTAAACTCTCTGCATTTTCTTGTTATTAATCTTATACTGAATATATGATATCCTATTTCTTTTCCCTGTCTAAAACCAGCTTTGATTGTATTAACTGCTTCTTCTTCAGTGGTTCACAAAATAACATATTTTGAGAACCGCTGAAAATAAGGCTTTCTACAAACAGTCAATTTAGAAAGAGTGAGAAGCAGCGGGCACAAATACTGCAGAATAACTGACTAATCAAAGAGATCTACTTTTACCAGGTTTTTCATTTTCTAACACTCCTCCAAAGCAGTTCTGTCCTTGTATGTCTTCCTCATTCACAGAGACAACAAATTCAAGATCCAAAACTGGGCAAGATTTCGTACAAGAACGATCTAGAAAATACCATCACATTAATGTTCTGGGTTTTCCCACCTTGCTGACATCTTCTTATCTTATATCTTATATCCTTCCCGTGCCGTTAAACGTCACATAGGGCTCACAAAGTAGTTCGCCAATTTTTCCTGTTCTCGGCGAGTCTTTCAACCTCATCAAAGGATTTTATGCCTGTTAATTTGGCCTCTTTTAACAATGTCCTCTTCAGAGTTTCACGCAGTCTGCGTCTTTTTCTTTGGCCTGTTGTGTTCCACTTGATAGCTTGTTTTGGGATTCTTTGATCATTTCTTCTCATCAAGAGACCAACATATGGCCATCTGCTTTTCCTGATCACCCTTGAGACTGGTTGTTGTTCAGTCATCTGTCTTATCTCTGCATTGTTCTTGAATTCATTCCACTTGATGCCGAGTATTTTCCTTAGGCATTTGTTTTCAAAAGAGTCTAAATCCTTTTCTATTTTTTTAGTTGTTTTCCATCTTTGACATGCATAAATGAGGGTGGATATTGCATTCGAATTGAATAGTCTTAACTTGTTTTCTCAACCCTGAAGCCAGCATGTCAGCTACGATTCGCTGATCGCCAAATCGGACAGCCTTCCTTGCCAGCCCTGATGAGGCAAGATAGTACAAGTTCTTATATCCAGCAAGAAAGATATTTCCGTTAAATTCTTTTGGTCCTACTACCTACGCCTAAGTGTTTCCTTTGTCTGGTTGCTACGTGAAATTTTCTTTCGACTACTACAATCACCGCCACCACTACTGGTACAGCGACGTGCACTACTGTGTTATTAATAATACTGTTATTGGCGCAACTAAAACTGATGTTACACTTGGCACAACAACAATTGTACCACTACCAGTAGTAGTAGTAGTAGTAGTAGTAGTAGTAGTAGTAGTAGTAGTAATAGTAGAAGTAGTAATGGTAATAGTAGTAATAGTAATAGTAGTGGTAATAGTGATAGTAGAGGTAATATTAGTAGTAGTAGTGATAGAAGTAGTGGTAGCATTAGTACCAGTGGTAGTAGTACTAATAATACTTTTATTAATTGTAGTAATAGTTGCAGTACTAGTAGTGGTAGTAGTATAGTAGCAGAGATAGTGATTATAGTAGTAGTGATATTAGTGTTGGTAGTAGTAGTAGTATTCATAGTAGTAGTAATGATATAAGTACTAGTAGTGGTAGTTGTAGTAGTGGTAGTAGTGGTAGTAGTAGTGGTAGTAGTAGTAGTAGTAATAGCAGTGGTAGTATTAGTAGTAGAAGTAGTAGTAGTAGTAGTAGCAGTAGTAGTAATAGTAGTAGTAATAGTAGTTGTAGTAGTAGTAGCAGTAGTGACAGTTTCAGTAGTAGTAGAAGTAGTAGTGGTCATGGAAGCAGTTCTAGTAATAGTAGTAGTAGTAGTAGTAGTAGTAGTAGTAGTGGTCATGGAAGCAGTTCTAGTAGTAGTAGTAGTAGTAGTAGTAGTAGTGGTATTGGTAGTAATAGTAGTAATAATGGTGGTGGTGGTAGTAGTAGTAGTAACAGTACTAGTAGAACTTGTAGAACGACTACTAATACTTTTGTCACAACAACAGCAGATGCTACTAATGGTAATGCAACAGTAACGATACTATTCCGATTATTATTCAAAGATAAACAAACGTTACTACATTTATTTTTAAATCCACTGCTATAACTCTTACTACAATTGTTATTACAACTACTATAACAACTGCTATTGCAACTACCACTGCTACTTCCCTTGCTATTACAAGAACTGCTGCTACTGTTGCTACTACTATTATTATTACTACAAGTACTGCAAGTACTACTACTACTACTACTACTACTACTACTACGAACTACCACTACTACTACTACTACAGCTACTACTACTATGTTACTAATAGTACTTTTGCTGCTACTACTGCTGTTACTACAATCGCTACTAGTACTAATACTATAATCACTACTTTAACAACTGCTACTACAACAATTATTACTACATCTACTGCTACACACATGCTCAGAGTACTGAATGTGATACAATACTACTACAACTACTGCTACACACATGCTCAGAGTACTGAATGTGATACAATACTATTACAACTACTGCTACACACATGCTCAGAGTACTGAATGTGATACAATACTACTACAACTACTGCTACACACATGCTCAGAGTACTGAATGTGATACAGTACTACTACAACTACTGCTACACACATGCTCAGAGTACTGAATGTGATACAACTGCGAAACTTAATATTCCAATTAACAGGATTGAGAGTAGGCTCAGTTCGTTGGTACGCTGTTCTCTCGTGGCTAGACGGCTGGTCGTCCTACTGGAGTCCGTGCTCGAATCCCAGGTAAGTCTCTTGTGGTTTTTCTTTCTCTCACGTCTCATTAAACTGCTTTGTCTAAGATTTTTTCGAGGTCTAATCCTACAAAGCTATGTTCTCTTACTTTAAGATTTCAATTAGAGCTAGCAATTCTTTTGACTTCATCAAGATTAACAACTAAACTTCAATAGACACCGCGACTTTATTATTGTCGTGTAGACAGAGACTATGGTTATATCTAAGAAACAGAATCCACCAACACGCAGTATAAAATTAAACGGAACCATTCTAAAGCAAGTGCAGAAATTCAAATACCTTGGAGTAGTAATAACGTCAGATGGGAAATGCAGAACAGAAATTAGGAATAGAATAGGCCAAGCATAGACTGCATTTCAGAGAATGAGAAACATATTAACCAACACATCCTTATCAATGAATGTTAGAAAACGAGTCCTAAAATGCTATATTGAACCTATCTTGTTATATGGAAGTGAATCATGGACAATAGGCAAGTCTGCACAAAAATCATTGGAAGCAGCAGAAATGTGGTTTATTAGAAGAATGTTGCGAATCCCCTGGACAGCAAAAATAATTAATGAAGAATGTATGAGAAGAGCTGGAGAGACAAAAAACCTTGTCAAAAAGATAAGAGAGAGACAATGTACTTTCATAGGACATGCAATGAGAAGAGGGGGCATTGAAAATATTATAACAAGAGGAAAATAGAAGGAAGAAGATCAAGAAGAAGACCAAGAGAAATGATACTGGACAGTCTGACGGGATGGTGTGAGAGGAGATCACCAACAGAGCTGATGGCCTGCATGAAGGATCGGATACTCTGGAGAAGCATAATAGCCAACGCCAGTCGGCACGGCACATGATGATGGTGATGATGTACGTAATCTGGATCTTTCTGTCCAGTTCTGTTATCTGAATCAGGAAAACCTGACGACATATAAGACTCATCACTTTCTATAATACTATAAGAATCATCAGTAATACTTTACTGTGTGGTCTTTTTCGGTTTCATTGTTATTGTGATCACATCGTTTGTAACGTGATGAATTTGAAACTAATGTTAGGTTTTGTGTTTTTTGTTTTGCTATTAACAATTCAAGTGTTGGACTGCCTCCTGTAGCAAGCAGACAGAGGCTCTTCAGAGATGATCTTGTTCTTCTAATTAATGCAGAGAAGTTTTCTTGTAATTAATACAGAGAAGTTCTTCTAATTAATACGAAGAAGTTCTTCTAATTAATACGAAGAAGTTCTTCTAATTAATACAAAGAAGTTCTTCTAATTCATACCAAAAAGTTGTTCTAATTAATACAGAGATTTTGTAATTAATACAGAGAGGTTCTTCTAATTAATACAGAGATCTTCTAATTATTACAAAGAAGTTCTTCTAATTAATATAAAAAGTTCTTCTAATTAATATAAAAAGTTATTCTAATTAATACAGAGGAATTCTTCTAATTAATAGATTGTTTCGGACAGCGAGTTCTATATTTCCAAGAAAGAAAACCAAAGTGTATTAAAACAGAGTCCACAGCTCAGGAAACAAAAAACATCAAAACGAAGCACAAAGTCCAGCCGTTACATCTAATAACTAGCAGTCATCATCATCATCATCATCGTCATCATCATCATCGTCATCATCATCAATATTAGGTGCCTTGCGGACAGGCATTGGCTGTTATGTTCCTCCATGATACACAATCCTTCATGCAGGCCATCAGTTCAGTTTGTGATCTCCTCTCGCACGATCTCGTCAAAAGTTTCAATATCATTTCTCTCCGTCTTCCCCCTTGGTTCTTCTTTGCCCTATTTTTCCTGTTGTTACAACGTTACATCTTTCAGTATCATAATGAGTTAAAACTGATTATTAATGTGTCACTGATAATGTCATATTTGCACTTTATGATTTGATGTTGACGCAGTCAGAGTACTGTGTATATGTATATGTATTATATGTTTGAGTTGGCAAGAAGATCCTTGATGGGTAAGGGAATATGGCTAACATCCTTGATGGGTAAGGGAATATGGCTAACTCTTGACTAGTAGTGAATATGTCTCTGTTGTTTATATATCTTTCTCACCCCTCCCACGCTGTCAAAAAGTCAAGTTTAAACTTGTCACCACCAGAAAGGCATAAATAACTTGATCGTCCCAAATATGGACCGGAGGAAAACTGCGATAAAAATGACAGGTGTCAATATGAGAGACATATAGAGAGATGGATGGATGTTGGATGGATGGATGGCCGAAATTATCGATGCCTTTTTAGCTCTTTTTTGTGACAGGGAAGTACCACGTTTTGTCTGTGTGTTTGTGTGTGTGTCTTAATAAAGCTGGAAAAATACTGCTTCTTTGACCTGAGATTAAGAGAAATATAGGTCAACATTCACAAGAAAACTGTTACGATCTTCTCGTAAATGCTTTAAGATTGAGTCTCCTGGTCAGAAGTTTGCATTATGTAATCTACCTCTTGCTCTGTTTTAGTTACTATGTGACCTGGATTTATCCTCACTTATATAAGTTGATAACTGGACAGGAAACAGGGCATCGGTCAGGGGAATTTGTGGAACGAGGTCATAGTTCTGAATTTCCTATACCATTTTCCTTTGTATTTACATCGCATGCTTTTCCTTTCCTTTCCTTCCTTTTTTAGAGTATTTGATGAACCTAAACTTACATCTTTCTACAGAACAGCTTTAGCTAGTTTTCCTCCTCAATAAAACTTTAAGACGAATGAGACTTGGTCCCTAATGTTTATTTACTGTTAGGATTGATGTTCCTACTGCTTTCATTAAAAATAACTACTACACTACTACTACTACTGCTGCTACTACTACTACTACTACTACTACTACTGCTGCTGCTGCTACTACTACTACTACTACTACTGCTACTACTACTACTACTACTACTACTACTACTACTACTACTACTACTGCTGCTGCTACTGCGACTACTACTACTACTGCTGCTGCTACTACTATTATTAATATTACTATTATCATTACTGTGAATTCAACCGCTAATACTGCTACTACTACTACTACTACTACTACTACTACTACCACTACTACAACTATTACTACAACTACCACTATTACTATTACTACTACTAGCTCTAGCATTACTACTATTATCACTATTATTATTAATATTACTGTTACAACCACTGTTACTACTACTACTACCACCACCACCACTACTACTACTACTACTACTACTACTACTACTACTACTACTACTACTACTACTACTGCTGCTGCTGCTGCTGCTGTTGCTGATACTACTATTTTGCCTCCCTAAAAGCTTTCCTGTAGGCCTCTCGATTGTAAGCAGGATGCCCTGCTGCTGATGCGTCCATTTGCAGATCATCAACGATGTCTTGCAGCCATCTTTTTCTCTTTCTTTTTCCCATTATGTACCCTTCCAAGACGGTCTTCTCTAAATTCTCATGACTTTTAATATGTCCAAAATATTTACATTTTCTTTGTTTAATCCTCTTTACTACCCAGTCATCTTCAATATTAAGTTCTTGTTGTATGGATATATCTGTTCTTTTTTGTGTCTATGATATTTGAAGAAGTCTTCTATAGCATTTACATTCAAAGGCATTTATGTGTTTCTTAGCTGTTTTGTTAAGTGTCCAGGTCTCACAGTCATATGTTGCGATAGGAAAGATGTATGCCCTTAAAAATCTTATTTTTCTACTTCTGTCTGTTCCTCTTCACAGCTTCTTTAGTTGTTTTACTTTCTGAAGAGCGATAGAAGTCATCCTTTTAATTTCCCTCAGTGTATCTCCATTATTAAATAGTAATGATCCAAGATATTCAAAACTTTTCACCTCTTCCAATTTTTCCTTATGGTACATATTTCAGCTGGCTTATTTGTTTTGTCAGTTTCATCAATTTAGTTTTCGTCGCATTAAAATAAAGGTTTTGCTCTTCACTATTCTTACAGGCTGACATAATTAGCTTTTCGATTCCTTTTTGTGTTGTGGACAGTATTACTGTGTCATCAGCATATCTAATCTCTGGTATTTCAGAACCTCCAATTGTTATGGCACCGTAATATTCTTTATACCCATCTTCTCTAACATTCCTCATTATATTTTCAGTATACAAGTTGAATAATTAACGTGACAATACGCACCCCTAACGAACCCTTCATCGTTCATTATTACTGCTGCCTGTTGGTCTACATACAACAGTAAAATTAATTGTATCAAATGTGTTGGAAATCCCTTTTTTTCCATTTTTTCACAACGTTTCTGCTCTTGTACACAACCAAATGCCTTTGAATAGTCTTTAAAAGATAAATATAGATTCACATCAAACTCTCTGCATTTCTCTATTATTAATCTTATATTGAATATATGATCTCTTGATCCTCTTCCTTGCCTGAAACAAGCTTGGACCATACTGACTTCTTCTTCTATTTTCTTACGAATTCTACACATCATGATTTTTAAAGAATTTTACTGGCATGACTAATCAGGGCAACAGTTTTGTAGTTTGTGCATAATTTCAAGTTAACCTTTTTTTTTTTGGCAGTGGTATGAATACAGATCTTTTCCAAACACCTGAATGTCACATCTTTTTACATAGTGCATGATAAATTGTTGTACATTCCTTTACTCCTGCTTTAATAAGTTCAGCTGTTATCTCACCACATCCAGGTGATTTACCATATTTCAGATTCTTTATTGCCCATAAAATTTCTTCAATTGTCGGTTCGGGTTCTTTCTCATCCAATACTAATTCACACTGTTGACTTCTGCTTTCACAATCGGTTGTTTCATACATTCCTCTGTAATATTCCTTCCATCTTTCTAGAATTTTCTTCCCTCTGTCAAGGTATTCCCCATCTGATCACAAATTACATTTAGCTTAGGTGTGATATTGCTCGTCAATGTCTTCATTTCTTTAAACATTTCACTATCTCTTCCACATTTCTGATGTCCTACTATTCTTTCACAACAATCTTGTATGTATTGTTTTTTGTCTTTTCTTATGTTTCTTCATACTTCTTTTGTTAAAGATTTATATTCCTCTTTGTTGTTGTTTGTCACTTTCCATTGCGTCTTCATTTCTCTGCATTGTTTTATCCGTTCTAGTGTGACTGCTGTAATCCATCCAATCTTTAGTGTTTTCTTTACAGAAGCCACGTTTTTAGCTGTTGTTATTAAGATATCTTTGGCCTGCGTAGCCAATTCATCTGGTGTCATCTCCTCCTGTACAGCCATCAGGATTTCAAACGGTTCTTCACTTCAATACCGTATTGTTCTGGTATTTTTGTAAGATCAAAGCGGAGTGGTCTTGATCCGCTAACTGTCTTTATTATCTTTATCTTCATGTCTGCTGTTAATAACTCATGTTCCGTGTCACAATCAGCACCTGGTGAAGTTTTTGCTGATGTGATACTTGACCTCCACCTCCTTGTTCACTAAAATGTAATCTGTTTGATTTTTGGCTTTCCCATCAGGTGATGTCCATGTGTAAAGTCTTCTTGGGTGTTGTTTAAAAAGTGTGTTAGCGATCATTAGCTCATTTTCCATGCAAAACGCCATTAGATCGTCACCTGCCTCATTTCTATGTCCTAAGCTAAATTTTCCCGTAACATATCTTCATCTTCGGCTCCTTCTGTACCAATCTTTGCATTAACCCCCCCCCCCCTTTCCCCCCATTACAATATCATTTTTCCGTACCTGATCTTTCGTCGTCTGCACTGCTACGATTACTACTAGAAATAATAATGAAATACTGTAGAAATGTATTTATTACCTCTACTGCTATCACCAATATTACTATTACTACTACAACTAATAAAATTGCTACTACTTGTAACACTATTACATTATACTATTACATATGTGACGGATGAAGTCACACACCCTCGCTCGTGTCTTACTTGTCACATGTGACCAGTTCTATAATGAAATATTAATTACTAGAAAACTATTCGAGGACAGTTTGTCGAATATCGCGACCTAAAATTGACTCCATTTACACCAGAAGGTCAGACGAGATGTGGTTACTACACAGTGTACCGGAAGATCCTTTCAGTCTACTCTCCAGGGTTTTGTTTCTGAGTTCTTTGTTTTCCGTTTCTATATATATTTTCATCGGTAACCTATTTCCGGCGAAACTGACTAATCAGCGGCCAGCATTCACTCGCGCTTCTAGGGCCCTTAAAATCAATCAGAGCCAATTACTGATCTATAAGTCCGGTGATAACCGGTCAAATTTCTCCGCTACAATAAATGGAATGTCCGGAGATGGAGCTGGTCATTTCCGCGTCACTTTTGTCCGTTTGTTTCTTGACCCTCGCTCACGTGTGATCCAGCCCGGGGGGTTGTATATAGGAGGTGTCTGTTCGTGGTGGACATTTTGTGTGACCGCGTCTGCCAGGGAAACTTTTGCAGGTTAGTATCTTTGTAGTGAATATTATCATAGGATTTTCATGATAAGATCATAGCTGTTGTCTTATCACCTTCTCATGTATCTTTCTTACCACTTTCTCCTGTATCTTTTTTATCACCTTCCTCGTGTAACTTTTTACCACCTTCCTCGTGTATCTTCTTATCACCGTTCTCGTGTATCTATCTTATCACCTTCCTTGTGTATCTTTCTTAACATCTTCTTTGCGTATTTTTTATCATTTTCTTTGCGTATATTTCTTATCACCTTCCCTGTGTATCATTCTTATCACCTTCCTTGTGTATCTTTCTTATCACCTTCCTTGTGTATCTTTCTTATCACCTTCATTGTGCATCTTTCTTATCACCTTCTTTGTGTATCTTTCTCACCACCTTCAGAGTGTATCTTTCTCATCGCTTCCTACGTGTATCTTTCTTATCACTTCCTTCGTGTATCTTTCATATCACATTCCCTGTGTATCTTTCATATCACCTTCCTTGTATATCTTTCATATCACTTTCCTTGTGCATTTTTCATGTCACCTTCCTTGTGTATCTTTCATATCACCTTCTTAGTGTATCTTTCATATCACTTTCTTAGTATATCTTTCATATCGCTTTCTTAGTGTATCTTCCATATCACTTTCTTAGTGTATCTTTCATATCACTTTCTTAGTGTATCTTTCATATCACTTTCTTAGTGTATCTTTCAAATCACTTTCTTAGTGTATCTTCCATATCACTTTCTTAGTGTATCTTTCAAATCACTTTCTTAGTGTATCTTTCATATCACTTTCTTAGTGTATCTTTCATATCACTTTCTTAGTGTATCTTTCATATCACTTTCTTAGTGTATCTTTCCGTGCTGAGAAGGGAAATAGACTTCTTAATAAGGCTCCACAATTTACTTCGTATAAGGGAATTTTAAGGTTTCTCTTATTGACTCCATCCACCTCTTCTTTGGGTGACCTCTTCCTCCGGTTATCTACTGTGTCTTAGAATGTGTGTGTTTTTTTTTTTGCGGTGCAATATCCTGTGGTAATTGTGTAAGATGGCCTAACCATGTACCTACATATCGCAGGTATAATATTAGAAATATTAATATTGAGCTACATAACAATCTTTATGAAATGCCGAGCCATAAACTACCATTATGTAACGCTAAGCCATATAACCACTTGTATGTAAGGCTTAGCCATATAACCACTTTTATGTAACGCTGAGGCATATAACCACTTTTATGTAACG
>CM019698.1:21636361-21731599 GCA_009760885.1 Achatina immaculata
CTCCAAGCCAAAGTGCGCTGACTACAACACATCCCAAGCCAAAGTGCGCTGACTACTACACATCCCAAGCCAAAGTGCGCTGACTACTACACATCCCAAGCCAAAGTGCGCTGACTACTACACATCCCAAGCCAAAGTGCGCTGACAACTACACACTCCAAGCCAAAGTGCGCTGACTACTACACATCCCAAGCCAAAGAAACTCTATGTATGCTGACTACTACACACTCCATGCCAAAAGGGGGAAACTGACATTCTTTCAACTTTCTGTGAACATTGAACGGTTCGCAGCAAATGTGACAATCAGAAAGCAGAACAAGCAAAGGATTAAAAGGTCACAGGTCTCTTTAAAAATCTATAGTAGACACTCACATACACTGAAATCAGCTGAATCTAAAAGTTACTAAAACAGTAGGAAAATATCTTACTTTGAATAAAGTGTAAAGTTTTCGGCTGAGAAACGACGAAGCTTCACAGAATAAAGTGATCTAGCTCAGTGTTCTATCAGCAGCATTCTAGAAACAATGTTTACAAACAATTTTTTTTTACATAAAGTTGTTTCAATTCATAGTTCCAGGTACACATTGTCCAGGTACACATCTCGTAGAATGTTTTGTCTAAATAATGGCCAAATCAGTCAATTTGGTCACATACACGAATCCCGAATCTCAAGCAGAAAGCGATGCAGCTTGAACAGTATATAATGTTCTTCGGAAGATCTTGAATTAATTATTAGCAACAGACAAGCTGGCATGGTCTTCGGCAAGAGACTTTCATCAGACATCTAAAAAACTGTTCAGCGCAGATCAGCAGAAGACGTTCTGGAGGATTATCTGCAAAATTCACCTCTTCTTATTATCGTTCAGCGCAATGGGTTTAAGTACAATCATATTTTCATTTCTTTGCCCATCATTAAAAAAAACTGACTATAACTAGTCTTATATAATATGCTTCATTACTTTCATATGTTCTACATATGTTCTACATATGTTCTGTTGTATTTTCAGTTACTGTTGTGAGCAGACGGCCGTTACAGTTGTAACAGAAATGTTTCGTCTTCTGATGGAAAACACATTTTTCATTTCAAAGTTCGATAACGAAAAGACTTTTTTTTTACAAAGCCACCATTTTTTTTACAGAAATAGCCACTTTTTTCATTAATAATAACTTAGTTTGATGTTTATATGAGTGTTCAGTGTATATGTCGTAAAGAATAGACGTTTTTTAGCTGTGCATTTTGAAAACTGGTTTTTCATCTGAAAGACATGGGTTCGAATCCCGGTAAGGTCCATATTTTGAGGTTTGGGGGAGGGGAGGAGGAACACAGATTGAAAACCCAGCATGCACGTTCTGTATCGACAGATCCAGGTAACCGGCTGTTAATCCATCAGTCTATATCCCTAGCCAGAAAACTATTGACCCCCCGGACTGGCAAATAGGGAGGGCAGGTTTTCCCGAGAATCGGAATTTTCCGAATACATTTTTAAAGAAAATATTGAACAGTTTGGGGCTGATATTAAACATAATTAAGACAACAATTAGGGCACACACAATACATATATACATTGCATATAAACAATTTAAGCATTGAAATATATATATATATATATATATATATATATATATATATATATATATATTCCGAATAACAAATGTTCCATAAACCACTGGCAGAGTTCGGAAAAAAAGTGAAATAGTGGACCTTCTGTTATCCGGAATTTTGTCAGGGAAATCTCAGGCAAATTAAGTCTGTGAAGATAAATGCGATAACTATACACGGCTCTTGATAGTTTTTGCCTTTATTGTTGTTGTTGTTCTTGTTTTGTCTTGAACAGTATTTCAGGGTCTGAGATTAATTTACTGTTAAATCTATGTTTTGGTTAGGTTTCTTTGGTGTGCTTTAGGAAGAAAGTTAAATCTATGTTTTGGTTAGGTTTCTTTGGTGTGCTTTAGGAAGAAAGATATTATGCATTAAGCAAACAAAAAAAAACAAGCACCAAAAAAAAAAACCAAAAAACTATCCTCTACTTCCTTTCTGGTTTTCGAAATGTTGGATAGGAAAGACCGCCGTCCATGTTAGCTTCTGTAACAAAGTGTGACATGTCTCAATGCACTTCAGCGCCTCTTGATGGTCGTTTTATCTGTTTCAAACTCAATGTTAATTAAAAAAGGGTTCCTTCCTTTTCCCTTGACTCTTTCCACTGACAGTCTGGTTCTCTCACGACACTTACATAGTGCTTTCAATTAGTTTAACTGTTCTAAACATTTTTGAGAACTTCAATTATTTCTCTTTTTATGACTGTCCAGGATGTATGTTTGATATTTATCCCAAAACATATCTCTGCACGTTCCAAATTCATCTGTTTAAAAATACACACATACATACATACGTACATACATACATGCATACATACATACATACATACATACATACATACATACATACATACATGCATACACTCATACATACAGTCAAACATTGTCTAAATGTACCACACTCTCATGAATTACTTCGAAAAATCCAAAAAAAATCACTTTATATATGAAAAAATTAAAATAAGAAGAAAATAACCAAGACTCGAACCCTGGATTTCTGTAGAACCAATAAATGCCTATTCTTTATATTCATATTGCTTTATATTTTCTGTTATTGTATCGTGTGAACGTCGATGCCTTTTACCTGTAATAAATGTTTTGGAAAATAATTTGACTTGTTTTGTGTTTATTTTTGTGTGTGATAAAGTTTTAGGAAGATTAAGTTTGGTGTTTCTGTGAAGTGATACTAAAATACCGCGGATCTGTTTGTGAAGATTTTCTTATACATCAAAAAAACGTTTCTGAGGTTTCTGTTGGTGATGCAGGTAATGACAATGTTTCTCTTTTTGGCAGCATTGTTCGCTGTTGGCGAGATCTTCAGCTGCCGTGTGTGGAGCGGTGCTCTTCCCGGCCAATGAAGAAATTTGCAAATGAGGTTGCCGCACAGCATCACTGCGGAAAAGGTGGTTGAAAGAATAAAGCGAAGCAAACAGTCAAATCACGGCACCTCTGGTCTGGAGGTCGGCCACGTCCTGAGTGCAGTCATATCGGGTGAAATGCATGAACCGGCTTGTCCCAGAGGTTAAGTCACTGCTGGCTTGACTTTTCAAATGCCGTGGGTGGAGTGAAGCTCCTCCCGGTTAAGGAAGTAAATGCGGAAATAAAGGTTGCTGTGCGGCGCCGATGGGAAAAGGTGGTGGAAAGTGAAGTTTAAGCTGATATGTCCAGTAGTATCGCTACGAGAGCTATACCACGGCACCTCTGCTCTAGAGGCCGCCTACGTCCGAAATACACCTACACTGGTGAAATATGCCTAAACCGGCACACACCAGGGGTGGAACTCGATGGCTAGACATGTCATGCCACCTCCGCTCTAGAGGTCGGTCACGCCTGATAAACACCCATACTGGTGAATTTTGCCTAAACCGGCTCATACCAGGGGTGAATCTTGAAGGCTATGAATGTCACAGTACCTCTGCCCTAGAGGTCGGTCCCGTCCCAAACATGCCCATACTGGGAAATGCCTAAACCGGCTCAACCCAGGGGTAGAAGTCACTAGTGGTGAGGATTCGTCCTCCTGGACAAAAGCTCCATCCTGGTCACAACTAGGAAGGGTAGCGGCCACGACCGCAAAATGCTGAAGTCGGAGACACTGGACCAGGGAAGTCTAGATAGGCAACCACCTCTCACCCGGCGGGGATGTCTGCGTATCCTAATCACGCTGAGGTTTTCCAGTGAGAAAGTCCAACCCTGGACTGGATGGGCAACCACCTCTCACCCGGCGGTGATACACGGGTATCTCAAAACAGGTCGAGGTTTTCCGGTGAGAAAGTCCAACTCTGGCCTGGGTGGGCTACCGCCTCTCACCCAGCGGGGATGCACTGATATTCCAAACACGTCGAGGTCTTCCGGTGAGAAAGTCCAACCCTAGACCAAACTGGTGCAATGAAAACCACGGTGTCACGCAATCCCGCTTCCGAGACCCACCAAGAATACAGGCTAAAGCACTGTGATACTCTGAACCCCTTGTGGTCCTTTCTTGGAACTCGTGTGGTCTATTTTGGACCACACAGGGGACCACGGGACCTAACGAGGACTACATGCGTGAATTCAGTAGGTTCACAGTGCGGTTTTTGGTGGTAGAAGTGAACGAAGAAGAAGAAGGCAGCATTGTTGTTGTTATTTACTTTCTTCTTCTTCTTCTTCTTCTTCTGCCTTCGCGTACAAAAGCGCATTGGTTGCTTTGTGTCGCAGTTATCCGTCTTTCGGCTCAACACAGCGTATTTTTTTGGGATTGGGTACTATTTCTCAATGCGATCCCTGTTCACTTAGCCGAACTGCTGTTTCCAGGGGCACCACTGGGGGGGGGGGGGTTTAATAGGGTCTTGACCAGCTATGGTTCGCCAAACCTGAAGCAAGCGATCAATATTGGGTTGCTGACAGCCACCTCATTTACCCTGAATAGTCTTTCATTGCCCCCTTGTATGGTTGCTATTTTTGTTGTTGTTGTTAGTGTTGCTCATATTCTTATTGGTGTTGTGTTGTTGTTTATTGTTATTACTTTTATTATTCTTGTTATTTTTAGTACCGCTCTTGTTGATGCTGCTGTTAATTTTGCTGCTATTATTGTTGTTGCTTTTGTTTTATGTTACAGTTGCTGCTCCTACTGCAGCTCTTTGTTATCGCATTTGTTATTATTACTGTAACACTTTTTATTGCTTAGAATAATGTTAGTAATGGTTGTGTTATTAATGTTGCTGTTGCTATATTTGCTGTTGCTGTTATTATTGTTTACTTGTTGTGTTTATTCACTAACTGTTATGTGGGAAACGATTACACTAAAGGCCGTGCAAAAAGATGCAGATATCTCAGTGCGCTGCAACATTGTGGAAGAAGAGAAGATAAAATGAGAGTACAATAGGGACAGCAGGGAGAAGAATGAGCGATTCTCTAACTATGGAACGCTCTGCTACTAAGAGACGTCTAGTTCCTTTGCAGCCAACGCCGAAGTAAAGACGCTGAAACATAGACACTGAAACATAGATGCTTAAATAAAGATGCTGATACACAGAATCTGAAACATGGATGCTTAAATAAAGATGCTGATACACAGAAGCTGAAACATAGACGCTGAAACATAGACGCTGAAACAGACGCTGAAACATAAATGCTGAAATATTGACGCTGAAACACAGACGCTGAAACATTGACGCGGAATCGAACAATGATAGGCTGTATGGTAAACTTCTTCATTTCACAGAGTGAACACAAGATGTAGACTTAGTAGATGTCGAGAAAAGACAGCGGTTCTCCGCCTCGTTGAAAAGGTGAGGGACACAATATCCACGGGTTAAGGAGCTCCATGAAGAAATACGAGGGGAAGTCACCAAGTAACTCGCAAATTGAAATATTTTATCAGTGGCAGCTATCAGGTAGTATTTAAATATATCCTTAGATAGTACCATCATCCAACTTTATAACAGTTGTATGTTGGGGGGGGGCCGCTGCGAGTTACGTGCACATGCGCAAAGCAATAACAAAATGGCTACCCAACTGTTAGTGTGTATCAAATAAGAACAGAGAAGTGTAGTGCGATTTTTGTGGTCTAAGGAACATTTAGCTGAGGACATTCATAAGGAAATGATTACAGTTTATGCTGAAACGTGTCTATCACGTAAAGCGGTCTAAAACTGGGTAAAAGAATTTTCGCAGGGACGCACCGAAATTGTTGACGAAGTCCAACTTGGCCGTCCTGTTCTGCGGAGAAGGTTATGCTGACAGTATTCTGGGATTATCAAGGAGTTTATTAACCAAGTTCCAGAAGTATGGTGACAGTGTGAATTCTGTGTCGTACTGTGAAGTTCTGTCGATGCTACGGGATGCAATTCGAAGAAAACGACCTGGTCTGCTGAATAGAGGTGTGCTTCTCCTTCATGACAATGCCAGACCACATACCGCTCGATTAACCCAAGAGAAAATTAACCAGGTGGATTGGAAAGTTCTTGAACATCAACCCTACAGTCCTGACTTAGCTGCAAGTGATTTTCACCTACTTGGTCCATTGAAAAATCACCTTGGCGGGAGAAGATTCTCGAGTGACGAAGAGGTAGAAATAGATGTAAAAAAAATGGTTCAGAAATCGTACTCCCGATTTCTACGCCATAGGCATCACTGATTACACGATGGGACAAATGTATAAATGTTGGTGACGATTACGTTGAGAAATAGGGGAATAATGTAGGTTTAAAAATTTGAAATTTTCAAATTATTATCGCATTTTTTTTGTAATAGGCATTTGCGAGTTACTTAGTGACTTCCCTTCGTAAAACAGGTTCTTTGAACTTGATTTTAGCCCCGGTACCTTTAAGCCCATTCAGACTCTAAGAAGAAGATACAGGACTAAAGGCAGCGTGAATAACTATCACATGCAGACAGGTCTGCCCATGAAATTTGAATAGAAATAGTGACAGCTCAATAAACAACCACATCCAAACAAATAAATACTTCACCTCAACTTTGCCTGCGACTAATGAGTAACCTCTACATTAAAGAAAAGGTCTAAGCATAAGTTCAGCTTCAGTATCTCACATATTTACTCCATGTTTAATCATTTTCTCAGCTCTCATGTAGACCAATAAAGACTTCACGAACTACCATACTGGCTTTCACACAGCTGTTCTCTCCCCCAAAGATCTCGACAAAAATGCTGGAAAACTCTCAGGTCAAATTTCCGCCCTGCTTCAGTAACGTCTAGTGCACTCGTGCTTCTCGCCTTTACAATCATGTACAACTAATTCCCTATCTCTTTACAAATAATGGGCTCCTGATTGGCTGAGTGATTAGACTCTCGGTATAATAATCCAGTAGTGGGGATTTTTTCTGGTACACACCAAAAAGGTCCCGGGGTACACCCACCTCTAAAAATGGGCACCAGAGAAATCTGCGAAGGTAAAAGCGACAAGATGTGATGCTGAGTGCATCAAACTTTCATGTGCCAAAGGTCATGGAAATACGGGCGCAACACTGTTTCCCTATATGCATTAATTTCATAGGAAAGGTAATTTTCATTCATTCATTCATTTGCATTTTCCTTGCGGAATTTTGCCTCCCTAACAGCACTCCTGTAGGGATCTCGGTTGTAAGCAAGATGGCCTGCTGCTGATGCATCCATTTGCAGATCATCAACGATGTCTTGCAGCCATCTTTGACTTGATCTTCTTCTCTTTCTTTTTCCCATTATGTACCCATCCAAGATGATCTTCTCTAGATTATCATGACGTTTATTATGTCCAAAATATTTAAGTTTTCTCTGTTCAACACTCTTTACTATTCAGCCTTTTTCAATATTAAGTTCTTGTAGTATGAATATATTTGATACTTTTTGTGTCCATGATATTTGAAGAACTCTTCTGTAGCATTTACATTCAAAGGCATTTAAATGTTTCTCAGCTGTTTTGTTAAGTGTCCAGGTCTCACAGTCATATGTTGCGATGGGAAAAATGCATGCTCTTAAAAATCTTATTTTTGGTACTTCTGTCTTTTCATCTCCACAGCTTCTTTAGTTGTTTTACTTTCTGAAGAGCAGTTGATGTCGTCCTTTTAATTTCCCTCATTGTATCTCCATTACTAGTTATTAATGATCGAATATATTCAAAACTCTCTACCTCTTCTAATTTTTCCTCATTGATACATATTTCAGCTGCAATAACTGGCTGATAAACCATAAAATGTCAGCAACTATTTTCCATTAATGAAATATTTTATAATGATAAAACTGGACAATCAACTGACCTACAGTTGGAAAGAAAAAGATACAACTTTATCGCCTTTAGATATGATACTCATTCTGGTCAAACTGCTCTAGCGGTTGTCACGTGACATCGCCAATAGCTTTTCCCCGTCATACAAGTTCCTGGTAAGTTTGACTTCCTCACTCATGGAAATCCTTTTCAAATGCAGGAAACCAGATGTCCTTCAGCTGCCGCGGTGGTGTAACTGTTAGTGTACTTGCCTGTTAATCAGGAGGTCCCTGATTCGATTTCGCACTCGGGCGAATTATTTTTGGAACCGACAAGCACTGGGGTCAACCCAGTCTCAAATAAAAATGGGGTACCTGGGGCTTCCCTATGAAAACAAAGGCTGAGATGACAGTTGCTGGCATCCCTACCCCATATACTGTAGTGGCCTAGAAATGTGAAGGCGTGAACTTACCTACCTCTACGGCGCGCACACCGCTACGGGACATAGGTTCTATTCTCTTTCCTTTTCTGTTGCTGCGAAATCTGGGTCAGCACTGTTTTTTATGACGTCAAACGTGACTTTATTCAAGGTTTATTTATGTCCAGGGACGGACAGGTAGCTCTTGGCAGTTATTTTAGACCTGGCAGGCAGGTCTACAGTGACAAGAATGAAATGCCGAATACATATATAAATGTAATGATGTACAGATGTAATAACAGATGAAGTATTTCATAAAAAGTGTTCTTTTTTTATTTTTAAACCAAATAGGTCGCTGTTTTTATTTAACATCTTCCATGTAATCACATGAACATCAACCCGACTCAACATCTGTCCAAATGTGCTAGATGATTTGTAAGTACGCTACAGCTGAGTCTAAATCCATTTCATGAACTTGAGAAACACAACAGAATATATCTTTTATTTATGAACTTTGTTCATTTTTAAAAAACTGTCTACAATGTACATTTTCCCATGAAATCTATCTAATAGGTTCAGAAATGACTTACAGTATGAACCAGATATAAAATAGGGAATATTTTTTAAATTCGGATTTAACTGGCCTTGGTGCTTACAAAAATAGCAACATAAATGAAGTAACATATCATGAATGAAAAAAAAAAAAACTGACTTGCTCAGAAATGGGAACGGTGAGTAATAACAAATCTGCTAATGTTTCTGACTGGACATTTTCTATCGAAAGAAAAAAAAAAGTAATGAATACATACAAAACATACTGAAAGCTTTGCTCTTTATGATTAGACATTGAATATGTCAAACTTAAAATAAAAAGAAACAAATCTTGTTTCAACAGTACAAAAACCACTCGCAGTCTGTTTGTTATACAACGCCTTTCTCTGAGAGAAAGTTTTACCAAAATCGGTTCAGTTGGTGCAAAAGCGTGCGGACACTTAGAAAAAGGTTTACGAATGTTGAGATCATGCCTGTAACACGAAACCACCTGTCTGTTGTTGAAACACATCGAATGAATCGCCATCCTCCACCTCTAGCATTGCAGGTGTGTCTTCATCATTGATTGCATTTCCATCAAATCGAAAACGTACAACTCCGGTTTGGATTCCCGCCCTGTTGCAATAAGCACCCATCAGCTTCCTCAGTGGTGTGTTCTTCTTGATCTTAAAATGGACGACACTGCTATCTTGACCTGTGACTTTCAGGTTGATGTGCTCGCTCTCTGTGTTGATCCTCCATCGTTGCTGGATGTTCTCTCTAAAAAAAGTGTTCTTTCTGTTGTCATGTAAGAAACTTTTGGGCCTGAAAATCACCAAGTCTCGTACCACCAAACTACTTCATATAAAATAATACTTAAGTAACATTATCAGTTATTAAAATAATAATATTTTTGCTTGTTTTTCGAGTTGTAAGAAAAATTAGAAGGCCCCAGTTTTTTCTTTGTTCAAAATGATCTATTTTGAAGAAGTAATTAGTTTTTAGAAATCCGAGATCGGGAAGTTTTACTTGATTTGTCTCTCTTAGTTTTAAAAAAAATCTCCCTTGCAAATATGTATGGATTCATAGTTCTGAGAGTGTTGCAGGTTCGGTTGTATCATATTTCTCTACTTTTAAAAATTATTATTGTTAAATTATCTCAGCGGCAAGAAATATTAGTCCCCTAAGTACTACGTACAAATATTAGTCCCCTAAGTACTACGTACAAATATTAGTCCCCTAAGTACTACGTGCAAATATTAGTCCCCTAAGTACTAGGTACAAATATTAGTCCCCTAAGTACTAGGTACAAATATTAGTCCCCTAAGTACTAGGTACAAATATTAGTCCCCTAAGTACTAGGTACAAATATTAGTCCCCTAAGTACTACGTACAGAGTCCTAAATAATACGTAAAGTGTTATCAATAACGACTAATATAAAAATAAAGTTACATATGAAAACCAGTACATGCAGTGATACTGTTATCACTATTACTGTATGTATCACAAAGAAGACTAATGCGCACTGTAGCAATGTTTTCTCATCATATCATCATTGTCGTCGTCGTTATCATCAAGTCTCATTCCGACTAGACAATTTCCTTCAAAGTTTCTGCATGAACTACCCTAGAACTGCAGGGTGTCCAGTTCCACTTGGTCTCAGGACTCACAGCTCGGAGCGGAAAGTGAGAGGCGAAGGGGGGAGGGTCTAAATCAACAGTTTTTTGCCAGCTTACGTGAAAATGAGGGGAAAAAAAACCAATGCTGGTTATGAACTTTTCTCTTTAAAATCACCTTTCCAGGTGCTTTCAATTGGTTTTTTATTTATTTATTTTTTGGAGCTGGGGTGGGGTACACTTTTGAAAGATATTTTTATAAATTGTTATCAAATAAACTAAATTTTCATAATAACCCAGCGGGCCACAAAAAGACGTTGCGGACCGGATACGGCCCGAGAGCCGCAGTTTGGATGCCCCTGTCTATATGCACTTCCACTTTTGACTGTTCACAACATCATCTTTCCACCATGTTTGGTTGCTTTCATCTTTCATTTTATATATTGCCTTATCTTGATATTCTTGGCATAGTTGACTTTTAGTGTAAACATGTCCTGACTTTTCTATTCATTGTTATTATTATTATTATTATTATTATTATTATATAGGCGGTAAAACTAGTGACGTGTGATTAGTTTAAGAACCGTGTTTATTCGTCTTTTGACAGTGGGACGAGAAACTGAAATGCTAAAGAATAAAACTACGATGACAAAGAAGAAGAAGAAGAAGAGGGAGGAGGAGGAGGAGGAGGAGTTAAATATCCCAGATACTTGTGAACAGTCTACCTCAAACACAGAATCACTACACTCAACAAATCAAGGGAATTACGTTTAAAAGCTCGCCTTTTTCTAAACAAAGAGAGCCAGCATGGAACATCATAGCCACCGAATGTACTAACAACAATACAAAAAAAAAAACACATTTAGCAGCGGAAAAAGCGCGTGACCTCAGTTACTTAAGCTAATTGTCCGAGTCGATTGTTCCTGGTTTGACGGAGAAACCATCTTAAGTTATTGATGCTTTCCCTGGCTATCCTCTCTTAGTTATATAAGACACGAAATTAGCAGGGAACAGCCAGAACGTAGAGAGCTACGGAAGATGAAATAGGGCCACAACCAGGGCAGGAATTTGTTCACTTAATGCTGACCCAGTTTACATTCAGAAAGTATAAAATGACATTAGGGGCTGTTAATAAAATAGGTCGGGTGTGAGCAATGTTCGCCATGAAAATAGGTTATTATTCTTTTGTTTGTCTCTGTACGTATGTACTTCCTCCCATACGCTGTAGTCCTAGTTGCAGGTTTCCTTTTCCTCCTTAATTTGTTGAGCCATCTCGAGACAAAGTCATAAACTGCGACTCCTCAACATGGTTCTTATATATTTTATTTTTTAAAAAAAAGAATCATCATCCTGTGGTGTCTTTCCATGAAATGTTGACAGCATGATCCTTCAACTTCCTTTGTCCTTTGTTTTGAAAGTGTACTCAGCCTGGCTGACTCCAACTCATGATTTTCATGACTGTATTAAGCCTCTTGATGTTACTGAAATATTTCAACTTCCTGGTTCTTATGTTTCTTAATATATATATATATATATATATATATTTTAAATTTTGAATTGATTTTGTACTTTTTCGTTTTTTTTTTTTTTTGTCTGCACAAAATTGGCACTGTTCTTCTGTGTGTTTGTAGCGGCCTGTCAGAGAATGATAGAAATCTCGAAACAATGGGAAAGTTGGAATCATAGAAATCTCGAAACAATGGGAAAGTTGGAATGATAGAAATCTCGAAACAATGGGAAAGTTGGAATCATAGAAATCTCGAAACAATGGGAAAGTTGGAATCATAGAAATCTCGAAACAATGGAAAAGTTGGAATCATAGAAATCTCGAAACAATGGGAAAGTTGGAATCATAGAAATCTCGAAACAATGGGAAAGTTGGAATCATAGAAATCTCGAAACAATGGGAAAGTTGGAATCATAGAAATCTCGACATAAAAGAGATATAAAAAAAAACAAACTTCGTGACAGGAAGTGCTCTTTAAAAAAAAGCAGAGTACTTTTTAGCTTGGGGAAAAAGGGAAAGGGGGGGGGGTGGCCTCCATACTAAAGACTGATGCCTGAGAACATGAGCGGTTAGCAGTAAAAATTATCTAAAAGTCAGATAGTTTTTGTTGTTGTCACACTCTGCTCTCTCTGTGATCTCTGAGCTCTTTTTATGATCTCTGGACTCTCTCTGTGATCTCTGGGCTCTTTTTATGATCTCTGGACTCTCTCTGTGATCTCTGAGCTCTTTTTATGATCTCTGGTCTCTCTCTGTGATCTCTGGGCTCTTTTTATGATCTCTGGTCTCTCTCTCTCTCTCTCTCTCTCTCTGTGATCTCTGGGCTCTTTCTGTGATCTCTTGTCTCTTTTTTATGATCTCTGGGCTCTTTCTGTGATCTCCGGGCTCTTTCTGTGATCTCTAGACTCTCTCAGTGATCTCTGGATTCTTTCTGTGATCTCTGGACACTGTTAGAGAGAGGGTCAGTGGCGTTATGTCAGTCAGTGAAATATAGCAGAGCTATAGCTAGTCACAGTTACAGTCAGTGATTTACCGGTTAGCCGGTGGAAGTTAGTCAATTGTTAGACAGGTTTAGGAAGGGTAAGTCTCGGCGGTCTAGGAACTTGAGCTGATTAGAATAAAAGCCAACGCTTGAAGCCCGCAGGTAACTTGATCATCAGTCAGACATGTTCTGCCACATGTCCAGACGAAACACAAATAAGCTTTGATGACGTATCACAGACCTGGGCACCGCGGTTTGTTTTTTTTTTTTAATGATGGAAAGGGCACTGATCAGCAGATGACAGTGCTGGCAGTGAATGACTTGAGACGACACAAGTTTTTCAGGCCGCTGCTTTCTTTCTCACTTTTCTTATTCCATTGTTCACGTTTCTACACAGTAGAGGAGTGTGGGGTTATCTCTCTCTCTCTCTCTCTCTCTCTCGCTCTCTCTCTGTGCACCTTAAGTGGCAGGGCACATGGGGCTTCCTTGAGGGTTTTCCACAAATGACTGTCCTTTGCCTTTTTTTCTGCTCTTGCCCAGGTGAGCCCTCTATTGCTCAACATCCTTTCTTTATGTAACATTTGTTTTATCTTTGAGTGTAACCTTTTTTTTTCTTTTATTAATCCTTTACTCCAGTTGGTTTGAGGTGACGGAGCTGTGGGTGTAGGCAATCAATGACCCATAGCTGCCATGGTAACGTCATGATTGGCGCTGGCAAAGACCCTATCCCACCTCTCGTTTGATACCCTCAGTAACAGACTCAGCTTGGATAACGGGGCAGGGATAGCCAGTCTCAACCACGGTGGAGTCTGCTAAGGAAGTACTGCACGTCAACGATCTCTTTTTTTTTTTAATCTCCACTCAAGGCCTGAACAAATGTCCACTATGATCCACTTCTAATCCGACACGATTTTGTCTTTTAACATCTTCACGCAGTCGGCTGCAATGTGAACATCAGCTCACAGTTCCAGGGAGATAGAAGAAGAAGAAAAGAAGAAGAAGAAGAAGAAGAATGTTACAAAGTTTAGATTTTTTTTTTCTTTTTATCTTGTAATACATTGCGCCATGGCTTGCCTTCTCTCTCACTGCATTTTTCTCTATGAATTTGAGTGTTTCAAGCCCTATCTCATTGGTGATAGGCGAAACGGATTTCCCCCACAAGTGCTGTCGCCTTCCTTTAGTGGAATAGACTAGAGCATCTATGAGAACCCTTTTGAGCATTTTCAGCATTTATTTTACTGTAGAATTGTTTGAGCAGTGAGACGTTTTTTCGTCGAAAGCAGATTTTCTATAATTAATTTTGAAGGGTATTGAGGAAACTAAAAAAAAAAAAACAAAACATTAATTTCGTCCTGGAATATCAACATCTAATTTGAAATGAAGGATCGGATACTCTGGAGAAGCATAATAGCCAACGCCAGTCGGCACGGCACATGATGATGATGATGAATTTGAAAGGAGATAAGAATTTGTTAGAAAAACACCTGACAAAATTAATCGAAGGGAGATAACATTTAATTTTTATCTCGAGATACCGAACGCAGTTGAAGGGACATAACCATGAATTTTCTTTTTTTTTTTTTTTACGTCTACCGATTAATTTAGTTCAAGAGAGATAATCATTAAATTGTCTGTACTCCAGAGACCCAACTTTCTTCTCTTCTCAAATTCCTGTGTACTCTACGATCTCTTCAACAGGTATCTGGTGTAGAGAAAGTTTCTGTAGAACTAGATCACGTAATCTGAGACTGATGAATCAGGTGAAAGAAATGAAAAAAGTGTTCGTCCTCAAATATTGAAATTATGGAGTTACCACCTCGGTAAAGATCACATTTCCGTGTACTTTGTATAGGAGCTTGTGGTAGTCGAATTCCTTAATGTGGTTCCTTGAAAATGAAGCTGTGAGATACGATAAAAGAAATGTATCATGAAAAGAATAGGGCAGAAAGAATGCATTGAATTTTAAAGCTCAATTCCGCAAATTTATTTTTTTTCTTTAATATTGCAAGAAGGATCTATATTCTGTTCTATTTCTTTGGGGCGTTACATCAAGTATGTTGCACCACAACAACCTTATCAACTAGACATTCATCATCATCATTATCATCTTCATCATCATCAACAACAACAACATCATCATCAGGAGTTGGCTATTATACTTCTCCAGAGTACACGATCCTTCATGCAGGCTATCATCTCAGTTGGTGATCTCCTCTCACACTTTCACGTCAGACTGTCCAGTATCATTTCTCTTCATCTTCCTCTTGATCTTCTTCCTTCTATTTTTCCTGTTATAATATTTTCAATGTCCCCTCTTCTCATTGCATGTCCTGTGAAAGTACTTTGTCCCTCCCTTATCTTTTTGACAAGATTTTTTGGATCACATGAGTTAAATAGATATTCCCTTTTGTGATAGACAGAGTGTATTGTTTAGTTTTACAAAGAGAAAAAAAAAGAATGAGAATACTGGGATAGAACAAGAGTGGCAGTAAAAAAGACGAGTATATACACAGTAATCCAATATTTCGACCGATGCCTTTTTCAAGGACCACATACAAAAGCAACATAACAAATAAAAACACGAAAAAGGAGACGAAAAATTAAGCCATTAGCTTCTTTTGCTTTTCTTATATGAAAGACGAGCACAAAGTGTCATTTGTTTGAATTCATTTTTTAAAACTTTCTCTCATGATATTTTTACATGATTCGTATCTGGTGAGAGGACAGAACCTTCTCTTAACTCTTTACCTTAGTTCTTTTACATTTGCCTGACATTTTATACCACCCTAACGGCTGCTTCTTGATTCCAATAAATCCTGGTTGTTTTTTTTTTACTGTTATTCTCAGATTTTTGTCGTCAATATTTACAATATTTATATCCTCTAACATTTTAATGATTTCATAGTGCTTTACCTTAACAAACGCTGTGGTACAGTCTACGAGTCACACAAATAAGTGTTTCTTTACTGCTAAAGTTTTATCTTTCAGAATTCTCAGTGGAAATTTGGCGTTGTGTATGCCTTGTCCATTCCATAAGTCCAAATTATGCATCTCCTGTTTCCGTCTTTCTTCTTATAATAATTAATGTAGTTGGTGTTGTGTGCAGAAATCTTCCTTCTGTTACTATCTACGAGGATTTGCTTGTTATTTTTCACGGGACAAAATTGATTCTACTCTTATTGACAGAAAAATATACAAAAGTGCTTCGCTTGTTACCTTCCAGGTAATTTTTACCCTGATGATAGTAAATTCAACAAAACGAGCAGTTAGAATGTAGTACCATGGGTGTCTTATTGTAGTAATTGCCGGTAGAATCACGCTTTGCTGCTATCACGGCATCCAGTGTCAAGTTTTTCCAGCTCCGACAATGTGAAAGCCGAACTCTGCAAATAACTTTCACACTTCTTTCACATCTCCGGCATTAAGTAAACGATGCTAATTATCTGGGAGAGGAGGCCTGCTGTGAGAATGTGGGTGGTGCTGTTAGCAGACGGCGGAGAGGATGTCGTAAAATATTTGGAATTCCCTGGCGGGAAACAACGCCTGACTTTCGGCAGGAGACATCGGCGGCCATTTTGTTTGTAAGTGTAATCACTGATCTTCGAGTTAGAAGGCAATTTGGGGAACAAAAAAAAAAAAGAGAAATACTGTGAATGCTGGGCCAGGGGTTACCTAGGGTCAGGGGTCAGTGCTGATTAAGACGGCATCCTATCTCTTCTGGGCCATCATGTCTGATGTTTTGTTTCAGTTTGTCTATCTAAGGAAGGTCCCATGTTGGTCCTAGTAAAGATGAGTCTCTGGGGAAGAATGCTCCACTTCGGGGCTTCACTAAGACCCCTGCAAGATCACATATATTCTCAAACCGTGCTACGGAGTACGTGCACCTGTGTCTATACCACTTTTAAGGGGTGCAGATTGAAGCGCCTGTAGAGTAGTTCATACTATAAAGACGAAGATCTTCAAAACGTATTTAGAATTCAATCTTGTTTATTGTACTGTTAGTACTATTAAAACTATTGCTAATGCTACTACTGCTACTACTGTTACTATTACTGCTGCTGTTGCTAATATTACTACTGCCGCTACTGATGATACTACTACTATTGCTGCTGCTACTACTAGAACTACTACTACTACTACCACTACTACTACTACTACTGCTGCTACTACTACTACTAATACTACTACGACTACTACTACTACTACTGCTACTATTACTACAACAAGTACTACTACTACTACTACTACTACTACTGCTACTATTACTACAATAACTACTACAATTACTACTACTACTACTAGTGCTACTATTGCTACTACTACTACTACTACTACTACTACTACTACTACTACTAGTGCTACTATTACTAGTACTACCACTACTACTACTGCTAATATTACTACTACTACTAATAATAATACTACTGTTGTTACTACCACTAGTACTGCTACTAATAAAACTACTGCTACTATTACTACTACTTCTGCCGCTACTGCTGCTACTACTACTGGTCCTAGTACTACTACTGCTATTATTATTACTTATACTACTGCTGCTATTATTGCTGCTAATATTACTACTACTACTACTACTACTACAACTACTACTACTACTACTACAACTACTATTACTACTACTACTACTATTACTACTACTACTACTACTACTACTACTGATACTACTACTATTACAACTACTACTAATAATAATACTGCTACTACTACTGCACTATTACTACTACTGCTACTACTACAACAACAACTACTGCTACTACTACTACTACAACTACTACTGCTACTACTACATCTGCTACTACTACTACTATTGCTACAACTACTGCTACTACTACCACTACTACTGCTGTTACTACTACTACTGCTACGGCTACTACTACTGCTACTACTACTACTGCAACTACTACTACTGCAACTACTACTACTACTATTGCTGCTACTACTACTGCCGCTGCTGCTACTACTACTACTACTACTACTACTGCTACTACTGCTGCTGCTACCACTACTACTACTGTTACTACTATTACTGCTATAAATGCTACTGTTACTACTACAGTTGCTATTACTGCACTTGCAATTACTACTACTACTATTACTGCGATTACAAATATTACAACTGCTGCTATTACTTGCGTTATTGCGCCATTATTACTACTATATTTTAGATTATTTTATGTTCTCTAGGATCTTGCGGACCATTTTTCCAGTATGGAGTATCATTGAGATGCCTCTATACTGGTTGCAATCTGTTCTCTAGGATCTTGCAGAATATTTTTCAAGTATGTCTTAGCAGTGAGATACTTCTATATTGGTTGCAGTCCCGTTTACTGCCCTTTTTTTCCATATTGGAATAATTACAGCGTTTCTCCAGTCCTGTGATGTGCTTTGCCAAACAAGATATTCCAACCTTTTTTGTATATTTGATTAACTCATTGGGTATTCCATCACATCCTGGGCCCTTGTTCATTTGGTGCCTTTCTGATGGCTTCTCTGATTTCAGCTTGTTGTATGTTTGGATCCAGTTCTATGCGGTCACCTATTTTGTTATCATGAGTTTGGCTTGCATCGGATGGTATATTGAATAACTCCTCGAATACTGTCTCCATTGCTCTTCTACCTTCTCTGGTTAGCATATTGGATCACCATTAATATCGTTCACAATCTCTGTTGGGTCGAATTACTACTACTACTACTACTACTACTACTACTACTACTACTACTATTACTACTACTACTACAACTACTACTATTACTACAACTACTGCTACTACTACCACTACTGCTGCTTCTGCTACTACTACTACTATTACTACTACTACTGCTACTACTACTACTACTACTACTGCTACTACTACTACTACTGCTGCTACTACTACTACTACTACTACTACTACTACTATTACTGTTACTACTATTACTGCTATCAGTGCTTCTGTTATTACTGCTACTCCTTTTAATGCACTTTCTGCTGCTATTACTACTATCGCTACGGTTAGAAAAATTACAACTACTGCTATTACTTCCACTATTGCACTGTTATTACTACTATATCTGATAGTGTTTTCATTCATTCATTCATTTGCATGTCCCTTGCGGAACTTTGCCTCCCAAACAGCACTCCTGTAGGCCTCTCGGTTGTGAGCAAGATGGCCTGCTGCTGTTGCATCCATTTCCAGATCGTCAACGATGTCTTGCAGCCATCTTCGTCTTGGTCTTCCTCTTTTTCTTTTTCCCATTATGTATCCTTCCAATACGGTCTTCTCTAAATTATCATGACGTTTAATGTGTCCAAAATATTTCAGTTTTCTCTCTTTAATCCTCTTCACTAGCCAGTCTTCTTCAATATTAAGCTCTTGTAGTATAGATATATTTGTTCTTTTTTGTGTCCACGATATTTGGAGAACTCTTCTGTAGTGTTTTATGGTTAACATATCATGGTAATTATTACTATTATTGCTTTTTTCTTTCCCTGTCATCATCATCACCTCATCATCATCTAAACTATAACACATGAACACTTTCTTGATTACACATCTCCTTGCAGTGTTTTCACTTACTTCTGTGATATACTGTCTGGTGGTAACCGTGTAACATGACCAAACCATCTGATTTCCTGTTTCTGGATATAGTGTAATACTAGTGTTACTCCAAAATGTGCCTTGATGGTGTCATTTCTTATTTGGTCTCTTCTCGTCACATTTAGTATTCTCCTTAAACATCTCATTTCTCTAGTGGTGAATTTTCTTTTGTTCTTGGCTGTTAGTGCCCATGTTAGACATTGATAGCATAGAGTTGGCTGAATATTGCGTTGTGCAGTGCCCTTTTTGATTCATTTGTGATGTATTTGTTTTTCATTAAAGGAGTTATTTGTCTAATGAGCTGATTCGCTTTATTGCATCTGTTCTCAATCTCAGCGTCAATTGTCACTGAGGAGGATACTATACAGGTGGAGAGTTTTGAATATCTTGGATCACTACTAACTAATAATTTAGACACAATGAGGGAAATTAAAAGGAGGACATCTATCGCTTTTCAGAAAATAAAAACAATAAAGAATCTGTGGAGAGGAACAGACAGAACTACAAAAATAAGATTTTTAAGCGCATGCATCTTTCCCATCGCAACATATGCCTGTGAGACCTGGACACTTAACAAAACAACTGAGAAACACATAAATGCCTTTGAATGTAAATGCTACAGAAGAGTTCTTCAAATATCATTGACACAAAAATGTAACAAATATATCCATACACAAGAAGTTAATATTGAAGAAGGTTGGCTAATAAAGAGGATTAAACAGAGTAAACTTAAATATTTTCGACATATTAAACGTCATGAGAATTTAGAGAAGGTCGTCTTGGAAGGGTAGATAATGGGGAAAAGAGAGGAAGACCAAAGCAAAGATGGCTGCAAGATATCGTTGAAAATCTGCAAATGGATGCATCAGCAGCAGGGCATCTTGCTTACAACCGAGAGGGCTACAGGAGAGACGTTAAGGAGGCAAAGTTCAGCAAGGGTTATGCTAATGACTGACTGACTGCTGTAGGTGTTTTTTTTCTGATGTGGCTATATGGCGTTGATCGTCAGCACAAATGAGTTCGTCTGTGGTCTACTTATTGGGTATGTCTTCTGGAAGGTGTGAGTTTATTGACATTTTTTCTGGGGTTGGACTGTTGAACAGCTTTGTCGTGGAGTTTTTACTATGTATATTAGCTTCTTTGCAGATGTTGTCAGTGTATGTTATGAATAGCACGGGAGACAGTACACAGCCTTGCCTCACTCCAGATTTCTGATGAATGGTTCAGAGTGTCCTGCATGTGTTCTAACTGTACACTGACTGTTTTCATATAGGTTTTTGCATAGGTTGATATGTACTAACTCCATAATGAAGTAATATTTCCCACAGTCTATCTACTCTATCAAATGCTTTCTCTTGATCTATGTAAGATATATGCAGTAGCTGGTTGTGTTCAACTGATTTTTCTATTAACTATCTTAGGAAAAAGATGCCATCTGTACAGTTTTTATTTTTTTTCTAAATCCCATCTGAGTTTCTTTTAACTGTGGCTCAATCGCTGTTCTCTAGGATCCTGCAGAACATTTTTCCAGTATGGCCTATCAGTGAGATGCCTCTATATTGATTGCAGTCTGTTCTCTGGGATCTTGCAGAAAATTTTTCCAGTATGGCCTATCAGTGAGATGCCTCTATATTGATTGCAGTCTGTTCTCTAGGATCTTGCAGAATATTTTTAAAGTGTGGCTTAGCAGTGAGATGCTTCTGTATTGGTTGCAGTCCCGTTTACTGCCCTTTTTTTCCATATTGGAATAATTACAGCGTTTCTCCAGTCCTGTGGTGTGCTTTGTTTTTCCCATGTCAAGTTATAGAGTCTGTGAAGCCAAGATATTCCAACCTCTTTTGCATATTTGATTAACTCAGTGGGCATTCCATCACATCTTGGGGCTTTGTTCGTGAGGGCCTTTCTGATGGGTTCTCTGATTTCAGCTTGTAGTATGTCTGGTTCCATTTCTATGCTGTCAGCTATGTTGTTATCATGAGTTTGGCTTGCCTCGGATGGTATATTGAATAACTCGTCGACATACTGTCTCCATCGCTGTACTACCCTCTCTGGTTCGCATAATGGATCACCATTAACATCGCTCACAATCTCTGTTGGGTCGAGGTGCTCTGCTCACTTTCTCATTACTCTGATCCTTCTATAAAAAAAAAATTTCGTAGCTTCTTTGTGACTGTTGTTTAATACTTCACTGTATTCCTGCCATTATTTTACTTTTGTTTCTTTTATTACACTGTCTTCTTGCAATGCGATATTCAACGTAGTTTACATCTTTCTTACGTCTCATTCTTTCTTTATGTTTATTTTTCTTTTATTTTACAGCTTCCTTCACCTCATCACTCCACCATGTTGCTGTTTTCATTTCTCTACCTCCAGTTTTTCATAGTACCACATGTTTCCTTTGCTGCTCGCACACAGCTGGTTTTGAACACAGCCCATTTCTCTTCCACTTATTTCCTGTCTGTTTGTAAGTTTATGAACATTTCTTCTCATATTCTTCTTTCACGTTCTCTTCCTTGGGATTGCTTAGTTTTATTGTTTCACTTTTCTTCTTGGGAGTTCTGTTATGGCTTTTCCTATGTGTTCTGATGACTGCTACTACTTCTTTGTGGTTTGTGCTCTTGCATCTTTTCTTGCTGTTCCTTACTAGTATGAAACCAGTTTGGCTTCTACAGGTCAAATCATTCTATTTTACTAGGTATATATTTGGGACTCTCTGTGTTTAAAGACTGTCTTTGTTAAAAAGGTTCATGCTGTTTGCACAGTTCTAGGAGTCTGCTACCATTTACATTTCTAACGCACTGCTGGACGCCGAAGGCACCCACGTGGACTGCTACATCAGCTCTACTAGTTGCCAATCTTGCATTGAAGTCCCCCATGATTATAACATTTTCCTCTTCACTTATGTTGTTTAGTGTATCATGGAGGTTGTCAAAGAACTCCTCACATTCTTCCTCCATGTCTGGTGCATTACAAATAGCATAAATTTTGATACAGGCTGTGGTCTCCTCATTTTCTTTTATTTGGACAGTTATAGTACTTTCCGATATATATTTTGTTTCCAAAATTTTGCCAGCGGTGTTTGGTTTTATGATCATTCCGACAGCCTGTTTGCTTCTACGATCATTCCGACAGCCTGTTTTGCTCTTTCTTGCTCACTCACTCCAGAGTATAGGAATACACAATTCTGATGTATTTGTTTACAGCCTATACC
The DNA here is from genome assembly GCA_009760885.1 of Achatina immaculata. Classification (NCBI taxonomy): domain Eukaryota; kingdom Metazoa; phylum Mollusca; class Gastropoda; order Stylommatophora; family Achatinidae; genus Lissachatina; species Lissachatina immaculata. The sequence goes on from CM019698.1 coordinate 21,658,996, forward strand.
TCTGAGTTTGGTGTCTGCAACTTCCATGATCTTTATTTTTTACCTCTTCATTCACTCCACTAATTCCTCTCTTTGTTTTAATGGTGACAGTACATATTTTAAGAAATTATTTTCTGTCTCTTTGAAATTTAACGTTTCCGGGTCATTTTAGGTTTGTATCACTCCGCCAAGTCTTTCTGTGTTTTCTCTGAGTGGTAAAGAGATCCACCGCCGCCCTTTAATCACTGAACTTCATAAAAAGAGTTCTAAAATGCTACATTGAGCCTGTCCTACTCTATGGAAGTGACTCATGGATAGTCAACAGATCGATGCAAAGATCACTAGAGGCAACAGAGATGTGGTTCAGCAAAAGTATGTTAAGATGGCACGCTTGGCTGAGATGATAGAGAACGTCTAACGAAAGCAAATGTAATGAGGATCCTAATTAATCCATAAGAAAACGACAGACATCATTCATTGGACATTTAATGAGTAGAGGAGGACTTGAAAACATCATAACAACAGGAAAGATAAATGAGAAGAGAGGCAGAGAAATCCAAGAGAAAAAAAATTACAGAGAATCTAATGCGATGGCATAACCAGAAATGTCACCAACTTGAGTTGATGGAAAATATCAAAGATCGAGATCTGTACAGAAGCATTGCCGTCAACGTACCGGCATAGCACATGATGATGATGATGATGATGATGTCTATAAATCTCATCAGAGCTTTTATCCATTCGTCTTCGCCATTTTGACCGACAATTATGTTTTTCTTCTCTAGATACAAGATATTCTTCCGTCCTTCCTTTTATCTCTCCTCTTTCCGTCACCCTTTCTTCTTCCCCAACCCCTCCAATGTTCTTTTGTCTTTACCAACCCCTCTAATGTTCGTCTGTCTTTTACCAACCCCTCTAATGTTCTTCTGTCTTTTACCAACAACTCCAATGTTCTTTTGTCTTTTACCAACCCCTCCATTGTTCTTCTGTCTTTTACCAACGCCTCCAATGTTCATATGTCTTGTACCAACCCCTCCAATGTTCTTCTGTCCTTTACCAACCTCTTCAGTGTCTTTTACCAACACCCCCCCCCCCCTTCCAATGTTCTTCTGTCTTGTACCAACCCCTTCAATGTTCTTTTGTGTTTCGCCTACAAGCTCTGAACATGTCCATAGTACCTTGTTTTTGTACACAAGAAGGGAGCAAAGTAAAAATAGAAATGACATGCGCGCCGGGCGCTAAATACACTCAAGATAAATGTTGGGGGTTACGATATTTGGGTGGGGGCCAAATTTGATCTGATGTGGTCTCGGTTTGTCCGTGAAAATGGAGGAAATCAATCAGGCGGAAAAGATTTCTCTTATTCCAGAAGATGCGCGCGAATGTCATAGAAAAAGGAACATTGTTGATGCTTTAAGAGAGGGGAAAAAGAAAAACATTCTAAATTATTTGACACTAAATTTAAAAAATAATTTTATAGATCACGTGACACAAAATGGAGGATTTTTTTTTTCTCTGAACAATGTCTTAATTTTTTTTTTCGATTTATCTTTTGTTTACAATTTGTTTCTTCTTATTCAAGTACTGTAGATCCAAAATCACATTTCACTTCAGTCTGGACGCCTGTGATAAAGGGTACCCAATATTTGTTGTTAGGAATAGGCAGTGCTATTATAAGGATAGTTGGACACCCCCTTAAGGAGTAGACCTTACGGAGGCGTAATATTGACCTTTGAGAGTGGTTTGTGGGCCACTGGGTAGTAGTTGTTTTCTCGTGGCTGGGCGGTTGTCTGTCCTTCTGCAGTCTGAGGTTTTGTTTCCAATTACTGTTTCTCTTCTCTCTCTCTCTCTCTCTCTCTCTCTCTCTCTCTCTCTCTCGCTCTCTCTCGTCGATCGTCAATTTTCAGACCATTCATCAATCACTTGCACGCCCCTTGCGGAACATTTGCCCCACTTCCCCTACAGCTGTCCTGTTGGCCTCTCGGTTGTAAGCAAGATGCCCTGCTTCTGATGCATCCATTGGCATGTCGTCAAGGATGTTCTTCCTGACAAGTGTTTCTCAAAATCTTATTCCTGGACAACCGGATTGTCCCCCCAAGACATCTCATGATCTCTGACAGATGAAAATTATTTGTCTGTTCACGCAAAAAGAAAAGTAGAAAATGATCTGAGATTAAAATGGCATCAAGTAGTTAAAAACTGCAAAAGAATACGTCCCCCCCCCTCCCCAGCCATTGACAAGTCGTCCTACGAAGCAGTAAGTTGAAGTCTGTGTTAGTTTGAACCCTTCCCCTCGACCTTTCTGGGTTGGGAGACTGCCAGCAGCTACGCTACCACCGGTATTGCAGTTGGGGGTCATTGGGATAGTACTCCCTCCGCCTCCCCTTCCCCCCCCCCCACCATGACAAAGTAGGGACTCCAGTCTTATGTGACTTATCTGAAAAGGCTGACAGGAAAATATTCTGGAGGAGTGCCAAAAGAAGACATATGTGACCAGTATATGAGGTGCAGAGAAGACACATGTGACCCATATATGAGGTGCAGAGAAGACACATGTGACCAATATATAAGGTGCAGAGAAGACACATCTGACCAATATATGAGGTACAGAGAAGACACATGTGACCAATATGTGAGGTATAGAGAAGACACATGTGACCAATATATGAGGTACAGGGAAGACACATGTGACCAATATATGAGGTACAGAGAAGACACACGTGGCTAGTATATGAGGTACAGAGAAGACATATGTAGACAATATATAATTTACAGAGAAGACATGTGGCCAGTATATGAGGTACAGAGAAGACACATGTGGCCAGTATATGAGGTACAGAGAAGACATATGCGGCCAGTATATGAGGTACAGAGAAGACATATGTAGACAATATATAATTTACAGAGAAGACATATGTGGCCAGTATATGAGGTACAGAGAAGACATATGTAGACAATATATAATTTACAGAGAAGACATATGTGGCCAGTATATGAGGTACAGAGAAGACATATGTAGACAATATAAAATTTACAGAGAAGACATATGTGGCCAGTATATGAGGTACAGAAAAGACACATGTGGCCAGTATATGAGGTGCAGAAAAGACATATGCGGCCAGTATATGAGGTACATATAAGACACACGTGGCCAATCCCCATATTAGTTCAAGAGAAGCTTTATGAGAATGTACATCAACTCCAGCTGACCACCGATTACTTTAGAAAAAAAAAAAGATTCGACGTCTGAGAATGAAGAAAGAAAAAGAAGAAAGAAAGAAAGAAAAATGAACCAGAACAAGGAATAATAATAACAATAATAATAATAATAATAATAATAATAATAATGAGAAAAGACTACCACAGAACTCTTTTTTCCTTTTCTAAGTACCGTTCCGTGTGACGATGGGTTTTTTCCACAAATTCCAAGTAAAGCGTGATGCCCCATTAGATTAAGTACGGAACCAGATATGAGACTGCAACATTTATTAAGCCAGATACTGAAGACATTTCCAAACAATTTAAACACTGCAACGGTTCTAAGGACTGCAAACGCGCCACAAACAGCCTCTGGCAGTCAAGTCCAGCTCCTAGCCTTCCCGTGGCAGAACTGTTTAAACTGACAGGAGAAGGGGCGAGGGCGAATATCTGGCGCCTGAAAACCAGTTACTTAGGGTAGATGAGTGTCACGTTTGGTAGCTCATCTGCCGCTGTTGGCGAGATCTTCAGCTGCCGTGCGTGGAGCGGTGCTCCTCCCGGCCAATGAAGAAATTTGCAAATGAGGTTGCCGGGCAGCATCACTGCGGAAAAGGTGGTAGAAAGGATAAAGCGAAGCAAACAGTCAAATCACGGCACCTCTGGTCTGGAGGTCGGCCATGTCCTGAGTGCAGTCATATCGGGTGAAATGCATGAACCGGCTTGTCCCAGAGGTTAAGACACTGCTGGCGAGACTCTTCAAATGCCGCGCGTGGAGTGAAGCGCCTCCCGGTTAAGGAAGTAAATGCGGAAAAGAAATAAAGGTTGCTGTGCGCCGCCGATGGGAAAAGGTGGTGGAAAGTGAAGTTTAACCGGTATGTCCAGTAGTATCACTACGAGAGCTATACCACGGCACCTCTGCTCTAGAGGCCGCCCACGTCCGAAATACACTTACACTGGTGAAATATGCCTAAACCGGCACACACCAGGGGTGGAACTTGATGGCTAGACATGTCATGCCACCTCCGCTCTAGAGGTCGGTAACGCCTGATAAACACCCATACTGGTGAATTTTGCCTAAACCGGCTCATACCAGGGGTGAATCTTGAAGGCTATGCATGTCACAGTACCTCTGCCCTAGAGGTCGGTCCCGTCCCAAACACGCCCATACTGGGATAATGCCTAAACAGGCTCAACCCAGGGGTAGAAGTCACTAGTGGCGAGGATTCGTCCTCCTGGACAAAAGCTCCATCCTGGTCACAACTAGGAAGGGTAGCTGCCACGACCGCAAAATGCTGAAGTCGGAAACACTGGACCAGGGCAGTCTAGATAGGCAACCACCTCTCACCCGGCGGGGATGTTTGCGTATCCTAATCACGCTGAGGTTTTCCGGTGAGAAAGTCCAACCCTGGACTGGATGGGCAACCACCTCTCACCCGGCGGTGATACACGGGTATCTCAAAACACGTCGAGGTTTTCCGGTGAGAAAGTCCAACTCTGGCCTGGGTGGGCTACCGCCTCTCACCCAGCGGGGATGCACTGATATCCTAAACACGTCGAGGTCTTCCGGTGAGAAAGTCCAACCCTAGACTAAACTGGTGCAATGAAAACCACGGTGTCACGCAATCCCGCTTCCGAGACCCACCAACAATACTCTGAACCCCTTGTGGTCCTCTCGTGGATCTCGTGTGGTCTATTTTGGACCACACAGGGGACCACGGGACCTAAAGAGGACCACAGGCGTGAATTCAGTAGGTTCACAGTGCGGTTTTTGGTGGTAGAAGTGAACGAAGAAGAAGAAGAAGAAACACTGCAACTTTTGTCTCATTTAATTTCTTCTTTTATTTGTTAAGAAATTTTGGGTTTTTAATCATGAAATATAATTTATGTAGGCCGACATTAATGGTTTCATTTTCTTTTTTTTTGGTCTCGTTTTAAACAATAAACATTCTAAGAAGCGCTTTGGGGGCTCCCCATAATTTTTGGATCACATTTTACTCTCATACCACGTGCAGCACATTGCTCAGAGCATGATATCTCAAGGGCGGTTATAATGAAAATCTAATTGTGAAACACCAACAATTCATGGGGTTTAACTTACAAAAACATACGTAGAGTTGTTCACTTTGTCTGGAAGATATTCTGTTACACTGGTCTTCAGAGAAAAAAGCTAGAAAAAAGCTGTTGTAGACCGATCTTACATGATTTGTTCTATGACAATAATAAAAAGTCACGATTCTATAAAGAGTTATTCATCTTATAGTGAACCTAGCTCACGGCCCAAGATTGTCTGTAGTTGGAGCTAGTAAAGGGGTGTCACAAACTGAAGTGTATTTGTACAAATCTATTCTGTACACACTGTTGTCGGTGAATTAAGATTTTAAAAAAAAAAAGAGTAACAAGAAAAAATTAACCCTCGTTTGTGCAACAATTTAGCAAAGTTCCCAAAGTTTGAATGGGTGAACAGGGTTAAATTAAAATTAACACTCGAGAATCATTTATTATTTTTGATAAACAAAAGAATATTTGTTTCAGATTTTCTTATTATTCGGCCGTAAATGGAGCAGGGATGTTGCAGGTAATCAATGAAACATCGTTGGCGAGTCCACACAAGCAGTCCGTACGTGAGAGACATGAAGCAGGAGACGGATATAGAGAGCGAAGAGAAAAGAGAGAGGGCATATATGACAAGGCCAGTTTTGTCTGCTTCACAAACGGTGACATTTATTCTCGACGTGAGTGCTAAATTTAGTTGTGAAAACAAATGCAAAATCGCGTGAAGCTAAATTTGTCAAAGAACTAAAGCGATACAATAATTGTTAACCTCTAGCTTATTAAGATCTACTAAAAGGGTTTTACAATTGAAAAATAATATAATTATGTTGTATTTCAGAATCATTAATTCATATTTTTAAATGATCGTAAGTTCTAAAAGAAGAATTAATATCATATCTTAGTGAAAGATGGTTGCAGTGATGTTTATTACAAACACAATGTTTGTGTTTCATCGACGTTGTTTGACAGAGATAAGAGTTAAATTTAGAGAGGATTAACTCGCAATAAAGTGATTGGTGTGAAGTGTCCCAATATAAAGTGTTCAGTTAGTGTACTGTATACTGTGGACAGTCAGTCAGTCATTTGCATGTCCCTTCCGGAACTTTGCCTCTCTAACAGCTGTCCTGTAAGCCTCTCGGCTGTAAGCAAGATGCCCTGCTGCTGATGCATCCATTTGCAGATTATCAACAATATCTTGCAACCATCTTCGCCTTGGTCTTCCTCTCTTTCTTTTTCCATTTATAATATGGACAAGAGATTATATTAAAGTGTTCAGTTAGTGTACTGTATCTGTGGACAAGAGATTATAATAAAGTGTTCAGTTAGTGTATTTTATACTTTGGACAAAAGAGTGTAATAAAGTGTTCAGTTAGTGTATTTTATACTTTGGACAAGAGAGTGTAATAAAGTGTTCAGTTAGTGTACTGTATAATGTGGCCAAGAGATTATAATAAAGTGTTCAGTTATTACACTGTATAATGTTGACAGAAGATTATAATAAAGCGTTCTGTTAGTACACTGTAAAGTGCGGACAAGAGATTATAATAAAGTGGTCAGTTAGCATACCGTATACTGCAGACAAGAGATTATAACAGTGTTTAGTAACATAGTAATATCTGGCAATCAGGTTTTTAGTGCATACGATAACTGATATTTAATGTACGATTATTAAGTATTTCTCTATCTCTCTCTCTCTCTCTCTCTCTCTCTCTCTCTCTCTCTCTCTCTGAACCTTAAGTGCCCAAGGAACACGGGTTTCCGCAAGGGTTTTCCACAAATGCCTGTCCTTTGTCTTTTTTCCCGATCTAGCCCAGGTGAGCCCTCTATTGCTAAACATCCTCTCTGTTGTTCTTCTCCATGTCTCTTTTGGTCTACTCTTATTTCTGTTCCCCTGCGGTGTCTGTCTTAGTGCTATTTTTGGTAGTGGGTTGTCAGTCATTCGGAGCACATGTCCCAACCATCGTCAGCGTCTTTCCTCAATAATTGCTGTCAGTGGCTTCATGTGCACTTCTGCCTACAAGATGTTATGTCTTATGGTGTTTGGCCAAAGTTTTCTTCTAATTCTTCGTAAACATTTAGTCTGGAAAGAACTCAATTTGCTTTCTATATTTTTAGTGATTTTCCAGCATTCACTTCTATAGACTAGTACACTTAGAACATTAATCTTAAATATCCTGATTTTCGTCTTCATCTTTATTTTTTTAGATTTCTATTAAGTCGGCAGCAATGCAAAAGCCTGGTTTGCTCTAGTAAGTCTGCTGTCTCCATCTTCTACTACTCTTCTGCCAAGATACACAAATTCGTTGACCTCCTCCACCAGCTTGTTATATACTCTTAGTACATTTCTGTTGTTCACATTTTGCTTCATTAACTTTGCCTTTCCTACGTTGATTTTTAATCCTATATCGTTAGCATTCTGAGCTATCTTGTTTATTTTATCTTGCATATCTTTATGGCTGCTTGATAGTAGACAAATGTCGTCGACAAAGTCAAGGTCCTCCAGCACTGCGTCAAGGGTCCATTGTAATCCTCTGCGTTTGTTTGATGTTGCCTCCTTCATTAACCAGTCTAGTGCCAAGATAAATAATGTTGATGACAGTACACATCCCTGCTTTACTACTGTTTGTACCCTAAAGCGTTTGCACTGAAAATCCTCGTATATGATGACATTCACTATCTTATGAGGGAGGCCAAACCATCTTTGAATTTTCCAAAGTGCATCTCTTTCGATACTGTCATAGGCCGCCTCAAAATCTATAAACAGTGTGTACGTTGTGCTATGCCACTCATTTGCCTGTTCTAATATTTGTCTAAGTACAAATATGTGGTCTATGCATGATCTTCCTTTTCTTAATCCTGCCTGCTCTTTCCGAAGTCTTCCCTCAAACGTTGGTACAATACTGTTGATGATTAAGTGGCAGAATACTTTGCTGGTGAGTGGCAAGATGGTAATGCCTCTCCAGTTCCTGTAATCTCTGAGGTCACCCTTCTTTGGTAGTTTTACTATAAGTCCAGTTTTCCACTCTTCTGGAGCCTTTTTCTAGATCACAAATTTGTTGTAGTATCCGGCAAAGTTGTTTTGGTGTGTCTGTTTCTTCTGCTTTCAACATCTCAGCAGTCACTTCATCTTCACCTGGTGCCCTGTCTAATTTTAGCTTCTGTATTGCCTCCTTTACTTCACTTTTTGTTATTGGTCCTGTACTGATGTTTTGTTCCGTTTTTGCTTCCGGTATGTCTATTGTTTGTGCTGCTTGTGTTCTGTTTAGTAGAGTGTTAAAATGTTCCTTTCCATCTTTCAATTTTTTCTCTTTCTCAACTGACCAGTTGTCAGTTTTGTGTCCTTACTGCATTCTCACATCTTGTGCTGAAGTTACCTGTTATTTTGTTGTGTGATTCTGTTTATGGTTTTCATGCCATTTGTATATGCTGCTTTCTCTGCTGCTTCTGCTAAGTTGTCATAGTATTGACGTTTATCTTGACGGCATGATTCCTTCACTTCCTTGTCTTTTTTTGCATAATTACTTAAAACTTGTTCTTTTAGCCTTTGTGATTTGGTGTTCAGTAATTTTTTTCTTGATTTTCTTTCTCTATCTTTTCCCATGTGGTCTTGCCTATCCATTCCTCTTTTCTCCGTTTCAGATATCCCAGCACCTCTTTTTCTGTTTCCTGTAGTGTTTTAATGAACTATAGTATGGAGATTTCTGTTTTGTTCTGTAGGACACTGGAGTGGTTCTTAAGTACTATTGAGAATTCATTTCTTGTTTGCTGGTCTTTCAGTTTTGCTGTAACAAAGGGTGTCTTTCTTGGTTCTCCGGTTTTGTCTTTACTAAACCTGCATAGTCTTTCTCCATTTTCATTTATTTTTCCGATTCCTTCTCTTTCCATGATTCTGTTTATATCTCCATTTCCCTCACCTACTTTTGCATTGAAGTCTCTCAGGAAGAGTAGCATATCATGCTTGAGTATTGTTTCTACTGTGGCTGGAGGCTGCTGTAAAAATCTTTGAATTCCTCTTCAGCTGCTTCTGTTGGTGCATAACAAACTATAATAGACAGCTTCATGAATCTTGAGTTGAAGCGTGCATATAATAATCTCTCATTTATAGGGGTCCATTTCAGCAATGCTCTGGATGCTTATTTTGTTATAATAAATGCAACTCCTCCTTTGTGATTATCTTATTTACTTAACCACAATATTATATATATTAGTGTACTGTGTGAAGGGAATAGCAGGTGGGTAAGAGGCGCCTTAAAACCTCTCGATCCCTCTGCCTTGCGGGTAGGACAGGGAGTCCAAAGGCTAGCGGAGAGTCCTTACACAAACCGGCAGAAGGCAACGGGAAACCACTGTTGTAGCTCCCAAGAACAATTATGCTTATTCAGAGTAATAGATTTGTCATGAACGACGTTAATGGATGTTCCTCTGGAACAGCCTCGTCCGGTAGAGCAGCTCACGAGCCACAGGTGAGGCCAGATCGTTATCAAGCTACTGGTGGCAAAACTAACAAGATCAAAATAGCAACATGGAATGTTAGAACTTTATTCCAGACTGGAAAATTAGGAAATGTAAAGAGGGAATGGAAAGGATGAAGATCAACATATTAGGAATGAGTGAAGTTAGCTGGACAGATGCAGAGAAGATAAACTCTAATAAATATACAATAATATATTCAGGAAGTGATAAACATAACGAGGAGTAGGAGTAATATTTGACGAACAAACAGCAAGTAGAATTGTAAGATATTTGAACATTTCGGACCGAGTCCTGCTAGCCCAACTGAAAGGACAACCAATAAACATAAATATTATACAAGTGTACGCTCCAATATCTGAAAGTTCTAAATATGTACACCTATTTTGTAATGGCATAGAGACAGCCCTAAAATACACAAAGTCGCATGAAGTTACTATATCATGGGAAATTTTAACGCCAAAATTGGTAAAGGAATAACTTCAGACATCGTTGGTGACTATGGACTGGGGAAGAGGAATAACAGAGATAGTAAATTAATTGAATAGGCATGGTTGTGGGAAACACCTGGTTTGTGAACAACATCCCCGAAGACTGGCAACGTGGTACAGCCCAGACAAAAAGACTTTTTCACAGACTATGTATTAATCAACAAACAATTCCGGAATGCATTACTGACAACAAAAACCATGCCAGGAGCTGACTGCAATAGTGACTATGACCCACTCTGTGGAAAAATTAGAATAAAGCTAAAGAAAGCAGGCAGAAAAGTGAGAAACATCAAAATGAATACAGCACTCCTTAAAAATGACCAAGAACTAGGATAACAATTTATTACAAAGTTATTATAACAAATAGATACAATTCAAAAGCAAAGATAAATAGTATAGATGAACAATGGGCAATGTTAAGAGATTCTATCTACCAAACTGTAAAGGAGATAAGACCACCGAAAAAGGAAGCCCCTAAAAATAAATGGATGGCAGACGACATCTTAGAATTGATGGACAAGAGGAGGAGGAGTAAAAATAACCAAGAAAAATATAGCAAGATAAATAAAGAAATAAGATGCAAATGCAGTGAAGCAAAGAAAGTGTGGTTAAATGAACAGTGCAGACAAATAGAGGACTCCCATAATAAAGACAGCAAAAACATGCACAAATGAATTAGTGAACTCACAGGCAGGAAAACAAAATATACCACAGGATGCCTGAAATCAAAAGAAGGTTAAATGTTAATAGGAAAATAAGATATTGTGGACAGGTGGACAGAGTATATCGGTGAGCTATATGGAGGAGAAAGAACGTAATTAACACCAGATACTGAAAATTGTGATGGACCACTAATACTTGAAGATGAACTCATAGATGACATCAAACATATGAAGAAACGAAACGCGACTGGACCTGATAATATAACAATAGAAGAAATAGAGGCACTAGAGGAGATATGAATAAAAGTAAATATCCAAGTTACTGAATGATATTTACAACAAGGGTTATATGCCCAGTTACTTGCTTAAATCCACATTTATAGCAATACCAAAGAAACCAGGCGCAAAGGAATGTGATGACCACCGGACTATCAGCCTTTTATGTCACATAACGAAGCTACTTCTGAGAATCATTATGAGAAGAACAAGGAAATAGATAAAAATGGAAATAGCAGATGAACAGTTTGGATTTGTTGAAGGAAATAGAACACACAATGCCATTTATGCTTTACGAACACTAACAGAAAGAGCTTTAGAAGTTCAGAAAGATCTCTACTTATGCTTCATTGATTACATCAAGGCATTCGACAAGGTGAAATATAATGAAATTATTAAAATGCTTGAAGACATCAATATAGACGACAAAGGCCTGATGATTGTAAAACATCTATACTGGCACCAAGGATCAGCAATTCGAATTGAAAATAGAACTGGAATATATCAACCTATAAAAAAAGGCGTGCGACAAGGATGTGTACTATCTCCAGACCTTTTTTCTCTGTACAGCGAGAATATTCTAAGAACGATCATCACAGAACCAGGCATAAAAATTGGAGGATACAGTATTAAGCTTCTGTAATGCTGACGACACAGTACTGATAACTGAGAACCAACAAGACCTGCAAAATCTCTTGGATAAAGTCGCCAAAGAAAGTGAACAGAAAGGCCTTACTTTGAACATCAAAAAGACAGAGGCTATGGTTATATCTAAGAAACAGAATCCACCAACACGCAGTGTAAAATTAAACAGAACTATTCTAAAGCAGATGTAGAAATTCAAATACCTTGGAGCAGTAATAACTTCAGATGGGAAATGCAGAACAGAAATTAGGAACAGAATAGGCCAAGAAAAAACTTCATTTCAGAGAAAGAGAAATATATCATCCAATACATCTTTATCAATAAATGTTAGAAAAAGAGTCCTAAAATGTTATATTGAACCTATCTTGTTATATGGAAGTGAATCATGGACAATAGGCGGGTTTACACACAAATCATTGGAAGCAGCAGAAATGTGGTTTATTAGAAGAATATTGTGAATCCCATGGACAGCAAAAATAACTAATGAAGAATGTGTGAGAAGAGCTGGAGAAACAACAAATCTTGTCAAAAAATAAGAGAGAGACAATCTACTTTCCTCACAATGAGAAGAGGGGCCATTGAAAATATTATAACAACAGGAAAAATAGAAGGAAGAAGATCAAGAAGAAGACCAAAAGAAATGATACAGGACAGTCTGACGGGATTGTGTGAGTGAGAGATCACCAACTGTGCTCATGGCCTGATCGTGTACTCTGGAGAAGCATAATAGCCAACTCCAGTCGGTATGGCACCTGATGATGATGATGATGATGATGATAATGATGATGATGATTGTGTTGTTAATCTCCTTCTGCCTTGTCCTTTCCATCTTATCTCTTGTATCTCTAATATGTCTTGTTTGTATCTGATCATTTCCTTGATAGTTTGTGCATGTTTTCCAGTCTGGTTAAGTGTTCTTACATTCCAGCTGCCTATTTGCATCTTGTGTTTAGGTTCCAGGAGGTCTGCAGTCGGGCTGGGGACTTCCAGTGGCTGGCTTTCATCCACAACCTTCATGGGCTCAGTTTCCTAATAAGCATTTCTCCTTCCACCTGCATTTGTTTTTTCCCTTGCTTCTGTTTCTGTAGTAGTCTGATCGATTTTTTTCCAGATAAAGTTGCTGGCCACCCTCCTTAGTCGCCTTTTGCGATCATGCGTGGTATGGTACAGTGGTCCTATTCTTTGCTTCCCAGACATGTACCCAGGTCCCAGGTACCACTCGGGGGAATGAAGTATTTAGTGTACACGAAAACTGACATTTAATGTATGATTATCAAGTATTTAGTGTACACGAAAACTGACATTTAATGTATGATTATCAAGTATTTAGTGTACACGAAAACTGATATTTAATGTATGATTATCAAGTATTTAGTGTACACGAAAACTGATATTTAATGTATGATTATCAAGTATTTAGGAAAAGACATTCATTATCTTAGGATAAATTACTTAGTAAACAGGTAATAAATATGCGGTAATTAATTGTTTATTAAAATGACAGAAATATTTCATCATCAGGTTTTTATTTAAAAGGTAGTAAAAAGTGATCAAGGAATAAAATCAATAAAATAAATGGCCAGATATTTAGTATGTTTAATATCCAATGGTGAAGTATTTAGCCAAATGACTGTCAGAAATTGATTCTGGCAGATCATGAAATTTAATTCACGTGTGAAAGAGTTAAAGATACGAGGGGCGTTCAGAAAGTAATGCACCACACCGTTTTTCTCAGGAGCTGTTTATTTAAAAAGCATGACATTTAGATACAATATACATGGATATGTTATATAAACATCAGTATTTTTTAACATAATCTCCATCAACTTGTACGGCTTTACGCCAGCGCGAAACAAGTGCATGTATTCCTAGCCAGTATCAGATTTTCTCTTAATTATGTAGCCATTTCTTCGCTGCATGAATCACTCCTTCGTCATCTTCAAATCTTACCCCTCAGAGTGCATCTTTAAGTGAACCAAACAGATGGAAATCGGTGCCAAATCAGGACTATAGGGTGGATGTAGTAGTACAGTCCAACCCAGTTTGGTGATTGCTTCCCGTGTTGCCAGAGTTGTGTGAAGGGGCGCATTGTCGTGAGGGAGAAGCAGGTCTGCTGGATTCTTGTGAGACCGAACTCAGCTAAAACGTTGAATTTTTTCAGTGTCTTAATGTAAGCTTGCCAATTGATTGTCTCTCCTCCTGGCATAACATCCATCAGAATCACATCTTCAAAATCCCAAAAGACAGTGATCATGGCCTTTCCACCTGAAAGAGTTGTCTTGAATTTCTTCGTGGTGGTTGCGGATGATGCAGCGCCATTGACTGTCTTTTTGTCTCAGGTTCAAAATTATGTGCCCAGGATTCATCACTTTTTACAATCTTAGCTAAAAAGTTCTCTCCCTCAGCAATGAAACTATCCAACAATTCAGAAGAAATTGCTTTCCTTTGCAGTCGATGGTCATTTGTGAAACTTCGAGGAATCCATCTTGCTTAAACCTTAGAAAATCCGAGAGCTTTTATAACTGCATTTGCACTACCATTGGTGACGGACAGCTTTAAGGCCAGTTGTTGAGTAGTGATACGCCTATCAGTAAGAATAATGCCCTCAGCGCATTTCAACATTTCTGCCTTGGTGGCTGTGGCTGGACCTCCACAGCGCGGCAGATCATGCAACTCCTTATCTCCATTTATTGATTCTTTGATTCTCTGAACCTAGTGACTGACTGTACTCCTCCCGACTGCAAAACCCCCATACACATCACATAGACGTTTGTGAATGTTCACAACAGTTTCCTTCTCTACAACAAGACATTCTATCAAAATTCGCTTCTTATACCACAAGTTGCTAACAGGCTCCATTTCAACAGTTAGGGCAGCCATACTCTTTGGCCGGTTGCGGTGTAATTTGGTTAACACAAAAGGCACATGCCATATTTAAAGTGTGCAAAATTTCATGATTTTATCTTTATTATTAGCTGAAAAAAACGATGTGGTGCATTAATTTCTGAACGCCCCTCTTAGTATTCCATTATTTGATGTTCTTCAGTTCTGATTCACAGCATTTGTAAGGAGGACAAAAGTTGTATTCCATCAACAGTAGATACGTATGGACATATTGAGAAAGAAAGATTTTATGAGAAAAGAGAGACTAACAGAGACAGCCGTGCTTTTCTTAGTCCGGGTGTTGCTCTAGGACAGATAGTAACATTATCGGTCATAGCTGAGTGTCATGGTCTACATTGTCTCCACTGACTCACACAAGTAGAAGTGGTGATGCTCTCCCGGCGTCAAACTTCTAGGTAAGTTCCACCAGGCCAAAGATCAAACTGAACCAGTCGCCAGAGCGTCTTGGCAGCACCTGTTACCAGAGAGCGCTGGGTACAAAGCCGAGGTCTTGCACAACTTTGGTAAGTAAGACATGTCGCAAGAGAACATTTTGTAACTGTCCAGAATAGAAAGAAAGTAAACGAGTTTTTAAAGAAAACGAGTGAGTAGCCACATTGTTAGTGCCAGTGTTCCCCCCTCCCACGCGTCTTCTGCTGAAAGATTTTGCGGTTCGTATGTTAAAATATTCAACCAGTGAGCACGTTCTCTCAAAAACAGTTTGTGCGCACGTGTACGTGGTAATGAGCATGAATTGCGTGTTTGCCTGCCCGCCTGCCTGCCCGCCTGCCTGCCTGCCCGTCTGCCTGCCTGCCTGCTCACCTACCTGCCCCCCTCCCTGTACGCCTGCCTGCCCGCCTCCCTGCCCGCCTGACTGCCCGCCTGACTGCCCGCCAGACTGCCTGCCCATGGGTCTGCCTCCATGCCCTCCCGCCTGCCTGCCTGCAGGCCTGCTTGCCTGCCCGCCCCCCTGCCTGCCTGACCGCTTGCCTGCCTACTTGCCGACCAACCCGCCTGCCTGCCTGCCCCCTACCTGCCGGACTCCCTGCCCCCCTGCCTGGGCGCCTCCCGTCCCATTTCCCTGCCCGACAGCCTGCCTGCCGAACCGCATGCCTGCATGCATGCCTGCCTGCCTGCCTGACCGCCTGGCTGCCTGCCCGCCTGCCTCCCTGCCCGGCTGCTTGCCTGACCGCCTGCCTGCCTGCCTACCTGCCTTCCCGCCTGCCAGCCCGCCTACCCGCTTGACTTACTGACTGCCTGCTTGCCCGCTTGCCTGCTTTCCTGCCCGCCTGCCTTCCTGCCCGCCTGCCTGCCTGCTCGCCTACTTGCCTACCTGCCTGTCTGCTTGACTCTCTTCTCGCCTGCCTACCTGCCGGTCTGTCTGACTCCCTTCACGCCTGCCTGCCTGTCTGCCTGACTCCCTTCTCGCCTGCCTGTCTGCCTGACTCCCTTGTCACCTGCCTACTTGCCCGCCATCCTGCCTGTCTACCTGCCTGTCCGCTTGCCTGCCTGCTCGCCTGCCTGCCTACCTGCCTGCCTGCCTGATTCCCTTCTTGCCTGCCTACCTGCTTGGGGGAAGGAATGCGGTGAGAAACTTAGAATATTTTTAATACACAAGTCTCTACCAGTGAGGTTGCTGGTTCAAGTCCCGTCAAGCCAGAATTGATGCTGATCTTGTAATCTTCTAGACAGGTCGAACTAACACTCTATCCTGTAACTAATTCTGTCTTGGCACGGTTCCTGTATTTTGAAGAAATTAAATAAAAACTAGAGCATCCCGGTCTTCATTTCTGCCAAGGGAGTAAACCGTATTTTCGGCGATAATCTGCTGTGAGACATTTCCGTAAAGGGCATTCGCCATGAGTATCAAAAAGCTACTCTTTTCAGTTATTAGCAAGAAATATTTTTTTCCCTTTGTTGTCCTAAAAAAAATCGCCACGGCTTATGCCTGGGGCACTTGAAATAATTTTTGTTTATGAAACATGTAATGTAACGTCCTTACGATAACACGGTTTTCATTTCTTATTGTTATGCCAATCACGTGTCAGTTTCCTCCAGTATTTTAACATTTGAGATTTTATCTCATGTACACGATGACGGACATATCTTTTAACATTTGAGATTTTATCTCAGGTAGAGGATGACAAACACATGTTTCAACATTTGAGATTTTATCTCAGGTACACGATGACGGATAAATATTTTTAACATTTGAGATTTTACCAAAGGTCCACAGTGGTGGACATATGTTTTAGCATTTGAGTTTTTATCCCAGGTACACGATGACTGATATATGTTGTAACATTTGAGATTTTGCTCCAGGTAAACTATAACGGAAATATGTTTTACCATTTGAGATTTTATCCCAGGTACATGATGACGGATACATATTTTAACATTCGAGATTTTATCCCGGGTACATGATGAGGAACATACTATAGCCACAAGCGGCAGAGTCTAACAGTGTCGGCATAGAAAGTGGAAAAGTTGACTTATGTTTGGGGCAGTTTTTTTTTATATGCACCTTATAGACGTATTGGGCATCAATGCGATGGCCAGAAGCAGGTAAAAGATCGACCGAAAACGGTAAGTTAATAGTACATTCAGGTAGAAACGACGGTAAACATCGAGAAGGGGTAGGTATTATTATGTCAAATGTAGGAGTAAAGAGCCTTGTAGAATAGGAATCAGTGAACAGTCGTATAATAAGAGCACGATACAACCTAAGACACGGAAGAATGACAATAATACAGTGTTATGCACCCAAGAACGATGCAGATCATGAGGTGATAGACGATTTCTATCACCAGTTGCAACAAATCATCAACAAAGTCCCTAAACACAACATCCTAATTTCTATTGGGACTTCAACGCTAAGGTAGGGTAAGATAACATCGACGCTGAAAAAGTGACTGGGAAAGAAGGAATTGACATGGTTAATCAGAAAGGAGAAAGACTAATTGAAATATGATTGACAGAGGGCATGACTATTGGAGGCACAATATTTCCACACAAAGAGATACATAAAACAACGTGGATATCTCCAGATGATAGAACTAGAAACCAGATAGCTCATTTTTGTATTAGAAAGCAATACAGAACGTCTCTGATAGACGTAAGGGCTTATATGGGTCCATATGTTAACAGTGATCACAACCAGTGCATAGGGAAAATAAAACTAAAATTGAAAAGCCAGTACAAGTATTTACAGAAAGATAAACAGCCACAGCCTTCAAGAATAGAGAATACTAACAGTAATTTCAATCGGGAATTTGCCAACCATTCCACAACAGCCAGTGAAGTAGAGGAGATAGGTATAGATGAATTATGGAATTCTTATAGCACAGCCATAATCACAGCAGCAAAAGCAAGCTCTGGACTTTTAAAAAAAACAAGTAGAAAAGCATGGATATCAGAAAAACATGGAAGTATATACATGAAAGACGAGCAGCCAAATTAGCTATGTTGAATGTAAAAAAAATACATTGGAAAAGATCTGGTGAAAGCAACATACAAAGAAATAGACTAGAAAGTAAAAAGTTCAGCTAGAAGGGATAAAAGAGAATACATAGAAAATATGGCGAAAGAGGCAGAAAAAAAACAGTAAAAACAAGAGACAGCAAAACTTTATATAACATACAAAAGAGGCTAAAAGGTACTATTACATCTAAAGAAAGACCAATCCTTAGCAAAACTTGAACACTATTAACATCAAATAAAGACCAAAAGCAAAGATGGGCTGAACACTTCTAAGAAATACTTAATCGACTACACCCAAAAGAATTGTTAAACCTTGAAACCGACTTACCAGCACCACAACTAAATGTCAACCTAAATGAAATCACATTGCATGAAATTGAAACAGCAGTGAATTTAATATCTAACAACAAAGCTACAAGTGAAGATGAAATAACACCCGAAATGTTAAAAACTATCAATAGTGACAACATAAGACAAATACAGAGAATAAGATTTACAAAGAAGACAAGGTCCCTTGTAAATGGAAAAAAAACGAATAATTGTTAAAATACCCACAAAAAAAAAAGGCAACCTTAGTGACCAAACAATTGGAGAGGAGTAACCTTAATATCAGTTGTGTCAAAAGTATTTTTGCAAGGTCATTTTGAATAGACTTAAAAATATTGGATATCTCAATGAGAGAAAAACAAGCAGAATTACGACAAAGGAGAAGCTGTCTCGACCAGATCTTTACTCTCAGAATAATACCTGAAGAACATATTGAAAAGCAGAAACCATTAATACTGAACTTCATAGACTTTAAAAAGGGATTTGATAGTACCCACAGAGATTCGTTGTGGAAAATTTTAAGTCTATATGGAATACCATTTAAAATTCTCAGCATCATTAAGGAATTCTACAATGGATATGTTTGTGCAGTCAAGACAGAAGAAGGGATGAGTGAATGGTTCCAGATTGAAACAGGTGTGAAACAAGGATGTATACTGTCGCCTTTTCTTGTTGGAATTGCAATAGACTACATAATGAAAAATGCTGCACAGGTAACACAGGTATTGACTGGGTACATGGAACCCAACTAGACGATCTTGATTTTGCTGATGACATATCTCTTATCAGTAACAATGTGAATTCCATACAAGAAAAAACAGATAGCCTGTCTTAACTGGCTAGCAAAATAGGACTTGAAATTAACAAGGACAAAACAACAATAATGAAAATTCCCACTAATCGAAATGGAAAAATACACGTAGAAGGGACAGCTGTTGAAGAAGTCAATCAATTTGCATACCTTGGTAGCTACATAGACCAGGACAGTTACACCCGAAAGGAAGTTAGAATTAGAATTGCAAAAGCAGCATCGATCATCAAGAATCTTGAGAACATGTGGCATTCAAATATAATAAGCACAAAAACCAAGTTAAGATTATTCAATTCAAATGTAATATCCACTCTCATTTATGCATGCGAAAGCTGGAAAACAACTAAAGAAACAGACAAGAAATTAGACTCTTTTGAAAACAAATTCCTAAGGAAAATACTCGGCATCAAGTGGAACGAATTCAAGAAAAATGGAGAGATAAGACAGATGACTGAACAACAACCAGCCTCATGGGTGATCAGGAAAAGGAGATGGACATATGTTGGTCACGTAATGAGAAGAAACAGTCATAGAATCCCAAAACAAGCTATAAAATGGAACACAACAGGCCAAAGAAAAAGAGGCAGACCGCGTGAAACTCTGAACAGGACATTGTTAAGAAAGGCCAAATTAATAGGCATTAAGTCCCTTGATGAGGTTGAAAGACTAGCCGAAGACAGGAAAAATTAGCGAACTACTTTGCGAGTCCTAAGTGACGTTTAACAGCACGGGAAGGATATAAGATACAAGATAAGATATACTCGAAATAGAGTCTTCGCGTCATACAGGGGTTATCCATAAAGTCCTTCCCTGATTAAGAAGAATCATATTTTAAAAGTATGCTAGATAGAAACTTGAACAGTGTGGCATAACGTATGTCTGTTTCCTGTTTTTTGTCCGTACAATTAGAGCTTCAACCATCAGGTCTTCACAACCAAAAAGCGAATGTTTAGTATGCACAACATGGTTTTAAAACTTACATTTTTTTTTTAAATAGAGCCCATCATTTTTACAAACGTTTACCTAGACTTGTTGGAGTTTTTTTCATTGTCTCCAGCTAAAAGAGTTGGTACCGCTAGACTGGGACTGAGTTCTTAGTCAGTTTTTTTAATGCAAACTTTTCTAACCGAGGGATTTGGAGGGATGATCCATCATCATGGCCACCATGTTATCTGTCTTAACTTTTTTCTTTTTATGGGATATACCAAAGACAAAGTATTCAATTCACCAGTTCCTGATATTGAAACTCTGAAGGCAAGGATAACAGATGCTTTCAGTGACGGTGACTGAAGAGACGTTGAAGAACACATGGCAAGAAATCGAGTGTCTCTTATTCTCCGTGCAAAAAAAGGGAACACATGCCATAGTACAGGAATTAAAGGAACAAATCATCACCAGTCCTCTGTACTCTCAATGGAATATAAGGCGTCAACAACGGTTCTACAGCCGGTTCGGTCAAGAGGAAGTCGGGATACATATAAAAATGTCCTTCCTCCTTTCTTTAGTTCTTCCTATATTGTGCATTTTCATGTCCAGAACAAGAACACATAAAATATTATAACAACAGGAAAAATAGAAGGAAGAAGATCAAGAGGAAGACCAAGAGAAATGATACTGGACAGTCTGACGGGATGGTGTGAGAGGAGATCACCAACTGAACTGATGGCCTGCATGAAGGATCGGGTACTCTGGAGAAGCATAATAGCCAACGCCAGTCGGCACGGCACCTGATGATGATGATGATGATGATGAACAAGAACAACTATAAACTTTTCCTAAAACACCATGTCTACGAGATATCTTAGTTTTTGTGTAATAGATGTTCTACATAAGGGACAGGCTTTATCCTCATCCTGTATTCAGTCTCTTATCATCTAATCTTAAATGAAAATACTAGTGGACCAGTATTTAGTCTCCTACCATGTAATCTTATATGAAAGTACAAGTGGTCATGTATTTAGTCTCTTATCATCTAATCTCAAATGAAAGAACCTGTGACCCTGTATTTAATCTCTTATGATCTAATATTAAATGAAAGTAGCAGTGACACTGCATATAATCTCTTATTATCTAATCTCAAATTAAAGTACCAGTGTCCTTGCATTCAGTGTCTTATCATCCAATCTTAAAATAACAGTGACCCTGTAATTAGTCTCTTATCATCAAATGCTACATGAAAGTACCAGTGGCCATGTATTCAGTCTGTTATCATCTAATGTTAAGCTATATGAAAGTACCAGTGGCCATGTATTCAGTCTGTTATCATCTAATGTTAAATAAAAGTACAAGTTACTTTGTATTTAGTCTCTTATCATCTAATCTTAAACGAAAGTACTAGTGGACTTGTGTTTAGTCTCGTATCATCTAATGTTATATGAAAGTACCAGTGGCCATGTATTCTGTCTCTTAGCAAATACTCTTAAATAACAGTACCAGTGATCCTGTAGTTAGTCATTTATCATCTAGTCTTAAATGAAAGTACTAGTAGCTCTGTATTTAGTCTCTAAACGTTTAAATGTAAATGAAAGTATGATTGACCTTGTATTTATTCCCTTATCATATAATCTTAAATGATATTACCAGTGACCCTGTATTTAGTCTCTTATCATATAATCTTAAATATTACCAGTGAACCTGTATTTAGTCTCTTATCATATAATCTTAAATATTACCAGTGACCCTGTATTTAGTCTCTTATCATATAATCTTAAATATTACCAGTGAACCTGTATTTAGTCTCTTATCATATAATCTTAAATATTACCAGTGACCCTGTATTTAGTCTCTTATCATATAATCTTAAATATTACCAGTGACCCTGTATTTAGTCTCTTATCATATAATCTTAAATATTACCAGTGAACCTGTATTTAGTCTCTTATCATATAATCTTAAATATTACCAGTGACCCTGTATTTAGTCTCTTATCATATAATCTTAAATATTACCAGTGAACCTGTATTTAGTCTCTTATCATATAATCTTAAATATTACCAGTGACCCTGTATTTAGTCTCTTATCATATAATCTTAAATGAAAGTACCAGTGACCCTCTTATCATCTAATGTCAAATAAAAGTTCCAGTCCCCTCTATTCAATCTCTTAGTGTCAAATCTTGAATGAAAGTACCAGTCACCGTGTATTTAGTCTGTTATAATCTATTCTTAAATGAAAGTACCAGAAGATCTGTATTCAGCCTCCTATCGTCTAATCTTAAATGAAAGTACCAGTGATCCTGTATTTAGTCATTTGTCATTTAATCTTAAATGAAAGTAACCGTGCATTGTATTTAGTCTCATATCATCTAATCTTAAATGAAAGTACCAGTGGCTATGTATTAAGTCTCTTAGCGTCTAATCTTAAATGAAAGTATCAATGACCCTGTAATGAATCATTTATTGTCTAATCTTAAATGAAAGTACCAGTCGCCCTGTATTTATTCTCTGGACGTCCATACTTAAACGAAAGTACCAGTGGCCAGGTATTTAGTCTCTAAACGTCCAAACATAAATGAAAGTACCATTGATCCTGTACATTTTATGTTATTTTTAATCTTAAATGATATTAACAGTGGCCATGTATTTCGTCTATTATCATCTAGTCCTGTATTTAGACTCTTATCATTTAATCTTAAATGAAAGTATTAATGAACCTGTATTAGTCTCTAATCGTCTAAATTTAAATGAAAATAGCAGAGGCCCTGTACTTAGTCTCCTATAATCTAATCTTAAGATACCAGTGAACTTATATTTAGTCTCTTATCATTTAATCTTAAACAAAAGTGCCTGTTTCACTGTAATTATTCTCTTATGATGTAATCTTAAAAGAAAGTAACAATGTGCTGTATTTAGTCTCTTAGCATTTAATTTTAAATGAAAATATCAGTGACTCTTTACTTAGTCTCTTAATTTTAAATAAAAGTACCAGTGCCATGTAAATAGTCTCTTATATTCTATTGTTAAATATATGTATCAGAGGCCCTTTATTTAGTCTCTTAGCATCTAATCTTAAATGAAAGTACCAGTGACCCTGAATTTAGTCTCTTATCATCTAATCTTAAATGAAAGAACCAGTGGCCCTGCATTTAGTTTTTTTTCATCTAATCTTTAATGAAGGTACCAGTGACCCTTTAATTAGTCTCTTATAATCTAATTTTAAGTGAAGGTACCAGGGGTCCTGTATTTAGTCTCTTATAATCTAATCTCCATCCCCAACCCAGCGCGTCACAGATGGCGGATGGTGAAAGTCATCCAGATATGGAGGATCCCTGTGAATAAGGAGTTATCCAAATAAGCAGGCGCGGACCAACTGGCGGTAGACTCAGAGAGCGAGGTGGGGTAGTAGGTGCCTATACTACTCCTATAAAGTGCCTCAGGTGCTCAGTGAAGGGAATACCAGGCGGGTCAGAAGCGCCTTGAAACCTCTCGCTCCCGCTGCTTTGCGGGTAGGACAGGGAGTCCAAAAGCTAGCGGAGAGTCCGTATATAAACCGACGTAAGGCAACGGGAAACCACTGTTGTAGCTCCCAAGAATAGTTATGCTTGAACAGAATAATAGATTCATCATGAACGACGTTAATGGATGTTCCTCTGGAACAGCCTTGTCCGGTAGGGCAGCTCACGAGCCACAGGTGAGGCCAGATCGTTATCAAGCTACTGGTGGCAAAACTAACAGGTTCAAAATAGCAACATGGAATGTGAGAACTTTATTCCAGGCGGGAAAATTAGAAAATGTAAAGATGGAAATGGAAAGGATGAAGATCAACATATTAGGAATGAGCGAAGTTTGATGGACAGATGCAGGGAAGATAAACTCTAATAAACATACAATAATATATTCAGGAAGTGATAATAATGAACGAGGAATAGGAATAATATTTGACGAACAAACGGCAAAGGACAATTGTAGGATATTTGAACATCTCCGACCGAGTCCTGCTAGCCCAGCTGAAAGGACAAACAATAAACATAAATATTATACAAGTGTACGCTCCAACATCTGAAAGTTCTGAAGAAGATGTACAGCTATTCTATAATGACATAGAGGCAGCCTTAAAACACACAAAGTCACATGAAGTTACCATAGTCATGGGAGATTTTAATCCCAAAGTTGGTAAAGGAAGAACTTCAGACATCGTTGGTGACTATGGACTGGGGGAGAGGAATGACAGAGGTTGTAAATTAATTGAATGGGCATGATTGTAGGAAACACCTGGTTTAAACAACATCCTCGAAGACTGGCAAAGTGATGCAGCCCAGACAAAAAGACTTTTAACCAGATAGACTACATATTAATCAACACACGATTCCGCAATGCATTACTGACAACAAAAACCATGCCAGGAGCTGACTGCAATAGTGACCATGACCCACTCTGTGGGAAAAATTAGAATAAAGCTAAAGAAAGCAGGCAGAAAAGTGAGAAACATCAAAATGAATACAGAACTCCTTAAAAGTGACCAAGAACTGCGAGAACAATACAAAGTTATTATTACAAATAGATACAATGCAATAGCAAAGATAAATAGTATAGATGAACAATGGGCAATGTTAAGAGATTCTATCCACCAAACTGTTAAGGAGATAATACCACCAAAAAAACAAGCCTCTAAAAGTAAATGGATGACAGACACGTCTTAGGACTGATGGACAAGAGGAGGAGGTGTAAAAATAACGAGGAAAAATATAGCAAGATAAATAAAGAAATAAGATGCAAATGCAGAGAAGCAAAAGAAGTGTGGTTAAATGAACAGTGCAGACAGATAGAGAACTCTCATAATAAAGACAGCAAAAACATGCACAAACTAATTAATGAACTCACAGGCAGGAAAACAAAATATACCACAGGATTCCTGAAATCTAAAGAACGTAAAATGTTAATGGGAAAGGAAGACTTTGTGGACAGGTGGACAGAGTATATAGGTGAGCTATAAGGAGGAGAATGACCAGAATTAACACTAGATACTGAAAACTGTGATGGACCACTAATGCTTGAAGATGAACTCATAGATGCCATCAAACACATGAAGAAAGGAAAAGCAACTGGGCCTGATAATATAACAATAGAAGAAATAGAGGCACTAGAGGAGACAGGAATAAAAATAATAACCAAGTTACTGAATGACATTTACAACAGTGGTTATATTCCCAGTGACCTGATTAAATCCACGTTTATAGCACTACCAAAGAAATCAGATGCAAAGGAATTTGGTGACCACCGGAATATCAGCCTCTCATGTCACATAACGAAGCTACTTCTGAGAATCATTATGAGAAGAACAAGGAAAAAGATAAAAATCTAAAAAGCAGATGAACAGTTTGGATTTGTTGAAGGAAAGAGAAAACACAATGCCATTTATGCTTTACGAACACTAAAGGAAAGAGTTTTAGAAGTACAGAAAGATCTCTACTTATGCTTCATTAATTACACCAAGGCATTCGACAAGGTGAAACATAATGAAATTATTAAAATGTTTGAAGACATCAATATAGACGGCAAAGACCTGAGGATTGTAAAACATCTATACTGGCAGCATGAAGCAACAATTTGAGTTGAAAATAGAATTGGAAAATATCAACCTATAAAACAAGGGGTGCGAAAGGGATGTGTACTATCTCCATACCTTTTTTATCTGTACAGCGAGAATATTCTAAGAACGATCATCACAGAACCAGGCATAAAAATTGGAGGATACAATATTAACAACCTTCGGTATGCTGACGACACAGTACTGATAGCTGAGAACCAACAAGACCTGCAGAATCTCTTGGATAAAGCCGCCAAAGAAAGTGAACAGAAAGGCCTTTCTTTGAACATCAAAAAGACAGAGACTATGGTTATATCTAAGAAACATAATCCACCAGCATGCAGTATACAATTAAATGGAACTATTCTAAAGCAGGTGCAAAAATTCAAATACCTTGGAGCAGTAATAACTTCAGATGGGAAATGCGCAACAGAAATCAGGAACAGAATAGGCCAAACAAAGACTGCATTTCAGAGAATGAGAAACATATTAACCAACACATCCTTATCAATGAATGTTAGAAAAAGAGTCCTAAAATGCTATATTGAACCTATTATATTATATGGAAGTGAATCATGGACAATAGGCAAGTCTGCACAAAAATCATTGGAGGCAGCAGAAATGTGGTTTATCAGAAGAATGTTACGAATCCCCTGGACAGCAAAAATAACTAATTAAGAATGTATGAGAAGAGCTGGAGAGACAAAAACACCTTGTCAAAAAGATAATAGAGAGACAATGTACTTTCATAGGACATGCAATGAGAAGAGGGGGCATAGCAAATATTATAACAACTGGAAAAATGGAAGGAAGAAGATCAAGAGAAAGACCAAGAGAAATGATACTGGACAGTCTGACGGGATGGTGTGAGAGGAGATCACCAACTGAGCTGATGGCCTGCATGAAGGATCGTGTACTATGGAGAATCATAATAGCCAACGCCAGTCGGTACGGCACCTGATGATGATGATGATGATGATGAATCTAATCTTAAATTATCGTAACAGTTAGCCTGTAAACATTTTCTTATTATCTAATCTTAAATAAAAGTACCAGTGGCCCTGTATTTAGTCTCCTATAATCTAATCTTCAGGTATAAGTGACTCTGTATTTAGTCTCTTATCATCTAACTTAAATGAAAGTATTAGTGCCCCTGCATTCAGGCTCTTATCATCTAACCTTAAATGAAAGTACCAGTGGCCCTGTATTTAGTATCTTATTATCTATTCTTAAATGAAAGTACCAGTGCACTGTATTTACTCTCTTAGCATTTAATTTTAATTGAAAGTACCAATGGCTTTTTATTTAGTCCATTGTTATCTAATCTTAAATGAAAGTATCAGTGCACTGTATTTAGTCTCTTATCATAATAACTTAAGTGTAAGTACTAGTAGCCCTGTATTCAGTCTCTTAGCATCTAATCTTAAATGAAAGTACCAGTGTTCCTGTATTTAATCTCTTATCATATAATCTTAAATGAAAGTACCAGTGGCTCTGTATTTAGATCCTTATCATCTACTCTTAAATGAGAGTACCAGTGGACCTGTTTTAGCCCTTTTTGATTTAATATTAAATGAAGTTACCAGTGACTTTTTATTTAGTCTCTTATGATCTAATCTTAAATGAAAATACCAGTGACCCTGTGTTTAGTATCTTACCATCTAATGTTAAATGAAAGGACCAGTCGCCCTGTACTAAGTATCTTATGATCTAATCTTAAATGAAAGTACCAGTGACCCTTCATCTAGTCTTCTATCATCTAATCTTAATTCAAAGTACCAGTGGCTGTTTATTCAGCCTCTTACCATCCAATCTTAAATGAAATTACAGTGACCCTATATTTAGTCTCTTATCATTCAATTTTAAATGAAAGTACTATTGACCCTGTATTTATTCTCTTATCATCTAATTTTAAATGATATTACCAGTGACTTTGTATTTAGTCTATTATTATCTATTAATAAATGAATGTACCAATCTCCCTGTATTTAGTTTATTATCATTTAATGTTTAATTAAAGTACCAGTGTAACTGTATTCAGTCACTTATTATCCAATCTTAAATGAAAGTACTAGTTGCCCCTTATTAATCCTTTTTCATCTAATCTTAAATGAAGGTACCAATGACCCTGTATTTAGTTTCTTATGATCTAATCTTAAATGGAAGTACCAGTGACCCTGTATTTAGTCTCTTATCATTTATTCATTTGCATGTCCCCTGCGGAGCTTTGCCTCCCAAACAGCACTCCTGTAGGCCTCTCGGTTGTAAGCAGGATGGCCTGCTGCTGATGCAGATCATCAATGATGTCTTGCAGCCATCTTCGCCTTGGTCTTCTTCTTCTCTTTCTTTTTCCCATTATCTACCCTTCCAAGACGGTCTTCTCTAGATTATCATGACGTTTAATGTGTCCAAAATATTTAAGTTTTCTCTCTTTAATCCTCTTTACTAGCCAGCCTTCTTTCACATTATGTTTTTGTAGTATATATATATTTGTTCTTTTTTGTGTCCATGATATTTGGAGAACTCTTTTGTAGCATTTACATTCAAAAGCATTTATGCGTTTCTCAGCTGTTTTGTTAAGTGTCCAGGTCTAACAGGCATATGTTGCGATGGGAAAGATGCATGCCCTTAAAAATCTTATTTTTGTAGTTCTGTCTGCTCCTCTCCACAGATTCTTTAGTTGTTTTACTTTCTGAAGAGCGATAGATGTCCTCCTTTTAATTTCCCTCATTGCATCTCCTCTACTAGTTAGTAGTGATCCAAGATATTCAAAACTCTCCACTTCTTCCAGTTTTTCCTCACTGATACTTATTTCAGCTGCCTTGTTTGTTTTGTCAGTTGTCATCAATTTAGTTTTCTTTGCATTAAGATAGAGGTTTTGTTCTTCGTTGTTCTTACGGACTGACATAATTAGTTTTTCCATTCCTTTTTGTCTCTTATCATCTAATGCTAAATGAAAGTTCCAGTGAACTGTATTCAGTCTCGTAGCATCAATCATAAATGAAAGTAGCAGTGACACTGCATTTAGTCTCTTGTCATCTAATCTCAGATGAAAGAACTTGTGCCCTGTGATTAGTCTCCTATCATCTAATCTTAAATGAAAGTACCAATGGCCCTGCATTCAGTGTCTTATCATCCAATCTTAAATGAAGGTAACGGTGACTCTGTATTCTGTCACTTATCATCTAATGTTAAATGAAAGCACCAGTAGCCCCGTATTTAGTTTAATATCATCTAATGTTAAATGAAAGCACCAAGGACCCCGTATTTAGTCTCTTATCATCTAATGTTAAATGAAAGCACCAGTAGCCCCGTATTTAGTCTCTTATCATCTAATGTTAAATGAAAGCACCAGTGACTCTGTCGACGAGAATCTACACCGGATTAGATTACTGCGTGTGGGCTGTATGCAAGCACAGACAAAGATTATTAGTACTTTTATTATGAAGTATAAATATGAAAACTAACTCATATTTCCAGTTTTTACTGACATTCTATCTCCAATTTCTCATAATAATTTTTTATTGGTCCTGAATATGCAAAATTACCTCCTTTTTTAAGCGTTCTTTTATCGCTCATCGCTTTATCTTCAAGAAATATTAGGTTTCAGGTCAGACAATAAATAATTTCCAGACTTATTAGACATTTCTGCACTTGAATTGTATATTTTATCAGGAAGAAAGAATCTGATATATATATAAAGAGAAAGAGAAAGAGAGAGGGAGAGAGAGAGAGAGAGAGAGAGAGAGGGAGGGAGGAGGAACACAGCAAGCACCAGGCAAAGAAATTTTTAAAGAAAGACTAAGGGAAGTAACACAAACAATTCCTCGTTTGTAGAGTCCAAGTTTGAAGTGGTATACAGTAATAAATACTCTCCATCAAATATTGCGAAAGTATGCTATACAGTACGGAACAATCTTCACTGAGTTGTGTAAAGATCTGTGATACAGACTCCATCATATATTATAAAGTAATATTATAATGCATTCAATCTCTGTTGAATATTATAAAGATACATATTTTATATACAGACAAAAAATAATAGGACATATTCTTATATGTACAAATAACATAAACATACACTATTTTGGCCTAACATTTTTCTACAGACTTCAAAGAAGAACGGCACGAATGAAGTAAGGCACGCGCATCAGATAAAACTAGAAGTAAGAATAGCATGGAAATCTTTCTCTTCTAAAAGATCAAAAATCTAAATGATCGATCAGTTTATCCAAATCTGTGAGGCTATGTGGAACTGCATTCGAACTCTTTTTGCCTTGACATTTTTTCAGATAAAAAATATACATCATTTGCAAGCACAAGAATACGAGAAAAGAATATATTCCACAACCATTCTTACATCCTTCTCGTGCCGTCATACACCACATAGGTTCGTGTTATGTCTCGCCGTGGCGAGGTTCTCAGTCTCTTCAAGGGATTTGATGCCTACTATTTTAGCCTATCTGGTCAGTGTTCTCTTTAGGGTCTCTCGAGGTCAGCCTTTTTTTTTTCCTTTTTTCCAGATGTTTCCCATTTGAAATTCTCTGAATTCCTCTTCTCATCACATATGCCCACCTTCTTTTATTGAGCACTGCTGAGACTTTCGCATTCTCGTTTCTCTTATCTCTGCTTTAGTCTTGAATTCGTTACATTGCATATGTAACATGACCTTGTAAGTAATGATTATAGTCGTTATTATTACTATTATTAATGAATATGATTATGAAAATTTACTGTAAAGAAAATAGTAACATTGAATAGCGACAGAGAAAAGGAAGAGAAAGGTATAAAATTTCCATGACACTAGAACAAGACCCGGACAAAAGTAAACAGTGGAAACAGTGAAAAGAAAAAGATGAGACTCACTGACGCTGAGATATAGGTAATACAAAGGTAGGACGCCAGAAAGTAGGGTGGTCCAGTGATAACAAAGCAGTAACTGGACGTTGAAACATGTAAACAAAATAGAAAAGACGAATAGAAAAGGCAGACACAATGAAAAGCGAGGACACAATAAAACCTCCGACATGAAATAGCAAGATAATGACTTAGGTAAATAACAATTGTATAGACGAAACTGACACAGACTGACACGCGTTGCACGGTTTTTAAATAAAGAACTGTCCAACTCGGCCAACTGACCAATTAAATATTTAGAGGCGTGGCCTGTTGGACATTTGACTTACGAGAGATAACTCACGGGGCAGTTTGAATGACGGACAGTCAGAACGTTCATGGGAACCAGTGGATATCTGAAGGGTGGAGCCAAATTACTTATTGGTTAATCCATCATCGGCACTTGAAGATAAAATGGAGAGAGAAGAGACAGGAAGGAGAACGAGGAATAAGAAGAAACAGAGGAGGGAGCCCGAAGACGGAAGAACAGACAATAAGAAAAAGGAATAAGAACCAAGAAAGAAGAAGAATCTAGAAGGAAGAAGAAGTACAGGAGACAGAGGACGGGGCCCGAAGACGGAAGAACAAGGTCGGTCAGTGAATAGAGACCGGTCCAGACAAGAGAAGGAGAGTAGGACAGACAATCAGAGAAGAACAGCAGAAAGAGAACACCCACACCAGAGAAGACTCGAGAGAGAAAGAAGACGTAGGTAACGACAGATGGACATCTAGAGCAATAGATACTCAGCAAAAGCAGTCTTGCAGAAGTAGTTCAAGGACAGATTGAAGATGTGTTTCAAGTGATATGAATAGTTGCTATTTTGAAACTTCGAGTACAGATTGGTCGCGTGTTTTATTTCAAAAGTTTCGTCTAACAAAGCGGATGTTTTCTTATACGAAACCTACTAACATTTCGTTTTTTAAGGATGTCATTTTTAAGTGAAATGTAGGTTAGTAATATGTCGGTGTTACGAAAGGAAAAAAAAGCTCGTGCAGAAAATATAATCATAGAAAAGATCAAATAAAAAGTAATTAACACAAAAAATATTTCAACGAGATGTATTCTTCATGGCTGGCAAACTAAAAACTGAGTGCACAAATTATATTCATTTTTTTTCACGTATGAAAACTGTTGAAAATCAAAGTGTTGTGGGTGTTAACGTTTTCACACCAAAGGATTCAAATTAATGTTTAAAATTCAGCATTTGAGGATCTCAGATATTTTTCCACTTCACTTTTCTATGATCTTGTATTTTATAGCATGGCTTATGGTCTATAACGTATAGCAAGGTTTGTTGATCTATACAGTTCGGCTTGAAGGTCTATACAGCTCGGCTTGATGATCTATACAGCTGGGCTTGATGTTCCAGAATGCTACAGAAAACAGTGTGACTATTCTACAAGAGGACACCAGAGGACATCAGAACTCTTCTCACTGTATGAACGATTTTCCTAGTAGCGAAACTTTCAGGAAAGATCACATGTGGGAAGTTACGTGCGCTACAGATTCAGCAACCCTCGATGAAAACACTAACCTAGCTACCTCCATTCATGTGGAAAATACACATCTAAAACACACGGAAGATAAACCAGGAGATTATCTTTATCGTTAATCTACTGTGGAAAAAGGAAAGACTTGTCGAATCCCATATCACAGCTTGTTCGTGATGGATTCAGCGAAGGTTCAGTTAGGTTTCACTCCAATCCCGGAGTATCCAATCCCGGAGTACAGAGTATCACCGCTGCCAGTTTTAAATCCTTTGACAGAAGATGAAAGCGAAATTTCCACCGACAAGTTCAGAGATCTGTCCTTAACTCTTAGCAAGGTCTCCCACAAGCATGCTCAAAAGGTCAGTAAGTTCGAGTATACATCCAAACTTCTGATTCCCTGTTCACAGAAAACTGCCCAGAACACTGAGGTCTCGCTGCTCCCTACCCGACATATGTTCACTTTAGAACACTCGGGACATGCCACTACTGGCATCACCAGAAAGAGCCAGAGCTTGTCTGCACATAACGCTGAAGTTCACGCCACATTTGACGAAAACCTGAAGCGAAACGTATCATCGTGCCCTGGGGCTCTTCATCGAGAATCTTTGAACACGAAGCTTTACTTCCTAAATCAACGCCACCTTACTCGTTTACACCAGAGAACTGCCCGCTCAATGGACGATATCAGCCAACCCCCAGAAGGAGAGACTTCAGAAAGGGTAAAAAGTATTTTACATAACCGCAGTTCATCGTCGGAGCCTCTCTCGCCCACAGAGGAGAAGCAGTTCGCTGTATCCGGAGGAGCAGAAAACGAGAATCCGCACAAATATCTTGACAGTTGCCGGCTTTGCTCTCTAACATCGGCCACTCCTAGTTTTACCTGTACGTCTACTGTTCCTGCGGTAGCTACCTCGAATAACGAAACACTGGATTCCGATCTGCCCGTAAGTGTAGTACAGTGAGAGGATGAATGAAAAAAAAAGTGTGTTCTTACATTGGAGATTAATTGATTGATCTTTATTGTAGGATTACGAATTGGGCACGCAGGCCCGTCTGACCTTCTGGCATTTATCATACAACTTTTTGTTCCAAACATTCTACAAATATGCTGCTCATATAACTAACATTCGATAGCTGAGAATCAATGAAACAGAATATAACATTAACGTTTCGCTCTTATCCATGCTCTCTCTCTCTCTCTCTCTCTATATATATATATATATATATATATATATATATATATATATATGACTATCTACCAAACAAAATTTCGGTACTATTGAGAATAAACAATTAACTGAATGCAATGTCTGTATCTATAACATCCTATAAGTTATGTGAATCATGGAGACATGTAGTCGACATTAAATAAATATTGGAAAAGTCTGTAGTTGTAGGAAGGAATATAGTTTATATTTCTATGCAGGATTAGAGGATATTCCAAAGATGAGCAGCAGAATAAGTAAAGTTCTTTTGTAAAGATCAAGTCTAGGTTTTTTGAAGACATATTGTTTAAGCGTTGGATGCACTTTGGACTAAATTTAAACATGCTCTATAGATAAAGCGGAGCACACTATGAAAGAATTTGATGTACTAACTTGACTTTGTTGAAGAGGAACCTGTTCTTAAGAGGCAGTATTTTGATACATTTGTGCTAATTAGTTGTTTGTGCTTGATCTTTGTCACTAATAAGCTTTACTGCTCGCTTTTGGAGTGAGCAAAGCCTCTTTGTATTTGACGCTGAGCAACCATTCCAGATTGTTGAGCAATAATCTAAAAGTGTTTGTGTATGTGATATGTAGTATGCCTTCCTTGTGTCTTGATCGATGAAGTGCTTAATTTTTGCTAACTGGTATGTTTTTGTGCGATGAGTTTTGTTAGACTTTGCACATGAGAGTTCTATGTCAGATGTTGGTCAATAATAAGACCTAGTGTTTTATGCTCGCTAACGTTTTCTGTCTGTGATGTTTCCGTACAAAGCGGAGGTGTTTTTGTTCCATTTTGTGGTTTCTGTCTTGTTGTTCTGGGCATTGATTTTGTTTTATCAGTATTCATAATCATGTCATTGCTATTGCTCCATCTAATTAGATTGTTCAACTCGATCTGAAGAGTTGATTTAAATTAATACAGTCATAGTCACTGGTGTAGACTATGCAATTATCGGCAAAAGGTCACAAGAAGAGTGTATAAGATGAAGTGGAAGATCAATGACATAGATAGCAAAGAGCAACGGGCCTAGAATAGAACCTTGCAGAACACCAGTGT
Source organism: Achatina immaculata (assembly GCA_009760885.1). NCBI lineage: Eukaryota > Metazoa > Mollusca > Gastropoda > Stylommatophora > Achatinidae > Lissachatina > Lissachatina immaculata. The sequence goes on from CM019698.1 coordinate 21,693,447, forward strand.
CAACTATAGCAGAATTTTATAGAGAATGTTAAAGAATACTACCTGTTGTCTCTCTTAAAGAAATGGCACAATTAATTATTAGGTCAAGGTGCAGTCTATAAGACTTTCATTTTTTTTAAAGAATATCATGGTCAGTCATATCAACTGTCTTTTTAAAGTCGACAAAGATGGCACCACATAGTCTGTGGTCATTTATGTTTACTAACCAGTTTTCTGTCATTTTGGTAAGAGACAGACAGACAAAGAGAAAGAAACAGAGGGAGAGAGAGAGAGAGAGAGAAAAGAGAGACAGAGAGAGAATGAATGAATGAATGAATGAATAATCTTTATTTTTAAAGGGTAAAGAATTGGGCACGCAGGCCCGTCTTACGTTCTGCCCTGAGAGAGAGAGAGAGAGAGAGAGAGAGAGGTAAGATTTATGAAACAGTCGGTTAGGATTATCTCTGCATCCTGAACATATTCATACATCACTATCATCGTCGTCGTCATCATTGCCTATCATTGCCTTGGGAGCATAGGACACGGATAAAGGCTCTCCAGTCATCCTTGTTCTTGTATTTATTCTCTGCTTCCTTCCATGTGTATCCCTTGTCTCTGAGCACTGTCTTAATTTCTCTTATGCATGTAGTTCTAGGTCTTCCTCGATTTTTGTTTGCCCTGAGGATTTCACTTTAGTGCCTATCTTGTCATATTGGTGTCGGGTTTCCTCAAAGTGTGTCCAATCCATCTTTATTTCCTAGATGTGATAGGCTACTGTCCTCCAGTTCTTTCCTATACCTCATCGTGCATGGTCTTGTCCCACCGTTAAATGTTTGAAATCTTCCTCATATATATATATCTGTGTGTGTGTGTGTGTGTCCTATGATATATGCACAGGTAACATAGGTATTGACTGGGTACATGAGACCCAACTAGAAGATCTTGATTTTGCTGATGACATATCTCTTATCAGTAACAATGTGAATTCCATGCAAGAAAAAAAACAGATAGCCTGTCTTCACTGGCTAGCAAAATAGGACTAGAAATTAACAAGGACAAAATAAAAATAATGAAAATTCCCCTTAATCAAAATGGAAAAATTCACATAGAAGGAACAGATATTGAAGAAGTCAATCAATTTTCATACGTTGGCAGCTACACAGACCAGGATGGTGACACCAGAAAGTAAGTTAGAATTGGAAAAGTAGCATCGATCTTCAAGAATCTTGAGAACATATGGAATTCAAAAGTTATAAGCACAAAAACCAACTCAAATGTAATATCCACCCTCATTTATGCGCGCGAAAGCTGAAAAACAACTAAAGAAATAGACAAGAAATTAGACACTTTTGAAAATAAAAGTGCCTAAGGAAAATATTCAGCATCAAGTGTAGCGAATTCAAGAACAATGCAGAAATAAGACAGATGACTGAACAACAACCAGTCTCATGGGTGATCAGGAAAAGGAGATGGACATGTGTTGGTCACTTGATGAGAAGAAACGATCAGAGAATCCCAAAACAAGCTATCAAGTGGAACACAACAGGCCAAAGAAAAAGAGGCAGACCGCGTGAAACTCTGAAGAGGACATTGTTAAGAGAGGCCAAATTAATAGGCATAATATTCCTTGATGAGGTTGAAAGACTCGCCGAAGACAGGAGAGATTGGAGAACTACCTTGCGAGCCCTATGTGGCGTCAAACGGCACGGGAAGGATATAAGATATAAGAAGGTATATGTTAGTGTCTTCACATTTCTAGGCCACCACAGCATGTGAGGCATTGATGGCAGCACTTCGATATCTTTCTTTTCTTACAGAGCCCCTGGGTGCTCTTTCCAGGCAAGACTAACCCCGATTTCGGTCAGTCTGAAAAAAAAAATTATGTCAGAGTGCAAAAAACGACCAAGAGACCTTCCGATCGCAAGCTAGTGCGCTAACCACTACACCACTGTGGTTTTCAAATGAGAATTTAAGTAAGAATGAACATTTTAACCCTTTTCAGACCGTGCGTCTGGCTGTTCTTGGGGCCCCGGGTGTAGGCAAGTCTTCTATAGTTCGCCAGTTTGTACTCCACCAGTTTGTGGAGGAGTACGTGCCCACGGAGGAGAAGCAGATATATTATCCCGTTATCATCATCAACAACCGCATGTACGATGTGAGTCTGCTGGAGAGTTTTATGTCGGTATTCTCTCTGCTTTTACTCGTTACATGCTCACTGTTTTATGTCGGTATTCTCTCTGCTGTTACTCGTTACATGCTCGCTGTTTTACTCTTTCTTACACTCACATCTCCTCCCTGATATTTATGGCTGGCTGATTTATTTTCAGTCTTTATAACTACTACTACTACTACTACTACTACTACTACTACTACTACTATTTTACACATAGGAAACAACGAACCTTTCGTATGGTAAAGTAAGAGAACCCAATGTTGTATGTTTAGACTTAAAAAAAATCGTAGATAAAGACACTTTTAGACATGAGAGAAAGAAAAATCGCAAGAGAATTACCTGGGACTTGAACCATGGACTCCGGTAGGACGAGCAGCTGCCTAACCACGAGATAGCATAAAACTTCGCTAACACTCCAAAGGTGTTTGATAGCGCAACCATCAACACTTGTCCAGTCCAAAAGCATGACACCCGGAAAAGAAACGAGGCCTTAAAGTTGAAATTCCGTTGCTTAGATTCAGTCTTTCGCAGGTAGCAACTTGTTCAAACTTACACACGTGGCCTCAAGCAAAGTTCAGTGCATACTGGACGATATTAACATATAAACAATTACATTTTATGTATAGGCATTTTTTTCTTCCTCCATTGTCAAAAGTGCTTTGTTTAATACTATTCTTTCACTCTCATCTAAAGTGCCTTGTTTTTCTTTCTCCCTCGTCTAAAGTGCTTTGTTTTTCTTTCTCCCTCGTCTAAAGTGTCTTGTTTTTCTTTCTCCCTCGTCTAAAGTGCCTTGTTTTTCTTTCTCCCTCGTCTAAAGTGCTTTGTTTTTCTTTCTCCCTCGTCTAAAGTCCTTTTCTATCTCTCATGTTTAAAAGTGCTTTGTTTTTCTTTCTCCTACTTCCTAAGTGCTTTCTTTAATACCATTCTTTGTCCCTCGTCTAAAGTGCTTTGTTCTTATTTCTCCCACGTCTAAAGCGCTTTTCTGTCTCTCACATCTAAAGTGCTTTGTTTTTCTTTCTCTCGCTTCTAAAATGCTTTGCTTACTATGTTCTTTTCTCTCTCAAACGTCTAAAGTGCTGTGTTTTTCGATCTCCCACGCCTATAATGCTTTGTTTATTATTATTTTTTTTATTCATGCACAATTTGCTCTGTTAATTTAGTGTGTACAAAATTCATTGTTTTTTGGTGTGTTTCAACCTTCCAGGTGAGAATCACAGACTACCCTTATATCCAGTACTTTCCCGTCGATTCCTTCCAGGAGTGGAGGGATTTCAGGGGCTACGGTCTGCGAAACGCGACCGCCTACGTCCTGGTCTACGATATTACGTCCGAGGAGACTTTCCAGGTACGTATAGGAACGTTTTCAAAATATGTCAGAGAATGGTTTATGAGATGTGACTATCTTTTATCTGAGAATGGTTTCTGAGATATAACTATCTTTTATTTGAGAGCGGTTTCTGAGATGGCAATATCTCTTATAGTTTCTGAGATGTGACTATCTTTTATATGAGAATGGTTTCTGAGATGTGAATATCTTTTATATGAGAATGGTTTTCGAGATGTGACTATATTTTATATAAGAATGGTTTCTAAGATGTGACTATCTTTTATATGAGAATGGTTTCTGAGATGTGACTAGCTTTTCCAAGATACGACTGATATCTTTTGACGCATGACTGATATCTTTTCTGACGTTTGACTAATATAATTTCTAAGGCATGACTGACATAACTTCTAAGCATGATTGACATAATTTCTAAAGTATGACTGACATAAATTTCTAAGCATGACTGGCAATTTCTAAGCATGACTGACATAATTTCTAAGCATGGCTGACATAATTTCTAAGATATGGCTCATATAATTTCTAAAGTATGGCTGATATAATTTCTAAGGTTTAGCTGATATAATTTCTAATATTGCTGACATATTTTGAGAAATGACTGATATATTTCGAGGTACACGTTTTTTTTTTCAATTTTTCTTAAAATATCATTTTGAAGTATGGCTGATTCTTTGAGGTATAATTTCATATCATTTTGAGACAGAGACAGGCAGGTAGGCAGGCAGACAGACAGAGACAGGCAGGCAGGCAGACAGGGACAGGCAGAGAAGGCAGGTAGGCAGACAGACAGACAGAGACAGGCAGACAGAGACAGGCAGAGACAGACAGGCAGGCAGACAGATAGACAGGCAGGCAGGCAGACAGACAACAGAGACAGGCAAGCAGGCAGACAGACAGAAAGAGACAGGCAGGCAGGCAGACAGATAGACCGACAGACAGACAGAGAGACAGAGGCAGGCAGGCAGACAGACAGACAGAGACAGGCAGGCAGACATATAGACAGACAGCGACAGGCAGGCAGGCAGACAGATACACAGACAGACAGACAGAGACGGGCAGGCAGACAGATAGATAGATAGATAAAGATATGTCTAAGTGAGAGAGACTGCCAGAGTGAAAGAGAGGAGAAGAAAAGAGATAAGAAGAAACAAGGGAGAAGGATGATAAGAGAAAATCAGCCCTTCCACAACAAATGTACTAAACATGCGTTTCTCAATATTTAAATACTTTATCTACTTCCAAATAAAAACTGAAGACATCATCATCATCATCATCGTCATCATCATCATCACCTTTCACTCCCTTGAGAGCATAGGATACGGATAAAGGCTCTCCAGTAATCCATGTTCTTGGAATTATTCTCTGTTCCTTCCATGTGTATCCCTTGTCTCTGAGCACTGTCATAATTTCTCAAGTAAATCTAGACCTTTCTCGCTTTCTATTTCGTTTGAGGATTCCATGTCAGTGCCTGTATTACTATGCTGGTGTCGGGTTTCCTCAGAGTGTGGCCAGTCCACCTCCACTTCCTTGACATGATTTGTAGGTTCATAGGTTCTTGTCCTGCCCTTTCCCAGACCCCCTCGTTCCTGATATTGTCCTGCCATTTAATGTTTAAATTAATGTTTATGAGGAGATACTGCAGCGTTTAATTTATTGTAATTTTTTTAATTAATGTCTTCTGCCTACTCTAACTAGAGAGACGGAAGATTCCTATTGGCGAGTGTTATCATTGCCATATCAAAGTTATGAAAGACATTTTAACTCTTGTCCTTCCAAGTGGATAGTTTAGGAACTCCATAATCTACTTTTCCTACTGGCTTTACTCTTGTTTTGGAGATTCAAAATTTTAAAGTATAATTTAAGCTAAACATAGTGCAGTTTTCGTGGAGACGCTGTCTATTTTGAAAATCAACGACCCATAGCTAACATGCTAGCGTCAAGATTGGCGAACCATGGCTGATCAAGACCCTGTCCATTTCCCCACCTTTCCAGTAGCATGCCTATCTTGGCTAACGGTGCGGGAATCGCTTTAATCCCCATGGTGGTAAACTTACTGAGACCAGTCTCCAAACAATTAGTGATATGGCAGATAGAGCAACAAATACTGATAACCAGAGAAGCATACACCACAGTGTCAGTAAAGGAAATGGGCAGTTTAGCTCCCACAATGGTCAATGTAAATTTAAGGGTGAATGAAGATGATTTTGTAAGAAAGAATGATGCTGCTACGCAGCCATACTATGTGAACAAAGATGAAGAAACCACTACAGTAACAAGAGATAGTTACACATGAATGGGAGAAGGCAAGATTGAAACAAAAGAAGAGAATGTAAAGGATTGCAACAATGGTCAGAGAATAACAGATAGTACAGAATGTGCACAAGACACATTAGCTGCTGTAGCGGACACTAATATGAATGAAGTAATGATGTTACCAGATTATGATGAAGTGGTGGCACTCTCAGATGAAGAGGACCATAACAGATACTTTTTTAGCAGACATAGAAAAAGAAATTACTAACATTATAAAAACTTGCAAGCAGGATCAGAACAAGAATATTTTGAAAGATGAGAGACTATGATAAAGGAGAAAAAAACAATATAAGAAACAGAGATAATAGCTTTATTTTAGGTCAGAACAGGATATTGTTTAATGACGAGAGAACCTATGAGAGAGAAGTTATAATAATGACAAGGGAAACAGAGACAATAGTTACTAGGACAGAGGAATGAGAGGAAACAGAAACTGGTGAGAGATTTGTAATGTTATTTTTAGGGATCAGTTTGATGTTCTTACATGTATATATGTGTTCAGTAACTTCTTACTGATGATAATGTGGCTTAAATTCTTTTTTTTTTGTTTATGATACGAGACTAATTTGATTAATATTGATGTTGTAAACTTTTTTTCTAGTATTAATAACATAGGACTGTTCTAAAACAGTGATTGTCAATGTTGAACTAAGTTTTTTTTTCTTCAATGATGAGTGACAATGTTATATTACATATTTTTATATGATGTAATGACGTGCCTACAAAATGTTTTTTGAGATATTGTTTTGCTTTGTATTAAGATGAGTAGTGTGAGATGTTTGGGTTATGCCATACTGTTTAGTGGAACCAACAAAGAGTAATGTGAATGTCAATACGAGGGCATCCTCATCATTAAAAACAAAGATTGGCATAGAAGGATGGAGACCCAAGAACTATCATGAATAAATGAAGACTTGGGGGTAGAATAATCTCTGTAAATGGAATGTGTGTGTGTTATATCCCATTGTTAACAATGAATGTGAGCTACAGTAGGTTAGCTAAAGTAAACTATCACAAAGTCAGTGATGCATTTTGTGGAGAGGTTGAAACTACATATTGTTCTGACATTATTTTTTGTCATTTGAACAAATGTAATTTTTGTGTGAGAAATAGTTTTGATTAGAAGATGTGTCAATTAAATAAGAATTATGAATTGACGTTTCATGCCCAAAGTGCCCTTTTTCTTGAAAAAGTTGTATTTATGGTGATACATGTTTTTTCTATGATGATTATGAAGGATGATATTGAGACAATGTGATTACCCTGAGTTTAGATGATGTAGTTGGTACCATTAACATTCTGACTAAAACAAGGGGATGTAACTGCAAAGTGATTTTTTTTTCTATATTGTTGTTCGGGTGAAACGGGTTTTTGTAGTATATTACTTACAAAGCACTTTGCTATATTTTTTTGAGTCATAATTTAAACAATATGACTAAAACAAGGGCAGGTATGTAGCATTGTACCTTGTAAATTATGAGTATTGTGTTGTTATTATTATTATTGCTATTATTATTATTACTATTATTATGATTGTTGTTACTGTTTGCATAGACATGGAAAAGGTGGGAGAAAAAAGCTCCCATGGTAACAGAAAAACGATTCCCAGATCCTTAGAGATACACCATCACAATGGACACTGACAAGTGACAAGTGGGTGGACATGATAGACAATACATTCCACTAGACATGTATGACTCAGGAAGAGATTGAGGCACACACCAAAAACTAATGGATGAGTATTGAATGACAGTGTAGGATGACCGAGGGCCAGTAAAATTAAGAAAATTGGACGCAAAGAGAGAGGTGGACACAGAGAGATTAGTAGGAAGAGGTTAGGTGGATGGAGCTTTTAGAATGAGAAGTAGTTTTAGAGTAGACAGAGGAATTACTACGAGATAGAAAGTGACTTTAGTACTACAGTGTGTGAAACGCAAGTATGATATTTTGGAAAGCTGTGAAAAATGCTTTTGGTTGCTTTAATTCAAAACCTGTGACCTTCGGTTGATGAATATTAAAGAGAACTCATTTGACTGAAGAACGAACCACATAGAGTTTTCTTATGACTATGTGTGTATTAAGAGTTCAGTCATGTGATGAACCATGTACTACAATGAGTGCAGGGACATCCTGAGCTGTTGAAGTAGAACAAAAGGAATATCAAACGTTTTCACGGCGACAGACAAAATTAGCAGTGAGAGAAAGTCAAATTAACAAGCATAAAAGAAGAACAATCAAGAGTACAGAGAAGACAAAGAACATCACATATCTCAATAACAGAATAATTCACAACCTAGCATTGTTATACTGATGCCGTGTGACTTCGTCCCAACAATTGGGAAGAGACGACTTGGTGTGTCGTATGCTACAACATGAAGTACTAGCTGCTAACGACCATGTGCAGTCAAAACTGACTTACATCGAGAACTCAATGACCAGACAATGAAAGAAGAGATCACAGGTAGCTGGAAAATTAACTGATTATTCAAATATAGCATTAAAACATTTTATTTTCCTAGTGGTGGTATTCTGAACGTTTTAAGTAGACACAATAAAACAGTTGCTGTATTTACATTGTACATTTGTTTGATTTATGCTGCTTTGTTAGTATATTTTTTCAACAGAAATTATTATTTCCTAGGTTTAACATATTGTAAGGATGATACAGAAAAGAGATAAAATGACAGAAATCAGAGAAGAAACAACAGAAACAGATATATTAAAATGGGACATCAGATATCAGAGGAGAGAAGCAGCTAGGTGAGGTACAGAGTTGAGGCAGGAATGAAATATGAGAAAATATTACAATTTTTACCCTAGAACAGACTTTAGACAGACAAATAACAATTGTTATAGAAATGGAACAGTAAGCATTTACCATAACCCAGGAAACTATAACAACATGAGTTATCAAGACATACAAACAGCCCAATATGACAAAAGTTATGGAGCGAAACAGAAGCACAATTCTTTAAAAGGAAATAGTTGTATACAACTGCACCAAAACAATGAAATTGTTTAGAGGACTGTAAAGAAAGAAATATACTCTGTAAGGATTACGAAATCAGATGAAATATTACAATTGATGCAGAAGTAATTTGTCCTCTATAGTTACAATACTGGTAGGGGTGCCAGCATCTGTCCTCTATAGTTACAATACTGGTAGGGGTGCCAGCATCTGTCCTCTATAGTTACAATACTGGTAGGGGTGCCAGCATCTGTCCTCTATAGTTACAATACTGGTAGGGGTGCCAGCATTTGTTCTCGCTGTCTTTGTTTTCTCATAGAAACCACATGCACCCATTTTTAGTGCAGAATAGAGCCAGGGACACCCTGGAAGGCAGGCGAGTACACTAACAACTACACTACCGTGGCACAAATAATACCATGTTTCTAAAACAACCTGAAGGTCAAAGAAAGCCAAAACTGATTTAGTTTTTTTTCTTTTTAAATAACAAGGAAAAGAATTCTGTGACATGTCACACTGGCCATGATTTTCCTTCTTCTGATCTTTATTTCAGATGAAAAACCTGGTGAAAAAAAAATGGAAATGTGCCTATACAGAGTGCTCTGCGAAGTACAACTGGCAAATCATGAATCTATTTAAAGAAATAATGAAGACGGTGGATTCGCTGAACATGGGACACAACCCCAGGTTAACGCGGTTTCAAGATGCCTTCCGGCGGAGCAGATGTCTTATTCTCTGATGTGGACACTTAGTCACATTTCGAGGCTGCGACGAGACTGAAAACGTTACTGCTAATGTAAGCTTTATTGCTCTGATATTATTTTTTTTTGTCACTTGAACGAATGTAATTTTTGTGTGAGAAATAGTTTTGATTAGAAGATGTGTCCAATTAAATAATAATTATGAATTGATGTTTCATGGGCATGTTCTTGAAAAAGTTGTATTTATGGTGATACATGTTTTTTCTATGATGATTATGAAGGATGATATTGAGAGAATGTGATTACCCTGAGTTTAGATGATGTAGTTGGTACCATTAACATTCTGACTAAAACAAGGGGATGTAACTGCAAAGTGGTTTTTTTTCTATATTGTTGTTCAGGTGAAACATGTTTTGGTAGTCTATTACTTACAAGGCACTTTGCTATATTTTTTTGAGTCATAATGTTAACAATATGACTAAATTAAGGGCATGTATGTACCATTGTACCTTGTAAGTTATGAGTATTGTGTTATTATTGCTATTATTATTATTGCTATTACTATTATTACTATTATTATGATTGTTGTTACTCTTTGCATAGAGATGGAAAAAGTGGGAGAAAAAAGCTCCCATGGTAACAGAAAAATGATTCCCAGATCCTTAGTGATACACCATCACAATGGACACTGACAAGTGACAAGTGGGTGGACATGATAGACAATACATTCCACTAGAAATGTATGACTCAGGAAGAGATTGAGACACACGCCAAAAACTAATGGATGAGTATCAAATGGCAGTGTAGGACGAATGAGGGCAAGTAAAATTAAGAAAATGGGATGTGAATAGAGAGGTGGATAGTTCTACATGAATGAGAGAAGGCAAGATTGAAACGAAAGAAGAGTATGTAAAGGATTAGAACAATGGTCAGAGAATAACAGATAGTACAGAAAGTGCACAAGACACATTAGCTGCTGTAGTGGACACTAATATGAATGAGGTAATGATGTCACCAGATTATAATGAAGTGGTGGCACTCTTAGATGAAGAGGACCATAAAAGAAATTACTAACATTATAAAACCTTGCAAGCAGGATCAGAACAAGAATATTTTTAAAGATGAGAGACTCTATGATAAAGGAGAAAAATACAATATAGGAAACAGAGATAATAGCTTTATTTTAGGTCAGAACAGGATATTTTTTAATGACGAGAGAACCTACGAGAGAGAAGTTATAATAATGACAAGGGAAACAGAGACAATAGTTACTAGGACATAGGACTGTTCTAAAACAGTGATTGTCAATGTTGAACTAAGTTTTTTTTTTCTTATATGATGAGTGACAATGTTATATTACATATTTTTATATGATGAATGACGTGCCTACAAAATGTTTTTTGAGATATTGTTTTGCTTTGTATTAAGATGAGTAGTGTGAGATGTTTGGGTTATGCCATATTGTTTAGTGGAACCAACAAAGTGTAATGTGAATGTCAATACGAGGGCATCCTCATCATTAAAAACAAAGATTGGCATAGAAGGATGGAGATCCAAGAACTATCATGAATAAATGAAGACTTTGGGGTAGAATAATCTCTGTAAATGGAATGTGTGTGTGTTATATCCCATTGTTAACAATGAATGTGAGCTACAGTAGGTTAGCTAAAGTAAACTATCACAAAGTCAGTGATGCATTTTGTGGAGAGGTTGAAACTACATATTGTTCTGACATTATTTTTTGTCATTTGAACAAATGTAATTTTTGTGTGAGAAATAGTTTTGATTAGAAGATGTGTCAATTAAATAAGAATTATGAATTGACGTTTCATGCCCAAAGTGCCCTTTTTCTTGAAAAAGTTGTAATTATGATGATACATGTTTTTTCTATGATGATTATGAAGGATGATATTGAGACAATGTGATTACCCTGAGTTTAGATGATGTAGTTGGTACCATTAACATTCTGACTAAAACAAGGGGATGTAACTGCAAAGTGATTTTTTTCTATATTGTTGTTCGGGTGAAACGGGTTTTTGTAGTATATAACTTACAAAGCACTTTGCTATATTTTTTTGAGTCATAATGTAAACAATATGACTAAAACAAGGGCAGGTATGTAGAATTGTACCTTGTAAATTATGAGTATTGTGTTATTATTGTCGTTATTATTATTATTGCTATTATTATTATTACTATTATTATGATTGTTGTTACTATTTGCATAGAGATGGAAAAGGTGGGAGAAAAAAGCTCCCATGGTAACAGAAAAACGATTCCCAGATCCTTAGAGATACACCATCACAATGGACACTGACAAGTGACAAGTGGGTGGACATGATAGACAATACATTCCACTAGAAATGTATGACTCAGGAAGAGATTGAGGCACACACCAAAAACTAATGGATGAGTATTGAATGACAGTGTAGGATGACCGAGGGCCAGTAAAATTAAGAAAATTGGACGCAAAGAGAGAGGTGGACACAGAGAGATTAGTAGGAAGAGGTTAGGTGGATGGAGCTTTTAGAATGAGAAGTAGTTTTAGAGTAGACAGAGGAATTACTACGAGATAGAAAGTGACTTTAGTACTACAGTGTGTGAAACGCAAGTATGATATTTTGGAAAGCTGTGAAAAATGCTTTTGGTTGCTTTAATTCAAAACCTGTGACCTTCGGTTGATGAATATTAAAGAGAACTCATTTGACTGAAGAACGAACCACATAGAGTTTTCTTATGACTATGTGTTTCTTAAGAGTTCAGTCATGTGATGAACCATGTACTACAATGAGTGCAGGGACATCCTGAGCTGTTGAAGTAGAACAAAAGGAATATCAAACGTTTTCACGGCGACAGACAAAATTAGCAGTGAGAGAAAGTCAAATTAACAAGCATAAAAGAAGAACAATCAAGAGTACAGAGAAGACAAAGAACATCACATATCTCAATAACAGAATAATTCACAACCTAACATTGTTATACTGATGCCGTGTGACTTCGTCCCAACAATTGGGAAGAGACGACTTGGTGTGTCGTATGCTACAACATGAAGTACTAGCTGCTAACGACCATGTGCAGTCAAAACTGACTTACATCAAGAACTCAATGACCAGACAACGAAAGAAGAGATCACAGGTGGACTTAGCTGGAAAATTAACTGATTATTCAAATACAGCATTAAAACATTTTATTTTCCTAGTGGTGGTATTCTGAACGTTTTAAGTAGACACAACAAAACAGTTGCTGTATTTACATTGTATATCTGTTTGATTTATGCTGCTTTGTTAGTATATTTTTTCAACAGAAATTATTATTTCCTAGATTTAACATATTGTAAGGATGATACAGAAAAGAGATAAAATGACAGAACTCAGAGAAGAAACAACAGAAACATCAGATATCAGAGGAGAGAAGCAGCTAGGTGAGGTACAGAGTTGAGGCAGGAATGAAATATGAGAAAATATTACAATTTTTACCCTAGAACAGACTTTAGACAGACAAATAACAATTGTTATAGAAATGGAACAGTAAGCATTTACCATAACCCAGGAAACTATAACAACATGAGTTATCAAGACATACAAACAGCCCAATATGACAAAAGTTATGGAGCGAAACAGAAGCACAATTCTTTTAAAGGAAATAGTTGTATACAACTGCACCAAAACAATGAAATTGTTTAGAGGACTGTAAAGAAAGAAATATACTCTGTAAGGATTACGAAATCAGACGAAATATTACAATTGATGCAGAAGTAATTACGACAAAAGTGAAACTTACTGAGACCAGTCTCCAAACAATTAGTGATAAGGCAGATAGAGCAACAAATACTGATAAGATAACCAGAGAAGCATACACCACAGTGTCAGTAAAAGAAATGGGCAGTTTAGCTCCCACAATGGTCGATGTAAATTTAGGGGTGAATGAAGATGATTTTGTAAGAAAGAATGATGCTGCTACGCAGCCATATTATGTGAACAAAGATGAAGAAACCAGTACATTAACAAGAGATAGTTACACATGAATGGGAGAAGGCAAGATTGAAACAAAAGAAGAGAATGTAAAGGATTGCAACAATGGTCAGAGAATAACAGATAGTACAGAAAGTGCACAAGACACAATAGCTGCTGTAGTGGACACTAATATGAATGAGGTAATGATGTCATCAGATTATGATGAAGTGGTGGCACTCTCAGATGAAGAGGACCATAACAGATGCTTTTTTAGCAGACATAGAAAAAGAAATTACTAACATTATAAAAACTTGCAAGCAGGATCAGAACAAGAATATTTTGAAAGATGAGAGACTCTATGATAAAGGAGAAAAAAACAATATAGGAAACAGAGATAATAGCTTTATTTTAGGTCAGAACAGGATATTTTTTAATGACGAGAGAACCTACGAGAGAGAAGTTATAATAATGACAAGGGAAACAGAGACAATAGTTACTAGGACAGAGGAATGAGTGGAAACAAAAACTAGTGAGAGATTTCTAATGTTATTTTTAGGGGTCAGTTTGATGTTCTTACATGTATATATGTGTTCAGTAACTTCTTACTGATGATAATGTGGCTTAAATTCTTTTGTTTTATGTTTATGACATGAGACTAATTTGGTTCATATTGATGTTGTACAATTTTTTTCCTAGTATTCATAATATAGGACTGTTCTAAAACAGTGATTGTCAATGTTTAACTATGATACATTTTTTATTTCTTCAATGACGAATGACAATGTTATATTACATATTTTTATATGATGAATGACGTGCCTACAAAATGTTTTTTGAAATATTGTTTTGCTTTGTATTAAGTCAAGTAGGGTGAGAAGAAAACTTAAATATTTTGGCCACATTAAACGTCATGATAATTTAGAGAAGACCGTATTGGAAGGATACATAATGGGAAAAAGAAAAAGAGGAAGACCGAAACGAAGATGGCTGCAAGACATCGTTGATGATCTGGAAATGGATGCAGCAGCAGCAGGCCATCTTGCTCACAACCGAGAGGCCTACAGGAGTGCTGTTTGGGAGGCAAAGTTCCGCAAGGGACATGCAAAGGAATGAATGAATGAGGGTGAGATGTTTGGGTTTTGCCATATTGTTTAGTGGAATCAACAAGGTTTTAATGTGAATGTCAATACAAAGGCATCCTCATCACTAAAAACAAAGATTGGCATAGAAGGATGGAGACTCAAGAACTATCAAGAATAAATGAAGACTTGGGGGTAGAATAATCTCTGTAAATGGAATGTGTGTGTGTTATATCCCATTGTTAACAATGAATGTGAGCTACAGTAGGTTAGCTAAAGTAAACTATCACAAAGTCAGTGATGCATTTTGTGGAGAGGTTGAAACTACATATTGTTCTGACATTATTTTTTGTCATTTGAACAAATGTAATTTTTGTGTGAGAAATAGTTTTGATTAGAAGATGTGTCAATTAAATAAGAATTATGAATTGACGTTTCATGCCCAAAGTGCCCTTTTTTCTTGAAAAAGTTGTAATTATGGTGATACATGTTTTTTCTATGATGATTATGAAGGATGATATTGAGACAATGTGATTACCCTGAGTTTAGATGATGTAGTTGGTACCATTAACATTCTGAGTAAAACAAGGGGATGTAACTGTAAAGCAATTTTTTTTCTATATTGTTCTTCAGGCGAAACAGGTTATGGTAGTCTATTACTTACAAGGCACTTTGTTATATTTTTTAGAGTCATAATGTTAAGATTGACTAAAACAAGGGCAGGTATTGTACCTTGTAAGTTATGAGTATTACATTATTATTACTTTTAATTTCTTATTACTATTATTATGATTGTTGTTACTATTTGCATAGAGATGGAAAAAGTGGGAGAAAAAAAGCTCCCATGGTAACAGAAAAATGATTCCCAGATCCTTAGTGATACACCATCACAATGGACACTGACAAGTGACAAGTGGGTGGACATGATAGACAATACATTCCACTAGAAATGTATGACTCAGGAAGAGATTGAGGCACACACCAAAAACTAATGGATGAGTATCAAATGACAGTGTAGGATGACCGAGGACCAGTAAAATTAAGAAAATGGGACACGAAGAGACAGACAGACACAGAGAGACTAGTAGGAAGAGGTTAGGAAGACGGAACTTTTAGAATGAGAAGTAGTTTTAGAGTAGCCAGAGGAAATACTACGAGACAGAAAGTGACTTTTCTACAGTGTGTGAAACGCAAGTATGATATTTTCGAAATCTGTGAAAAATACTTTTGGTTACTTTAATCTGAAACCTGTGATTTTCGGTTGGTGAATATTAAAGAGAACTCATTTGACTCAAGAATGAACCACATAGAGTTTTCTTATGACTATGTGTGTATTAAGAGTTCAGTCGTGTGATGAACCATGTACTACAATGAGTGCAGGGACATACTGAGCTGTTGAAGTAGAACAAAAGGAATATCAAACATTGTCACGGCCACAGCCAAAAATAACAGTGAGAGAAAGTCAAACTAAGAAGCATAAAAAAAGAACAATCAAGACTACAGAGAAGACAAAGAACATCACATATCTCAATAACAGAATAATTCAGAACCTAACATTGTTACATTTTATCACGTAGTTTCAGCAGTACTGTAGCAGAATCGTGATGAGGCAAGTGGGTACACAGAGAATAGACAGTAATTAAAATGAATTCCCACTGTGTTGTGAAAAAGGAGAATGTACACTGAGCTGCTCAGGTATGCAAATTGATCACGGCAACTAACACCAGATATCGTGACCACCAACATTACAGCCGTCTTGTATTTTGTTTTTCAATAGCAGTAGATTTACTATTGCTGTGGATAGTAAATCCACCCTGGTATTATGTTTCAATGAACCCATAGTAAGTCAAATATGATAGGATAAACAACTATGTAAATAAATAACTACTGTCACTGAACAAGTAAAGAAAGAAATCACCACTGCAGTTAACTAAATACCAGTAACTGAAAAGTACAGCAGGTTTATCCTCTTCTTAAATGTACAGGCCTTTACAGTATATATGTGTATGTGTGTGTCTGTGAGAGAAAGAGAGACACTAGCACATTTTCACACACAATATTTTGTGCACATGAGATGAACATTCTGCACACAGACCGCAAACTCTTAGAGGGAGCATTAGTGAACACACGCCTTAACTAATACAATGGTGGGGAAGGCCAGCTACCAGGATCAATAACTAACAAATAAAATGGGACATAGCATGCCTTTTCATATATCTAAAAACTGTAAGTGAACATAATAAATATTGTATTTTCTTCAACTGCTCTCAGTTCAGGCCCTGCCCTATATTCCCTGGACTTATATGCATGAATATATTCATATATTCCACATGTTCAGGGGAACAGGAGTAAGGGTCAACTAAAGAAGACATGGAGGAGAACAGCAGAGAGGATGATGGGTAACAGAGGACTCGCCTGGGCAAGAGCAAAAAAAACAAAACAAAAACAAAAAAAAGGCAAAGGACAGGCGTTTGTGGAAAACCCATGTGAAAGCCCCATGTGCTTTTGGCACTTAAAGGTGTATGTGTGTGTGTGAGAGAGAGAGATATTTACCTTATCCAATGCCATAGTACATAGTGTATTCTACCGTGGCTTGCTTTGAAGACAGATGTTCTCCTACATCAGAGGCAGTTTCCCTAACAGGATGGGCCAGGTACTTATTTTTACAAGCAGGTCGATCACCGCGAGAGACCCTCGCATGATAAAACATTTCTGTTATCCATTTAAAAACTTATCACACACGTAAGCATGAATAAACATACATGCTTCTAACATTAGAAAAAGAAATGTCCCACAAACTGTTAGGAAGGTCTCTCATACACAAAACAGTTGAGAACCCTTGAAACAAATTAGGTCCCCTGTTGCCAAAAACTCTCAGGTTACAGTACTCGTGTCCTGCAATGTTAGAAAAAAAAAAACCGCTTGAACCAAATCGACCCCTGCTTTAATCTCCCGTCATACATTCGACAGCTTGAGTGATCTTTCAATTTACCCTCTCATTCACCATGAAAGAAACTCATCTTAGACGCTCCTCTCAAGGGACACAATACACAAAAGAAGGGGGAAAATTCACAACTTCTGTTTATCGTCGGTTCTTTCCCTTGCATTAGAGTTTGGCTACTACAGCAAAGAAAAAAGGGGGAGACAACGCTTACAGGTTAAAGCATATGACATGTTAAAGCCGCTAACTCGAAGCTTGGTTGAAATGATGGGCATGTCACTTTAATGGCTAGGTTGGAACCATTCAAGATGACAAGAACTGGATTTTACCTCAAGTGGGCCATTTTACACTTCTTTCTCCTGATATTATTTAAGGCTTGGTCCAGCAAATACGTGGTCGTGTTTTACATATTTTCTAAAAAATCCCAAGACCACAGAGAAAAATGTATAATAAACCCACCCGGTATGTTTTTCTTTTTCCAGGAATATTACTACAGGTCTATATAGAGTTTGTATTGTAGCTTTACAATTTGATTGTCCAAAAAGAAAATATTAAAACATTTCTCTTATAATGTTCTTTTAAACAGCTCGCAGTAATCAGCAAGTTAATATGCAGACAGATATGTCCAATGGTCTACAGTGAGCTCAGCTCGAGGACTCTGGCACTGAATCTCATCACAAGTAGTTCAGAAGAGTCCATCACACCTGTAAAAGCAACAATGGGTGTTTCAGTGCTGTGGTGGCACCGTGGTTAGTGCACCACCAACTACTAAAGTAGGTTCTTGGTTTGATCTTATAACTGATAGAAATCTTTTAGGACTTACTGACACCAAGGTCAACCCAGCCTCCTATGAAAAAAAAAAGGGTGCCTGGGGTTTCCCCAGGACAACATATGCAGCAAGGACAAGGGTTGGTATCCCTACCTAAGACGCAGAAGTGGTCTAGATATATGAAGGTACTAAGACTTCATAGCCTTACAACTGTGTATATGCCACAGGACAAAGATAAGCCTTCTTCAATGCCTGAACACTTTAGTGGCATAGTTACACAGAGTCTCACTAATGTTATCAGGTAAATATCTTAGACGAAGTACACACCAGAGACATAATGACTCACACTGCTATTGTTCTCTGTCTTGCTAACCATGCTGAAATAAAAACATGCAGCCTGTTCTGTGGAACAAGACAAAGGCCCAGACATAATTGGAACAAACAATATGATGAAGGCCAGTCCTCATTATTCCACCTTAAAACAGGACACAATTGATCCTGAATCTTAGAAGTTAATGTTGCAGTTCTCCCCCTTTTGTGCTTGTATGCAGGCACCTCAAAGTGTGGAACACATCCTCAAAAAAACTGCACAAACTAAGAAACATTGAGTCACAGACCTAAAGAAACAACACAAAAAAAAAAAAAATTAATAAATAAACTAAGCTACACCTAAACAGGAGCTACAAAGTACCATCAAAGTGATCCAAGGGAGAGAAATTCAGGTAACTATAAACAAATATAAAAGAAGTCTTCTTTCAGACATATACATCTTCACTCCAATAGCTCCAAGAAGATAATACATCAAAAACAAAAACAACAATAACAAAATGTTATCTGTTGCTGAGGTTAATTCCATCACCAACTATCTACACTGTTCCAGAATAATTCCATCACCAACTATCTACACTGTTCCAGAATAATTCCATCACCAACTATCTACACTGTTCCAGAATAATTCCATCACCAACTATCTACACTGTTCCAGAATAATTCCATCACCAACTATCTACACTGTTCCAGAATAATTCCATCACCAACTATCTACACTGTTCCAGAATAATTCCATCACCATCTATCTACACTGTTCCAGAATAATTCCATCACCAACTATCTACACTGTTCTAGAATAATTCCATCACCATCTATCTACACTGTTCCAGAATAATTCCATCACCAACTATCTACACTGTTCCAGAATAATTCCATCACCAACTATCTACACTGTTCCAGAATAATTCCATCACCAACTATCTACACTGTTCTAGAATAATTCCATCACCATCTATCTACACTGTTCCAGAATAATTCCATCACCAACTATCTACACTGTTCCAGAATGATTCCATCACCAACTATCTACACTGTTCCAGAATAATTCCATCACCAACTATCTACACTGTTCCAGAATAATTCCATCACCAACTATCTACACTGTTCCAGAATAATTCCATCACCAACTATCTACACTGTTCCAGAATAATTCCATCACCAACTATCTACACTATTCCAGAATAATTCCATCACCAACTATCTACACTGTTCCAGAATAATTCCATCACCAACTATCTACACTGTTCCAGAATAATTCCATCACCAACTATCTACACTGTTCCAGAATAATTCCATCACCAACTATCTACACTGTTCCAGAATAATTCCATCACCAACTATCTACACTGTTCCAGAATAATTCCATCACCAACTATCTACACTGTTCCAGAATAATTCCATCACCAACTATCTACACTGTTCCAGAATGATTCAGACATTGTGATATTGGCAAAATCTTCATCCCAAAACTCTGGTGGGATGTCCCTGCTTGTCCCTATTATTTCTTCATCCGATACAAGGAGAACCTTTTGTAGCCGACTAATTAACAAAGAAACACTGGTGCTGCCCCTATTTGTTGTGGTGGGTTCAGGAATTTTAAATGTCTCATCAGTTTTATTTGCTTTAGCCACTGTGTCATCATTTGCTGAGATATTCTGCTCAGTATGAGGGTGCAGAGATTTCTTTCCACCACAAATCTGTGACTCATCTGTTTCTTGTGTCCTAGTAACATGAACAGAATCAACTCCTTTTGGTTCGTGATCTGCAGATATTTTCTTCCTTGGTCGTCCTCTCTTCTTCGTTTCTTTCTTGCCTATTTTCTTGTGGAAGTCAGATTTTGTATCTGAGTTATGAGAGATAATGTATGTTTGTTTTGAGGATGAGTGTATGTCTGAGACACGAAATGTATGCGCTTGAGCACCTTGATCAGTGTTTGACTGCAGACCCAAAATCAAGCCTTTAGACTCACAATGAGAAGTCCCACATGTTCCGACAGACGGGGAACTTAACTTCTGGCATGTTTTAGGTCTGTTAGTTGCAGTAGTCTGATACTGCATGCTGTTCATTGTTGGTGGAATTCCTTGACTTTGACTATGGAAAGGCTGATGATGGTCAGCTATCCTTTGGGGTTTTTCTCTGCAGATGGAAAATAAGCAGCTGCTAACTGTGGAAGATGGAGATGGTGTTTGTCCTTGTGTCTTCTGTTTTGTAAGACCTGATATATTTTTGCTTGAAAGGATAACATTTTGTCTCTTCATCTGTGGCTCTTTCACTATGTCACCTGCAACCATACCAGTCTGTGGTCCCACACCTGTCTGTGGCCTTCCTTCTGGCGAAGAAGACATCACCTGAGGTTTCAGACTCTGAGAATAGGTTCCTGTAGTAACACCATCTGATAGTTGGGGTTTCATGGCACTAGGTGACTTGTAACATCTTGGCAAAGTATGATTAGACTTCAGACTCCATGTGACAAATCTGCTACTGCCTGTTTCACCAACATCTGTGTCTTCTCTGGATTTCTTTGCTACAGTCTTTTTCTGTGTATGTTTAGGGATGCCCTTAGTTTGGCATAACAATGCTTTATTGACATCACTACTTTGTGTCTCTGCTGTATCAGTGCTGACAAAATGCTGGGGATAAGGCTGAAGAATTATCCTATGCTCTGCGAGTGCAATATCTCCTGAACAACTTCCTGTAGCAGGACCTGTTATGCTTCCAGTTCTCACTGGCACCGTACAAGATGATGAGGTCCGTCTCTGTGAGGAACAGCCGTTGTTAGAAGCTGGGCTTAAAGTCAAAACCAAGACTTTGTCAGGAAAGATATCACCAGCTTCTGTTTCTATACTTCGTTTATGAGTTATTCCTGGCTGTCTTGAGCAGTTATTACCTACAAGCTCCAAATTATGAGACACACATTTATGACAGACTGGAATATCATCAGGGTAGAGTTTTACTTCTGAGCAAGTCTGACCTAAAGTGAGATGTTTCTGGTCTCTTGTCAACGCCCCTGTCACTGACAAAGTTGGGGCTTCTGCTGCACTGAATGGGCTCAAAGCAGATCTTCCTGTAGGCATTATTTTCTGTTGTAGTAATGATGCCCTGGTCAGTGTTTCTGTACCTCTAGCAACCATTTCCTTCTGGCCACCAACAATATCTACTTTTTTCTCAAGTACTTTTTCTGTGAACACTGGGCTGCTTTGCTGTAAGTTCCTATGCAAGCCTGTCTTAAGGACTTCCATACTACAAGCTATCTCTTTGCTTACATTGGTAGCATGTTTTGTTTTACCATTGTCATAAACTGCGGCTACAGAATTTTTAAATAAAATCATGGTCGAAACTACATCATTTTTGCCATTTTCAAGACATGTTCCATCATCGCCCAGAACCTCAGTTATTACGGGAGATTTAACCAATGGGCTTGTTTCATTAACTACAACTTTGTTGAGATCTGAGGTTGCATTCATGTTATGAGATACATCTCTGACTGTATGTAATTCTGCTGGCTGCTCAGCGCTGCTATAAGACCTTGAATTCTTCCCTGCTGGAACAGCAGACAACACAAGACTGTAACCCCACACACTTTGCTTCACTGACTGTAAATCATGCGTTGATGCAGAATGAGACAAACAGCCATGATCTGAAGTCCTTACTGTTGGCATTACCCAGCCTTCACTTCCAGCCATCAAAGCTGGTAAGCTAGAAACTTGTGCTACAACAACAGCTTTGTCTTCTCCTTTGTGGACAACCTGGTCCTGTACTTCTTCTGGTCTCAGTGTTAACTCATTGGTACCACTGCTACTTTGGTTGAAACTTGTGCAAGTCCTAAACTGCGGCACACAGACTCCATCTGCCTTGTGTCTTTGGACCTCAGGCTTTGTAGCAAGGACTCTGGTTTTGTCATGAGAAAGTAAAATAATTCAAAATTAGAACAAAACAAAAAAAAAAGGGTAAATATAGAGAGCAATCACTCCATTTTGTGTCCAAGCAATAATCTAAAAAGTAATGACCTATTCAATTTCTCGTTATGAAGTGACTAACTGTTCTCATCACTTCATAATAAGAGCAAAAACAGTTTATTCTCCTCATGCGACATGTTCTTTCAACGTGTTCCTCTCACTGCCTCCCTGAATGCAACGGCGGTGCTGTGCAAGTTGACTGGCGTCTTGCATTCAGACTTTCCGTGATGTCCCGAGTCCACCTGCAGCAAGATCATCTTCTTCTCTTTTGCTAAGCACTAAGCCTTCTACTATCAACCTCTCCAAACCAATGTGCCTCTTGTTGTGGCTGAAGTATCTCAGCTTTCTAATTCTGATGGTGTTTTCTGCAACACCTAATCCCATGAGTATGTCTTTATTTGATTTTCTTTCTATCCATGATTCTCTAAGTGCCCTTCTATAACATTTCATTTCAAATGCTGTTACTCTCTTTGTATAGGGACAAAAACAGAATCTCTCTATAACAGTAACAAAAACATTATATTACTCAATAATAACAACAAAAAACAGTTGATTATTATGTAACAGAACAATAACTCAATAACTGAATCCCATGTTAG
Source organism: Achatina immaculata (assembly GCA_009760885.1). Lineage (NCBI taxonomy): Eukaryota > Metazoa > Mollusca > Gastropoda > Stylommatophora > Achatinidae > Lissachatina > Lissachatina immaculata. Next base: position 21,716,553 of record CM019698.1, read on the forward strand.
AGATATATTTATCTGAACAGACAGCTCTAATACTTATCTTCAGTTTTAAATCTTTTTCCAGGGTTGCCTCACCTTTGTGCCAAGAGTTCATGCTTTTCCAAGGCCAAAGACAGCAGAGCCTGGCCCTCTTCCAGCTCCTGCAGCTTCTTCTTATGCTCCAAACCTACATTTAAGCCTGAAGATGAGACCAGCCTTGTGTGCTCATCTTCTTGATGGCTCTTCAGTTTTCTGATAATCTGTTCAAATTTCTGCAGCTGTCTTTCTGGGGAAGTAGAATATCCAGTACAATTATTTGCTTGTGTCAGCAACAAAGAATTATATGGGAAAGAACAAAGAGACTATGTTGCAAAATACAAAAGTAAAAGCTGCAGAGATGACAGTGAGTTGACTTTTCATTCTCACGACAAACATAAATGGGAGCTCTCAAGTTAACAAGCTGTAAAACTAGATACCTGAAATTTGTGTTAGGGAAATTGCTTCTGAAAAGCAGAACAAAATTTTAAAAAAGAGGATCATCATTGTGCTTATGGTTCATTTCAAGATCAATCCCAAGAATATGAGATCCTGAAAGAAAGTAAACATGAAAAAAAGGGGAGTTATATCAAAGGAAAATGAGATAGAATGATTAGTTTATATACAGGGTCCAGCATAAAGCATAGCTGGATTTTAAAAATGGAAAATAAATAAACGCTACACATGTTTTTCACCCATGTGGTACCCGGGATCTGCAAAGAATAGGACCACTGTACCCTACCACGCATGATCATAAAAGGCGACTAAGGAGGGTTCGGCATAGGGCCAGCAGCCCTATCTGGTAAAAAAACTATCAGACTGCTACAGAAACGGAAGCAAGGGAAAAAATAAATGCAGGTGGAAGGAGAAATGCGTATCAGGAAACTGAGCCCATGAAGGCTGTGGATGAAAGCCAGCCACTGGAAGTCCCCAGCCCGACTGCAGACCTCCTGGAACCTAAACACAAGATGCAAATAGGCAGCTGGAATGTAAGAACACTTAACCAGACTGGAAAACTAGCACAAACCATCAAGGAAATGCGCAGATACAAACTAGACATACTAGGAATACAAGAAGCAAGATGGACAGGACAAGGCAGAAGGAAATTAACAACACAGCACACAGACGATACAATAATATGGTCAGGTAAAGAAAATCTTCATGAAGGAGGAGTAGCATTGATTATAACAAAAGAAGCATCAAGAGCATTGCTGAAATGGACCCCAATAAATGAGAGATTATTATATGCACGGTTCAACTCAAGATTCACGAAGCTGTCTATTATAGTTTGTTATGCACCAACAGAAGCAGCTAAAGAGGAATTAAAAGAAGATTTTTACAACAGCCTCCAAGCCACAGTAGAAACAATACCCGAGCATGATATGCTACTCATCTTGGGTGACTTCAATGGAAACAACAAGTGGAAACGGTCACTACAAGATGTGCGAGCAAGAAAAGGAGCAGATGTAGGAAGCGATCACAACCTTCTGGTAGCAAAAATAAAACTAAAACTAAGGAAAGCCAAAATCAGAGAACACAGAAAGATACATTTTGATACAAGAAAACTGAAAGACCAGCAAACAAGAAATGAATTCTCAATAGTACTTAAGAACCACTTCAGTGTCCTACAAGACGAAGCAGAAATGTCCATACTAGAGTTCAATAAAACACTACAGGAAACAGCAAAAGAGGTGCTGGGATATCAGACACGGAAAAAAGAGGAATGGATAAGCAAGACCACATGGGAAAAGATAGAGCAAAGAAAAGAAATCAAGAAAAAATTACTGAACACCAAATCACAACGGCTTAAAGAACAAGTTTTAAGTAATTATGCACAAAAAGACAAAGAAGTGAAGGAATCATGCCATCAAGATAAACGTCAATACTATGACAACTTAGCAGAAGCAGCAGAGAAAGCAGCATACACAAATGACATGAAAACCATATATAAAATCACAAAGCAGATGACAGGTAACTTCAACACAAGTTGTGAAAGTGCAGTAAGGACACAAAATGGACAACTGGTCAGTGGAGAAAGAGAAAAAACTGAAAGATGGAGGGAACACTTTAACACCCTACTAAACAGAACACAAGCAGCACAAACAATAGACATACCTGAAGCAAAAATGGAACTAAACATCAATACAGGACCAATAACAATAAGTGATGTAAAGGAGGCAATAAAGAAGCTAAAATCAGACAGGGCACCAGGTGAAGATGAAGTGACTGATGAGATGTTGAAAGCAGAAGAAACAGAAACACCAAAACAACTTTGCCGGATATTACAACAAATTTGGGATCTAGAAAAAGCCCCAGAGGAGTGGAAAACTGGGCTTATAGAAAAACTACCAAAGAAGGGTGACCTCAGAGATTGTGGGAACTGGAGAGGCATTACCCTACTGCCACTCACCAGTAAAGTATTTTGCAGAATAATCATCAACAGAATTGTACCAACACTTGAAGAAAAACTTCGGAAAGAGCAGGCAGGATTTAGGAAAGGAAGATCATGCATAGACCACATATTTGTACTTAGACAAATATTAGAACAGGCAAATGAGTGGCATAGCACAACATATGCATTATTCATAGATTATGAGAAAGCCTTTGACAGTGTCAACAGAGATGCACTGTGGAAAATCCTAAGATGGCATGGCCTCCCCCACAAGATAGTAAATGTAATCAAAGCCCTATATGAAGGTTTTCAGTGCAAAGTGATCTGTGGAGAACATACCTCCAGCAGCTTTAGGGTACAAACAGGAGTGAAACAGGGATGTGTATATCACCGACATTATTTATCTTGGCAGTAGACTGGTTAATGAAGGAGGCAACATCAGACAAACGCAGAGGATTACAATGGACCCTTGACACAGTGCTGGAGGACCTTGACTTTGCGGACAACATTTGTCTATTATCAAGCAGTCACAAAGATATGCAAGATAAAATAAACAAGCTAACTCAGAATGCAAACAACATAGGACTAAAGATCAACATAGGAAAGACAAAGTTAATGAAGCAAAATGTGAACAACAGAAATGTACTCAGAGTAGATAGCAAGTTAGTGGAGGAGGTCAACGAATTTGTATACCTTGGCAGCAGAGTAGTAGAAAATGGAGACAGCACAGAGGACATCAACAGTAGACTTACTAGAGCAAACCAGGCTTTTGCAGTGCTGCAGACTATATGGAAATCAAAAAAACTAAGCATAAATATGAAAATCAAGATATTTAAGAGTAATGTTCTAAGCGTACTACTCTATGGAAGTGAATGCTGGAAAATCACCAAAACCATAGAAAACAAGTTGAATTCTTTCCAGACTAAATGTTTACGAAGAATTAGGAAAATATTCTGGCCAAAAACCATAAGAAATAACATCTTATTAGCAGAAATGCAGATGAAGCCACTGACAATTATTGAGGAAAGACGCTGGCGATGGTTGGGACATGTGCTCCGAATGACTGACAACTCACTACCAAAAATAGCACTAAGATGGACACCACAGGGGAACAGAAGTAAGGGTAGACCAAAAGAGACATGGAGAAGAACAACAGAAAGGATGTTGAGCAATAGAGGGCTCACCTGGGCAAGAGCAGAAAAAAAGGCGAAGGACAGGCATTTGTGGAAAACCCTTGTGGAAGCCCCATGTGCCCTGGGCACTTAAGGTTCAGAGAGAGAGAGACACATGTTTTTGGTTAAAAAAAAAAAGTGAAATGAAACTCAGAAAAGTGGCCATTTTTATTATTACTGAAAATCATATTTAGGTTTCGAAAATTACTCCGGTTAGATGACCGCCATTATATTTGATACATCCATCCAGGTGTCTGGAAAACCCTCATAACACCATTTAACATGTTCAAAGAAATATTTTGAATGCAGTGTCGGATTCGATCTTTTAGGTCTGCAACTGACTGTGGTCAACTAGCATACACTGTGTTCTTGAGATACCCCCACAAAAAGAAGTCTGCGGCCGATAAATCCGGTGACCTTACCAGCCAATGAATATCCTCAAATCTGGAAATAAGACGATTGAGAAATGCTTGTCGCAGCATGGCCATAGACTGACGGGCTGTGTTGGCAGTTGCTCCATCTTTCTTAAACCATATTAGTCTCTTATTTCTATTGGCCAAGTCTGGAATGAAGTATTTAGTTAGCATCTGCACATAAAGATCACTATTAACAGTAAGAGGATACCAGATGCCAGAGTGTTCCTAACAGCTGATCGCTGAGGGCTACTCAGCAACGCGTTGCGGACTTCTTAAATTCGTTCAGGTGTCTGTTGAGTTCTTGGATGACCAGTAGACTTGTTATTAAGGCAGTTAGCAGTTTCCTTAAATTTTTTGAACCACCTCAAAACTGTTTTGTCCTCCAATCAGGAACATTATCACGGAGACGCAACTTAAAATGGCGACGAAACTTTCGTTGTACAGTAATAGATGATTCTCCACTTTTAAAATAAGTTTCAACAGTGAATGCGTGATGTTGTGTTTGCCAAGAAGTGATTGTTAAAAATGACCATTTGTCTGCTTCATCTCTGACATCATGTTTTTTTTCACATGTATTCAGTTTCTGAGCACTACGTCAGTTAAATCCAGCTATGCTTTATGCCGGACCCTGTACAACAAATTACTTTGATATCAGATATCAGATAAAGGTTATAATCACTATACCTCTAAGATGCCATATCAGAATACAAATTGTGTGTAACAGATATTATTTACTTCCACTCTTGTTTATTATATAGCATACATGTAAATTTCCTTCTCCTCATCCTATTCATACAAAAACCTATTTTCCTTTTACTTTGTTCCATATTTCTATATGGAGGCCAAGCATAGACAGTAACCTAGAGCACTGAGAATCTGGTGGAAGCAGCAGAGATGTGCTTCCTAAGAAGAATGATGAGGATACCACTGACAACTAAGAAAACAAATGAAACATTTCTATGTGAGGCTTGGCAAAAGAGAGAAATTATGCCAAAATTCAGAATATGACAATCCAGATTTGTTGGACATGTTTTGAGAAGAGGCAGACTGGAACACCTGGTGGCAAGGAGAAAACTGGAGGGACAGTGGGACAGAGGAAGACAAAGAAACAAGAGACCTGATGGATTAAAAGAAAGGCACAGAGCACAGTCCAACACACACCTTATAGAAAAAAAGCAAAGGATAAATGGTTATGGAAATCAATGACAACCAATGTCTGACTGGCATGGACTAGAGAGAGAGAGAGAGAGAGAGAGAGAGAGAGAATAAAGATGAAGTATTACAGCTGTCTGCTCCTTAAGCAACTGAAGCTGCTCCTCTCTTTTTAATAAATCTATTCATCATTTACGTGTCAGTCTTCATTATTATCTTCCTGGACACTTTTTTTCTGCCTTTATTTCTAAAAGGAAGAACAAAATGAATCAATGTAACTAAGATTAAGTGAAGTAACACAATAGCAGTTAAAAAATGCTAGTTTTCCAACTGCAGGTAAAGTCCAACGGGTATATGAGTACCAGAGTCAACCAAATCAAATTAACTGTAAAGAAGCATCTAATGCTAAAGTTTTGTGGTGAAGGACCTTCTGATTGTATGCTTCAGTTTAGCCAGATGCAAAGAAAAATAGGTACACAACTCTTATTTTAGGAAAAACAAGAAAAATATAAACAAAGACACACAGGTAGACTGTGTATACTATCACTGCATGAATGATACAAACAAAGACACACAGGTAGACTGTGCATACTATCACTGCATGAATGATACAAACAAAGACACACAGGTAGACTGTGCATACTATCACTGCATGAATGATATAAACAAAGACACACAGGTCGACTGTGCATACTATCATTGCATGAATGATATAAACAGATGAGGCCAGAAATTTCAGTGCCTTGTTAATGCCTGAGCTGAGAGTGTATGAAAGCAAGCAACACACACTCAAAAGCTGGTCAATCAGATGCTTTAATTCTTTTGATCCACATGCTTTAACTCTTTATTATTTACATGCATTAACTCTTTTGATCCAAGACAATGATTGGTGTTTTCTCCCCCTGGACAAACCAACACTGACATCACTGTTTTGGTGAAATCCACATCAAAATGAATAAGATGAACTATTTTAGATCTGTGGTAGAGCATAGCCACATTATAAAATGTACAAATTCTTGTTGAAATTCTGTTCAGAACTTCCTTACATCACATATGTTACTTTGTATTCATCATTAAATCATGAGCAGGTTAGTGCTGATTGCTGGGCCAGGCAGCATAGCATATGCTTGGAATTTTCTGATTGCTGGGCCAGGCAGCATAGCATATGCTTGGAATTTTCTGACTGCTGGGTCAGGCAGCATAGCATATGCTTGGAATGTTCTGACTGCTTGGTCAGGCAGCATAGCATATGCTTGGAATGTTCTGACTGCTTGGTCAGGCAGCATAGCATATGCTTGGAATGTTCTGACTGCTGGGCCAGGCAACATAGCATATGCTTGGAATTTTCTGACTGCTGGGTCAGGCAGTATAGCATATGCTTGGAATGTTCTGACTGCTTGGTCAGGCAGCATAGCATATGCTTGGAATGTTCTGACTGCTGGGTCAGGCAGCATAGCATATGCTTGGAATGTTCTGACTGCTGGGTCAGGCAGCATAGCATATGCTTGGAATGTTCTGACTGCTGGGTCAGGCAGTATAGCATATGCTTGAAATGTTCTGACTGCTGGGTCAGGCAGCATAGCATATGCTTGGAATGTTCTGACTGCTGGGTCAGGCAGCATAGCATATGCTTGGAATGTTCTGACTCCTTGGTCAGGCAGCATAGCATATGCTTGGAATGTTCTGACTGCTGGGTCAGGCAGCATAGCATATGCTTGGAATGTTCTGACTGCTTGGCCAGGCAGCATAGCATATGCTTGGAATGTTCTGACTGCTTGGTCCAGGCAGCATAGCATATGCTTGGAATGTTCTGACTGCTTGGTCCAGGCAGCATAGCATATGCTTGGAATGTTCTGACTGCTTGGTCCAGGCAGCATAGCATATGCTTGGAATGTTCTGACTGCTTGGTCCAGGCAGCATAGCATATGCTTGGAATGTTCTGACTGCTTGGTCCAGGCAGCATAGCATATGCTTGGAATGTTCTGACTGCTGGGTCAGGCAGCATAGCATATGCTTGAAATGTTCTGACTGCTGGGCCAGGCAGCATAGCATATGCTTGGAATGTTCTGACTGCTTGGTCCAGGCAGCATAGCATATGCTTGGAATGTTCTGACTGCTTGGTCAGGCAGCATATCATATGCTTGGAATGTTCTGACTGCTATGACACTAGCTCCAGAGAATAAAGTTCAGTTAGACAATTTTCTTTTTAATTGTTGTTGTGGTTGCTAACAGAACACTGCCATAGATGTCTTCTCTGTTCATTTATCTTTAACTTGATGTATGATCTTCTTCTTCTTCTCCTCCCTCAGTCTCCCTGGAACTACAAGCTGGTGTTCTTTGCAGCCGATGGTGTGAGGATTCTGAGGCACATCAGCATTTCAACTTGGGAGCGGGTTATGGCGGCTATTTTTTCTGTCCCAGAGTGCAGCTAGATAAGCAGGGGAGCGTGCAGTGCTTCTTTAGCAGACTCCACCACCATGGGGACTTTAGCATCCCTGCCCCATTAGCCAGGTTAGGTCTGTTATAGGCTGCACCAATGGAGAGGCAGGACAGGGTCTTGGTTAGATGTGGTTTGCCAAGCCCATGTATGGGTGGCTGATTGTCAAACTGGACAGCATCTTCATTCTTTCTCTTTCTCAATCTCTCACTCATACCTATAACTGTATGATTGAAGTCTGACCAGTTATTTTATTTTTACTGAAATATAATATTTCTAACATTGTTATAGTGACTCAGAAAATGGAGGAGTGGCTGCGACACGATGGCCTATGTGTTGGCCACTTAAATGTTTATCATTTGTTAGGAAAACTCCCTGAGGTTACACATATACTTCAACAACATTTTCATATTTTTGGTTTCTCTGAAAGCAGATTAACATAAAAACATCACAGACAATGATATACGAATAGATGGTTTTAATTTGATCAGGCGCGACCCAACTAGGAAGCTAGAGACAGGTTTAGTCGTTTACATTTCTAACACAATTACATTTTGTAGAAGAGGAGACCTGGAAACATCAGAGGTTGAATGTATTATGCTAGAAATCAAAATATCAAATCTTAGTCCAATTCTAATTAGTTTTATATACCGAAATCCACATGCTTCAGCCGAGTGGTATGATCACTTTGCGACCATGATGGATGATGCTGTAACTCATAAATTCAAGGACATAATCATTCTAGGCGACTTCAATACAGATCTTAATCAGCCAAATCCTACATGGAAGAACATTTTAACATCTTACAACTTCTCCTAAATTGGTAACAAACCTACTAGAGTAACTGAATCATCATCAACACTAACAGATCATATTTATGTAGCTGATCCATGAACATTACTGAATGTACTGTCCCTCATGTGTCGCTGAGTGATCACTACCCGGTCTGCTGTACATGGTCACATAAGGGGTATAAAATACCGAAACACAAACATGCCAGCATCAAATATAGAAACTTTAAAAACTTTAACTTGGAATTATTTTTAACTGATCTAAAAGCTTCGCCTCTTACGTACGTTTTCCAGTTAACAAATCCAGATGAGGCTATCGAATACTGGATCAAGATATTGCGAAATATTTTTGACAAGTATGTCCCCATCAAAGAAATGAGAGTAAAACACGTAACAAAATCCCCGTGGACAACTCCCAATATACTGCAACTAATGAAGAAACGGGATGAAGCTCACAAAAGCAGAAATTTCAGTAGCTATCGTTCACTTAGGAATAAGGTACAGTATTTAATTAGGCAGGAAAAGAAAAATTACTTCAGAAATTTAGTGAAAGACCAAACTGATAGTAAATCAATCTGGAAAGCGATTAATATTCTTGTAAATAAAAGGAAGCAAACTGACCCACAAACACTTAATGGTGAACATACTTGCACTAACTTCAGTGAACATTTTAGGGAAGAAATTAGTATTCTAAAATCTTCATTACCGACCCCTAAATGCGACCTGAGCGTGGTGAAAACTTTCAGCGACAGTAAATGTGTAAAGCTAAAACAAATTAATATTCCTTTCCTCACAGTCGGTGAGGTTTATAACTACATCCGGTCCTTAAAGAACACTAACACAGCAGGATGTGATGACATTAGTAACAAGATACTACGCTACGCTGCACCAGTTATCACAGACACACTAACATACTTATATAACTTGAGTATTGACAAAAAATATTTCCCTGACGCTTTTAAACTCGCCAAAGTTTTTCCTCTTTTTAAATCTGGACAGACTAGCGACCTCTCAAACTATAGACTCATATCCATTCTGTCATCACTATCAAAACCTCTTGAAAAACATATACAAAAGTTAACTCTGCTCCACATGCAAAAAAACAGTCTACTAATAGACAGTCAGTCAGGTTTTAGAACAAATTACTCCTGCCACACAGCATTAACTAAAATGACAGAAAGCTGGCTGTCTAATATAAATGATGACAAATTGTGTGGTGCTGTCTTTGTTGATTTTAAGAAAGCCTTCGATATGATTTATCATGAAATTCTTGCAAAAAAGCTGGAAGGCTATAGATTACACCCTGACCTAACAAAATGTATTACATCTTTTCTCTCAGGTAGAAAACAAGTAGTTTGCTTTAGAAACAAAATATCTGGCTCATCTGTGGTTGATATCGGTATTCCTCAAGGCTCCATTCTTGGTCCTCTTCTCTTTGCTATCTATATTAACGACCTACCACTACATTTAAAGCACTCTTCATGTGATCTTTTCGCTGATGACTGTACTGTTTACAATAGTGAATATGACATCAATAAACTACAGACAACGCTCCAAAAGGATATAAATAGTTTGATTAAATGGAGTAATAAAAATGGTATGTTGATAAACACTAACAAAACAAAATCCATGCTCATCACTACAAGACAGAAACTGCAAAATGCAACAAAAACTTCACTACAGCTTTGTGCTGGGAACTAAGGCAATAGAAAATGTTCATGAACATAAAACCCTAGGACTCATCATTGATCACCATTTAACTTGGAATTCTCACATACATAACCTAACAAATTTGACTGCACAGAAAGTTTACCAATTAGCCAAAATTAAACACTTTATCGACAAAGACACAAGAAAAATATACTACATATCACACATACAAACACACTTAGATTACTGTTCCACAATCTGGGATGGATGCTCAGTCTCAAACACAAAAAGGCTCCACTCACTTCACAAGCGAGCATTAAATCTTATTTGTGACAAACACCCAGTACAGACTGTAGATCAACACAAACAACTCAACAAAGTTAAGTTTGTTCACAGAATTCTGTCGCACAATGCTCCGCCTTACTTGTGGTCACTGTTTACGTATAACACTAAACATAGCCAGCGTTTAAAACACTGTCTTCTTCCTAAACCCAGGATTGATCTATACAAGAAAACCCTTGCATACTCTGCAGTACAGCTCTGGAACACCCTCCCCTACAATTTAAAATCCACTGGTAATACTTCATCCTTTAACTCAAACTTGTTTCATTATTTACTTGCTTGTAATTATATGCCTCCATAAAATAACCAGCACTCTCTCAACACATGGCTCGTAAACCATGAAGTACTTCAATGACATAGTTAGAAAAGCAACTTGTTAGATATTGTTAGAAATTATTTTAATGTTTGTTAAAAAAAAACATATGTTAGAAGATCTGTATTCATCATCATCATCAGGTGCCGTGCCGACTGGCGTTGGCTATTATGCTTCTCCAGAGTACCCGATCCTTCATGCAGGCCATCAGTTCAGTTGGTGATCTCCTCTCACACCTTCCCGTCAGACTGTCCAGTATCATTTCTCTTGGTCTTCCTCTTGATCTTCTTCCTTCTATTTTTCCTGTTGTTATAATATTTTCAATGCCCCCTCTTCTCATTGCATGTCCTATGAAAGTACATTGTCTCTCTCTTATCTTTCTGACAAGGTTTTTTGTCTCTCCAGCTCTTCTCATACATTCTTCATTAGTTATTTTTGCTGTCCAGGGGATTTGCAACATTCTTCTAATAAACCACATTTCTGCTGTATTACAATGTATTTTTATTTATGTATATGTGTGCGTGAGTGCTATTTTATTAGGTTAATTACTTCTTCTCTTTTACTTTGAATGTAGTAGTTAAATCTTACACTCTTTTGATATGTTTTTCCTAATTTAATTTATATTTTTGTACTGAATCAAGTGTGTGGGAAGAATGAAAGATGGAGTGATGAAGGGCAGAATGTAAGACGGGCCTGCGTGCCCAATTCTTTACCCTTTAAAAATAAAGATTATTCATTCATTCACTCATTCATTCATTCTCTCTCTCATGTGCACACATACATGCACATACACGTACACACACAGAGTATGATATTTTATGTCTAATTATTAGGTGTATAAAAATGTGTACATGAAGCTGACACACTCTGCTCTGAAAAATGCTGATCAAAGTTTACTCTACCACAGAGAGGGAGAATAAAGAGTCAAAACTGATTCTTAATTACAAGATTTTTTAACTCATTTCTCAGTGTAACTTATCAGTCAAATCTGATTATAATCTTTTTCAATACTGAACATCTCACTTCCATCAATGTTGCAGCCAGCACTCATCTTGTGCAGTAGTCTGTCATACAGCTCCACTAGACGGCGTAGATACAGCAGGTATGAACATTGAACCTGTCCAGAAATAGGACATGTAACAAATGATAGGCAAAAGGTAAAGGAGCCCTATTATACCAAACAGGCACCTGATGGATATGGTGCTAGTGCTCTCATTGTTCTTGACCTGTTAACAAGGCATAGCAGTGGGTGTTAAACATGGAAATCCCCCCCCCCTCCCCTCCCCTCCCAAAAGGAAGTTCATAAGTGGATTTCTGAGGGACCATAGACCAGCAAAGGTTGGCTGAATGGTTAGGTGCCTGGTCTACTAAGCTGGTGGTATCAGGTTCAATCCCAGCAGCGAGGATTTTTTTCCAGGCATGATACTGACCACGTCAGACTTTCATGTGTCGAAGCTCTTGGAAAATATGCTCCTAACACGGCATCCCAAATATGCCTTAATGACATGGAAATGGGGGTTTTACCTTTTACCATTACAGACCAGCAAATGGATTTGCTCGAGTAAAAAAAAATCTCACCATCATCCGAGTTCTGTTTATTGTTTTATTTTTAATGATGGTTCCACGACTGTTTTCAGGTTAGAAGGTGGTTCACAGCCAAATAAGAAACTTATGTATTACTGAACTAGAGGGTGATATGGTCAGTACCACTTCTTGCTGCTTTTTCCTTCCCCAACCCCACAAGCGGACAGTTACTAGTTCTCACTGCTGGGTGACTGCGAAGTCTCTGCCTGGATTAGAACAAGCAACTTTGGGCATGAGATGTAAAGCACATCAACAACTTCACTACTCAGGTGTCCAGATTCTGTTAAAGAAAATGATCTCCCCCCAGGGCTTTGGCCAATGTAACATGTGAGCATATGATGGCATGGGTGACAGAGACAAGACGGTGTTTAAGCAGACTCAAGCAGGAAACGAACACAAGATGCCAAGGTTAACACTGTGAAGTATGAAAGTGTAAAAAAAACAAAACAAATTAATCAGTGTTTAGTGAAAGGAAGCATTAAATAAATCCAGGACATCAAGGTGCCACAGTGGTGTAGTGGCACACATATACCGACTCTTATTCTGGTGAAATTTTTAACAGACTGATCAAGATCCAGCCTCAAAAATTGGGTACCTAACATTTTCCCTAAGAAAACAAAGGCAGGTAGAACAGGTGCTGATATACCTACCTTAAATGTTGTAGTGGTCTAGAAATGTAAAGGCATAACACTTCACACCCCTATGGCATGCAAATGACATGGGACATAGAGAGTTCAAAGTTTAAATATAGTGAAACATGAAAATAAATAAAACATCAAATTTTGGTCATAGTTAGGCACAAAATAAAAATAAGGTCTATCAAGGTACAACTATGTAGGGCATGAAATAAACACAAGATATATCAAGGTACAACAGTGTAGGGCATGAAATAAACACAAGATATATCAAGGTACAACAGTGTAAGGCATGAAATAAACACAAGATATATCAAGGTACAACAGTGTAGGACATGAAATAAACACAAGATATATCAAGGTACAACAGTGTATGGCATGAAATAAACACAAGATATATCAAGGTACAACAGTGTAGGGCATGAAATAAACACAAGATATATCAAGGTACAACAGTGTAAGGCATGAAATAAACACAAGATATATCAAGGTACAACAGTGTAGGGCATGAAATAAACACAAGATATATCAAGGTACAACAGTGTAGGACATTAAATAAACACAAGATATATCAAGGTACAACAGTGTAGGGCATGAAATAAACACAAGATATATCAAGGTACAACAGTGTAGGACATGAAATAAACACAAGATATATCAAGGTACAACAGTGTAGGGCATGAAATAAACACAAGATATATCAAGGTACAACAGTATATGGCATGAAATAAACACAAGATATATCAAGTACAATAGTGTGAGGCATGACAGGTTATGTCCATCAGGCAAACTACAGTTCCAGGCTTCTGTACAGGCTCCATTAACAAAAGCTGTGTATTTAGAGCAATGAAAACCAAAAGTGAATACCCAGAATGGACTATACATACCTTCTGCCTTCTGAAGGTCTTTAACTTCTTCCTGTCTTCTGTGACTCCTTCATTAAATAGTTTGGTTTCAGAGCAGGGTTTGGTTCCTGTGAAGCTGTCTGGTAATATGGGGTGTTCCATGACTTTCTTCCCTCTACAGCTTACACCAGTCTCTGACCTGGTGAAAATAGTGTGTTTCTCTTAATCTGAAATACAGTATTACTTTAGAAAAAGTAATTAAAAATAAGCAGCAAGCACATCACCATCATCATCATCATCACTGGTTATTACTTTTAACTTTATAACATGGATGGAAGGACAACTGGCAAAAAATTGCCACAACAGGAGCAGCAGAACCACAGACACCTAAACACTAGCTCTGATGGATGCTGGTACCACAAAAAGTAATGCAGCACAAAGCACCATCTCCTACTTTCAATGATGTGAAGCTGAAGATACTATGCCATGGACCAATTTACCTTTGATCAAGTTATTTGAACTTGGAATTACACTCTGCAATATTGAACTGAGTGTTGTAAAAGTTAAATAATCAGATCTGTATGCATTGCTTACAGCAATTTATCTTATCATTTGTCACCTTACCTAATAAGTAATCATCTTATCTTTTGTTACATTACCCAGTACAGTTTCATTATCTGTAACATGACCCACTGATCTTTGCAATCTACCTTAGCATTTTAACTTGACCCACCAGTCTTTCAACACAGTAGTCTGTCTTATTATTTGTAACCTGACCCACCAGTCAGTAATCTACCTTACTGTATTTCAGATTTATACAGATGAAGAACAGAGGTAATCTGATTGATGGCATAAGCAGATATATCTTCTTAATGCACACATTCAGGAAAATACTAATCATATCATCGGCTGGTGTAAGGACAACAACGCTATGATAAACCTCAACAAGGCCAAAATCCTGCGGTGCTCATTAGATAACAGACCTGCAAAAGGTTACCTTTCCAGCAGTGCAATGCAACTGCGAATATATTGAGAGGGAACAATTTTTGAAATACCTTGAGACTGTATTTGACAGGACACAATTTTTCAGTCACCAAGTGGACATGGTCATTCAGAAAGTGAAGAAAGGGCCCAGTGCAGTGAAGACCATGGCGGGTGCTGGTCTGACACAACAGACACTCTTCCTGCTGATGTGGGTGTTAGTGATGCTGGTGGCTGACTACGGTCTCGGCCTTGACTTTCTCCATGACTCAGATAATCAAGCTTGAAAGAATCCAAAATGAGGCCATGAGAGCAGTTCTGGGGT
>CM019698.1:21731699-21780988 GCA_009760885.1 Achatina immaculata
ACAAACACTTCAAAATCTTACCACTAACAGAACCAGACAGGCTCTCACCTGGAAAGAAAAAAAGAATACCACAAGAAACAGGAAGAAAAACAAAAGAACAGAACAGAGAATGCAGGTAAAAAGAAAAAAAGAACACAACAAATTTAGCATGGGACCCCTTCAATGTATAGTGTCCATGTCTTGTTATAAAATTCATGAAAAAATAATCTATATATTTGCATCTTTTTTTTTTCATAAAGTCAGTGATGTTAGCCATATTGTTAGCAGTAAGGCAATTCAGGCTAATAGGTAATCCACCATCAATATAGCAGCGGAAACATGGAAGGTGTAACAGGAAGTCTAAGGAAGATCAGGGTAGCTTGGGTTCTTCACCTGCAAACTAGACAGTTGGCTTGTCTTTCAAGTTAGTGGTCAGATTTTGTCTGGGGGGAGGGGGGGGAACTTTTGGTATATTTACATATGAACATACATGCAGTCAAGACTAACATCATGAAAGTCAATGGATAACAAACAAAAAAAAAACATAAGAATCTTGATTGGGACAAGAGAAGTTGAAGAATTACAATACTTTAAGTAACTTCAAAGCCTCATTTCAGCAGACAGAAAAACTGCGAAGGAAATGTCTGCAAGAACTGGACAGCTATCTCTGGCCTTTAACAAATTAGCAAACATATGAAAATCTCCCATTCTCCATATGGACATCAAGCTCAGAAGCTATAAAAGCCAATGTATGCTCCATTCTATTATATGCAGCCAAAACATGTAGAACCAATCAGAAAACTGAAAGCAGACTGAATGGACTTTAAGGAAGATGCCTCAGGAAAATTGTAAGAATACACTGAGAAGAATGTGTGACAGATAAGGAAATAACCAAATGAAAAGACATTGAGAACATTATTAAAGAAGTCAGATGGAAATTTTTTTTTTAATGCAATGAAAAGGTAAGATAGGTAAGTTGAATTCTCCATTTCCATGCCAATAAGACATATTGAGGATACAGTGTTAGACCTGTAGTTCCAAGACAACTGGCACATGAAAGTATGAATGTAGTTAGTATCATGCCTGGGCCACATTTACCATCCTAGGTTTCTCTGGTACCAATTTTTAGAGGCTGGGTGGACCCTGGGGCCTTTCTGGTGTGGTAGTACCAGGAAAAAAATCCCCACTGCTGGGACTTGAACCCAGTACCACCAGATTAGTAAACCAAGTGCCTAACCACTCAGCCAACCAGGCTAGAAAGAAAAACAATATTTCAGCAAAACATCTTCCTAAACAAAACTGCTTCACTGAGTCTCACCCACCTTCATGATCATTGTACAAGCTTTATGTGTTCATTTTAGTGATTAAACAATATCCATGACATACCTCTCTCACACAGTACTCATGATCAAGAAGGCTTGAGGTGTAGGTCTGATAAGGTATCTCTGGTGACACTGGATAACATTTTTTTAAAAAAAGATTCCTGTGACTAGAGATACATAAAACACACACAAAAAAACAAGAAAGAAAGAATAAAAAATAGAAAGGAGAAAGATTTACTTGGCAACAAAAATTAACCAAAGTTTAAAACTGAAAATTCAAGCTATACTTGATAAGAAAAATAATATTTAAAATGAAAGCAAAAAATATACTAAAATTTATAATAGTACAGCACAGCTTTCTTCATACCACTATTAGGAGAATGTGGCTGTAGATTTGCCACATTATGAGAACAGATGAATCTTTACCCTGAATAGCTTTGATGTGGACACCACAGGGCAAAAGAAGAATGGGATGACCCAAAGAGACATGGAGACATACAGCAGAGAAAACACCGGTAAAACAAAGGACTGACATGGGAGACAGATAATGAAAGACCAAAAGAAATGAGAATCTCTTGCTACAAGCAAGTGCCTTACGAAATAAAGAGACAAGAGGGAGAGGAAAAGGGAGGGAAGGGGACAATGAGAGACAGACAAAGAGAAAGAGAGAGGCAAGCTTTAATTGATGTGGACAAGCTTCATTTGACAACAAAAATAGCAAATGATACACACAAGGTTTACTTGGAAATAAAAATAACTTAGAAGGTTAACATGTCAGAGGCAGGCTGTATAGAATCTCTGCTCTGTCTGTTTTAAAAAAAAAAATGTATGCACACATTCAAGCAACTGTCAGTGGATGAATAATAAATAAGATATCACATACAACCCAGACCCATGCAAAGGCATTTGATTGTGTACAATACCAGACACTTTGGGAAATAATGGAAAAAAACGGGATTTCCAACACATGTGATTCAATTAATATCACTGATATATCTAGACCAACAGGCAGCAGTAAGAATAAATGGTGAAACAAAAACTTGGTTTGACATAAAACAAGGGGTCCATCAGGGGTACATATTGTCACCTTACTTATTTAACTTGTATACTGAAAATATAATGAGGAATGTTAGAGAAGATGTAGATAAAGAATATTATGATGCCATAACAATTGGAGGTTATGAAATCCGAGGGATTAGATATGCTGATGACACAGTATTAATGTCCACAACACAGAAAGGAATGGAAAAGCTAATTATGTCAGTCCATAAGAATAGTGAAGAGCAAAACCTCTATCTTAATGCGAATAAAACTAAACTGACAAAACAAATAAGCCAGCTGAAATATGTATCAATGAGGAAAAATTAGAAGAGGTGGAGAGTTTTGAATATCTTGGATCACACCTAACTAATAATGGAGATACAATGAGGGAAATTAAAAGGAGGATAACTACCACTCTTCAAAAAATAAAACAACTAAAGAAGCTGTGGAGAGGAACAGACAGAACTACAAAGATAAGATTTTTAAGGGCATGCATCTTTCTTATTGCAACATATGCCTGCAAGACCTGGACACTTAATAAAATAGCTGAGAAACACAAATGCTTTTGAATGTAAATGCTACAGAAGAGTTCTTCAAATATCATGGACACAAAAAATAACAAATATATCTATACTACAACAACTTAATATTGGCTAGTAAGGAGGATTAAACAGAGAAAACTTAAATATTTTGGACACATTAAACGTCATGATAATCTAGAGAAGACCGTCTAGGAAGGGTACATAATGGGAAAAAGAAAGAGAGGAAGACCAAGGCGAAGATGGTTGCAAGACACCGTTGATTATCTGCAAAAGGATGCATCAGCAGCAGGCCATCTTGCTTACAACCGAGAGGGCTACAGGAGAGCTGTTAGGGAGACAATGTTCCGCAAGGGACATGCAAACAACCGATCTTTTTAAACATCTCATCTTCAGTATTTGAGGAATGTTGATCGTGCAAAATCTGCAGCTGTTGCCCTGATGAAGTCTGTTGTCTTCTCTAAGCATAGGTGGGAGCCCACAGCCTTCTTTCAGTTCCCCTTCCTTGGGCCAGATCTGTGTTCAGAGGTCTGAGTTGGTTGGACAGGTTTGCAGAATGTGTTTGGTGTCTGAATCCCAAAGCCACAGGGACACTAACTTATATGTGATATTTTGAGGTGACAGAGGTGACTTAAACTTGGCAAACCACCATCCGAGCCCTATGTGATATTTAACAGCATGAGAAGGATGTAAGAAGAGGTGACTTAGAAGTCTGCAGTGTCCTGTTCTTAGGCAAAAAATTATGGTTGCTGGTATCTCTGTAGTTGATGAATGGGGTCCTGTTTTGACTCATTTTCATTTTCAGCTGGTGTTTAGTCAGTTGTGGATGATGCTGTTTGCTTCTTGATATGTTACTGGCTGGTTTCATCTGTTCTGTTACGCTCCCTGCCTTGGAGAGAGCATCTGCTTTTTCATTCTCATTTATTCTACAGTGTGAAAGGAGCCATTCTTTCTAAACAAATTAAACAGCTTTTAAAACAAGCTCAAATTTCCACCCCACTCTCCCCCTCTCAACTTCCCAAATTTCTTCCACTACATCACTCTTCTCCTCCAAAAAACATAAGAAAAAAAAAAAAGAATATAGTTCAATAGGTAGTAATGTGTTTGAAATTATCTTAATGAATGTGAAAGAATGTAGACAAGAACAGCAAATGAAAATGTATTTTTTTCTTCCATTTTTTTTCATGATATAGTAGTTGCCTCCCATGTAGCTGATTATCTTATTATATTTGTGACTGTAATAGTTTTATTTCACACTCTAAGATTAAGTATTTTAATGTAATTTGTATACTTGCACTAAATCAAATGTGAGATAAGAAGGAAAGATGAGTGATGAAAGGTACAATATCAGACAGGTCTGAATTCTCAATTATTTACTCTTCAAAAATAAAGATTATTTGTTCACTCCTTTGTCATTCCCCTTCTTCGGATGGCTGTCAGTGGGATAAAGCACCCATGCACAATAACAAACCAATTTAATGACCTGTGTTGCAAAATATAAACCAATAAAACTGGAACACAAGAACTAACCTCGTTCTGTCTCTGAAGAAGATGGATGACTTGGAAGATAAATATTTCTGTATTAAGAAGAAAAAAGTATGTGTTTTCTTAGTGAAAATGAAAATTAAATAGAAGTATTATTTTGTTTAATACCCTTTCTGGCAAGATGCAAGTTTTGAATTTCCTTTATGGCAAAATGATGTGAATAATAATTATGTTGAAAACAGTGTCAATCTTCTTATAGTAAATAAGAGTCAGTGTTGTTGAACCATAGCTGACTAAGACCCTGTTTCACCTCTCCAGTAATAGGCTTAGCCTGGCTAATGTGGAAAGATCATCACAGTCCCCATGGTGGTGGAGTCTGCTAAAGAGGTACTGCACACTCCCTTCTTTTTATCTGCTCTCAGGGACTTGCTAAATTGCTGCCATGACCTGCTCCCAATCTATCACACTGCCGTGCCTCAACATCTCCACAGCATCAGCAGCAAGGAACACCAGCTCCCACGGAGACTGAAGAAGAAATTTTATACTGTCTGTTCAATGACAAGTAAAAACGTATATTCCATAGAGTAAAACAGAACTCTTATATTTCATAAAATATAACAGAATCTTTGTATTCTGTTTGGCAACAATCTGTTCTTGTTCTCCCAATGTAGAATTTGGCAGAGTGGCATATTTATAGAAACGCACTTTTACCTTATGCCATATTTGCCTTCTTTGTGCTGTCCATCTCACATAGGGAATGTAACCAATAAAAGTAAATGGTGTGACTCACCATGCATGTAATGTTTGGTTTTCAGAGCTAATTTCTATAGCAACTTTTAATTAAAAAAAACAGAATCAGATAATACATTTCATCTATTAGAAGAGGCTTATGCAAAAACCTTGCTAGGAAAAGTTGAATGACAAGAGCTAGGTACAGTAATATCATCTTACATCCGTCCAGTGTCATCAAAAGTCACATAGGGCTCACTTGGTAGTTCACCAAGTTTTCCTGTTTTTGGCGAGATTTTCAACCTCATCAAGGGATTTTATGTCTACTAATTTGGCTTCTCTTAACAATGTCCTCTTTAGAGTTTCATGTGGTCGACCTCTTTTCCTTCGGGCTGTTGTGTTCCACTTTATAGCTTGTTTTGGGATTCTCTGACTGTTTCTTTACATCACATGACCGACATATGTCCATCTCATTTTTCTGATCACCCATGGGACAGGTTATTGTTTCCTCATCTGCCTTATCAATAATATACTTGTCAGTCAGTCATTTGCATGTCCCTTGTGGAACTTTGGCTCCCTAACAGCTCTCCTGTAGGCCTTCAAGTTGTAAGCAAAATGCCCTACTGTTGATGCATCCATTTGCAGATTATCAACAATGTCTTGCAGCCATCTTTGCCTTGGTCTTCATCTCTTTCTTTTTCCTATTATGTACCCTTCCTAGACGGTCTTCTCTAGATTATCATGACGTTTAATGTGTCCAAAATATTTAAGTTTTCTTTGTTTAATCCTCTTTACTAGCCAGCCTTCTTCAATATTAAGTTCTTGTAGTATGGATATATTTGTTCTTTTTTTTGTGGTCATGATATCTTATCTTATCTTATATCCTTCCCGTGCCGTTAAACGTCACATAGGGCTCGCAAAGTAGTTCGCCAATTTTTCCTGTCTTCGGCGAGTCTTTCAACCTCATCATGATATACTTGGGGGAAAACCTAAAACAAGGACATTACAACTGGCAATTATGTACTTGATGGGTAGTTAGAATTTTTTTTTCCCGAATGGTTTTATACTACGCAGAGAGCTTAAAGACATACTTCTGTACTCCTGCTAAGTTTCGGAATGAAAGATATTAGCGTCTTAAACTTTATGAGAAATAAGAGTAATGCCGACTGCGATAAACTATATGACAGAGCTAATTAACACAAAACCAAATGATCCTCTGTGGTGGGAAAAAAATTATAGGGATCGCAATGCTCCATCTAATAACTTGTCAAGCCAGCATGACATAATGAGCTAGGCTTACCCGAAGTTGCAGAAATCATGAGCTGAACCAGAGGTAGTTCCGCTAACAACAGAACAATCATCAACATCATAATCCGCTACTTCCATTGAGCTTATTATTATGTCAGCATTGCTATAAAAACAAAGCAAAGTAAAGCATCAAGGTTGTGGAAATCTTGAATAAAGTTGGAACCGAAGAAACCAACATTCATAAGCGTCTGCTACTTAAACTCAGACTTCCGTTTCCGGCTTGGAGAACTAATATTGCTTTCCAAAGAAAGAAGAGATACAGGCGAAGAACAAGTACGTATTACGTTTCAGTCAGTGCAGATGCGCAAGTCTCTTTCGGGACCCAAAAAAAACAAAAAACTATTCAAGCTGTCCCCACACTGCCTCCTCGAGATGTCCCCACACTGCATCTTTGGGGTTTTCTCACACTGCATCTTTGTTGTTTCCCACACTGCATCTTTGGTGTTTTCCCACACTGCATCTTTGGGTTGTCCCCACACTGCCTCTTTGGGGTATTTCTACACTGCTTCTTCAGGATGTCTCCAAAATGCCTCTTTGAAGTGCCCGAACACTAGCTCTTTGAGGTGCCCTCTCACTGCATCTTTGAGGTGCCCCCACACTGCTTCTTTGAAGTGCCCCCCACACTACCTCTTTGAGGTGCCCCCACACTGGCTCTTTGAAGTGCCACCATACTGCCTCTTTGAAGTGCCCCTACACTGGCTTTTTGAAGTGCCACCACACTGCCTCTTTGAAGTGCCACCACACTGCCTCTTTGAAGTGCCACCACACTGCCTCTTTGAAGTGCCACCACACTGCCTCTTTGAGGTGCCCCCACACTGGCTCTTCAGTCTACAATAAATATCTGCAGGTTTCTCACCTTCACTATCAAAGAAACACTGTTCTTCTCTCGTAAATTCTTCCAAGGGAGTGCCCATCTTTGATCTGGCCTGCTGAGGTCACATTTCCAAAAACTGGCCGACGTGTCTTCGGACAGATACATCTAGAAAGGGATGACATAACATATCTTTACTACTACTGTCTGCTACTATATTTGGATTTTTTATAGCTAGATTAAGGTTATATTTTTACTCGCACCCGCATATAGTATAGCATAGCATAGTATAGTATAGTATAGTATAGTATCTCTCTCTCTGAACCTTAAGTGCCCAGGGCACATGGGGCTTCCACAAGGGTTTTCCACAAATGCCTGTCCTTCGCCTTTTTTTCTGCTCTTGCCCAGGTGAGCCCTCTATTGCTCAACATCCTTTCTGTTGTTCTTCTCCATGTCTCTTTTGGTCTACCCTTACTTCTGCTCCCCTGTGGTGTCCATCTTAGTGCTATTTTTGGTAGTGAGTTGTCAGTCATTCGGAGCACATGTCCCAACCATCGCCAGTATAGTATAGTTACATGTAAAATATCGTTTTCATGCCATTAAAGCATTTTAGAGCTAGGGTGTTAGGCCAGCATTTCCACGACCTTCGGCACAAGAAAGTCTGATGTGGTCAGTATCACGCCTGGGCCGCATTTACCTTCCCAGATTTTTCTGGTACCCATTTTTAGAGACTGGGTGGACCCCGGGTTCTTTCTGGTGGGTGGTACCAGAAAAAAAAATCCCCCACTGCTGGGACTTGAACCTGGAACCACCGGATTAGTAAACCGAGCGCCTAACCACTCAGCCTACCAGGCAGTACAGTACATTACAGTACAGTACAGTAACGTACAGTAGAGTAGAGTACAGAACAGAACAGTACAGTAAAACAAAAGAGTAATTAGGAAATAAAACGAAACTTTAATGATTAAAAAAAAATTGCACATGCCCATACAACAGCACACACACACGCACACATACACACAGACATGTGGATCAATGCAAAATGTAAAGTGTGTGGGCGACACTGTTTGATGAATAACAGCCAAGAAACGAATCCAAATCAATAATGTGAAACTGTAACCCGAACGGTATCTCATACAAATTTGACCTAATTGTCCTTGAATGAACCCGCATAAATCCTATGCTGACCTGTCTCATTCGCATTCGCAAGAAATTAATCCCGCCCTACAATTCAGGCCATTGCTCGCAAGGTTAGTTTTTAAAGTGTTGATAACCCATATGCACCTGGTTTTTCGAATCATACCTTTTTCTCTTGTAGGACATTGATAGTTCTATAATTATACCTCGTTCAGGTCTCGCGAGTTAACGGTAATCAATTTTTATATTAACGTATAGGTTGCCTTTATTTTTGTTTGTCTTGGTTGTTCAGGGACTGGTTGCATCAGTTTTGCTATGACTAATACAGTCTGAAGGGCGGAGCGGACTTTTATGAATAGCTCTGATGCAAGGCTTCTTTGACTGGTCCACCAAGAGGGGAAGACTCAAGGTTGTAGCTTTGAGCTTGGGCTGTTGAGAGGACACGTAGTGCCACTCGTTTATCCAAAAGCGTTACTATTTCTCATAAAGGTAGATCGATGAAAAGAAAGTCATAAAATGCATCTTCAGGGAACAGAGGCCGAGATAGACCAAGAGAGAAAATCCTGGAAGATTTGTCAAGATGGCACGGAAAGAGGACGCCATAACAACTCACAGAAACAACAGAAATCAGAGAGTTGTGGAGAGTTATGACGGGCAGTGCCAGTAGGCACGGCACTTGAGAGACAGACAGACAGACAGATAGACAGACAGGTAGGCAGACAGAGAGACAATAATTCGTTCAACTTTGTACTCATTAAGTAATAAACCTGTTCCTACTTTTTTCCTAGTTTGGACAGACAGACAGACAGACAGACAGACAGGCAAGGGATGTGATGCTAGTGCCCATATTTTTTTTATAACTGGCGACACCAGGCCCAGCTGCCTTTCTTTTCCCCAGCTTCAATGGAATCTTGATTCTAGGCACTCATTTCTACATCTGAGCAACTAGGCGCCGACAGCCGGACATGAACAAACAACCTTGCTATGAAAGACAGGCGTACTAGCCACTTCGCCACTCTACGTTGCTCGGAGACCGTGTTAATAACGTGTTGCTTACTGGTAGCAAGTAGATGCTCGTACTTCTGGAGTTCGGGCTTCTGACCTCACACATTCTTCAGACTCCCCCTCCCCCTCCTCCTTTTTTGGGTCTCACTTCTAAAGTGCTTACTCAACAAATTTCTAAACTAATCATACCTATTATGTCCCCTTGTTTGAAGCAGTTCACCACAAGCCCAGCAGGTCACTGACTGAAAACTGGGTCACTTAAATCTTAAAAGTGACCTCCCATCTACTCCAAAACTTTTCTTTAGCTTGTCGAATCTACCTTCACCACACACGCACACACGAACACGTTATTTCTTATCCGATTCTGTTCTTTAGATCTCCTAACCTGCGTCATAGATCTTATGGTATAAACTTGTTCTTTAATGTTTCTGTCATGTGACCCAAATAAGGAGAAAAAAATCATTATTAACCCTTTCAGTCAAAAACAACACAGGCAGTGTTAGTAGGTCATACACATCTGGGCGAGTCAATGCTCAGAGCGATATTTGGACAAAATCTATTAAAATGAAAAGTAGCACATTTCTAACTCAGCCCATATTTTTTACGTTTTAGAGGAAATTCTTTTCGGTTTCTTTCTACCAAAATTCTCTCATCAAAGTTATTCTTCCAGGGCAAGAGCATTATTTCAGACGTGAAAGTGTTAATAACAAGCAAGAAGCACTGGTTATCAGTTCATTTAATTTTTTTTTTAAATTTCTCTTAGCAATCGACAAAAAGAGGGGTCAGAAACGAACGTCAGAAATAAATACAGCAGGCATATCTGATTTTGCAGCAGTTGTTAACTTCTTGAAACAAAAAATACATGAATCAGGAAAGTTTCACATAATTATTACAACCTACACGAAAATACTGTGTAGAGGTTGGTGCACCACAAAACTGCCGATCAAAAGATCCCTGGTTCGGATTTTTTTTTTCCTGACCAACCGCCGTCCAGGTCAATCCAGCCTCTAAAAAAAATGGGTACCTGGGGTTTCCCTAGAAAAACAAAGTCCGTGAGGTCAGGCGCTGGCAACCCTACCTAAAATGGTGTAGGATCCTAGAAATGTGAAGGCACTAACACTTCACAGCCGTACGACATACAGTTGCCACGGGACATGGAACAGAAAAAATATTTTTGTTCTCCAGAACAACTTGAAATCACGCATGAAGCAAGTTTAATGTTTGTTTTCAAAAAGTTACTCACCTGCACTCGGAGCACAGATCTGACCCGAGGGAGAGGAACTGAAAGAAAAGCTGTGGGTCTCACACTCT
This sequence comes from Achatina immaculata, assembly GCA_009760885.1. NCBI lineage: Eukaryota > Metazoa > Mollusca > Gastropoda > Stylommatophora > Achatinidae > Lissachatina > Lissachatina immaculata. The sequence continues at coordinate 21,742,367 of CM019698.1, forward strand.
AGCCTGGGGAGGACTTCAGCCGGGGGGGGGGGGGAGGCTGCAGATTTAGCATGTTCCAACTTCCTGGAACACTGAAGAAGATAAAGTCATCTCTTCGACAAGCTCACTGCCCTGCCACTCTGGTACTGGTAATGCTACCATCACTGCTACTACTACTACTACTACTATTACTACTACTACTACTACTACTACTACTACTACTACTACTACGACTACTACTACTACTACTACTATGGATATTACTTCAGTTGATGTATTCTTCTTTATCTTCAGCTTTGCGAGTCATTAAGGCTCATAGCCGCAGATAAAGTTCGCCTCCATTCCTCTCTATTCCTAATCTTCTCTCTCCAGTTGGTGACACCGATTTCTTTTATATCCTCTTCTATGGTGTCTTTCCATCTGTCTTCGTCTACCTCTTGGTCTTGTTTCCTTCATCTCTTATGTACATATAATTTTCGTTTGTCTGTTCTCTTCTACATAGCCCAGCCAGCATAGTCCGTTCAGTTTCAAGACATTTATAATTCTTTGGGATTTATATAAGCTGGTCAGTTCAGTGTTCTTTCTAGCTCTCCACTTTCCACTGTTGGTATCTTTTGTGGGCCCAAAGGTTCTTCTTAGGATTTTGCTCTCAAAGATCTACAGTTGTTGTTCATATTTTTTTTTGTACTCCACCTTTCTGATCCATACATGACGGCTGCTAACACACCTACTACAATTGCTATCACCTATCAATACTTTTACTTAAGCTGGCTAACACGTCTACTACTGTTGATATTACTTCTACTTCTGTCACTATAACCGCTACTACTATTATTAATACTATTACTATCACTGTTACTACAAATGCTAAAGTTACTACCAGTGTGTCCTTTAAAGTTTGTGCAGTTTATATGCAAAATGTTTAACCCGTGTACAAATATATCCTGCAGACACATTTCGTGCTTAAAAATGTGTCGTGACATCAAATTACAAAATATAATTTAAAGTTTTCATAAAAAAAAACTAACTAAAATCAGAAGAAATCGTGAAACATACTCATATAACGCTATCATCTATCTTCACCGCAACAGCAGCACAGAGGAACATCAGGATATATATATATATATATATATATATATATATATATGTATAAATGAACGTGTGTGTGTTAGAGCGTGACGCTGGAACGCCAGGAGCAATTTCAACCAATCGTGACATACATATGACTTACAATCTGGACAGTGCACCGTGGGGGTTAGGTCTCCCCTAAGATACCCCTATTACCCATAGGGGCCAGTGTGACATTAAAAATAATCGAAAATGAACGATGTTAGTGTCGAATCCATAGTTTTCGGGATCTCTGAGATGAATAGTGACACTCTAGATGCCGTTTAAGTTCAAATTCAGCCCCGAACGGCATTGGGGGGTGGAGGGTGGGGGGTTAGGGTTTGCGTTGGGTGGGATGACATGTAAAAAAATCGAAACGACCGATATTAGTATCGATTCCATAGTTTTCTGGGTCGGTGAGGTGAATAGTGACATTCCCGATGCCGTTTAAGTCCAACTCAGCCCCATTCGGCATGGGGTCCTAGGTGTGGGTGTGAGTGTGGGATAGGGTGACATGTACAAGTAATCGAAAACGACCGATATTACTGTCGAATCCATAGTTTTCGGGGTCGCTGAGATGAATAGTGGAACTCGCAAGTTCAGCCCCCATCGGCATGGGGGGGGGGGGGGCGAGAAGTCGTCAAAAATAAAATGTCCAAACTGGCCGAGATTAGTGTCGGATCCATAGTGTTCGGGGTCGCTAAGCTGATTGGTGACAGTCTTAATGACAATTAAGCCAAGATTTAGTCGAAGGAAGGAATAGAGCTCTGTAGAACCGTCAAGACTCTGTAGAACCATCTAGAAGTTTGTGGAAATGAATAGAACATTGTAGAACCTTCTAGAAGATTGTGGAACTGACTAGATCTCTGTAGACCCTTCTAGAAAGCTTTGGAAATGAATAGAATGTTGTAGAACCGTCTAGAAGGTTGTGGAAATGACTAGAACTTTGTTGATTGGGATAAATAAATACCCGGGCAACGCCGGGTAATCAGCTAGTTGAAAAATAAAGCAGTATTTTTTTTATTTTGCATGACGTATAACATGTCTTGCCGGCATGAATTTTTTTTTCAATGTGTGCACGGCTGCGCAGCTTAGAGGCAACACTGGTTGCTCCAATTACCATCGCCATCACTACTTCTTCAGTTGTTATTACTAACACTGCTACTATCACTATTTCTACTATTGCAACAATTATTGTAGTTACTGCTTATAACACTAATGTTGTACTAGCTATATGTTCTTGGCGGTTAATATTGTAGTGAAGAATTTAATTGTCTTTTGGTAGTTATCTAACTTTGGGATATAGACAGTTGTGAACTCTAGGGTACCATGGAAGCAGTTTTATTTGTAGTTCATCTAACAGATCTTCCGCCTGTCTTAAACTATGCTTTTTCAGAGCAGATTAAAGATAGCTCTTGCAGTTGTTCAGGCTCCATTTGCTTAGCAGGTTCTATCTATCTATCTATCTATCTATCTATCTATCTATCTATCTATCTATCTCTATCTATCTATCTATCTATCTATCTATCTATATCTATCTATCTATCTATCTATCTATCTATCTATATCTATCTATCTATCTATCTGTCTGTCTGTCTGTCTTTCTTCTTCGTTGTCTCCTCAGACGTCGGCACCAACCTCTCACAGATTCGCCAGTTCGTCTCAGGTTTTCAACATTGCCGCTGAGATTCTCTCGTAGAGGTCTGGGGCCCAGCCATGTCCTTTGTCCGTGTGGGTTATGTAGATGACAACTCTGGGGGATGTGATACCGTTATCTATTGCTCTTTCCTGCAGGCACATAGATCTGTTGCGCCAAATTTCATTTCTCATATGGCTTTGACTTGGAGTTGAGAGTTTTAATGCCTTTTTAACTTATCGATTATTTCTAGGCCAAGTAAAGTAGTCTAGTGTCAGACCTATTTATAAATAGGCAGCTTCTGTTCTCTGAGCCTAGTACCTGAAACCGTTTTGATGATAATTACCTATGTCACGTGGGACGACTGAACCAAGAAATGGCAGTTTGTTGAGACTTTTTCCCTTCGAACCGTCTAATAACACCTGCAACACACGAATGTTTTTTGTTAGCATTTATGACGATCGTTTGAAATGAAGACGCAGCTCTATTTGACAATCAGCGACCCATATCTGACATGCTAGCACCAGGGTTGACGAACCGTGTCCAAGCACTCCGCTGGCGCTCCCAGTAACCGGCCTAGCCTGGTTAGCGGGACAGGGATCACCACAGTCCTCATGGTGGTGGAGTCTGGTAAATAAGTATTGCATGCCCCCTTCTTATGTGGCTCCACTTAAGTACTGAAAAATAAAGCCGCCATAACCTGCTCCCAAGTCGACGCGATGCTGTAGCTCAACATCTTCACTGCATCGACTGCACAGAGCACCAGTTCGCAGTTTTCGGGAGACACAAGACAGGACAAGACGCAATAACAAGGTATTTTAAAAAATGGCTTTTAGCATTTATAGCAGTTAAAAAACTAGAAACTCACAACAACGAAACAAAACCATGTGGTTCCAACGGAATAAAAATAAGCCCTTGTAATAGCCTTTTAAATGGTCCATGGTAATGAAGGAGTTGGAGGTAATAGGGTCGAGGATAACTTCAGACTGGTGTCTGTTAGGCGAACTACAAGATCGTGCTTCTCTGGCGGGTCCACCCCTAGTGGAACTGGTTTTGATGGGCCTTTGTTTACCAAAAAAAAAAGTTTTAAGGTGATCTGTTGTGCATTTTGAAAAACAGACAAATAGTTTGACTGTAAATATGACACAATTGTAACTGAAATATTTACTTGGTGTATGACCTAAAACTGGGAAGTTAAAGAACAAGACTCCATATACAGGCAGTCCCCGCTTCCCGACCACCCGCTTTACGACGATTCGTTTTCCAGATCATCGGTCCAGCTACTTCTTATTGTAAATTTACGAATATTTTTTGGCTTAAATATACAGTACTTTCACAACGACTATATATATATATATATATATATATATATATATAGAGAGAGAGAGAGAGAGAGAGAGAAAGAGAGTTTATCTTTATGTTTTAAAACATGTATCTATAAACAGTCTACCACTGTTCATTCACCTCCATGAAATTTGCTTGTACGTGTATTGTAAAACGAGGGCTGTGCATACTGTACAAGTTTTATCTAGAACTGTGTGGTACCTTTCAATGAGAAATTGGAAACACTGGTCCGATCTCTAATATTACAAGCCTATTGCGAAAGCGAGAACCTGCCAATTGCCCCCCCCCCCCCCCTCCTTTCCACTCCCCTATTTTTAGGGAAATAAAATCCGGCAAAAGCCCGAGCCAGAGAACGAGGTCGATGACTTTCTGAGCACATATACTTGCCTCTGCACATTGACCCCGGAGATAATTATGCAGCTGTTAGAATGTTAGAACTAGTTAGATCAGGACCAAGAGCAGATGTTATGGATTATTTGTAAAGTCTTTGCGGCGTAAATTTTAGCAGGAATTGAAGTGCGGTTAAAGTACCATATTCTGTACTTTAATACGTGTGATATTGCATGATACATGTTTCACTGCTTGTATTGTGCAATGGCGTCCGCTTAAAGGATTTATGAGTTAAGATTAGCCTCCGGCATGAAGAGGTTAATCCTTCTTTGTCGTGCCAAGAAGCCAAATGAGGATGGTGGCTCGAGCTGTTGTTTGTAGCGGAGCTCATTAAAGAGATGGTAGACTAGGAGAATACATCATCCCACTGTCTTCCAAACCTGTGAGGCAGAGATGCGAAATAAGTTCTTCAGAACATGCCTATCCTTTGCCTTTTTCCGCTCTTGCCCAAGTGAGCCCTCTATTGCTCAACATCCTCTCTGTTGTTCTTCTGCATGTCTCTATTGGTCTACCCTTACTTCTGTTCCCCTGTGGTGTCCATCTCAGTGCTATTTTTGGTAGTGAGTTGTCAGTCATTCGGAGTACATGTCACAACCATCGCCAGCGTCTTTCCTCAATAATTGCTGTCAGTGGCTTCATCTGCATTTCTGCCAACAAGATGTTGTTTCTTATTGTGTTTTGCCAAATATTCTTCTAGTTCTTCGTAAACATTTAGTCTGGAAAGAATTCAACTTGTTTTCTATGGTTTTGGTGATTTTCCAACATTCATTTCCATAGAGTAGTACATTTAGAACGTTACTCTTTAATATCGTGATTTTCATCTTCATGCTTTTTTTTTTAGATTTCCACATAGTCTGCAGCATTGCAAAAGCTTGGTTTGTTCTAGTAAGTCTGCTGTTGATGTCCTCTGTGCTGTCTCCATCTTCTACTACTCTTCTGCCAAGGTATACAAATTCGTTGACCTCCTCCACTAACTTGCTATCTACTCTGAGTACATTTCTGTTGTTCACATTTTGCTTCACTAACTTTGAATTTCCTACGTTGATCTTTAGTCCTATGTTGTTTGCATTCTGAGTTAGCTTGTTTATTTTATCTTGCATATCTCTGTGGCTGCATGATAGTAGACAAATGTCGTCGACAAAGTCAGGTTCCTCCAGCGCTGTGTCGAGACTCCATTGTAATCCTCTGCGTCGAGATGTCGCCATCTGTTTTATTACTAGAAGCACTTTTGCCGCAGTCGTCATCTCTCTATCTCTGACAAAGGCAAGTGTATCTGTTAACGGGGCACCAGAAGAGCGACGGATGTTGTCTTGTCATCAAGCGAAAACAAGCTATGATTCTCAGTCCCGGTACCTAAGATGTCGTCTTCACAACCTGGCTTAGAACATGAACTACTTGTATGAAAGAGTCTGAGATATGAACCAGTGTTCTCGTGATGTAGTCAGGGTCACTTTCCTGGATGTCATCTCCTCAACCCCCCAAACCTCACCCCCAGCTCAAGGAGGTAACAGGTTTTCAGTTTCTTCATCTACAGCAACCACTTATGTTTAATGTCTTTCATTACACCTTTCCCCCACTTATGGGTAAATAAACAAAGGAAACAACCGGTAAAATGACTACTTACATATTTAATTTCATATACTTCAATAATTTCTCTAATCTTAAGTAGAGCCATGACTTGTTAGTCAGACAAACGGATCATCAACTGGGATCACCAGCTAGGATCATATTACTAGGATTATCAACTAGGATCATCAAGTAGGGTCATCAACTAGGATTATCAAATATGATTGTACTGCTACGATCATCAGATAGGATCAGACTTCTAGGGTCATGCTACTAGGGTATCAACTTGGATTATCATCTGTGGTCATCAAATAGGATAATGTTACTAGGATCATCAGTTATTAAAACACTCTTAGGATCATACTACTAAGCTTATCTACTAGAATCATGCTACTGGAACCATCAGCTAGAATAACACTCATTCTACTAAGATCATGAACTAAGATGTGTTACTAGCATCATTCTACTAATAACACGCCACTAGGATTATCAGCCTGGATCACATTACAAGGATTATCAACAGAGACCATACAGCAACAATAATAATGGTACTAGGATCGTCGATGGATCAAGGTCTTGGCTAGTTCTGTTTCATCAGCTCTGATAAAAGTACCGTGTCTCCAGCGAAGACACCTTTGTTCCCTCCACGTGTGTTTAGAAAACGTTGATAAAACTGTATGATCCCAGTGAAGACACCTTTGTTCCCTCCACGGATATTAATAGAACGTTTAAAACACAACAAAAGTTACACTTTTAGTGTTCAGTACTCCCCCTCTTGCTTTCCACTGAGAATCTATCGACCCATAGTATTGCTGACCTAACTACAACAAAGGTTACAACTCTGGTGATGTAAGAGAAAGATGATTCAGAAAGAAATCCACAGAATGTTGTCGAAGTAGAAAAGGTTGTCAGAAAATTGATCAACAATACATCGAAATAAAATCTTATTATAATAGGGTTCTTATTTGAAATTTTCAATCCTCCTATTTCTCTCTTTCGTTCTCGAGAGCCTTATGTTTGAAGACAGAAATATTTGAGAGAAGAAAGGATATTCATTCTTTGATATTTTTTTTGCGTATATAAAAGAAAGAAACATCAAAGGTAAAGATAACCATGTTATGTCACACAAGCACCTGGAGGATATAGTGTTAGTGTACATGTTTTCCTTGGCCAGTCGGCAAACTAGAGGGTGATGTGGTCAGTATTATGATTGTCCTCTTTATGCGGTCAGTATTATAATTGTCCTCTTTATGTGGTCAATGTAATGATTGTCCTCTTTACGTGGTCAGTGTTATGATTGTCCTCCTTATGTGGTTAATGTTATGATTGTCCTCCTTATGTGGTCAGTGTTATAATTGCCCTCTTTTGCTTCTTCAGATCCAAAAAGAATCAAGTACCCATTTCTGCAGGTGGGTGACTGTGGCGCTTCTGTCATACGTGATCCACCCAGCTTGCATTGAGAGACCAAGACATACCTGAGGCGAAACATTAAACTACAGTTACTGAGCTAGGCAAAGGCTGATATTTATGACATGAAGATTACGCTAACAGTGTCCATACAAGTGAGGGAAAAGAGCATTACAAAGTTATATAGTGCCAATATTGCTATACGGTTATGAAACTTGGGCAATTATCAGAAAGATGACAAAGAAACTTAAAGCAGCAGGGATGTAGTTTTGGAGAAAGATGCAACAAATTCTCTGGACAACCAGAAAAACACACGAAAAGGTCCCCAAACAAGTTTCAGAAGAACACGAAAACTGAGTAATTAAAATATGGAAAGAGAGAGTCAAAACGTGCTGGACATGTCATGAGAAGACAGAAGTTGGAGAACCTAGTAATGACTGGAAAATTCAAAGGAAAAAGAGGAGACGAAGGCCAAGAGAAAAATATCTTAGTGGAACGACTAGGTTGGAAAAAACATTTGAACTTAAGACATGAAGAAGAGAGCAAGATAAAAAAAAACATGATAATAGGTGATACCTGGTACGGTACGTTAGAACTTGATAGACACTTTAAGTAAGTGGCAGGACTCAAGGCTAAAGTGATAAAAGTAAGACTTGACAGCAACAGGAGTCATAGCTACACCAGGACACGACTTGTATAAGAAACTGTGCATAAAAGAACAAACAAAAACAAGAACATTGGAAAACTTTTCGTGAACAACAGACACGATTTCACGCTGCGTGTAAAGTATATAAATAAAGAATAGTTTGTCACTTCTAGCATTAGTCCTGTATGGCAGAATAGTTTGTCACTTCTAGCACTAGTCCTGTATGGCAGAATAGTTTGTCACTTCTAGCACTAGTCCTGTATGGCAGAATAGTTTGTCACTTCTAGCACTAGTCCTGTATGGCAGAATAGTTTGTCACTTCTAGCAGAATAGATAAGAAGTGCTTCATGATTTAGCGTCAGACAATAGAGGATGGTTTAACTTGGAGAAGATAATGGAAGACAAATCCAACAATTCACAGGTCACTGGCCGAGGCTTCCAAGAGAAACTGTGTATACTGTGCAAAACTGTCCAGTCTTTCTCCTCTCTTACTCTCTCTCTCTCTCTCTCTATCATACTCTCTCTCATTCACACACACATACACACTCTCTCTCCCTGTATCACCCGTTATCTCTATCACTCTCACACATATTCTCTCTCATTCACACACACACACTCTCTCTCTCTCGCTATATCACTCGTTCTCTCTTTCACTCTCACACACTCTCTCTCTCTCTCATTCACACCACACACACACTCTTTCTTCCTCTATCACCCGTTATCTCTATAACTCTCACTCTCTCTCATTCACACACACACACCTTTCTCTCTCTGTCTACCACTCTATTATACTGTTTAGCTATTCTGCTTTATCCAGCACCTGGTCCTCACCAAAACCCTCCAGGCCCTCCCTCTCAGCAGAGGAGCCCTCTGCGCCTCAGAGCATCAGATCAACCCACCAGCTGGACCTCCTCTCCCATTGTCCATGACCTGGGATTGGCTCAGAGAAAGAGAGCGCTCACTTCTTCCTTATATGGTCTGGAGTTTAAGGAAACAACAAACAAACAAAAAAAACTCCACTGATGGGATGGATACTTCCTCTGATGATCTGAGGAGTTATATAGCTGCTTATTATATAACAGTTTCCAGTATGCAGTCTTTATATACGTTGTTTGGAAGGACATCCTTGTCCAGCATGAAAACCGCTGGTAGAAAATGGAATAACTAATGTAGTGCATAAACAACCCAGTTATGATGTGACCCATGGCAGGCATCCTCACGCTTGGGAACACATCCACACAATAATATCCCTTGTTATATTTTTTCTAATACCCGAAGCTGAACATAACAACATCAAAAAACAAATGCAAGCGCACTTTAAACGGAAAGTATTGACCTTTGTGTAATGTGTGTGTGTGGGGTGGGGGGCATTGACATCTTTGCTCGAGATGAAACATTAACAAACTCGATGTCAATATTTTTTAAATATAAGTTAGACGAAACATAGCCAGTTATAGTACAACTTTGGTTATTTCAAAATAAATTCTTATAAAAATAGCGTTCTTATTTAAAATTTCCAGTTCTCTTATTTCTCTCTTTCGTTCTCGCGAGACTTATGTTTGAAGACAGAAATGTTTGAGAGAAGAAACGAGACATCTTTGATTACTATACGTATCTAAAAGAAAGAAACATCAAAGGTAAAGGTAGCCATGTTATGTTACGGAGACACCTGGAAGATATGATGTTATTGTCCATGTTTTCCTTGGCCAGTCGGCACACTAGAGGGTGATGTGGTCAGGTTATGATTGTCCTTCTTTGCTTTCTCAGATCCTAGAAGAACCAACCAAGCACCATTTCTGCAAGTAGGCGACTGGGGCTCTTCCGTCGTGCTTGACCCACCCAGCATTTACAGTGGAACATAGATTACAGAAAACATAGCCATTTATAGGGGAACATCGGTTGTAGAAAACGTGGTCATTTATAGGAAAACATTGGTTAAAGAAAACATAGCCAACCACAGTGAAATATAGGTTACTCAAAATATAGCCAGTTACAATAAGACTAAATTCATCTGGCTAAAGAGAAAAAAAAATGACAAAACTATATTGTTGTTCTTGTCGTTGGCCCCTATCGGAAAACTCTGAGATCCACTGGTTACCTCTTTTGGTTACTTGTCCACCAAGTAGAGACACACCTGTTCAACAATATTCCACCAAGCAGAGACACACATGTCCAACAATATTCCACCAAGCAGAGACACACCTGTCCAACAATATTCCACCAAGCAGAGACGCACTTGTCCAACAATATTCCACCAAGCAGAGACACATGTCCAACAGTACTCCTCCAAGCAAAGTCACACCTGTCCAACAATACTCCACCAAACAGAGACACACCTGTCCAACAATACTCCACCAAACAGAGACACACCTGTCCAACAATATTCCACCAAGTAGAAACACACCTGTCCAACAGTACTCCTCCAAGCAAAGTCACACCTGTCCAACAATACTCCACCAAACAGTCACACCTGTCCAACAATACTCCACTAAACAGAGACACACCTGTCCAACAATACTCCACCAAACAGAGTCACACCTGTCCAACAGTATTCCACCAAGCAGAGACACACCTGTCCAACAATATTCCACCAAGTAGAAACACACCTGTCCAACAGTACTCATCCAAGCAGAGTTACACCTGCACAACAATACTCCACCAAACAGAGACACACCTGCACAACAATACTTCACCAAACAGAGACACCTGCACAGTAATACTACACCAAACAGAGACACACCTGTACAACAATACTTCACCAAACAGAGACACACCTGTACAATAATATTCCATCCATCAAGTAGAGTCACACCTGTCAAACAATACTCCACTAAGTAGAGTCACAGCTGTCAAACAATACTCCACTAAGTAGAGTCACAGCTGTCAAATAATACTCCACCAAGTAGAGTCCAGCTGTCAAATAATACTCCACCAAGTAGAGTTACAGCTGTAGAAATGGGTACCCGACTTCTTCTGGAGTTGGGGAAGGATAGGCAGCCAGGCGTGATACTGACCATATCACCCTCTAGTGTGCTGACAGGTCAAGGAAAATATGGGCACTAACACCATATCCCTGTGTGCCTCCAAGGCATGACAGGGTCACCTTTACCTTTACCTAAGTAGAGTTACACCTGTCAAATAATACTCCACTAAGTAGAGTTAGATCTGTCAAACAATACTCCATCAAGTAGAGTCACAGCTGTCAAACAATACTCCATCAAGTAGAGTCACAGCTGTCAAACAATACTCCATCAAGTAGAGTCACAGCTGTCAAACAATACTCCATCAAGTAGAGTCACAGCTGTCAAACAACACTCCACCAAGTGGAATCACAGCTGCTAAACAATACTCCACTAAGTAGAGTCACAGCTATCAAATAATACTCCATCAAGTAGAGTCACAGCTGTCACATAATACTCCACTAAGTAGAGTCACATCTGTCAAATAATACTCCACTAAGTAGAGTCACAGCTGTCAAATAATACTCCACCAAGTAGAGTCACAGCTGTTAAACAATACTCCACTAAGTAGAGTCACAGCTATCAAATAATACTCCATCAAGTAGAGTCACAGCTATCAAATAATACTCCACTAAGTAGAGTCACAGCTATCAAATAATACTCCATCAAGTAGAGTCACAGCTGTCACATAATACTCCACTAAGTAGAGTCACATCTGTCAAATAATACTCCATCAAGTAGAGTCACAGCTGTCAAATAATACTCCACTAAGTAGAGTCACAGCTGTCAAATAATACTCCACCAAGTAGAGTCACAGCTGTTAAACAATACTCCACTAAGTAGAGTCACATCTGTCAAACTATACTCCACCAAGTATAGCCACAGCTGTCAAACAATAATCCACCAAGTAGAGTCACAGCTGTCAAACAATACTCCACCAAGTAGAGTCACAGCTGTCAAGCAATACTCCATCAGGTAGAGTCAATGTTGTCAAACAATATTCCACTATGTAGAGTCACATCTGTCAAACAATACTCCACCAAGTAGAGCCACAGCTATCAAACAATACTCCACCGAAGTAGAGTCACAGCTGTCAAGCAATACTCCATCAGGTAGAGTCAATGTTGTCAAACAATACTCCACCAAGTAGAGTCACATCTGTCAAACAATACTCCACCAAGTATAGCCACAGCTGTCAAACAATACTCCACCGAAGTAGAGTCACAGCTGTCAAACAATACTCCACCGAAGTAGAGTCACAGCTGACAAACAATACTCCACCGAAGTAGAGTCACAGCTGTCAAACAATACTCCACCGAAGTAGAGTCACAGCTGTCAAACAATACTCCACCGAAGTAGAGTCACAGCTGTCAAACAATACTCCACCGAAGTAGAGTCACAGCTGTCAAACAATACTCCACCGAAGTAGAGTCACAGCTGTCAAACAATACTCCACCGAAGTAGAGTCACAGCTGTCAAACAATACTCCACCGAAGTAGAGTCACAGCTGTCAAACAATACTCCACCGAAGTAGAGTCACAGCTGTCAAGCAATACTCCATCAGGTAGAGTCAATGTTGTCAAACAATACTCCACCAAGTAGAGTCACATCTGTCAAACAATACTCCACCAAGTATAGCCACAGCTGTCAAACAATACTCCACCAAGTAGAGTCACATCTGTCAAACAATACTCCACCAAGTATAGCCACAGCTGTCAAGCAATACTCCATCAAGTAGAGTCAATGTTGTCAAACAATGTGCCGAAACCTAATCTACACGATCTCTTCTCCCCACCCCCGCGCCTCCTAGTACCCCACAAAGAAGAGGGCCAAAAACAACTTCCTTATCTAAACCTAATGTCAGCATGACTTTATCCTGCTGTCTTTGCAATGTAGCGCGAGGCAGGGATCGTTGTAATGGTTGCAACATCAAGACATCGATTTTTTTTTTCCCTTCTATCGATATTTTTCAAACATGTAACATCCACAGCATATAAAATGTGGGTTAGAGATTGATTTCCAGTCAATAGAGGATGTAAATATAGCAGCATAGATAAGGAGAAAGAGGTAAGACATGGGTAATGGTAGAAACTCGCAATAAACAGGTAAAGACATTGATAATGGAAACAACTCGTGAGAAACAGGTAAAGACATAGATAATGCAAACAACTCGTGAGAAACAGGTAAAAACATTGATAATGGAAACAACTCGCGAGAAACAGGTAAAGACATAGATAATGCAAACAACTCGTGAGAAACAGGTAAAGATAAAGTACCTTATTTCTTCTTTTGTGGCAAGTGTTGTCATTTCCTTTTTTATTATAATTATCTGATCATCATCACTCCCATCATCATCATTGTCATCGTTGTCGTCATTTTGATTATCATCATTAGGATTTTTTAGCAGGATCATAAGCGTCATCATCGGGGATCTAAATCATCATGATCACCATCAGCATCATAATCGTCATCATCATCATCTTTAACATCATCGTTACCAACAAAAGTAAACAGTTTTTATAATCATTGACTAGCAAAAAAAAAAAAAGACAAAATTTGAGGGAATAAACATAGAGTCGTTTCCTAGGAAAATGACGTCATTTTTATAATTATTTGATATCAGTGGTTGATAACCTTTTTTAACTATTACAAATTTTTTTGACCAGAATGTCTCTGCGTCGCCTTAGCCAGACTATCATCATCATCATCATCATCATCATCACCCTGTTGTGAAGTGCCAGCATAGCTTTAAAAAAAAGTCAACAGCTTGTTTTTATTTAACATACAAATAGCTATGAGTACGCAGAACTTCCTCTCTCTCTCTCACTCACTCACTCTCTCCCTCTCTCTCTCTCTCTTTCTTTCTTTCTCTCTCTCTCTCTCTCTCAAGGTCCCTGCTGACAGGCGTAGGATATCATGTCCTTCCATAACCGTCGGTCCCTCGTACATCTCAACAGGCTTGTCACCGAAAATATCCCGTGCCAGGATACCAAACCATCAAACATCTTCTCTCTCTGTCTACCTCTGTCTCTCGATACCTTTGGATGAATAGAACAGATGAAGCAAACTTCTAATCTAACAACAATTTAAACAAACAAACAAAGAACAAAAAACTGTTCACAAATGTACTCTCATATTCCAGTTATTTCGAAGAGAACAGGAACCTAAACTCTTTGGCGAGGTGACAAAGGGAAAGAGATAGAAGACATTTTCACAAGACAACAAAGTATCAATCCTACATTTCTTCCCACTATCTTTTGAGCCAGATGTCAGTTTTTTTATTCATTTCAAGGCCAGAAAACAGAAAACCGTCTGATAGTTGTTCTTTTCTTCAAATCTTGCGTAAATGAGCTCCCATATATGAGTCTACATCTCATATTTCAGTGAGGATTACCGTTTCAGCATCAATAAACTTTGAGCAGAATAATTATTTGTCGTGCGGTTCTCAAAGTGTGGATATTTGGACTCTTGTCTTTTCATGGTGTTCCAGAAACATGTATAGAAAACTACCAAAAGAAATAACACCTTACTGACACAAATGCAACTGAAACCATTAACTTGGATTACTGAGGTAAGATGTTGACGATGGTTGGGGCATGATCGCCGGATGACTGGTGCAGTCAGTGATTTGCATGTCCCTTGCGGAACTTTGCCTCCCTAACAGCCTCTCCGATCTAAGCAAGATGCCCTGCTGTTGATGCATCCATTTGCAGATCATCAACGATGTCTTGCAGCCATCTTCGCCTTGGTCTTTCTCTCTTTCTTGTTCCCAGTATGTACCCTTCCAAGACAGTCTTCTCTAAATTATCATGATTTTTAATGTGTCCAAAATACTTAAGTTTTCTTTGTTTAATCCTCTTTACTATCCAACCTTTTTCAATATTAAGTTCTTGTAGTATAGATATATTTGTTCTTTTTTGTGGCCGTGATATTTGAAGAACTCTTCTGTAGCATTTACATTAAAAGGCATGTATGTATTTCTCAGCTGTTTTGTTGTGTTCAGGTCTTGCAGGCATATGATGCAATGGGAAAGATGCATGCCCTTAAAAACCTAATGTTTGTTGTTCTGTATGTTCCTCTCGACAGCTTCTTTAGCTAAGTGACTTTTTGAAGAGCGATAGATGTCCTTCTTTCAATTTTCTTCATTGTATCTCGGTTATTAGTTAGTAATGATCCAAGATATTCAAAACTCTCCAATTCTTTCAATTTGTCCTCATTGATAGCTGCTTTATTTGTTTTGTCAGTTGTCATCAACTTAGTTTTCTTCGCATTAAGATAGAGGTTTTGCTCTTCTCTGTTCTTACGGACTGACATAATTAGTTTTTCAATTCACTTTTGTGTTGTGGACAGTAATACTGTGTCATCAACATATCTAATCTTTGGTATTTCATAATCTCCAATTGTTATGGCATCGTAATATTCTTTGTCTACATCTTCTCTAATATTCCACATATTTTCAGTATACATGATTGGTGACTCATTGAAAAAAAGAGCACTAAGATGGCCACCACAGGGGAATAGGAGTAAGAGTAGACCAAAGGAGACATGGAGGAGAACAACAGAGAGGATTCTGAGTAATAGAAGGCTCTTCTGGACAAGAGCAGAAAAAAAGATCAAAAACTAGTGGAAACCCTGTGTAGCCCCATGTGCCTTGGGCAACTAAAGGCTCAGAGAGAGAGAGAGAGAGAGAGAGAGAGAAGAATAATGGTCAGAAGTATCTGACTCAAAGCTGACAGTCTGCGTTAAGGTTAGAGAACTGTGTCTGATCAGTACCCTATACTACCCCCTCGTGATCGCCCTGGTAACACAGGCTAGTCTAGTAGACGATCTTCAGGCGGGGGTAAGATACAGAGCGATGACCAGCTTCTAGATTACAGAAGATACAATACATAACAAACTGATATGACAGAATAAAGGAGATAATTTGTAACAGAACAGGGGTTGTAACTCAGTAAATTATGGTCAAAGTTGTTGAGCACTGCTCAGGTGATTTTGCATGCACGGAGTAAGTTTTATCTCCGTGTTCCCACTGGTCACTTGGTCACGGAGTCTGGGGTTCATTTTGCACGGGACAGAGACTTCTGCTTGAGATTTGTGAGAAAGTCTAGATTTGTTGGTCTCGGATGGTTATTCATGTTGATTGAATCATTATGTAAGTTTTCTGTATGTCTGGTTGTCCTTTTAATGGGAAAATTGTTATGTAAATCATTATGTAGTGTTTTGATAACGTGGTTATCCTTTTTAGGAGAAAATTGTGAAATGTGATTATGTTGGGAGTTTGTACACGAACATTTCGGAATGATCGAGGTTAGTATATTTTCAAAATTGAGTCTGTTTCCTAGATCTCTATGACGATCGCAGCTCGCCCGGATAGTTTGTGTACTTTTGTTGATTTCTTCATCAGAGTATACATTCCAAATTCCCATCTTGCAACCATTCATGAACAGGTTTTGTGTTTTTCCATTAAAGCTTCTTTGATATGTGGACTCAGTGTTAACTGAGCCATTTGTCATGTATCGTGGTTGAGTTGTCGTGTTGTTATGTTCGTGCTGTCGACATGGTAGTGGTCTTGTTATTGTTCACCTGGGTTGTTGTTATTATTCAGTTACTCGGTGTATATCTATGTAACAGTTCTGAGTCTTAGCGTTGCAGTTAAGCCAATAACTATTTAAACAGTGCTGTATAGTATTCAGGAAAGTAATACTGATTCACTGAAAAAAGCATTATGATATTAATTACTGATTTCAGTGTATTCATAGTGGTTTTATGAGGCCAAATACAAGGCCAAATTAGTAGGCATAAAATCCCTTGATGAGGTGGAAAAGTTCGCCGAAAACAGGAAAACTTTGTAAACCACCATACGAGCTCTGTGTGACGTTTAGTGGCACGGGAAGGATGTAAAATGTACGATAGTGGTTTTATTTCGAATGCTACAAAACAGAAAGTTTAATTCGGGGATTTTATCATAGTCATAACTTTTATGGCGCTTGTTACGTACAATGACTTCCTCAAGAGTACAGTTTTTTTTTTTTTTGGTTTGGGGGGGGGGGTTTGGAAAAGTGAAATCTCTGTTGTAGTAATCTATTTTGTTGCTTCTGCTTTACCCTGAAGAAAGAGTTGTGCCCAAATGTTGACTGTATTTATTGTCTGTGACTATAATTTCTCTTATATATTCCTCATGTTTATTCCTTCTCTATTATATATCTCCAGCTGTGATCAGTCATAAGAGCACTGAAATCACATTTTTTCTAAGTTTTGGCTTGCTGTTGTTTCTGTTGCTGTTTATGTGCGTACAAGTGTCGCAACTACGGCTAACGCAACCTGAGGTACCAGAGAAAGACTCGTCCGCTGACTTCAGGCCACTTCTAACTAAAAGATGAAGGGTCAGGTACTTCCGGGGTGGCCTTCAGTGGCTGTTTGTGTCTCAGGGTTGGCCAATCGTAGCAGGACCAGGGCGCAGTCCCACATCTTCGTTGATATGTCTAATAACATGGGTGCAGTGCCACATCTTCGTTGATATGTCTAATAACATGGGTGGTGGAGATAACGGGGCAGGGAACTCTTCGTTGATATGCCTAATAACATGGGTGGTGGAAATAACGGGGCAGGGAACTCTGTAACTTGATAAGAGAAATGATGACCGCGGTAAAACTGGTTCTAGTAATGAAGGTAGACAGAGATGTATGGCTGTTTTACAAAAAGATAGAAAGAGTGAGGAAATTATCTGATTGATTGGTTAATTGATTGATTAATTAATTGACTAATTGATTGATCTTTATTTTGAAAGGGTTAAGAGTTGGGGACGCAGGGCGGTCTGACATTCTGCCCTTTATCATACATTCACTCTGTTCCAGACATTCTACACATATGCTGCTCATATAACAAACATAATTAGTATCGAAGCTGAGAGACATAAAATAAGATACAATAAAATATAACATTTACGTTTCGCTCTTATCCATATACTCAGTACAGAAAGTAACTGCATACGTATATAAATGACTATCTACCAAACAAAAATGTCGTTACACTTCAGAAAAAAAAAACAATTAAATGAATTGTCCGTAAGAGCAGTCTAAAATAAATTTGAAGTTTTATTATTCATGGGGGCGTGTAGTCGACATCAAATAGATACTGGAAAAGTCTGTAGAAAAAAAAACAATTAACTGAATTGTCCGTAAGAGCAGTCTAAAATAAATTTGAAGTTTTATTATTCATGGAGGCGTGTAGTCGACATCAAATAGATACTGGAAAAGTCTGTAGTTGTAGGAAGGAGTATAATTTATATATATATATTTTTTTTTCAACAGGATGGAAGAGTATTCCAAAGATGAGCAGCAAAATAAGTAAAGGTTTTCTTGTAAAGATCAGGTCTAGGTTTTGGAAGACATATGATGTTCAAGCGTTGGCTGCACTTTGGGCTAAATGTAAACATACTATATATATAAGGTGGAGCATGCTGTGAAAGAATTTGATGCAGCAACTTGCCTTTATTGAAGAGAAACCTGTTCTTAAGAGGCAGTATTTTGTAACGTTTGTGCTGGTTAGTTGTTTGTGCTTGATCTTTGTCACTAATAAGTTTCAGTGCTCGCTTTTGAAGTGAGTAAAACCTCTTTGTATTTGACACTGAGCAGCAATCCAAAATTGTTGAGCAATAGTCTAAATGTGTTTATATATGAGATATGTAGTATATCTTCCTTGTGTCTTGTTCGATGAAGCGCTTAATTTTGACTACCTTGTATACTTTTTGCAGGATTAGTTTTGTTAGACCTTGCACATGTGGGTTCCAGGTCAGATGTTGGTCAATAATAAGACATAGTGTTTTGTGGTCGCTAACGTTTTATATATGTGATGTTTCCGTACAGAGCCGAAGTGTTGTTTTTGTCGCGTTTTGTAGTTTCTATCTTGTTATGAGCATTGATTTTGCTTTTTCAGTATTTATAATCATGCCATTGTTGCTGCTCTATCTAATTAGATTGTTTAAAGCGACCTGAAGAGTTGATTCTAGGTTAATCCAATCGTAGTCACTAGTGTAGAGTCCAACTCTAGATTAAACTGGTGCAATAAAAACCACGGTATCAGCATTCCCGCTTCTGAGACCCACCAAGAATGCAGGCTCAAGCACTGCGATACTCTGCACCTCTTGTGGTCCTCTCGTGGACCTCGTGTGGTCCTTTCGGGGACCGCATGGGGACCACGGGACCTATCGAGGACCACAGAAGTACATTCAGGAGGATCACGGGGCGGTCTTGGTGGTAGAAGCGAACGAAGAAGAAGACTGGTGTAGACTCTGCAACCATCAGCAAAAAGGTCACAAGAAGAGTGCTTAAGACGAAGTGGAAGATCATATATAGATAGCAAAGAGCAAGGGGCTTAGAAAAGAACCTTGCGGAACATTAGTATCAACTATAGCAGAATATGATAGATAATTGTTGAGGAATTACTACCTGTTGTCTGTCTGAAACAAATAATGTAATTAATTTTATTATGTCAGGTTGTAGTCTATAAATCTTTATAGTCGATGGCACAAGACCAGTTTTACTTGTAGCAGTATGGTTCCTCTTGACCGGACCACAAGACCGAGTTTTACTTACAACAATATGGTTCCTCTTGACCGTAGAACCGAGTTTTACTTAAACAATCTTTGACTGCCTCACTAACATAGAGGTACAGTTTACGACAAGGGCAATGAACCTTATTTCAACAAAAATGACATCGAAGGAACGCAAACAGAACGAACTATAACCTTCAATGAAAACTTTTTATTGAAAGTTTCACTTTTTTTTTATTGACGTGCCTTAGGGTCAGCGTTTCTCAAAGTGTGCTTTACCATATCCCTCTCCCACTTCCAACTCACAATGAGTTGAGAATAATCAGGTTTTGAGGAGGGAGGGGATTGACTGGGGCAATCAGAATCTAAATGAGGAGGGGGGGAGGAAATGGTTTGTGGCGCTAGGATGCAGCTGTTAGTAGACAAGGGGGACGAAGTTCGAAACATTTTGAGAACCGCTGCCTTAATTCATCTGAAGTTTCAGGAGTGAATCAGGCGGTGGAAAAAATGGCAAGTTAAGAGAATCTACGAAGCGTGGCTGGTCAAGACTATATCTCTATGTAGTGAAAATAAAGAAAAGCAGGATGATGTGAAGCTGTACATTGTGCTCTTGATTTAGGTTCGAAAAAGCTTGATTTATGTGCCCATTCTGGGACTTCAGGCTAGCCACCAACATCTCAGTTCCAGTTTGACACATTTACTACGTTTCACGATATGGTCTGCTAAGACTATCCAGCATACAGCTTCTAGGAGATAGCTTCAATGGCGTATTGGACGGTGTACGCTGAGGCAAATCCAAAGTAAACAGCTCTCGGCCTAACTTCACAAACTACAGCAACTTCCTTCACGAACTACAGCAATTACTTTCACGAACTATAGCGCCTACCTTCACGAACTACAGCACCAACTTTCACGACCTATAGCACCTACCTTCACGAACTACTGCACCTACTTTCACGAACTACAGCACCAACTTTCACGACCTACAGCACCTACCTTCAGGAACTACAGCACCTACCTTCACGAACTACAGCACCAACTTTCATGACCTACAGCACCTACCTTCACGAACTACAGCACCTACTTTCACGAACTACAACACCAACTTTCACGAATTACAACAACTACCTTCACGAACTACTGCAGCTACTTTCACGAACTACAACACCAACTTTCACGAATTACAACACCTACCTTCACGAACTACTGCAGCTACTTTCACGAACTACAACAACTACCTTCACAAACTGCCTCACCCATCTTCACCAATTACAGCACTTACTTTCGTGAACTATATCAAAGCTTAAACTACAGAGAACTCAAAACCAGCAACACATCCTCGTATAAAACATGAGACATTCTAGTAATATATAAAATGTGACCTTCATACATCTAACAGAAGGCAATGCGAATTATCATCAGATTTGAAAGGAACGGTGTGAGTCGTCAGTAGATCTATCACGAGACAGGGTGAGTCTTTGTAGATCTGTCACGAGACAGGGTGAGTCATAATAGATCTATCACGAGACAGGGTGAGTCATAGTAGATCTATCACGAGACAGGGTGAGTCATAGTAGATCTATCATAAGACAGGGTGAGTCACAGTAGATCTATCACGAGACAGGGTGAGTCATAGTACATCTATCACGAGACAGGGTCAGTTATAGTACATCTATCACGAGACATGGTGAGTCATAATACATCTATCACGAGACATGGTGAGTCATAGTACATCTATCGCGAGACATGGTGAGTCATGGTAGATCTATCGGAAGGAGGGGGGTATCTTGAGTCAGTAGCAGATATTTCAAGAAGGCAGTTCCAGTCAGTAGTAGATATATCAGTAGGACAACGTAAGCCATCAGTAGACCTATCAAGTGGGGAGTGAAAGGTCATGAGTAGATCAGGGAAACAAGGTAAATCATAAGTAGATCTATCAGGCGTATATTGTGAGTCATAATCAGACCTACCAGAAGGACAGTGTAAGTCATAAATAGATCTATCAAGGGGACAGCGTAAGTCATAAGTTGATCTATCAGTGGGACAATTTAAGTCACAAGTAGATCTGTCAAGGGTGCATTGTGAGGCTCACTTGTAAGTAGATCTATCAGAGGAACAATGTAAGTCATAAATAGATCTTTTAGGAGACTGAGTGAGTCATAGCAGGTCTATCAAAGGACAGTGTGAGTCATCAATAGATTTAAAACATGAGACAGTGTGAGACGTAAATAGAGGGTACAGTGTGAGTAAGTCGGTATATCTGAGATGAAAGAATATGAATCATCTAAAATATCCACCCGATGCAGTCCAGTCTTCGGCGTACCTCATGGAGACTGAATTACCAGAATATCTAAAATGGTTTTAGTGTGAATCATTTGCACGTGTAATGATCTGTGTGGGGCAATATTTACTAACTCCAACAGCTTGGCATTTGCAAATGGCAGGAAAATGCAAGAATAGTTCGGTTTAACGATTTTTTAATGAATTTTGGGAAAACTAGTTAATTACTGAAATCAGATTTTATGTTGTTTTGTGACATTCTTATTTGCATGTTTCGGTCATTGCTCTTAAAACTTGACATTTTGTATCTTTACTTCCTGCTCGTGCTGGTTTTCACGACATGGCTTTTATTTTATTTTTTTCGTAGCAGAAATGTACACAACCTGGCATTCCCACTGCTTCTTGTTAGACACGCTGTGCCTTGTTCCGTCCTTGTCGTGACGTCGGCTCTTAGCCAGGGGATTAGCAGGCCTGGTTGGTTTAGGTCGTTGCCCTGAGAGAGGTTATGAGTGTAACGAACTCGGCGGCTCCCTGGAGGGTTGCCAATACCGGCGATTTCTGGCTAGAAGCAACGTGTGATCCCGCAGGGAGTGTTATCTTGTACGCCATGCTGTCTGCCCCGTCATACTGACTAAATACGAACAACAACAACAACAAAAACTAGTTGAGGTAAACCTCGAGATATGCAGATAATTCTTGCAATGAGGGTATCGCATATATCGAAAACACGTATATCGAGGTTACAAAAACGATGAGGGGGTAAACAGATTCATCTACGGCGTAATAAGCTTTTCTCATTAGACTTCACTTCGGCTTTTATAATAAGCCTCAGCTACGAAAATATCTGGGATTATGAAGAATAATGAAATGTAGAAATAATAATATTAATAAAGTACATAAAGATGGAGATAAAATCCTCGTTCCCTGCCGTTATACTAGGACTATAAGAATTGGGATACAGTGTTAGGGCCCGTACTTCCAAGACTACGGGCACATGAAAGTTTGAAGTGGTCAGTATCAGGCCTGGCCGTATTTTCCTTCTCAGGTTTCTCTGGAACCAATTTTTAGGGACTGGGTGGACCCAGGAGCCTTTTTAAATAAATGAGCCACAAAACTAAACTAAAAATGGGTGCGCTGTTTTCTAGAAAAATACGTGTCTTTGTCGCATGAAAAACTGTTGCTTTCTATTTTCTTCTTCAAGAAGTTTACATCAAAAGTAAACTGCGTTTTTTTTTTTTAGATTTCAGTGAATTAGACTTGCTTTTGTCTGCAATCATATCTAAATTCATTGATAATTAACAATTTCCAAATTCTGGAACACCTGCTTAAGTTCCTGTAAAGAAATTCTCTTCGAGACAAGTTCCTCTTCTTCAGTCGAAAGTCGTTTTTGTTGCTGTAAAAACTCTGTAGCTCCAGTTACACTGCTTTTAGTGCGCCTGGCATTGTCACTTTATAGAACCTGAACAGGTGACAGAATAATGGCTCGTAAGTTCTATTTCCAGTCTACAGTTTTCGTGTGGGTATTCGAAATGTTAATCGGACATATGTCTTGTCTTATCTTCAACCCGCTGTAGCTGCGAGCTGGTTCCGCACATATGTCTTGTCTTATCTTCAGTCTGCTGTAGCTGCGAGCT
The DNA here is from genome assembly GCA_009760885.1 of Achatina immaculata. Taxonomy (NCBI): domain Eukaryota; kingdom Metazoa; phylum Mollusca; class Gastropoda; order Stylommatophora; family Achatinidae; genus Lissachatina; species Lissachatina immaculata. The sequence continues at coordinate 21,765,867 of CM019698.1, forward strand.
GGTTCCGCACATATGTCTTGTCTTATCTTCAGTCTGCTGTAACTGCGAGCTGGTTCCGCACATATGTCTTGTCTTATCTTCAGTCTGCTGTAGCTGCGAGCTGGTTCCGCACATATGTCTTGTCTTATCTTCAGTCTGCTGTAACTGCGAGCTGGTTCCGCACATATGTCTTGTCTTATCTTCAGTCTGCTGTAGCTGCGAGCTGGTTCCGCACATATGTCTTGTCTTATCTTCAGTCTGCTGTAACTGAGAGCTGGTTCTTTGAAGCCTATGCTGCGAAGGTTTTGAGGCATAGCATCGTATCGCCCTGCGAGAAGGTTATGACAGCTTTTTTTGCAGTCCAGAATCGAACACAGCAGCCCGTATATCTGGGCTGTCATTCTAGCACAGCAGCCTTTACATTGGGCTGTCATTCTAGCACAACAGTCCATACATCTTGGCTATCATTCTAGCACTACAGCCTTTATATCTGGGCTGTCCTAGCAACTGCTTAATGCTGAGCAAATATATCACAAGGCCACCAGATATACAGGATCTCATGTTGGAAGGGCTTGGCTGGTTTCTTTTTTTTTTCCAAAGAGTCAGAGCCTTTTTAAAGATCCTTTGGTAATGTTTTCTGAACCCCTGGATTTAGTCCCTGCTTTATTCATCTTCTGCCAGCTTTGACTAGTTGCAAAAAAAAAAAAAAGACTACGTGATTCAAAGGTAGAATATTTGGCTGTAAGGCACACCATTGTACACTGCTGTAGTCATTATTCTCAGTGTCAGAAAGATGAAACCTGAAATCAAATACAAATTAGTCCTGTTCAGTCGGGATGGCACTCGAGCCGATAGTGGATGAAAGAAAAAAGAAAATGAAACAGCTAAACCCTTTGATAATACACGCGACCACCATTTTGTGATTGCCTGAATAAATCATAATTTCTCTCTATTAGTAGAGGAACTATTTTTTGCTAGCAAGACTATGTTCGACAGAATGAAGAATATTTATTTTTAGCTAGGAAAAACTATGTTCTACAGAATGAAGAACTATTTTTTGCTAGCAAGACTATGTTCGGGAGAATGAAGAACTATTTTTTGCTAGCACAACTATGTTCGGGAGAATGAAGAACTATTTTTTTTTTTGCTAGAAAGACAATCTCAGCAGAAACCTACAATAGATTATATCCACCTCTTTCAAAGCTGTTCATATTTAGACCTGAAATTGCCAATAGCTCACACAATACAACATTTTGTCACTGTCACAATTTGCCCGCCAGCTGTGTTGCCGGTTTCTCATCCTGAAAACATGGGTTCGAATCACGGTTAAGGTTTAGGGGTTTGTTTTTAATTTAAGGGGTAAAATTTAAACCCCAGCGTGCGCACTGCACTTAATTGGATTAAGTGGCTATTAACCACCTCAACTTCAAAGTATCCTCACACGCAGTGTATAATCGTCATGCAATTGATAAGACCACTTAAAGCGTTACGATATTACATACTTGTACAAGCTGGTCATCTCCAGTTTACATGTAATGGAAAAAGAGGTCCTTGGATACCAAAAAAAAAAAAAAGTTGAAAACCACTGCTTTAGTGAATACTGGGAAACAGAAAAGTACACTGTAAATGAAAGAACGTTAAAAACAGTTGAAGGGGGAAAAAATATGTTTGTGTTTATCTTGCATCACACAGGAAAACACGACCGAACCACATCAAAGTAGTTCCACCAGACAAAAAAGCTGAGGCTAAAGCTTTCGTATATCGGTCTCGGCGAGGAAGGATTTGGCAGTTATAAAGACGATGGCCTTTCATGCAATAAAATAAACCTGGACATTAAAGAGATCTTTGACTTTTCTTATCTTTCGGTCGTTAATACAGGCATTGTACAAAGGCATTACAAGTGCCTCTGATTTTTTTCTTATCTTTTGTGTTTTCTCTCTTTTACTTCTTCCCCTCGTCTACTTTTTTTTCGTGTGTTCTGGTGACAGTCAGGTATTCGCATTGAGAAAATAAAATTCCTTCCTTCTTCTCGTTCATTTTCTTTTTTTTCTTAAGACATAATAAGACAAAACAGAATAAGATATGGTAAGACAACACAAGATAAGACAAGATAGGATAAGACATGATAAGAGAACACACGATAAGACAAGACAGGATAAGACATGATAAGACAAGACAGGATAAGACAGCACAAGATAAGACATGATAAGACAAGAAAAGAAAAGACACAGGACAAGATAAGACAAGACAAGATAAGACAAGACAAAATCGAAGATTTTTTGTATATACTTTCTGGACAAAATTACCTGATGGGAAAAAAAAGAACCACGCATTTATCACTCATTTAACAATTTTGTTCAACATCAAAAGATCGCGAGGGTTATAACTGCACCCATCAGTCGAGTAGCGGTCCGCATTTAAATTAACCAGGTTTTTTTCCGAATTACGTAACGTGGTTCGAAGAATTTTACTGTTCAAAATCAGATGGAGCTCTGATGATGTATATCTTTAACGACATAAAACTAAAACTCATTGCTTCTTGGCTCTCTCTCTCTCTCTCTCTCTCTCTCTCTCTCTGAACATAAAGTGCCTAGGGCACATGGGGTTTCTGCAAGGGTTTTCCACAAATGCCTGTCCTTTTCCTTTTTTTCTGCTCTTGCATAGGTGAGCCCTTTATTGCTCAACGTCCTTTTTGTTGTTCTTCTCCATGTCTCTTTTGGTCTACCCTTACTTCTGTTCCCCTGTGGTGTCCATCGTAGTGCTATTTTTGGTAGTTAGTTGTCAGTCATTCGGAGCACATGTCCCAACCATCGCCAGCGTCTTTCCCCAATAATTGTTGTCAGTGGCTTCATCTGCTTTCCTCCCAATAAGATGTTATTTCTTATGGTGTTTGGCCAAAATATTTTTTTAATTCTTTGTAAACATTTAGTCTGGAAAGAATTCAGCTTGTTTTCTATTGTTTTTGGTGGTTTTCCAGCATTCACTTCCATAGAGTAGTACGCTTAGAATATTAATCTTAAATATCCTGATCTTCGTATTTATGATTAGTTTTTTTAGATTTCCACATAGTCTGCAGCATTGCAAAAGCCTAGTTTGCTCTAGTAAGTCTGCTGTTGATGTCCTCTGTGATGTCTCCATTTTCTACTACTCTACTGCCAAGGTATACAAATTCACTGACCTCCTCCACTAACTTGCTATCTACTCTGAGTACATTTATGTTGTTCACATTTTGCTTCATTAACTTTGTCTTTCCTACATTGATATTTAGTCCTATGTTGTTTGCATTCTGAGTTAGCTTGTTTATTTTATCTTGCATATCTTTGTGGCTGCTTGATAGTAGGCAAATTCGTCTGCAAAGTCAAGGTCCTCCAGCATTGTGTCAAGGGTCCATTGTAATCCTCTGCTTTTGTCGATGTTGCCTCCTTCATTAACCAGTCTACTGCCAAGATAAATACTGTTGGTGATAGTACACATCCCTGCTTCACTCCTGTTTGTACCCTAAAGCTGCTGGAGGTATGTTCTCCACAGACAACTTTGCACTGAAAACTCTCGTATAGGGCTTTGATTACATTCACTATCTTTTGGGGGAGGCCATGTCATCTTAGGATTTTCCACAGTGCATCTCTGTTGACACTGTCAAAGGCTTTCTCAAAATCTATAAACAATGCATATGTTGTGCTATGCCACTCATTTAATATTTGTCTAAGTACAAATATGTGGTCTATGCATGGTCTTCCTTTCCTAAATCCTGCCTGCTCTTTCCGAAGTTTTCCCTCAAGTGTTGGTACAATTCTGTTGATGATTATTCTGCAAAATACTTTACTGGTGAGAGGCAGTAGGGTGATGCCTCTCCAGTTCCCACAATCTCTGAGGTCACCCTTCTTTGGTAGTTTTACTATAAGCTCTATAAGTTTTCCACTCTTCTGGAGCTTTTTCTAGATCCCAAATTTGTTGTAATATCCGGCAAAGTTGTTTTGGTGTTTCTGTTTCTTCTGCTTTCAACATCTCAGCAGTCACTTCATCTTCACCTGGTGCCCTGTCTAATTTTAGCTTCTTTATCGCCTCCTTTACTTCACTTATTGTTATTAGTCCTGTATTGATGTTTAGTTCCATTTTTGCTTCAGGTATGTCTATTGTTTGTGCTGCTTGTGTTCTGATTAGTAAGGTGTTAAAATGTTCCCTCCATCTTTCAATTTTTTCTTTTTTCTTTCTCCACTGACCAGTTGTCCCTTAGTTGTCCTTACTGCACTCTCACATCTTGTGTTGAAGTTACCTGTCACCTGCTTTGTGATCTTGTATATGGTTTTCATGTCATTTACATATGCTGCTTTCTCTGCTGCTTCTGCTAAGTTATCATAGTATTGACGTTTATCTTTACGGCATGATTCCTTCACTTCCTTGTCTTTTTGTGCATAATTACTTAAAACCTGCTCTTTAAGCCTTTGTGATATGGTGTTCAGTAATTTTTTCTTGATTTCTTTTCTTTGCTCTATATTTTCCCATGTGGTCTTGTTTATCCATTCCTCTTTTCTCCGTTTCCGATATCCCAGCACCTCTTTTGCTGTTTCCTGTAGTGTTTTATTGAACTCTAGTATGGACATTTTTGCTTCGTCTTGTAGGACACTGAAGCGGTTCTTAAGTAGTATTGAGAATTCATTTCTTGTTTGCTGGTCTTTCAGTTTTCCTGTATCAAAACGTATCTTTCTGTGTTCTCCGATTTTGGCTTTCCTTAATTTTAGTTTTATTTTTGCTACCAGAAGGTTGTGATCACTTCCTACATCTGCTCCTTTTCTTGCTCGCACATCTTGTAGTGACCGTTTCCACTTGTTGTTTATTAGCATGTGATCGATTTGGTTTTCTGTGGTTTTATCTGGGGACCTCCAAGTCACTTTATGGATGTTTTTATGTTGGAAAATTGTCCCTCCGATGGTCATGTTTTCTTCACAGAAACTGCACAGTCTTTCTCCATTTTCACTTATTTCTCCGATTCCTTCTCTTCCCATGATTCTTCTTCTGTCTTCATTTCCTTCACCTACTTTTGCATTGAAGTCACCCAAGATGAGAAGCATATCATGCTTGGGTATTGTTTCTACTGTGGCTTGGAGGCTGTTGTAAAAATCTTCTTTTAACTCCTCTTCAGCTGCTTCTGTTGGTGCATAACAAACTATAATGGACAGCTTCGTGAATCTTGAGTTGAAGCGTGCGTATAATAATCTCTCATTTATAGGGGTCCATTTCAGCAATGCTTTGATGCTTCTTTTGTTATAATCAATGCTACTCCTCCGTCTTTATGATCTTCTTTACCTGACCATATTACTGTATCTTCTGTGTGCTGTGTTGTTAATTTCCTTCTGCCTTGTCCTACCCATCTTGCTTCTTGTATTCCTAGTATGTCTAGTTTGTATCTGTGCATTTCCTTGATGGTTTGTGCTAGTTTTACAGTCTGGTTAAGTGTTCTTACATTCTAGCTGCCTATTTGCATCTTGTGTTTAGGTTCCAGGAGGTCTGCAGTCGGGCTGGGGACTTCCAGTGGCTGGCTTTCATCCACAACCTTCATGGGCTCAGTTTCCTGATAAGCATTTCTCCTTCCACCTGCATTTGTTGTTTCCATCGCTTCTGTTTCTGTAGCAGTCCGATAGTTTTTTTTTTTTTACCAGATAGGGTTGCTGGCCCTATGCCGAACCCTCCTTAGTCGCCTTTTACGATCATGCGTGGTAGGGTACAGTGGTCCTGATCTTTGCAGATCCCGGGTACAACACGGTTGTCTTGGCTAACAGTACTAATTTTATTATAATAAATTAGATTTCATAGTAATCCATCGGGCCGCAATATGTTCTAGGCGCCGCATACGTCCCTCGAATCGCCATTTGGACACCGGTTCTTTATACCATGTGCCCAGGCGAAGAAGCTTTTCCAATAAGAAATGAAAGGAAACTGTATAACTTCCAGAACATCCGCCTTCCTCTAAGGTTGATTGATATTTAACACCAACAAGCAAAGGTTGATTGATATTAACACCAACAAGCAAAGGTTGATTGATATTTAACACCAACAAGCAAAGGTTGATTGATATTTAACACCAACAAGCAAAGGTTGATTGATATTTAACACCAACAAGCAAAGGTTGATTGATATTTAACACCAACAAGCAAAGGTTGATTGATATTTAACACCAACAAGCAAAGGTTGATTGATATTTAACACCAACAAGCAAAGGTTGATTGATATTTAACACCAACAAGCAAAGGTTGATTGATATTTCTTAGTTAATACCAACAAGCAAAGGATGATTGATATTTCTCACTTAACACCAACAAGCAAAGGATGATTGATATTTCTCAGTTAACACCAACAAGCAAAGGATGATTGATATTTCTCAGTTAACACAAACAAGCAAAGGATGATTGATATTTCTCAGTTAACACCAACAAGCAAAGGATGATTGATATTTCTCAGTTAATACCAGCAAGCAAAGGATGATTGACATTTCTCAGTTAGCACCAACAAGCAAAGGATGATTGATATTTCTCACTTAACATAAAGAAGCAAAGGATGATTGATATTTCTCTGTTAACACTAACAAGCAAAGGATGATTGATGATAGAATAGAGGAACTCAAGGTGAGTCTATTGGTCCGATAAGTTTATTAACTCTTTAATTCCAAAGCATCAGTGGCAGCGCAGGTAGATCGTACACACCAATGCTCATAGCGATCTCATGCAAAGTCTAAATAAAAAGTAGCACATTTCTAACCCAACCCATATTTTTAAGTTATAGAGCTTTTTTTTCCAGTTTCTCTCCAGGGTCCTTCCAGTTCCTTTCCATCAGAATTTCTCATCAAAATATATTCTGACACAGTATGGTGATTAATTCAGGAGGAAAATGGTTGAAATAGAATGTAATAAGTCTTGACCGCGCTGAACTCGATACATTGGATCGGAAACCGCACTTCCAAACTCAGCACAGGTAATCAAAAAGTATAAATGGTTTGAGAAATACAAATGTAAATATATGCATTCACACATAAACTGAGCAGTACAAATAGTCACTGCGTAAACACGCATCATTTCTCCGTTGACACCACCAGTAACAGGTCAAGGCTGTATAAGGGGCCTGGGATCGTGACAGTCCACCGTGACGGTGAAGTCTACTAAAGAAGCATTGCACACCCCCCACCCCACCCCCTTGCTTTTTAGGTCGCACATGTCAGAACAGAATATCTTCACAATCTATTACTTAATTTAGAAATACAGACCATGAAGGTCGTGCGTGTGGGGAAGAAAGTTCTTAATCTGAAGTTACAACATTGCAGAAGTTGCCTTGTCTTTTCTCAAGGAACTATTTCTCATGTGTGTGTGTGTGTGTGTGCGTGCGTGCGTGCGTGCGTGCGTGCGTGTGTGTGTGTGTATGTATAGTGTGGGGAAAGAGAGAGAGAGAGAGAGAGACAGAAAGGCGCGCTGTTGTGTTTCGCGCAATGATTTCTTCACAAGCCATAAAAAGGGTTTTAAATGTCAAGAGGAAAAACAGATTCATAGTCCTGTTCGCATACTTTTAAGGTAAAGTACATAAAGGGATGTGGTGATTCGCATTTTCTTTGAAGTGTCAGTTCTCCAGGGGACCATACGATCGATGTTACGGTTGTTTCGTCTTACGTTTTTTTTCTATGAAGCGCCATGCACACACTTTTTTTTACAGGAGGATTAGAAAGGTTAAAACTACTTTTATGAGAGGCGAGTACGCTATCTGCTGCCCTACTCGGGCGCAGTATAATAACTTAAATATAATACTAGACGTGCTAACAACCAAGACTAACAACTAAGACTAACAGCTAGACTAACAATTAAGACTAACAACTAAAATCAATACGAGGTTATCCTCAACACTAAAGATGACTGCCACAGAGGGATGGAGACTAAGACAATGAATTCTTGGGGATGGAATAATTTCTGCCGGTTCAGGAATTTCATTGAGCTATTTTTGAAGTATTCTAGTTTCCAAGGAGTCGGTTAAATGAACACCAGGTGTATCACATTCTTCACGCTGAGTATGTGTTATAGCATGCGTGTGTTATACCCCACTATTCCCGCCGAATATGAGCTGCAAAAGGTTGGCCAATGTAAATCTATCAAAAGAACAGTCACGTGTTTTTTGAGAGCTTGAAACTACCTATTGTTCTGTCATTATTTTTTGTCAGTCGAACGGACGCATTTCTTTCGTGAAATCGGTTTCATTCAAAATATGTAATAACTGAAGAAGAACCATTCGTTAGTGTTTCATGGGCATGTTTTTGAACTAGCTGTAAATATTGTCATATATAAAGTTTTTTTTGTAGTCATTATGAAAAATGATATTAAGAGAATGTTGTTACCGCATATGTATTTAGACAATCTAGTTGGTATGGTTTACCGTTAACATTCTGACTAACACAAGGAGAGGTGCACTGGGAAGGAGGAACACTCCCACGGTATTAGTATTATTACGACAAAGTTAAGTATATACTTAGAATATACTCCTTGATACAAGGACGCTGAATACGGTCTAGAAGAATTTACTCAGATAGAAATAGTACTTATGGAGATAGACGGACAGACAGACACTGTATAAACAGATCTGGACAGGTATCGCAAACACCCGATACTGGAAAAGAAGAGTTTACCCATGCGAGACAACTGAATAGGCAGATTTGACGCAGAAGACTTACTGACAGGTGAGCCATATTTGCTACTCTTAGGACGCAATTTTCACAATGAATAGTCCAGCGGACCAATAGGATGACCAAGGGGAGTGAACCTACTCATCCCGAATTCCAATCAGAGCCCAGACAGTATGTAGTTAACGAACTTACCAAATGAATATTTTTGAAGTGTGACCTGTTGGACAGCTGCGGAAGCCATGCATGCAGTTTTAAAGGAGGACAGAGAGAGAACGGAGAATAAGAAGAATAGAGGGATAGATAGGAGAGCAGCCACAGATAGAACAGCTGGACAAGTAGAGCAAACAGATATTCAGGAGAGAGAGAAGCAGTTAGAAGCAGATGTAGTTTTAGGTTAGAAAATGATTATTAGCACTTCATGGGAAATGAATAAGATTTGATATTTTAGGAACTTTGTGTAAAATGCTTTCGGAGATAGCTCAATTTGGTGCTCGTGAGTTTCGTTTGGTGAACATTAAATGTGAACTATAATTTGATTCCGGAGCGAACTATCTGAATTTTATAGTGACTATATGTGTTAATATTTCAGTCTCGTGGTGAACCATATAGTATCATGTGTGGGGACATTCTCAAATGTCGAAGTGGACAAAAAGAAGACGTATTAACGTCCATTTATAAATAAAAGTGACAATGGAGAAATATAATATCTTCGCAGCCACAACGACTATGTGGTTCGTACACGCACCAAATCATTCAATATCTAGAATTAAAATACAGTGTCAATTCGGACTTCTTCAATCTTTAATATACAAATAATAACCTTATATTACTATAAGGGTCTTGGTCAGCAATGGTTCACTATCTCTGACGCCAGCATGTCAGTTTGGGGATGCTGAGTGCCAGATTGAACAGCGTCTTTTCAGCAATGTGAGATGATACAAACAGGCAAGATTTATCACATTTATTGCATACAAATTTGAAAGTACGGTGGAAGACGTTCATTTTTTTCTCTTCTGTTTAAGTTTCAAAATAAACGTCAGCAGGCGTTCTTCATGTATGTCCCAGTTTTATTTCCGTGCTCTTTTCTTTGGGACCAAGAGTGGACTCTTCAAGCCTGTGAAGATGGTGCAGGTTTTCAGGGCGTGTTTTGTAATCTGGAGACTGTTGTGGCATGTGCAGTGTGGAGTTGGAGCGGCCTTCAGTTCAGTTAGTTAGTCGATGGATCATCCTCATTGGACATCGAGCATTAGTCCGCTCCGATCTCATCTTTAGTATTTCCACCAGCGTTTGGCGCCTGACCATAACAGTTCTGTGTTGATTAACCAGTCTCCTTTGCTTCTCTCTGCTGCGCTCAAACAATCTGTTCATGGTTACTCATTCAGAACTGTTGCTTGAATCAGTTTCTCTGAGTGCATTCAGGATATCAGCACGGTCCATTGGCTGTCTATCTCCACTGTAGTCATACCAGCAAGTCTGCCCACCCTCCACTGTAGTCATACCAGCAAGTCTGCCCACCCTCCACTGTAGTCATACCAGCAAGTCTGCCCACCCTCCACTGTAGTCATACCAGCAAGTCTGCCCACCCTCCACTGTAGTCATACCAGCAAGTCTGCCCACCCTCCACTGTAGTCATACCAGCAAGTCTGCCCACCCTCCACTGTAGTCATGCTAACAAGTCTGCCCACCCTCCACTGTAGTCATACCAGCAAGTCTGCCCACCCTCCACTGTAGTCATGCTAGCAAGTCTGCCCACCCTCCACTGTAGTCATACCAGCAAGTCTGCCCACCCTCCACTGTAGTCATGCTAACAAGTCTGCCCACCCTCCACTGTAGTCATGCTAGCAAGTCTGCCCACCCTCCACTGTAGTCATACCAGCAAGTCTGCCCACCCTCCACTGTAGTCATACCAGCAAGTCTGCCCACCCTCCACTGTAGTCATGACAGCAAGTCTGTCCACCCTCCACTGTAGTCATACCAGCAAGTCTGTCCACCCTTCACTGTAGTCATATCAGCAAGTCTGTCCACCCTCCACTGTAGTCATGACAGCAAGTCTGTCCACCCTCCACTGTAGTCATACCAGCAAGTCTGTCCACCCTCCACTGTAGTCATACCAGCAAGTCTGCCCATACTCCACTGTAGCGTTACCAGCAAATCTGTCCACCCTCTACTGTAGCCATACCAAGAATACTGTCCGCTGGTTCACTACCTCGCACCACCACGTGACCTGGCACAAAAATTAATCAGATATTTGTTAACCGTGATCTTCTCAGTGACTCCAGCCAGTGCTGCTGCAGCATCTAAACCGAGATGGAAGAGTAGTGGCGCAGGGTTCGAGAGCCTTTGGAGCCAGCACTTCAAGCATGAGAGTGGAAACTGAGACTGTGTCGGAGGAAATGGAATGGCTGGTTGTTCATGATGTGGCTAATGGTGTCATTGTGACTGATTCACACAATATGCTTTGTAATACTGAGAAGAATTTGCTTCGAAAAGAATAGGTTCATCTGTTAAGCCAGTCAGCTGTGACAAGCCTAACGTGGCTTTACTGTCCAGGGCATGCGAGAGTACATGGCAGTTATGTGGCAGTTAGTCTTGCTTGACAGGCTAAAATAAATGACAGACTGACAATGGACAAGGGGGACATTGCTAAAGCTGTATTTGATAGACTGCGGTAAAATGAAGAGCAGGAATAGAAGAACATACAATAATTAGTGTATAAGTATATAACTATACACGAAGCACTGCAGTAAAGCCGGAGTCTGAATTTAAAAACATTTGAACCTTTGAAAGAACCGATGGTTTCGCACCCAACCCAACTCAGTCATCCTCAGTATATTCATTGAGTGGCTGAGAACTCAAGCCTGGATGAAGGTCCGTGTCTCCAGCCAACCCATCGACTTGGTTGCTACCATGACCTGCCTTAGCTTATATACAGGATCTTACAGTGTGGGGTGCAATGTTTGAAACGTATGGTCTGTTAGGTTCTTAGCTTTAGAATCTGACCTTTGACGGGTATTTGCTATCTGTTCCAAGTCCCCATGTATTTTCCCTTGACAAGCAGTTAAATGCAGGTGTAGCAGTCTCAGTGAACCGCTTCTCATGCCAAGTATCTGCATTAGGAATGAGTTACTGTAGTTATTTAGTCACCTTAGCAATACAGATTGATACTTGACACACGTGTTCGAGAAATTTCCTCACAATCGACCAGTATCTGCTTAAAAAGGCAAGGCACATCAGTCTTCGCTATACACACCCTTTTTAACACAAAAAGGAGTCAAGCACACATTCACGTATTCGACTTTATGCATGAAGAGAAAGATGAGAAGGCTTATAGAAGAAGCGATTTTCCTCTCTGCTGCTCACTTCCAGGAGACTCTTCCATACCATGTAAAATTCACCAGCCATTTACCACCTTTGAATAAATTAGTCCTTTTTGAGCACCCTGCTGTGATGGTATTGGTATCAAGTCCTCAGTCACTTGAAAACTTGAAACGAGAACTATTAGCTTACAGTATAAACAATCATGTTTTGTGGGGTCATATGCAACTCTCTCTCTCTCTTTCTCTCTCTCTCTCTCTCTCTCTCTCTCTCTCTCTCTCTCTAACGATCCAATTCTTATTTCCAAATCTAAGAGGAACGTGTACCTGGAGAAAGTTACATATATTTTGTAACTATGTAACACTTTGTATGTTGCTAGTACACTAGTCTAGTACTAGGAGTGAACTAGCCAGTTACTAAGAGTACACTAGCCTATTGCTAAGAGTACACTAGCATGTTACTAGGAGTGCACTAGCCTGTTACTAGGAGTGCACTATCTTGTTACTAGGAGTGCACTAGTCTGTTACTAGGAGTACACTAGCTTGTTACTAGGAGCACACTAGTCTAGCGCTAGTACTACACTAGCCTGTTACTAGGTGTACACGTGCTTATTACTAGGAGTGCACTAGCCTGTTACTAGGTGTACATGTGCTTATTACTAGGAGTGCACTAGTCTGTTACCAGGTGTACACGTGCTTATTACTAGGAGTACACTAGTTTATTGCCAGGACTACATTAACTTGTTGCTGTGACTACACTAGTTTGTTGGTAGGAGTGCACTAGTTTGTTACAAGAAGTACACTAGCTTGTTGGTAGGAGTGCACTAGTTTGTTACAAGAAGTACACTAGCTTGTTGGTAGGAGTGCACTAGTTTGTTACAAGAAGTACACTAGCTTGTTGGTAGGAGTGCACTAGTTTGATACAAGAAGTACACTAGCTTGTTGGTAGGAGTGCAAAAATTTATTGCTAGGAATACACTAACGTGTTGCTATGGGTGCACAAGTTTATTGCTAGGAGTATACTAACTTGGTGCTAGGAGTGCACACTTTTACTGCTAGGAGTACACTAGCTTCTTTTTAGGAGTACATTAGGTTTTTACTAGGATTGCAGCAGAATTTTTGTATGAGTACTGCGGAATGTTGCATGAAGTACAATAAAAAAGTTGCTAGGAGTACAGAAGAATGTTGCTATAAATACAGGTACATGTTAATAAAGAGCAGGGCTGCTGCTAGGAGTACAGTAGCTTGTTTCTAGAGTACAAAAGACTGCTGCTAGTAGAAATGAAGCATGTTGGTAGGAGTACAGCCAACTACTGCTAGGATCAGAAAAGCATTTTGCTAGAAGTACTGGAAACTGCTGCCAGTAACTCAGAAATATTTTGCTAGGAGTACAAACAACTATAGCTTGGAACACAGAAGCATACTGCTAGGAGTACAGCTTCCAGCAACACAACAGCCTGTTTATAGAAGTACCACGTAAACGTGTGGTGCGGTTTGGTAAACTCTAGTATGCTGTAGTGAAAAACAACAACAAAAACAACAGTAACAATAATAACACCAACGTTTATTTATCAGGATTTTAACAATCTTCTTTGCTGTCCCTGTCAAAGTATTTTGTCGAAATATTGGATTGTTATTGTTATTTTCCACTAGTTTTTGTCGTTCTTCGTATGTGTATAGGCTTATCTCCCTTCTCCTTCACTTTACCTTCTCCTTCTCTGTTAAAAGAAACCGTGCCCCTCTATTCCGCTAATACTTTTTTGTATAGCAGTCAACCAACCCTGTCGGATTTTATATTGAGCAATATATAGCTGACATACTAACCTCAGGGTTGGTTAATAACAGCTGACCAAGACTCTGTCCCACTTCTTCACTGGCACCTCTAGTAGCAGGCCTAGCCTGGTTAACGGGACAGGGATCACCATAGTCCCCATGGTGGTGGAGTCTGCTAAAGAAGTATATCACGCCCTCTGCTTTTTTAGCTCTACTCAGGGACTTAAAGAAATAGCCACCAAACCCGCTCCCAATCCGACACGATGCTGCGCCTCAACATCTTCACTGCATTGGCTGAAAAAGAACACCAGTTGGCAGTTCCATGGAAGCAGAAGAAGAAGAAGAAGAAGAAGAAGATCGGTAATCATTCTCACACACAACTTTGGTACCAGCAAACACCACAAGAAGACTATCAGTCATACCCCAACAGTTTAAGATTCATTCACTCAGTACAGAAGTAACTACATAAGTATATAAATGACTATCTACTAAAGAAAAATTTCGGGACTATTCAGAATAAACAATTAACTGTTTTCGGTGTCTGTAAGAGTAGTCTAAGATAACTTTTAAGCTTTATGGTTCATGGAGGCATGTATTTGACATCAAGTAGATATAGGGAAAGTTCGTAGTTGTAGGAAGGAGTATAATTTATATTTTTATACAGGATGTGAGGGTATTCCAAAGATGAGCAGCAGAATAAGTAAAGCTTTTATTGTAAAGATCAAGTCTAGGTTTTAGAAGGCATATGCTGTTCAAGCTTTTGCTGCACTTTGGGCTAAATTTAAACAGATTCCATAGATAAGGCAGGGCATGCCGTGAAAGAATTTGATGTACTAACTTGGCTTTGTTGAAGAGGAACCTGTTCTTAAGAGGCAGTATTTTGATACGTTTGTGATGGTTAGTTGTTTGTGCTTGATCTTTGTCACTAATAAGCTTTACTGCTCGCTTTTGGAGTGAGCAAAGCCTCTTTGTATTTGACCAGACTGTTGAGCAACAGTCTAAATGTGTTCGTATATGTGATATGTAGTATGTCTTCCTTATGTCTTGATCGATGAATTGCTTAATTTTGACTAACTGGTATACTTTTTGTGCGGTGAGTTTTGTTAGATCTTACACATGAGAGTTTCAGGTCAGATGTTGGTCAATAATAAGACATAGTGTTTTGTGGTCGCTAACGTTTTCTATCTGTGATGTTTCCGTACAGAGCCGAAGTGTTGTTTTTGTTGTGGTTTGTAGTTTCTGCCTTGTTGTTATGAGCATTGATTTTTTTATCAGTGTTTATAATCATGCCATTGTTTTAGCTACATCTAATTAAATTGTATAACTCGACCTGAAGAGTTGATTCTAGATTAATACAGTCGTAGTCACTGGTGTAGACTGTGCAATCATCGGCAGAAAGGTCA
>CM019698.1:21781088-21861088 GCA_009760885.1 Achatina immaculata
ATCGATGTTTTGATTGGCATAATCAAGCACAGTGACAGTAAACACTGTTTGTGATGCAATGTTTAGCTTTTACTCTCTGCTACCTTCAGATGTGACATCATTTTCTTCTCAGGTCTGCCAGCGATCGTAGCACAGTCGCTTGTTATGTGGCGCGGTCTTCTCCCAGTTATTCCAAAATCTCTCAGTCAATAGAAGACATCGAAATACCTAAACTGATGCACTGTTCTCTCGTGACTAGACGTCTACTCATCCTACCGTCGCCAGTGGTTCAAGTCCCAGGTAAGTGTCTTGTCACTTTTCGCGTTACTTGTGTTATTGTTATATATGCAGCATATTTGTAGAATGTCTGGAACAGAGAAAAAATTGTATGATAAAGGGCAGAATGTCCAATTCTTAACCCTTTGGAAATCAATCAGTCTATCAGTCTTTCTTTCATGACTAAAAGTGCTTCTTCTCTGATTTGTCAAGGTCTGATCACACAAGACTTATGTTCTAACACTTTATCAAGAGAAAGCCTCGTTGTTTCCTATTTGTACAGAAAAAACTCACACGGATTTCTCAGAGATATCATTGTATTTCAAGCTTATCTGCCACGTGGTCTTCTTCCCTTCACAAGTTCGTCTTATAGGATTTCTTTCGGAAAATATGTGTCATCCATTATCTTGCATCATACCCTACCCTCAGACAACTGCTCATGTCCTCTAAACCAGACTTTTCAGGTACAGATCATTTCTAGAGCATCATCATCATCATCATCATCATCATCATGTGCCGTGCCGACTAGCGTTGGCAATTATGCTTCTCCAGAGTACACAATCGTTCATGCAGACCTTTAGCTCAGTTGGTGATCTCCTCTCACACCATCTCGTCAGACTGTCCAGTATCATTTCTCTTGGTCTTCCCCTGGCTTTTCTTCCGTTTATTTTTCCTGTTGTTATAATATTTTCAGTGCCCCCTCTTCTCATTGTAAATCCTATGAAAGTACATTGTCTGTCTCGTATTTTTTGTCAATATTTTTTTGTCTCTCCAGTTCTTCTCATATCCATTAGTTATTTTTGCTGTCCAGGGAATTCGCAATATTCTTCTAATAAACCAAGTTTCTACTTCTTCCAATGATTTTTTTGCAGACCTCCCTTTTGTCCATGATTCACTTTCATACAACATTAGTTATATACAACACTTGTAGAAATATTATCTTCTCGCGACCCTACCTAAAATCCGTGCGACCTTACTTCAGATCCCTCCACGACCATTCCTAAGACCCTCTGCGATCCTGCTAAAGACACTTCGTTACCCTACCTAAGACCCACTGTGAACCAACTTAAGACCTCTGCAACCCTACCCAGGATCCCCGCGACCCTACTTAAGACCCCCCCCCCCTTGCAACACTACATAACATCCCCCGCAGCCCTACCTAAGACCACTGAAACCCAACCTAAGACCCCCCCCCCCCCCCACCCGCGACCCTTCCAACGACCTTCAATCTATATAGCACTGTAATACTCTAATACTGGCACTGTGATGCTCTAATACTGGCACTGTAATACTCGTTTCATCGCCTTCCCTTATACGTTATTATCTTCTTCGTGTCAAAAATCGGAGTTAGAAAAATATTGTTTACATGTGAACATAAAATTCAGAGCTCGCCAGTTAATGTGAAATCTGCGCTTATGTTCTTTGTATACCTTGCCACTAGACGGTGTCTTGGATGAAAGGCTTACACAGCGGTGGATTAGCCATTAAGTTGAAGGTGTTTAAGTCTGCGGCTCGGAAGGACATTTGGGTACGTGGGAGAACTATTCTAGGTGAAAAAGAATCCTCTATAAATTCAGGTTATTGTTTCATGTGACAATCATTTACAGCTTTTGTTTCTTCACTAGCAGGTTGTGTTATACAAAAGACAGCGGCGTTATCAGTTTATGTTTGGTCTGTGTAATACAAAGTCGTATAGTAACAGTAGAGATCACAACTTGGGGGGAATCAGGTCATATATCATATGATGGATGATAGAGCTCAGAACCGTTGTGGGGCTCTTACAAGTTTAGGTTGGGGAGCCAACAGGGTGGTTCTTAATCGGGTCACTGGCTTAACACTTACTTGTAGGTCGTTCTTTGGGATGTACCATTCCTTTTCTCAGTTTATATCTGCCTTATTTTCTTGTATGATGCTTTCTCACATGCATATAACTGAAAATATGACTGAAAAATCGCTGAATTACTCATCACTTGTTTTTCCGATTGTCAGTCAGTCATTTGCATTTCTCCTGCCGAACTTTGCCCCCCTAAGCAAGATGCCCTGCTGATGATGCATCCATTTGCAGATTATCAACAATGTCTTACAGCCATATTCGCCTTGATCTTCCTCTCTTTCTTTTTTCTATTATGTATCCTCCCAAAGACGGTCTTTTCTCATGACGTTTAATGTATCCGCAATATGTGTCCAAAACCCTGCCTAATATCCCCTGCAACCCTACCTGAAACCTCTGTACCCCTACTTAACACTCCATTAACCTATCTATGACCCCCGAACCCACACCTAAGACCCCTGCAATCCTACCAAAAACCACCACAACTCTACCTGTGACCCCCACAGTCCTACCTAAGACCCAGACAGTCGTACCCGTGACCCCTACCTATGACTCCACAGTCATACCTATGACCCCATAGTCCTACCTATGATCCCCACAGTCATACCTATGACCCCCACAATCCTACCTATGACCTCCGCAGTCCGATCTATGACCTCCACAGTCCGACCTGTGACCCCCCCCCCCCCACAGTCCGACCTGTGACCCCCACAACTCTACCTAAGACACCTGCATTCCTGCCTAAGACCCTTACAACCATACCTAAGACCCCCACCCCTAACTAAGACCACATCAGTCACCGAGTTAGCGTTACATTTCACTCATTACATTTCATTTCCTGTCTGAAAATTAAAGTCTAAGTTACATATCATATCATGAACAACTGGAGAACATCAGATTCCACTTTTTGAAAACTGTATCATGCCAGACTGGAGATCTTTTACCGCCAATCTTCGTTCTGAAGACGGCTCATGATGATGATGATGATAATCATATCATACTGCCAACATCTTTACACAACCCTTACATTGCTAGTTGTTATAATTTCTTATAGTTTTGGATTATTTTTACACAAGGGACCTTGACCTTTCTACGTAGGACAGAACTGTTGAGGTTAATACATGTGATCTGTCAGCATGCCTACTTGCTTTAACACACCTGGTGACTGTTTTTATATGTTCACGAAGTTTGCCACAAAGATTAGAATTTTATTCATTTAATCCAGGCTTATTCCTTGTCCTTATTCCTGAAAATGCATCTCTCAGTCTCGAAAATTGTACCTCTCAGCCTCGTAAACTGCATCTCTCTGTTTCGTAAATTGCATCTGTTAGTCTCGTACACTACATCTCTCAGTCTCGTAAACTGCACCTCTCAGTCTCGTAAACTGCATCTCTCTGTTTCGTAAATTGCATCTGTTAGTCTCGTACACTACATCTCTCAGTCTCGAAAATTGTACCTCTCAGCCTCGTAAACTGCATCTCTCTGTTTCGTAAATTGCATCTGTTAGTCTCGTACACTACATCTCTCAGTCTCGTAAACTGCACCTCTCAGTCTCGTAAACTACATCTCTCAGTCTCGTAAACTGCACCTCTCAGTCTCGTAAACTACATCTCTCAGTCTCGTAAACTGCATTTGTTAGTCTTGTAAACTGTATCTGTCAGTCTCGTAAACTGCACCTCTCAGTCTCGTAAACTGCATCTCTCAGTCTCGTAAATTGCACCTCTCAGTTTCGTAAATTGCACCTCTCAGTCTCGTAAATTGCACCTCTCAGTCTCGTAAATTGCACCTCTCAGTCTCGTAAACTGCATCTCTCAATCTCGTAAATTGCACCACTCAGTCTCGTAAACTGCATCTGTTAGTCTCGTAAATTGCACCTCTCAGTGTCGTAAACTGCATCTCTCAGTTTCGTAAATTGCACCTCTCAGTCTCGTAAACTGCATCTGTCAGTCTCGTAAATTGCACCTCTCAGTTTCGTAAACTGCATCTGTCAGTCTCGTAAATTACACCTCTCAGTTTCGTAAACTGCATCTGTCAGTCTCGTAAATTGCACCTCTCACTCTCGTAAACTGCATCTGTCAGTCTCGTACACTGCATCTCTCACTCTCGTACACTGCATCTCTCACTCTCGTACACTGCATCTCTCACTCTCGTATACTGCATCTCTCACTCTCGTAAACTGCATCTCTCACTCTCGTACACTGCATCTCTCACTCTCGTGCACTGTATCTCTCACTCTCGTAAACTGCATCTCTCAGCGTCGAAAAAAAATAACAGTGAGCGTGTAGAAAGGACAAAGTCAAGCACTTAGAACCAAACAGAATCAGTGATGTGTAACAAAAATGAACAGAAATTCAAGATAAAGATCATCCGTGACCTGCTATGTAAATGTAGTGTTGTTTGAGGTCAGTAGTTCAAATTTTCCACAACAGACAGGCATCAGGTGTCGGAAAATGTTACTTGGCTTTGGAGATTAGTTACCCGGGCAGGGAGTGAAACAAGAAAACAAAGCAACTCATTTGAACTCTTCAGTTTAGAGCAAGAATGCTTCATTTAATTCTAAATTGTGAACTAAAATCCTTCATTTAACCCTGAATTTATAAGAAAAGTACGTCATTTAACTTTGTATTTAAAAAAAAGCTCAGCTAATGAAAAAAAAGTTCAAGAAAATTTTGATAAACATGTTTGTCACTTCATATCTCATAGAAAATTTTTTTAGTTTGGCGTAGAATCCTATCCATCCATTTACGTCCAAGGTCAACGATCGAAAAAGCAGCCGCCGCCCAGTATGTTCTGTCGTATCTTGCAGTGCAGCAACAAATTATCTACCTCCCACGGCCATGGCGCTTAGCAGGGCTTGAAAATTCTTCAGCTAAATCAGGGGTTCTTAACTTGTCTATATTTATAGACCTCCTCCAGTGGATTGAAAAAAATTTCTCCTTATCCACTTCTTCAGACTCCCCGACGTCATCATCATCATGTTCCTCTGTCCTGGTTGAGTACAGAGTGAGTTTGAAAGTAGATTAATAGCTTGGTTTCGTTTTTACAAATGGACAGCTAGGACCCAAGCATCACTTAGGTAGTAAGACCCCAGCAACCCATCCTAAAACCTCGATACCCTACCTAAGACCTCCGCAACCCTATCTAAGACTACCCAGCGACCCAGCCTAAAACCCCTCGAAACCCTACATAAGACATCTGCAACCCTATCTTAGACCCTCGGCAACCCCAAGACCCCAAATACTCTACCAAAGACCCCCGCAACCCTATCTAAGACCCCCGAGACTCTACCTAAGACACTCCCGCAACCCTATTTAACTCCGGAAACTCTACCTAAGACCCTCCCGCAACCCTATCTAAGAACCCCAAGACTCTACCAAAGACCCCGCAACCCTATCTAAGACCCCCGAGACTCTACCTAAGACCCTCCCGCAACCCTAATCTAACTCCCGAGACTCTACGTAAGACCCCCGAACTCTATCTAAATCAGGTGGTGTAAAGTTCTAACCTAACAACATTCTAATTCCTTAAGTTTTACCCACATCCAGGCTCTATATATATATATAGACGTTGTTACTACACACATTTTCAGACGTAATATTTTGCACATGAACTGAACATTTTGCACACAGACCGCAAACCCTTGGAGTTGATATTGGTCCGGAGCCCGTAGAGTTTCCTTGTTTAAGATTTGCCTGATGAGCTTCGGGGGGGGGGGGGGGGGGCCATAGTGGATGAAATTAGATAACCAGGATAAGGGGAAAGGGGACTTAACCACATTTCTTTCTGAGGCCCTGCCCATTCACTAGAGGTTTGAAAATCCCTGCGCAAAATAATCGAATGAGTGTAACATAATATCGTATTTGGTAAACAGATCCTTCTACCCTTCTGATACCCGTCGGGATTGTTTATAACGAAGCTTCTGATGTTGCTTTCTTCTAAATATCATCAACGCTAATACATACTCGTAGCGCCAGGATCCACAGACCTTCTTTTTGTTTTTCTTTCGAGCTGGAGTAGCCTTGTTAAACAGTACCACTGTCTTCTGTTTTTAGGTTCCAGTGAATTCTGTTGGTGTATCTGCCTAGATGTGAAAGTTGTTCACCTTTTGTACGATCCGTTTTTCACAAGTGTTAGTGGGTCCAAACATAACCTGCTGTCCATCATTTTATGTTTTATTTTTTTTAAGAAGTGAGTTGCTTACATATAGTAAGAACATTAAATGATAGATAATTGCTGTTATTGTTGCGATTGTTGTAGAAATGTCTCAGTGAATACGAACTAAAGGATGTTGGTAACTCTGTGTGGGCACTGCGTCATGCTAACATAGACTAGAAATCCATTAAAACATCATCAATTGAAGTTCTTTTGTGGCTACGAGTAGAAGGTGTTAAGAATACCATGAGCAGCAAAGAAGACAAACATCATCATCATCATCATCATCATCATGTGCCATGCCGACTGGCGTTGGCTATTATGTTTCTCCAGACTACATGATCCTTCATGCAGGCCATTAGCTCAGTTGGTGATCTCTTATCACACCATCTTGCCAGACTTTTCATTTCTCTTGATCTTCTCCTGGCTCTTCTTCCCTGTATTTTTCTTGTTGCTATAATATTCTCAATGGCCCCATTTCTAATTGCATGTCCTGTGAAAGTACATTGTCTCTCTCTTATATTTTTTGACAAGATTTGTTCTATTTCCAGCTCTTCTCAAATATTCTCCATTAATTCTTTTTGCTGTCCAGGGGATTCGCAACATTCTTCTAATAAACCACATTTCTGCTGCTTCCAATGACTTTTGTGCAGACCTGCCTATTGTCCATGATTCACTTCCATATAATAAGATAGGTTCAGTATAACATTTTAGGACTCGTTTTCTAACATTCATTGATAAGGATGTTTTGCATAATATGTTTCTCATTCTCTGAAATGCAGTCTTTGCTTGGCCTATTCTGTTCTTAATTTCTGTTTCACATTTCCCATCTGAAATCATTACTGCTTCAAGGTATTTGAATTTCTGAACCTGATTTAGAATGACAAACAGAGAATGTCTGATAAAAGTAAATGCAGAAAGGAACCTAATTAAATCCATAAACAAAAAATAGTCATCATTCATTGGACGTATAGTGAGGAGGTGAAGACTTGAAAACATCATAACAACAGGAAAGATAAATGGCAAGATAAGCAGAGGAAGACCAAGTTAGAAAAAAATCATGGACAGTCTAGCGCGATGACATTTGAAAAAAAAAAAAACGTCGCCAGCGTGAGCTGATGGAAAATATCAAGAACCGAAGGTCATGGAAAATACGGACCTAACACTGTATTCCTCAATATGCCATGATCGCGTGGAAACGGGAAGGGGGGGGGGGTCGTGGAAACCTTTATCTTTTACATTTCTTAAATTGAGTTTCCAAACTTTGGTGCTTTCACATCACACATCACAGTTTATGAATTTAAAAAAAAAGTAGTATGCACATTCTTAGCAGTTAGACAATAAATAGATACAAAAATGGGTCAATAACAAAGAAATGGGACACAAAAAGACAGTTATTTTTGCTTATTATTTTCATATGTCAACAGGGATATTTTTTCTAATAAACTCAGAGAGAAAACTACGATACTTGGTCATAGTGAAGTGACTGAGTTCAGTGTTGTGTGGTTAGCTTTGAGAGAGTGTTGTATGGTTAGCTTTGAAAGAGTGTTGTATGGTTAGCTTTGAAAGAGTGTTGTATGGTTAACTTTGAAAGAGTAGTGTGTGGTTAGCTTTGAAAAAGTATTGTGTGGTTAACTTTGAAAGAGTGCTGTATGGTTAGCTTTGAAAAGTTGTATAGTCAAAATATTTTTATTTTTGAAAAATACCACACAAAGCACTTTAGATGCCATAAAATTATTAAGAAAATGACTCTGATTCAAACCATGAACTTCAGCAGTCAATCAGTCATTTGCATGTCCCTTGCGAAAATTTCCATCCCTAACAGCTCTCCTGTAGGCCTCTTGGTTATAAGCAAGATGCCCTGCTGCTGATGGATCTATTTGCAGATTATCAGCGATGTCTTACAGCCATCTTCGCTTTGGTCTTTCTCTCTTTCTTTTTCCGATTATGTATCCTTCCAAGACTGTCTTCTCTAGATTATCGTGACGTTTAATGTGTCCAAAATATTTAAATTTTCTCTGTTTAATCTTCTTTACTAGCCAGCTTTCTTTAATATTAAGTTCTTGTAGTACGGATATATTTGTTCTTTTCGTGTCCATGATACTTGAAGAACTCTTCTGTAGCACTTACATTCAAGGGCATTTATGTGTTTCTCAGTCGTTTTCTTAAGTGTCCAGGTCTCACAGGCATATGTTGCGATGGGAAATATGCATGCCCTTAAAAATCTTACTTGTGTAGTTCTGTCTGTTCCTCTCCACAGCTTCTTTAGTTGTTTTATTCTTTAAAGAGCGATAGCTGTCCTCCTTTTAATTTCCCTCATTATATCTCTATTATTAGTTAGTAATGATCCAAGATATTCAAAACTCTCCACCTCTTCCAATTTTTCCTCATTCATACATATTTCAGCTGCCTTATGTTTTGTCAGTTGTCATCAATTTAGTTTTATTCGCATTAAGATAGAGGTTTTGCTCTTCGCTGTTCTTACGGACTGACATAATTAGTTTTTCCATTCCTTTTTGTGTTGTGGACAGCAATACTGTGTCATCAGCATATCTAATCTCTGGTATTTCATAACCTCCAACTGTTATGGCATCGTATTATTCTTTGCCTACATCTTCTCTAACATTCCTCATTATATTTTCAGTATACAAGTTAAATAAGTAAGGCGACGGACCCCTTGTTTTATGTCAAACCAAGTTGTTGTTTCCCCATTTATTCTTACTGCTGCTTGTTGGTTTAGATACAGCAGTGATGTTAATTGTATCAAATGTTCCCCTGGGAACAACTGTGTTAAGAGCACACTTATCTTAACATAGTGTTTGTGAGACAGGGAACATAGATCTGTTTGCTTAAAAACTCTGACCTACCTCTGTAGCCCAGAAACTTGTAGCAATCAACACTAATTGTAATTGTAATTGTTATTTTTGCAAAATGTAATGTCAGGTTGGTGGACGGATGGGGACATGGAGATCTCTGGCGGGGATGGGGGAAGTCTGGTGTGAAACCAATGAATCCAGGACGTGACAAGCCTATGGGTCTTTACAACAATGGCTATCAGAATGATGTAAACAAAACAGAGCCAGTAGACTATAGGTGGCGGGGAATGGATATCGTTGAAGCACTCATCAGATTCCTCATATCAGAGTCAGAGTGTCTTTGTGGAACTGTCTCAAACCATCTGACATGGAGAAGGGGCTTAAGTACAGCCACCAGAGGCTGGAAAACAAAGTTTTGGCCAGGCCAGCCACACTGTCTTCATGGCAGTCCAAGCAAGACCACAGTCTGCCCTAGCAAGGAAAGGTGCTGAAGTCGGAGTTACCCAGCCAAAAGGCGCATCGCAAAAATCAGGGTAACACGCATTATCGCTAATGAAATGTCTATATCTACAGTTTTCAAACATGGTGCTCGCCCTGTGAAGACTAACCAGGCAGGTGCAGTGCCGGGCCCCCTGCCTCGAAAGGGTCCACCCAATGCTACTGGAGGTCCTCTCAGTTCGTCTTGTGGAGTCAGGAGACATGAGAGTAGAGCTACTGGCCAAAAAATACAACAGAAGAAAACAGCCAAAAAGCAAGAACTTAAAATAATGCAGTGGAATGCTGAGGGTGTCAGCAGTGTTAGAGATGGCTATAGCAAAAAGGTTGAACTAGAGAACATACTTTTTGCAGAGCAGGTAAGTATATGCTGCATACAGGAGACACACCTAACCAAAGATGCCGCCTTTAAAATCAGAGGCTACCAGTGTTTTAGATCAGACCGACAGGACAGAAGAAAAGGAGGAGTACTCACACTTGTTAAGAATAACATCAGCGCATGTCAGGTGGGAGTGTACATGGAAGGAGCCGAATACCAGATGATCCATCTAAAAAGTAGTAATACAAATTTCCACCTCCTTAACTATTACTATCCTAATGACCGCCCACTTGCTTTAGGAACAATCCCACACAAAGAGAGACTGATGGTCTGTGGTGATTTTAACAGTCATTCCCAGAGCTGGGGCTATGACCACATAGACAAGAGAGGAGAGGAAGTTGAGAGCTGGCAGGATGATAATGGACTTCTCCTGATCAACCAGCCAATGGATGCCCCAACATTTTACTCAAGGGCTTGGCATACAAAATCAACACCAGATCTGGCATTCCACTCTCCAGATCTGAAGTGGAACATTACACGCGAGGTTGGAAAACAACTTGGAGGTAGCGACCATCGACCAGTCTTCCTGACAATAGAAAATGAACTCCTTAACACCAGTAACCCTCTCCCCAGATGGAACTATAAAAAAGCAAACTGGACAATGTACAGACATCGTACAGGTATCCTGGTGGGACAGCTGTCCATAGAAGGTAAGGATATTAACAGCATAGTGAAGGAATTCAATGCTTGTATCCTTCAGGCCGCTTGTGAAACCATTCCCAGAGGAGCTCGCAGGGACTATAAACCATACTGGTCTAGTGAGCTGGGAAAACTCCATGATGACGTGGAAGCAGCTCGAAAGCAAGCAGAAAATAGACCATGCCAAGAACACCACAATAATTACCAACATTCTAAGGCCAAATTTCAGAGAGCAAAGCTGCAAGCCAGACGGGAAAGTTGGAGAGAGAAAACAGAGTCCCTAAACTTTGAAAAGGATGGAAGGAAACTGTGGAAACTAATCAAACAGTTAAATGATGAGAGTACTGGAAGAAGTACAAAGATTACACTAATAGAGGATGGGAAAACTCTTACAGGTAAGCAGGTAGCAGATCACTTTGCTCGCATGTTTGCACAGGACTGCAACATTGATATCCATCCAGAGAAGGAGCGTACAGTGCGCATCGAGCCACAGAAAGAGGAGGAACAAGTCAGAAAAGTGGAGGTCATGGATGCACCAATCACACGCAGTGAGTTAGACCTAGCAGTTAGTAAACTGAAACCAAGGAAATCACCAGGACCAGATGGAGTGTCCAATGAAATGATCAAGAACCTGGGAATGGCAGCAATGGGAAAGCTGTTGGATATTTTCAATATGTGCTGGAGCACAGGTAAGTTACCTCAAATCTGGAAGGAAGCAAGCATGGTACCACTGCTAAAACCAGGGAAAAACAGTGATACTGCCTCCAGCTACAGGCCAATCAGTCTCACTAGCTGCCTATGCAAAACGATGGAACGCATCATTGACCTGAGGCTAAAATGGTACCTAGAAAGTGAAAACCTTCTCGTTCCACAACAAGCAGGATTTAGGCAGTACTACAGTACGGAAGATCAAGTGACCTATCTCTCTCAAGAGATTGAGGATGCATTCCAAGAGAAAAACCTTGTACTAGCAGCGTGGATAGACTTGAAGAAAGCCTTTGATAAAGTATGGAAAAAAGGTCTGTTGTGGAAACTAAGAAACTGCAATGTGAATGGAAGACTGTACAACTGGATAAAGTCCTATTTACACAATAGAAGAGCTAGAGTAGTAATGGATGGACACAAAAGCCAGAAAGTACTTCTGCGACACGGTGTACCACAAGGAGGAGTCCTTTCGCCTACACTATTCCTGTATTCATTAATGACCTGGTCAAGGAACTTCCCTATGGAATCAAAGCAGCACTGTATGCAGATGATCTGGTCATGTGGTGTACAGATGAATATGCGACAGTTGCTACACAGAGACTCCAAAGAGCAGCATACATCTTGACATCATGGACAAACAAATGGTGTGTAAGTATCAACACAGAGAAATCAAGCACCACTCTGTTCACCCTCTCATCTAAACAGAAAGCAGGTAAGATCTTTGTAAATGAAATACCCTTAAGGATGGACAACCAACCCACTTACTTAGGAGTGACTCTTGACTCAAAACTGACTTGGAAGCAACACATCAACAGTGCAGAAGCAAAAGCCAGAAGAAAACTAGCCATATTAAGAAAATTGAGTGGGACTACATGGGGAGCTAGTGAAAGAATCCTCAAGAATGTATATCAGCAAAGTATTCTACCACATTTAGAATATGGCTCAACATCTTGGTGCACAGCATCAAACACTACGCTGCATAATCTAGACAAGGTTCAAAATCAGTCACTACGGATTATCACAGGTGCCATGAGGTCCACACCAATAGTAGAAATGCAGAAAATAGTTGGTGTTCAACCGCTAAAGGAACGTAGAGACACAAAGGTCATGACCATGGGAGAGAAATTCCTTAGCTCTGTAAGCCATCCCCTGAAGGAGAGATTCAATAACTTGGCATTAGGACGGCTTAAAAGAAGCAGCTTCATTCATCAGGCCAAGCGTATGCGTAAGCTGATACCTGACCTTCCAACTGTAGTCACTCCATTATCATCTGTACCAGAGCATACACCATGGAAAGAAGCAGATTATACACAAATAACTATTCAGACTGAAGTGAAAGGTGTGCAGAATGGTGAGATGCAGAGCAGTCTTGTAAGATCAACAGCCACACTTAGTGTTCTAGATGACAAATATCCATGTGACACCTGGATACGTGTGTATACAGATGGATCTGCACATAATGCCATAAAGAATGGTGGGGCAGGAGCATATATTGAATATCCAAACAACACCATTGACAAGATTTCCATACCCACTGGTAAATACTGCAACAACTTTGATGCAGAAGTTAGGGCAATTATTGCTGCAGTTGAAAAACTATCAGACTCCAGAATTGATACATGTCCTGTAGTAATTCTCACAGATGCAAGATCAGTACTGGAGGCTCTTCAGTGCAACAAACTACCAGACCTTAAGGATGCCTTGTCAAAAATTGGCTTACAACATGGAGTCACTTTGCAATGGATTCCCTCCCACTGTGGGATACCAGGCAATGAGAAAGCTGACCATCTGGCCAAAGAGGGCACTGAAATGGAGCAACCAGACATACCAGTCACCTATAATCAGAAGAAAAGCATGATAAAAACCTACAGGAAGCCACAAACACCACCACATGATGACTATCACATGCTAAACAGAAAGGAACAAGTCACCATCTTCCGTCTCCGAACAGGACACAGCCGACTCCGAAGTCATATGTATACAAAGTTTAAGGTTGGTACTACTAATCTATGTACATGTGCCCAGGTGCCCCAAACCGTGGAACATATCCTCCAGAACTGCATCAACTACGAGACACTGAGAAATAATTACTGGCCCAGTGAAACCACTAAAGAAGATAAGCTCTACGGTTCCATACATGAGTTACAAAAAACAGTGAAATTTATCCAAGAGACAGGACTGCAAATATAGACAGACAGTGCGAACGAAGAAGAAGAAGAAGTATCAAATGTGTTTGAAATCCCATTTTTTCCTTTATGTCCCAAAGTTTTTGGTGTTGTACACATTCAAATGTTTTGAATAGTCTATAAAAGATAAATATATTCACATTAAATTCTCTGCGTTCTTATATTATTAATCTTATATTGAATCTATGATCCCTTGATCCTCTTCCTTGTCTAAAACCAGCTTGGACCATATTGACTTCTTCTTCTATTTTCTAACCCATTATGATTTTTATCAGAATTTTACTGGCATGACTAATCAGGTCAACAGTTCTGTAGTTCGTGCATAATTTCAGGTTACCCCTTTTTTGGGCAGTGGTGTGAATACAGTTCTTTTCCATTCTTTTGACCAAATACCTGAATGCCATACCTTTTTACATAGTGCATGATAGATTGTTGCACATTCCTTTTATCTGGCTTTATTAAATTCAGCTGTTATCTCATCACATCCCGGTGATTTACCATTTTTCAGATTCTTTATTGCCCATAAATCTTCTTCTATTGTCGGTTCGGGTTCTTTCTCCTCCAATAATAATTCACACTGTTGATTTCTGTTTCCACAGTCGGTTGTTTCATACATTCCTCTGCAATATTCCTTCCATCTTTCTAGAATTTTCTCTGTCTCTGTCAAAGTTCCCATCTCGTCACAAATTACAGTTAGCTTAGGTGTGACATTTCTCGTCAATATCTTCATTTCTTTAAACATTTCGCTATCTCTTCCACACTTCTGATGTCCTTCTATTCTTTCACAACAATCTTGTATGTATCTTTTTTTGTGTGTCTTTTCTTATGTTTATTCGTACTTCTTTTGTTAAAGATTTATATTCCTCTTCTTGTTGTTTGTCGCTTCCCATTTCATCTTCATTTCTCTACATTGTTTTATTAGTTCTAGCATGCCTGCTGTAATCTATCCATTCTTTTGTGTTTTCTTTACTGGAACCACATCTTTAGCGGCTGTTATTGAGATATCTCTGGTCTTTGTAGCCAAATCATCTGGTGTCATTTCCTCCTGTACAACCATCAGGATTTCGAAACGGTTCTTCACATCTATACAATATTGTTCTTGTATTTTTGTAAGATCAAAGCGGAGTGGTATTATTTTCTTCACCTTCATGTTTGATACTTCAGCAACACAAGAATTTGCTTACCCACGAGAGAACAACCCATTATCCACTAAGGACAAGTGCCTAGTCATCAGAAGACAACCCATTTATGCACTAAGAGCAACTGTCCAGCCACCGGACGACAACCCACTACAGTATTAACTAAGAGCAGCTTCCTTCTTAAGATGTTTCTTTGTCTCCATGTAGCTGGTGTTAGATACTTACTTGTGCTGGCCATTTCATTTTTCTGTCAAGTTCTTAAGGGAGGTAGTCTTGCAGTTGTTGTGTCACTCGTAAAACTTCAGTTTCCTTCTTGTCCTAGTGAGTTGGCAGTGGCTCGTCCTACTGGATTCTGAGGTTCAGTAATAGTGTGACAGTAACAGGATGACAGAAATACTAACAGAAGAGTGTACAGGAAAACCTACGGGGATTATGAAACAACGCACCAACTATAGAGGAAGTAAAAGAAGGAAGTGGCAGTGACGAATGAAAACAATTTGCCTTGGAGATCTTGACGTAGGATAGAGACTGCATAGAGAGACAGACAGACAAGGCCTGAGGAGACAGACGGATTAGATGGGGCTCCACAACCCAAGTGGTGGAAAGAACTGATACTATAATTCTGGCAGTTGTGATCATGTTGGAAGGTATAATATAAAATAAGTGAAACGCGTTATTGCCAGTGTTTTTTTTTTTTTTGTTCTCTGCGTTCCAGCTTGGAGTTTTGGGAAAGTTATGGCGTGTCGCGGAGTTTGGTCACATCGCGAAGTACGGCCACAACAACAACACCATTAGACGCTGCCACATCTCCATGATGGAAGAGGAGACACTGCCACCACTCTACCTCTGCCACCACTCTACCTCTGCCACCACTCTACCTCTCCCACCACTCTACCTCTGCCACCACTCTACCTCTCCCACCACTCTACCTCTGCCACCACTCTACCTCTGCCACCACTCTACCTCTGCCACCACTCTACCTCTCCCACTACTCTACCTCTGCCACCACTCTACCTCTCCCACCACTCTACCTCTGCCACCACTTTACCTCTGCCACCACTCTACCTCTGCCACCACTCTACCTCTGCCACCACTCTACCTCTCCCACCACTCTACCTCTCCCACCACTCTACCTCTCCCACCACTCTACCTCTCCCACCACTCTACCTCTGCCACCACTCTACCTCTCCCACCACTCTACCTCTCCCACCACTCTACCTCTCCCACCACTCTACCTCTCCCACCACTCTACCTCTGCCACCACTTTACCTCTCCCACCACTTTACCTCTCCCACCACTCTACCTCTCCCACCACTCTACCTCTGCCACCACTTTACCTCTCCCACCACTTTACCTCTCTCACCACTCTACCTCTGCCACCACTCTACCTCTGCCACCACTCTACCTCTGCCACCACTTTACCTCTCCCACCACTTTACCTCTCCCACCACTCTACCTCTCCCACCACTCTACTTCTGCCACCACTCTACCTCTGCCACCACTTTACCTCTGCCACCACTCTACCTCTGCCACCACTCTACCTCTGCCACCACTCTACCTCTGCCACCACTCTACCTCTGCCACCACTCTACCTCTGCCACCACTTTACCTCTCCCACCACTCTACCTCTGCCGCCACTCTACCTCTGCCACCACTCTACCTCTGCCACCACGTCGTCCTTCTGCTACTGCTGCCACGATTTACCACCTTCCACAAAAAGTTTTCTTTCTCTAACGTTTACATGAGAGATGCTCATCAAGATGGCGCTCAATAAATAGCCAAAGCAGCCGATATCTGGGTGCTTCAAAACTGTTTTCCTGGAGAACAAGTTTCGATATATATTAAATGTAATAGTGTCTGAAGCTCCAGCTGAAGATTCCCTCCCCCCTCCCCCAAATAGGAATGGACGTCTCCCTCCTAGAAGTAAAAGGCGGAGCAAGGCATTATCACATGTACTCTCAGGTCAAGGGGAAATCTGGGCACCAGCACCTACATATCTCTCATATACCTCTGTGGTTTGGCATATACTGCGTTGCCTCAAGTCATAAAGTGCCATATCAGGAGTTTGTTGAGGCGAGTCATATATACTTTTTGCTTAAACACTTGACCATCATGTCAGACAGAGATTTGAAAACCTCTGTGGGGACAGAGAGCCGCGCTTTTGCGCCCCGAAGAATAGCGAGTGTGGGCGGCATGTTGTGCTTGAAACAGTAGACTATCAGAGGATGTTGTTTGTGTGGAATGTCATCCGCTTGACCGACATATATCTTCATAGTTTCGGTGAAAACAACAGCAGGTGTGACCGATATTACACTTGTTCAGGGACCAGGTCTTTTGTTCTTAGTGCTCCCCAGTCTTCTTCTTTATAGGAGAGATATATCTAACCGCTGGCCAGGATGATTCTCGCAGATTGTTCGTACACGAGATGGGGTACAGATCGGGGTGTTTAAAGTGCTCAAGATCTTCTAACCACGGGGGGGGGGGGGGGGGAGGATCTTAACTGAGGGTGTCAGTAGCCATTGGGGGTATGGAAACCAAATGGTGGGGGTATGGAAAGCCAAATGGTGGGGGTATGGAAAGCCAAATGGTGGGGGTATGAGAACCAAATGGTGGGGGTATGGAAACCAAACGATGGGAGTACAGAAACTAAATGATGGGAGTACATGAACTAATTAGTGGGGGTATGGGAAACAATGATGGTAGTAGAGGAACTAAATAGTGGGGGTATGGAAACCAAATGATGGTAGTACAGGAACTAAATAACGGGGGTATGGAAACCAAATGATAGGAGTACAGGAACTAAATAACGGGGGTATGGAAACCAAATGATAGGAGTACAGAAACTAAATAACGGGGGTATGGAAACCAAATGATAGGAGTACAGAAACTAAATAACGGGGGTATGGAAACCAAATGATAGGAGTACAGGAATTAAATAGCGAGGGGATATAAACCAAATGATAGGAGTACAGAAACCAAATGATGGTAGTACAGGAACTAAATAGCGGGAGGATAGACACCAAATGATGGGAGTACATGAACTAAATAGCGGGGGGGGGGGGGGGGGGTATGGAAACCAAATGATGGGAGTACAGGAACTAAATAGCCGGGGTATGGAACTAAACGATGGGAGTACGGAAATTAAATAGTGATGATGTGGAAACCAAATGAATTGAGTATCAGAACCAAATGGTTGGGGGTGGGGTTGGTGGTGGTTGGTTGGAAATAAATCATTGAGGTGGTGGGATAAAATAATGGAATTATGAGAACTAAATGCTAAGGATCCTTAGACTCGATCTGTGAACAAGATAGAAAAAAAAAAGTATTAAATCAGAATTATCTCCCGTTGTTCTGTTCCAAGATGTCCACAAAGTAAAGCCAAAATATTGACAACTTTTGAACTCATACTGATATCTACTACTGATATTGATGATGATGATGATGATGATGATGATGATGATTTCGACAATTTGGCTAAGAGGATATGAAGATATAAAGGTGCAGATGCCATTAAGACATATTGAAGATATTGTGTTAAGGCCCGTGTTTCCAAGACCTTCAGCACATGAGAGTGAGATGTGGTCAGTATCACTCATGCATGGCCTCATTTCCTTCCCAGATTTCTCTGGTAACCATTTTTTAGAAGCAGGGTGGACCCCGGGGTCTTTTTTTTTTGGTGTGGAGGAAGCAGAAAACATCCCCCACTGCCGGGACTTGAAACCAGTAGCATCGGATTAGCAGACCCAGCGCCTAACCATTCAGCCAACCAGGAGAGAAGATATCGATAATTTTTTAAAGTATTTTTTAAATGCAGGATGTAAGAATACCATATTAGTTTCCACGCCAGAATATTAAAATAAAAACAAAAATACTCGCTAACACACGTTTGGTTGAATTTCGGTTCATTATTCGCAGCAGTTTCGGTCACAAATCATTTCTGGTTTAGTTTCGTGCTCAAGACATAGGTTGAGAACCACTGGAGCCGTGCTGGTTTA
The DNA here is from genome assembly GCA_009760885.1 of Achatina immaculata. NCBI lineage: Eukaryota > Metazoa > Mollusca > Gastropoda > Stylommatophora > Achatinidae > Lissachatina > Lissachatina immaculata. The sequence goes on from CM019698.1 coordinate 21,799,681, forward strand.
TCTCTCCCGGAAAATGTTTTGTCCTTACACGAATATTATCATTTTCTGTCTCAGTGAGCCGAGGTCAATACTGCTTTCTTTGGTTGAGTTTTTTTTTACACAAAGAACGGGGAAGGAAATGAAAGGAATTGGCAACTGAAGAGAACATGTAACGAAAAACAAAACAAGCCAATATTTCACCCGCAATGTCTTCATCAAGGGGACCAAAAAGTGAAAAAAATAACAAATTACCCCAACAACAAAAAAAAATATCTGATAGAGATCTGCTTCGCTCGGATGAACATGTTCTGTTAAGTTTTTCTTCTTGTATGTATGTACATATTGTATTGCTTTTTAAAAATCGTTACAAATTAAGAGAAGAGCCTCTTGACAAGCCGAGGCATACATGAAATGATTTATTGCTATAAAGAAATTCTTCACGAAAGAAAACTTAAGATGCTTAAAGTCTTCACGCATACAAGTACCTATATCACTTAGAAACCTGGCAGGGTAGAGAGGAGAGGGCCAAGACGGGGCCTCCCAGGTTAGTCACTAGGGGGCCCTTATCCTAACACGAAAAGTAACTCTTATATAACTTTGTTTCTAATTTTTTAAAGGGGCTAGGGGAGGGGGAAATAGGGCCATCTCAACAATCAGAGCCAAGGAGTACAAACATGGCTCCCACTCTCTTTTTCGTGGGGGTGGGGACTGGATATCGCTCCCCTCCCCTTTTTTTCTCCATCCTCCACCCACCAGAGACCTGGACACTTAACAAAACATCTGAGAAACACATAAATGCCTTTAACTGTAAATGCTACAGAAGAATTCTTCAAATATCATGGACACAAAAAATAACAACTATATCCATAATATAATAACATATTATTGAAGAAGGCTGGCTATTAAAGAGGATTAAACAGAGAAAACTTTAAAATTTTTGACACATTAAACATCATGATAATCTAGAGAAGACCATCGTGGAAGGGTATATAATGGGGAAAATAAAGAGAGGAAGACCAAGGCGAAGATGGTTGCAAGACATCGTTGATGATCTGCGAATTGATGCATCAGTAGCAGGGCGTCTTGCTTACAACCGAGAGGCCTACAGGAGTGCTGTTTGGGAGGAAAAGTTCCGAAAGGGACATGCAAATGACTGACTGAGTGTCCCTACCTGCCCAAAGAATATTGAGAAAAAATAATATTCTATTATTATCTACTCTCTAGTCCATGTACTTTAAAGAAATGTTATAATATCCCCTGTTTTACGCACGCTCAATAGGTGATCAATTTTCAGGAACGCATCCGTCGAGTTGACCGAGATCTTTCAAGCTGAGGGCTTAACTTCTTTTAAATGTCGGTGCTTTGTGACACGTAGACCCCAGTTAAGCTAGCTAGTCAGGTGCCTGGTTTATGTGATAATTGTACGATGGAAGAGCAAAACAAAAAAAGTGGTTGTTACTCATCTTGTAGCCTGACCGAGAAGGCAAAAAAGATGTAGGACACTGTACACAACAACAACAACAAAATCGTTGCGGTAACCATAATGGCAATTATCGCATCCTAGATTCGCGTTGTAAAGCCGTTATTGATGTCTCTACCGCTATTTTCTACTATCATTTTGTGAACGTGCCATGTAAGTAATGTTTTATAGCCAGTATTTACTTCCTTGTATCCTTTATGTTTCTTTCTTTTTGGTTTTGTGTTGTTTGTATGTAGGAGCTTAAACACGCGTCCAGTATCGTCCCAAGACATTCCTTTTTAACCCATTTATCTTATTGTGATATTTGCTTTCAAAGATCCCGTCTTTTCAGGACAGTAATTTACCTACATCTTTTAAACCTCTTTTTGTGACATGTATACAATCTTTAACACACATATATCTACAAACAAACACCACAAACACACACGCGTACACATACACACTTAATTCAGGCCTCTATCTCAAGCCCTAATCACCCAGGGCGCGTAGCCTGCCTGCTTGCTTGCCTGCCTGCCTGCCTACCTGCCTGCCTTGCACTGGTTATGGTTTTTGTCTAGCTGCACAGGTAAAAAAAAAATAACAGGTAAAGAAATGAAAATATATTTAAGTCTTTTCTCCCTCCAAATTAAATGTTAGCATTCTCTGAGGGAAACATTAAGAGTCTCTGAGATGTATGTTATAATAATAATAATAATAATAATAATACCGAAATCCCAATGCCTGTTTTGACACACAACTCACACATGAACACACACACAAATTGATTTTCCACTGTTCTCATCTGTAACACGCTCCGTCAGCCTTAGAAATCACTAGCTTGTGTGTGTGTATATATATGTGTGTGCGCGCGCAGACTTTAACTTCTCCATGCAAAACTGTAAAGAAATTCTCTGAAAATTTCCTGCTTTAGTTAGCGAAGATTTGATAAAGTAAATTTCCTCTGTCTACGATCAAGGATCAAGAACTACAACCCTTCCTCAGTTTCCTCGTTTTAAGGACAAGCTAAAATGATAAAGAAAAAGACAGTCAAAATTTCTTGGACATGTCATGAGAAGACAGTCAACGGACTGACCAAGTGGCAGGGAAAGAGAAAAGCATTTGAACTGATTAGAAACACCAGGGACCGCGCAAGATGGAGAGGCACTACCCGACAAGATACGTAATACGTGTAGGTACCCACAAGTCACGCAAGCTTACGTTAGCACCGCCACGCTCTTGGGGAACACTCAGACAAAAAAATTCGATAACATCAATGTCAAGGACGTCCACTGTTTTAAGGAAGTAGTTGTAAGTTCAATAACCTCGGGACTACATCGCCCCCACCCTTTTTAAGATAACACCCCACCCCAACCCCTTCCTCTGTATTCGCGACCGAATTTCTCAGTTCCAGAAGAAGATATAATAACCATAAAATAGGTCGTGCTTAAAAAAAAAAAAGACTACTTGATGAAGATTGTTGGTAGTTCACGTCTGTAATGATTGTATATATTTTAATGATGTTCATCTGTAATGATTGTGTTTATTTTAATGAGGTTCATCTGTAATGATTGTGTTTATGTTGAGACGTAAAAGACGTGACAACTGCGGTAAAACTGGTTCTAGTAATGGAGGTAGATGGAGGTGTATGGTTCAGTTTTGCAACAACAACAACAAAAAAAAAACAGAAAGAGTGAGGAAAGTGGGCAGAAACAAGAAAGGCAGAAAAGAAAGATGAGCACATATAAACGAAGAACATACAACAATACACTATTTCGGCAAAAAGCCTTTTTCAAGGATCACATGCAAAAACAACACAACTGATAAAAACAGGAGAAATACGTGAAAAATACACTTTCTTACTAGGATGAGGTAAAAAAAGTTAAGTCTACAGATTTAAAAAATATAGAAAAAAGTAAAGTCTACATATCTAGAAAAAAGTTAAGTCTACATGTCTAGATATCTCTACCTAAGCCCCGTAGCTTTTGTATACCTTAGGGGTGTGAAGTGTTCGTGCCTTCACATTTCTAGGCCACTACAACATGTGAGGTAGGGATGCCAGCACCTGTCCTCGCTGTCTTTGTTTTCCCAGGTAAATCTCAGGTACCCGTTTTCTTGGGCTCGGTTGACCCCGTTGCCGGTCGATCCCAGCGAAGTAGAACCAGGGAACTTTAGTGCACTAACCACACTAACCACCACATCGTTCGTGATAAACAGTTAAATCACTTTGGTTATATTAGAATTCAACCCTGGAGATAAACATATAAATCCACAACTGACATATTTTTACAAGCGGACGCAAAAAAAAAAACCCGCCAGATTCTCGACGAATTCAGACTACACCAAGACTTGCTCGGTTACTAGGAACACCAATGGAGAGGTGGAATAAGATACTGCCCCTGTGCTATCATCTTGCAACAGTGGTTCTTAACCTGGAGTCCATGGACCATTAGGGGGTCCGCAGAATGATATTTTGAGGCCAAGGAAACAGCAAACGGCCTGGCTCAACAAACAAACAAACAAAAATGTTATCATTATCTAGGTTCTATTTTTTTTTGTTATATTTTTATTAAGGGGCCCCACAACTGCTCTGAGGCGAGAAATGGGACCCACTGATGTTCTCAGACAAGAAAGAGGATCCATTTCTGTATTCAGGCTAGAAAGGGGATCCACTTCTGTACCCAGGCTGGAAAGGGAATTCACCGCTGTCCTCAGGCTAGAAAGGGGATCCGCTTCTGTACTCAGGCTGGAAAGGGAATTCACCGCTGTCCTCAGGCCAGAAAGGGGATCCACTTCTGTACTTAGGCTAGAAAGGGGATCCCTCTTCTGTACCCAGGCTAGAAAGTGGGTCCATTTCAGTTCTGGAGATAGAAACCTGGCGCACGGCACATTAAAAAAATTAAGGACTTTTATGGAACAATCATTTTTGTTCCCCAAAAGAGAGTTGTACAGAGCACCTAAGTTCGTAGTTACATGGGGATAAGAAGAGAAGGCCATCTCATGTGTGTGTGCTTGTGTGATAGAACGAGGTTATTAATATCTTGTTATCTTTTATTTTACATGACTAAACTCTAGATTATTGTACGTTATCTGAAACCAGTGAGTCCGACAGTACACACTTTTGTGTGCTTTGCTCAACTAAAGAGTGAGAGAGAAAGAGAGAGAGAGAGGGTGGGAGGAAGAGAGAGAGAGAGAAGGAGGAAGAGAGAGAGAGATTAGGAACTTAACATCAGGAACATCGAACGCCAACTCGGGCCAAGGACGAATCGAATTCGTGGCCCGATATACCTCGAAAAATCTCGGTCGTTCTTTGGTACACGTTTTCGGCAGTCGACCGAACCTTGTGTCGAGTATAGGTCTTTCTAGGACAAGTGAGGGTCCATTCCTCTTGCAGTAGAGTCCTTAGAGTTAGTGTTCTATTCTTGTTTTGGAAAGATATTTGTTTGAAATGTCAAAAAGGTAATGTACTATCTATTGACACATTTTTATTGTACAAGCTATAAAAATGCAGAAGTGAGATTTGAAAGTAAGAAATCTTTTGATCTGTATCTTACAGTTTAAATCGATAAATGTATTCTTCTTCTTCTTCAGCTTCCGAGGCATTAAGGCTCATTGCTACAGATAAAGATCGCCTCCATTCCTCTCGATTCCTAATCTTCTCTCCCCAGTTGGTGACATCAATTTCTTTTATATCCTCCTCTATGTTGTCTTTCCATCTTTGCCTTGGTCTACCCCTTGGTCTTGTTTCCCTCATCTCTTGTGCGTACATCGATAAACGTATAGAAGAAAATGCGCGTTGTAGCAAGTACAGTTGTTGTACAAGTAGATAATAGCAATTCTGTAAAGAATTTAGATAGTTTTAAACTCTGTTAGACCTTTCTGAGCAACAAAACTGCAAGGTTCAGGAAGGGTGCTGTAGTGTCTCTGTAGCACCGAGAAAGTGTTTGAGTGTCTTCTTGTAGATAAGCGACCTTTTTTTCTGGTTACGGAAATTAGAGATTAAGGGTTTGGCAGCTTCTTGCAGTCTGAATTACTTTCTCATGTACGTATGGCCACACTTTGCCGCACACATTTTCTTTCGCTAAAAATTGACCAATGTCTTTCTAAAGAATAACGTAAATGTGCGTGAACGAGGGATTGTGTGTGTAGGGGGGTGAGGGGGATTTGGCGCAGGGGGAGGATAGAGGACCAGAAGTCGGGCCTGGCACATAGAAATAAATCTATCTAAATATTTAAGAAGTCTGGCCTCATTTGATGTAATGCTTACATGAGGATTAATAAGTACTGAACATAACGTACATATGTTTTATTTTAGAAATAGTAAGCTGTGATTATGCCCATCAGAGTTTGTTTACTTAAATGGGAGCTAGAGAGCTGTTAGAGAGAGAGAGAGAGAAACAGACAAACAGACAGACAGACGGAGAGACAGACAGACCAGACAGACAGACAGACAGACAGACCAAACAGAAGGAGGGGAGACAGACAGACTGACCAGACGGAAAGAGAGACAGACAGACAGACCAGACAGAAGGAGGGGGAGAGAGACGAGACAGAAGGAGAGAGAGAGAGACAAACAGACCAAACAGAAGGAGAGATAGAGACAGACAGCAGAAGGAGAGACAGACAAATCAGAAGAAGGAGAGAGAGGAACAGACAGAGAGTGAGAGAGACTGGCATGGAGAAAGAGACAGAGACAAAGAGACAAAGAAAGAAACCACATAGAGACACAGAGAGAGAGAGAGAGAGACGGATATAGACAGGGGAGAAAGACAGACATGGAGAGAGAGAGAGAGAGAGAGAGAGAGAGAGAAGTGTCAGAATGTACCTCTATTATCTGATTAAGACTAAATCCTGAAGGCAATTATGTTCGCACACCAGTGATTCTCACATTTTTTAAGACTGCCCCTCACTTGTTTCATGAGCCACCACATCCCTAGCGCCCCTTCTTAATCCACCGAAAAACTTTATCAGTTTTTCATGCCTCCCCCACCCCGCCCACTCCCTTTTCCCTGCCTCTTGGTCTACACCTTTCATCACTTTTGTCTAAGGCCATCTTTGTCTATCTTCCTCCATTCTCTCTAAATACTGTGGCCATCTCAGTCTGTTGTTTTTCATAATGGCTGTTATAAGTGTGTGGGAAGAATGAAAGATGGAGTGATGAAGGGCAGAATGTAAGACGGGCCTGCGTGCCCAATTCTTTACCCTTGAAAAATAAAGATTATTCATTCATTCATTCATTCCCTTCCTGCTTCTACTCAGTGACCTCATTCCGGGGAATACTGTCCCAGGTTTATGTATCACATCTGTCTGACCAAAATAATCGATTCCTTACCACAGAGAACTTAGCTCGTAAGTTAGGAAAACTTTCCTAGTGCTCTTTCAGTCTTGCTTGTTGCCGGTTCTCAAGATCTTTATCAGGGCCTTTTGTTAAAGAGCTCCAAGTCGCTGTGACATTAATATCATCAGCCATTTAATATCATCAGCCATTTAATACCATCAGCCATTTAATACCATCAGCTATTTAATCATTCTCAGAACAGATTTTTATTTGTTTATGTAAACTTTTTGTATCACTTTCTTCTTCTTCTTTGGACAGCTGCTGATTTGAGCAGCTTTTCGAGCCACTGAGACTCACTGCTGCAGACAAGAAATAAATATTTTCCTCTCTGTTCTTGATCTTTTCTTTCCAGTTGTTGATTCCAAGAGAGTGTGTATATTCTTGGTTGTCTTGCCATCGTTGTCAAGGTCTGCCTCTTGGTCTACTCCTTTCCTCACTTTTGTCTAAGGCCATCTTTGTCTGTCTTCCTCCATTCTCTCTAAATCCCGTGGCCATCTCAGTCTATTGTTTTTTCATAATGGCTGTTATAAACGGGGAGTTGAACAATGTGTAGATTGTATCAGGAGAACTTTAATTATGGATATTGTGAGATAAACGTGACGATTATATGAGACCGCTATTTGCGGTTGCTAGTATTAAGACAATTTGTAGCGATTGAAAGCTCGTTTGATTATGATTCAAAAAGATCAATATATGGAAAGAGAAATCAGACATCAGAAGGAGGCATTTGACCTGATCTGTGGTTGCTCTTCGACGAAGAAAGTTCTAAAGCGGAAAATATTGTTATATACAAAGAAATATAAAGACACATAAATCGGATGAGAGGCCTTGTAAAGAATGATATAGCTGGCCTGTGTATGAGCAAACTGTAGGTATCATGGGGCTGGAGACTGTGAGTAGGGATTCTGAGAAGTATTTTGTAAGGTGATGCAAACGAATGTCAGGGCTCCTAGTTTATTTACTGGACATTCTGTTTTCATCCACTGCGGGTTCCTCTTAGTCTTATCGTGTCTTGTTTCTGTCACCTTGGAACCGGTGTTCTTTGTAGCCGATGCTGTGAAGGTGTTGAGACACAGCATCATGTCGGATTGAGATTGGGTTATGGCAGCTAATTTTTCAGTCCCTGAGTGGAGCTAAAGAGCAGGGGGTGTGCAATACTTCTTTGGCAGACTCCACCACCGTGGGGACTGTGGCGATCCCTGCCCTCTTAGCCAGGCTAGGTCTGTTGCTGGGGGGTACCAGCGTAGAGGTGGGGCAAGGTTTTGATCGGCTATGGTTCACCAACTCTGACGCCAGCATGTCAGCTATGGTTCACCAACTCTGACGCCAGCATGTCAGCTATGGTTAGCCAACTCTGACCCCAGCATGTCAGCTATGGTTCACCAACTCTGACGCCAGCATGTCAGCTATGGTTCACCAACTCTGACGCCAGCATGTCAGCTATGGTTCACCAACTCTGACCCCAGCATGTCAGCTATGGTTCACCAACTCTGACGCCAGCATGTCAGCTATGGTTCACCAACTCTGACGCCAGCATGTCAGCTATGGTTAGCCAACTCTGACCCCAGCATGTCAGCTATGGTTCACCAACTCTGACGCCAGCATGTCAGCTATGGTTCACCAACTCTGACGCCAGCATGTCAGCTATGGTTCACCAACTCTGACCCCAGCATGTCAGCTATGGTTCACCAACTCTGACGCCAGCATGTCAGCTATGGTTCACCAACTCTGACGCCAGCATGTCAGCTATGGTTCGCCAACTCTGACCCCAGCATGTCAGCTATGGTTCGCCAACTCTGACGCCAGCACGTCAGCTATGATTCGCCAACTTTTATGCCAGCATGTCAGCTATGGTTTGACAACTCTGACCCCAACATGTCAGCTATGGTTCGACAACTCTGACGCTAGCATATGAGCTATGGTTAGCCAACTCTGACCCCAGCATGTCAGCTATGGTTCGCCATCTCTGACCCCAGTATGTCAGCTATGGTTCGCCAACTCTGACGCCAGCACGTCAGCTATGGTTCGACAACTCTGACGCCAGCATGTCAGCTATGGTTCGACAACTCTGACACCAGCATGTCAGCTATGGTTCGTTAACTCTGACGCCAGCATGTCAGCTATGGTTCGACAACTCTGACACCAGCATGTCAGCTATGAGTCGCTGATTCCCCAAAAGGGCAGCGTCTTCGACTCGTGTTCCCATTAGAAAGAAAGAAGCTTTATGATCTTGGGTGCTACGCGCCTGCTATATCCTTGTCATTTGGTCCTATCACTGGGCCCTATCACTAGTCCCTATCACCGGGCCCTGTCACTGGGCCCTGTCACTTACAGATTTTGAGCATTACTGGAATAATCAACTTTGAGCGTTTCAGAATTGTTGGAATAATCAACTTTCAGCGTTTAAGCATTTTTGTAATACTCAAATTCCATCGCTTCAGCATTGTTGGAATAATCAACTTTCAGAGTCTAAACATTGTTAGGATTATCAACTTTTGTCATTTCAATACTGTTGGAATAATCAACTTTCAGAGTTTCAACATTATTTTCATAATCAAATTCCACAATTTCACAATTGTTGGAATAATCAACGTTCAGAGTTTCAATATTGTTGGAATAATCAACTTTCGGGGTTTCAACATTGTTGAAACAATCACTTTCAGAGTTTTAGTATTGTCGGGATAAACCAACTTTAAGAATTTCGACATTTGTTGAAATGATCAACTTTCGGAGTTTCAACATCTGTTGGAATAAACAACTTTCATGCACTTCTGTCATGGAGAACACCAAGGAAAACAGATATTTCTGTCCGTGCAATTCGTTTTTGTTCTTGGGATGAACGAGCTCGGAAACTTCTGGAACAGCGGCTTATTTTCCGGGCTGGTCTTCTCAACTCTGCTGGAATTAGCAAAGAAAAAAAAAGCAGCTTTGTTTGATTTAGCTTACATTTCCACCTCTTTGCTGCTTCTTTCTATCTCTGCTGTTGATGCCCGGCTTTCTTGTCGTAGCCTCACTCACTTTGTTGCCTTTTCTCATTCTTGTGCGGGCTTTGATTTACCAGGCTTTCTACCCTGTGTCTCTAGCCGCCTAAGGGTTTTGACAGCTTCTTTGTCTGGGCTTCATGAACTAGTAGTGACGAGATCCTTTCAGAGAAATCCGTGTCTAGGCATCCTAAACTAGCAGTGATGAGATCCTTTCAGAGATCTCTATTCATTCTGAACCTTCCAACTTTCCATATATTGTTTTCTCATTTTTATTATCTATGCCATCCGGTCGGCTTTGGCGTAGGCCATAGACATCGTTTGGGGGCAAGCTGGGACCATCTGGGACATGATGCCGCGCTGGTTACCATCTGGTACTGTCTGTTATCGTCTCTTTATCTCATTTCTCAGCCAATACCTACTTCCACTTTGTCCTTACCTTCATCTATTTTTACTCGTCTTTCTAACAAGGTTACAAAAAAAAAAAGCTAAGTGTTGAATTTTTTCATCTATTTTTTCAAGTTTTTATTTATGTTTTTTTTTTATGTAATCCTTGAAAAAGGATTTTGTCGAAATATTGGATTGGTGTGCTTTCTTCTTTTATACGTGCTCGTCTTACTTTCTTCCACTCTCGTTCTTGCCCACTTTCGTCACTCTTTCTATCTTTGTATATGTGTACAACTTGCACTTCTGCCTATCTTTATCAGCAGATTTTGAAAGTAAGCCGACTAACCGCGCTATTGTCTGGACTAGTGAATCATAGACGCTCGTTACCCCGCCCCGTTTCTCCTTTAGTTCTACCAGTAACAGGCTCAGCAAGCTCAGAGGCCATAGGGATCTGGCGTCCATGGCTGTGGAATCTGCCCAGAAGCATTGCGCCTTTTGCTGCTGCTCATCTTCGCTGCGGGCTCTACAGGCAGTCATAACCCACTCTCCATCCGACACGATGCTGGTGGTTCTAAAGCTACGAAGACCATCCAGGTCAGAGAGCAAACAAGAAACAGATTCCATCAATGTCACGTCAATCATTGACTGAAAAAAAAAATGTAACAGCCTTTTCCCATTTCCTCAAGAGGAGGAGGGATAGATTCGCTGACTTGATATACTTCAGCCATCATTCTAGATCAAATATCATTGTTCTGTATGATTAATCGATTAACAATGAGACCAAATTAGTTTCAGTCACCAGACAAATTGATTATTATTGCGACCGAAATAGTTTAAACCACCAGACAAATCAATTATCATTTTGACCAAACTAGTTAAACCACCAGAAAATCGATTATCGTTTCGACAGAATGTGTTTAAACCACTAGACCATTACATTAACATTGCAACAGAATTTGTTTAAACCACCAGACTAGTCCATTACCACCGCGACCAAACTCGTTCAAACAACTAAATTATCATCGGGACCAATCCACCAGAATTAAGATCAAATCATCCAGCCCAAAGTACGGGTTTTCCCCTTTCTATTTCTATGGAGATAGAAGTTATAAATATCCGACCTCTTTGCACTGTCTATGATCACAGAACTGGCGCGTGGTAATGGATACTAGAGGTTGCTAAGTTTCTTGCACTTGTTTCTTAATGTAGTGTTTAATATCGTCTGTGAAGATAAGGAGACAAGGCCGTACATGAACAGAGAAACTGCTGGAGTAAAAATCATGAGCACATACCTGCGATAGCATCATTTCTGGACGCGTTAAAACTGAAGAAATTTGACGGTATTATAAAAATCATTTCATTTTGTTTTATTTGTTGATTTTTTAAAGGCAAGAAACAGTATAGCATAGTCATTTGTAACGGAGAATTATGAATGTAATTATGACTATATTCTAATTATAAGAGTTAATATTAAATGAGAAGAGAAAGGTTAGACAGAAAACTTAGAAAGCAAGGTAGAAAACCAATTCTCACGACACTAGGTGAAAGACCAATACGACTGTACGCTGACACGGGTAAACAGAAAAAACAAACAGACGAATAGAAAAGGCAGACACAATGACGCTGGGATAGATACATGCCAAAGAAAGACACTCGTAAGTAAAATAGGTCGACATGACCATCTGGCAAATGAAATAACAGGTGACGACACACGAAACTCTAAGAATTAAAAGACAGACAGTTAATTATCCGACTGACTCCAAATGCTTGAGGCGTGGACAATGGACAGGGACGTTAGAAAGAAAAGTCAAAAGTATTGTTGGCGGCGGATAGTCTGCGAACTGGACACGACAAATAAAGAAACGGACTAGTAATCAGACAAAATGTATGAATTAGGTAAAAAAAAGTATGAACAGCTTTATTACTTATACTTATACACTAATTATTGCGTGTTACTAGTAATCAGACAAGTACAGGTAGAAAGTGCCACAGGCAGAGGGGTGGACATTCAAGAACACTAACCTGACAGGTTATGACTCAAGAACCAATAGGGACACATATAGAAACCGGTGGATATCTAGGGGCAGAGCAGAAATACCGATTGATTAGTCCATCAAACTAGATTTCAAGATAAAAAGAGGGGCAGAGGAGAGAGATGAGGCACAGTAAAAGGAAGCAGGGGATGCAAAGACGCAGAGGAGGTGCAGGAGAGGAAAGATGCGCAGAGAAGTCCGCACAAGGAGTCGCGGGCAGAACTAAAACTCCGACACCAAAGTATGAAGATAACCAGATACTCGGAGACGAAGATACTCCGACACCAAAGTATGAAGATAACCAGATACTCGGAGACGAAGATACTCCGACACCAAAGTATGAAGATAACCAGATACTCGGAGACGAAGATACTCCGACACCAAAGTATGAAGATAACCAGATACTCGGAGACGAAGATACTCCGACACCAAAGTACGAAGATAACCAGATACTCGGAGACGAAGATAATCCGACACCAAAGTATGAAAATAACCAGATACTAGACGACGAAGATACTCCGACGCTATGATACTCGGACACTGAGACAGAGACTCAGATAAGTAGACCGAGACCAAGAGAGCCGTGCTGATAGAAACAAACAACTACACATAGATATAGTAGGAGAGATAGAAGAAGTGCACGATGAGAAATAGCATCGGACAGTCATGTTGATGTGATGAAACTACCAGCTAGTTTGATATGCAGGTTCTTAGGAGAACTAGTGAATAGGTATAGATACTGTGAGTAGAAAACTGCAAGATCTGGACTTATATTTCGTTGATAGTTCATGAAAGAGAAAGAGACCAGCTATTTAACAAGTTCTGGGTAAACCAGACTAATCTGCCTAGTAAGACTGAGTTTGTTGATGGTTCATGAGAGAGAAAGAGACCAACTAGTTAACAAGTTCGAGGTAAACCAGACTAATCTGCCTAGTAAGACTGAGTTTGTTGATGGTTCATGAGAGAGAAAGAGACCAGCTAGTTAACAAGTTCGAGGTAAACCAGACTAATCTGCCTAGTAAGACTGAGTTTGTTGATGGTTCATGAGAGAGAAAGAGACCAACTAGTTAACAAGTTCGAGGTAAACCAGACTAATCTGCCTAGTAAGACTGAGTTTGTATATATATATATATATATATATATATATATATATATATATATATATTAAGATTGAGTAACTCGTTGTTTATGGTCTTTCATATGAACTGTTGGAGATTCCATATCCATGTTTAGAAGAGTCATCTGTGTAAATAAACTTGTATTTCTCATTCCGGCGAAATGGAATTCACCGAACTTGTGTAAGACGTTATCTGTCTGTGCGACGACATACAGATAAAACAAACAATTCAAACATCACATAAAATTACTATAACAGAATCTTCTACAAGATCTTTGATTTGTAGGAGGAAACTTTGTGGCGTTTGTGATTCTGATGTTACTGTGAAAATTTTAGGATTTGAGGTTTTGTTGCCTACCGAAAAGGAAGAGTAGTGGCATATTAGTGTATAAGTCGCTTGTCTTGTCCTTCCTCATTTACTGCTAGGTGTAGAGGTGAAGTGCACTTGTCTCCCAGTGGCTCTCAGTTGGCTTCGTACATTGAGATGTTAGGGACTCTGTTATACCATCGATCCATCGTTTGCATGGGCAGCCCCTTCTTCTGCCCTTGTGTGGTCTGTAAACCATTGCTCTCTGTGGTACACGTTCTGTTGGTAGTCGTGATACATGACCGAACCATTTTATTTGCTGTTTTTGAGTATAGTTCAGAACGGGTTCAGCTCCTACTTTATTTCTGATGACATCATTTCTGATTCTGTCCATTCTTGATATTCCAAGAATTCTTCCCATTAATCTCATTTCAGTTTTTGTAATTTTCCTTTTGTCTTTTGCTGCTAGCGTCAATGCCTGACATTAGCAGCATAAAGTTGGTATGAAGATTGTGTTATAGATAGTTCTTTTGGTTTCCAATGAGACATGCTTGTTTTTTTTTTAGTATGAGAGCCATTTGCCCGATAAAGTGGTTCGCTTTGTTACATCTGTTTTCGATCTCTATTTCTATTTTTCCTTTTGTTAAGAAAATGCTTCCGAGGTATTTGAAATGCGTTACTTGCTTCATATTTTAGTTTTCCAGTGTAATGTTTATTGGTGCGTCTACTCTTGCCATGGTCATGATTTCTGTTTTGTCTAGGCTAATTTTCATAGTGTGTTCTTTGCATGCATTATTCAGTCTATTAATGTGATCTTGCAAGCTTTCTTCTGAGTCGGCAACTAGGGCAACAGTGTATAAGTATAAAACTATATAGGAGGCACTGCAGTAAAGCTGTGGTACCAAAATGTATAAACTAGGAATAAAGTAGGAACAGCTTTATTACTTAACGACTACAGAGTTGTGACGTTTCGGCGTTAGGCTTCATCATACAAACATAAACATGACGAAGAATCAGAGAGAGGAGACAAAGTATAGATTCACACGAATCTATACTATATGCTGTGTCGGCGGCAATGGATTGGTTAGTTGCTCATGTTGTGGTTAATGGTGTCATTCTGACGGATTCACAGAGTATGATTCATAAAATTGAGAAAAATTTACTTCGAAAAGAATGGGTTCATTTGTTAAGCCAGTCAGCTGTGACTAGCGTAATGTGGCTTTACTGTCCCGGGTATGCGGGAGTACGTGACAATGAAGTGGAAGATAGACTTGCTGGACAGGTAAAAATAAATGGCAGACTGACAATGTACAAGTGGGACATTGCTACGGCTGTATTGGAAAGACTGCAGAAGAATGAAGTGCAGGAATGGAAGAACAATGTAGCTGTGAAAAGACTGCTGGAGCTAGGACAATTAAAGGTGCTGGCAGTAAATCCGAACTTTGTGACAGAAAACACATTGTAAACAACCAACATTTGACAGGAACTATTAGCAAACAAACTCTTGGACGGATGCTGCGGCATGCGACGAGGCATATATGTGTTGTCCCGAATGCAGGAAGCCGGAGTCTGAATTTTGAACTTTGAACTTTCTGTAGGACCAGATGTCTGTGAGAATGTTGTTCTGAAAGCTCTGGGGCTCATTTGTAATGGTGTTGCTTCGAAAGATGTGGGGCTGGTATTTGAGGAGCTGATTTTGTTCTGAAGGCTTTAGGTCTCTATATGTGTGATGATGTTTCTCCGAAAACTGTGGAGTCCTGATTTTTTATTGATGTTTTTTTTTCTGAAAATTGTGGAGGTCTGATTGTTGTGCTGTTTCTCTGAAAACCGTGGAGGTCTGATTCTTATGCTGATGTTTCATTGAAAACTAATGTTGTCTAGCTGTCTTTATCACACTGTCAAAATGTTGCGAACCAGCAGTTATTATATTGTCCGGCAGTCTTTATCACATTGGCACAACGTTGTCTAGCAGTCTTTATCACATTTTCAAAATACTGCCTAGTAATATTTTAAGTGAACAGAAAGGCCTTACTTTGAACATCAAAAAGACAGAGACTATGGTTATATCTAAGAAACAGAATACACCAGCATGCAATATTAAATTAAACGGAACTATTCTAAAGCAGGTGCAGAAATTAAAATACCTTGGAGCAGTAATAACTTCAGATGGGAAATGCAGAACAGAAATTAGGAACAGAATAGGCCAAGCAAAGACTGCATTTCAGAGAATGAGAAACATATTAGCTAACACATCTTTATCAATGAATGTTAGAAAACGAGTCTTAAAATGCTATATTGAACCTATCTTGTTATATGGAAGTGAATCATGGACAATAGGCAAGTCTGCACAAAAATCATTGGAAGCAGCAGAAATGTGGTTTATTAGAAGAATGTTGCGAATTCCCTGGACAGCAAAAATAACTAATGAAGAATGTATGAGAAGAGCTGGAGAGACAAAAAAAACCTTGTCAAAAAGATAAGAGAGAGACAATGTACTTTCATAGGACATGCAATTGAAAATATTATAACAACAGGAAAAATAGAAGGAAGAAGATCAAGAGGAAGACCAAGAGAAATGATACTGGACAGTCTGACGGAATGATGTGAGAGGAGATCACCAACTGAACTGATGGCCTGCATGAAGGATCGTGTACTCTGGAGAAGCATAATAGCCAACGCCAGTCGGCACGGCACCTGATGATGATGATGGTGAATATTTTATCCCATTGTCACAGTATTGTGTAGAAATCCTTATTTCATATCCCAAAACATGACCTATAAATTTGAACTCATGTTCACGCAGTCCACCTTGAAATCTGGATAACCATTTTTTGTCATTGTTGAACTCTGTAAAGCAATAAATTCTAAATATAAAGACTACGCTGATAGGAAATGAGTTGGAGGTGAACCTGGACAAGAACACACCAAGTGTCAATATTTTGGAAAAAAAAATCCGCACAAGTTTATGTGTCAAGATCAGTAGTTTTAAAGGTGAAATTGTAGAATCAAGTTTTAATTAGTAACAAGACAACAGTGTCAAGAAAATAGGTTACAGTTTTATGACAGTGCACCAAATGTGTAGGCGTATACAGTGAGAAAGGGATGATAAATGTGTGTCACCTTCACTCTTCCGCTGGTAGAAATGTGTGTCACCTTCAATCTTCCGCTGATAGAAATGTGTGTCACATTCACTCTTCTGCTGGTAGAAATGTGTGTCACCTTCACTCTTCCGCTGATAGAAATGTGTGTCACCTTCACTCTTCCGCTGATAGAAATGTGTGTCACCTTCACTCTTCCGCTGATAGAAATGTGTGTCACCTTCACTCTTCCGCTAATAGAAATGTGTGTCACCTTCACTCTTCCGCTGATAGAAATGTGTGTCACCTTCACTCTTCCGCTGGTAGAAATGATTTCTCTTTGAGGCGCAGATGTGATCCTGTTGAAGGACTGGGCAGTTCTGAGTGAGCAAATCACAGCCGGCCAGGCTCTTTTTCTTATCCCTGTTATAAAAAATATATCAATCAAAATAGACTGATACGTGGCTTTATAGTCCAAGGCATGCAGGAGTAGGTGGTAGTGATATGGCAGACAGTCCAGGGCATGCGGGAGTAGGTGGCAGTGATTTGGAAGACAGACTTGCTGGACAGGCTAAAATAAACGCCAGAATGTCAATGGGCATTACTTGGCCTGTACTGGACAGACTGTGGTAAAATGAAGAGCGGGAATGGACGAACAATGTAGCTGTGAGGAAACTGCTGGAGCTAGGACAAATTAAAGGTGCTGCAAGGAAATCCGAACTATGTAGCAGAAAACGCATCGTAAACATTTGACAGGAACTATTTGTAAACATACTCTTGAATGAATGCTGCGGCATGCGGTGGAGCATGTATGGGTTTGTCCCGAATGCAGTGAAACCGGAGTCTGAACTTTGAACTTTGAACGCATATCATTCTATCTTCCTTCGACAGAAGTTTCATTTGCAAGTGAATATGACCTTGCTGGAGGACAAGTTTCCCTTTCAGAGCTAGTGTATCATATCCGGGTAATATCTTTTTCTTATATGTTCGTGGTTATAACAAGTGTTGGCTGATAACACACCTTCAGTTTGGATAACAGGAGTTTATTTTTCTTCCACTTGGTTATGGATAATGCTAAGTCAGGTCTGTGATTCTTCTTCTTCTTCTTTGTTCGCTCAAACATCGACACCAATCTTTCTCACAAATACAGCAGTTCATCTCAGGTTTTTAGAATTAACGTAGAGCTTCTCTTGTATGGGGCTGAGGGCTGACCAGGTCATTTACCTGGGTAGGTTGTGTAGCTGACAGCTCTGGAGGATGTGATGTAGTGTCTGTTGCTCTTTGTCTGAGTAGGTTGTGTAGCTGACAGCTCTGGAGGATGTGATGTAGTGTCTGTTGCTCTTTGTCAGAGTAGGTTGTGTAGCTGACAACTCTGGAGGATGTGATGTAGTGTCTGTTGCTCTTTGTCAGAGTAGGTTGTGTAGCTGACAGCTCTGGAGGATGTGATGTAGTGTCTGTTGCTCTTTGTCAGAGTAGGTTGTGTAGCTGACAGCTCTGGAGGATGTGATGTAGTGTCTGTTGCTCTTTGTCTGAGTAGGTTGTGTAGCTGACAGCTCTGGAGGATGTGATGTAGTGTCTGTTGCTCTTTGTCTGAGTAGGTTGTGTAGCTGACAGCTCTGGAGGATGTGATGTAGTGTCTGTTGCTCTTTGTCTGAGTAGGTTGTGTAGCTGACAGCTCTGGAGGATGTGATGTAGTGTCTGTTGCTCTTTGTCTGAGTAGGTTGTGTAGCTGACAACTCTGGAGGATGTGATGCGGTGTCTGTTGCTCTTTGTCTGAGTAGGTTGTGTAGCTGACAGCTCTGGAGGATGTGATGTAGTGTCTGTTGCTCTTTGTCTGAGTAGGTTGTGTAGCTGACAGCTCTGGAGGATGTGATGTAGTGTCTGTTGCTCTTTGTCTGAGTAGGTTGTGTAGCTGACAGCTCTGGAGGATGTGATGTAGTGTCTGTTGCTCTTTGTCTGAGTAGGTTGTGTAGCTGACAGCTCTGGAGGGTGTGATGTAGTACCTGTTGCTCTTTGTCTGAGTAGGTTGTGTAGCTGACAGCTCTGGAGGATGTGATGTAGTACCTGTTGCTCTTTGTCTGAGTAGGTTGAGTAGCTGACAGCTCTGGAGGATGTGATGTAGTACCTGTTGCTCTTTGTCTGAGTAGGTTGTGTAGCTGACAGCTCTGGAGGATGTGATGTAGTACCTGTTGCTCTTTGTCTGAGTAGGTTGAGTAGCTGACAGCTCTGGAGGATGTGATGTAGTACCTGTTGCTCTTTGTCTGAGTAGGTTGTGTAGCTGACAGCTCTGGAGGATGTGATGTAGTACCTGTTGCTCTTTGTCTGAGTAGGTTGAGTAGCTGACAGCTCTGGAGGATGTGATGTAGTACCTGTTGCTCTTTGTCTGAGTAGGTTGTGTAGCTGACAGCTCTGGAGGATGTGATGTAGTACCTGTTGCTCTTTGTCTGAGTAGGTTGAGTAGCTGACAGCTCTGGAGGATGTGATGTAGTACCTGTTGCTCTTTGTCTGAGTAGGTTGTGTAGGAGGATGTGGTGTAGTATCTGTTGCTCTTTGCCTGAGTAGGTTGTGTAGGTGAAAGCTGTGGAGGATGTTATGTGGTGTTTGTTGCTCTTTGTCTAAGTAGGTTGTGTAGCTGACAGCTGTGGAGGATGTTATGTGGTGTTTGTTGCTCTTTGTCTGAGTAGGTTGTGTAGCTGACAACTCTGGAGGATGTAATATAGTATTTGTTGCTCTTTGTCTGAGTAGGTTGTGTAGCTGACAGCTGTGGAGGATGTTATGTGGTGTTTGTTGCTCTTTGTCTGAGTAGGTTGTGTAGCCGACAACTCTGGAGGATGTAATATAGTATTTGTTGCTCTTTGTCTGAGTAGGTTGTGTAGCTGACAGCTGTGGAGGATGTAATATAGTACTTGTTGCTCTTTGTCTGAGTAGGTTGTGTAGGTAACAGCTCTGGAGGATGTTATATAGTATTTGTTGCTCTTTGTCGGAGTAGGTTGTGTAGGTAACAGCTCTGGAGGATGTAATATAGTACTTGTTGCTCTTTGTCGGAGTAGGTTGTGTAGCTGACAGCTGTGGAGGATGTTATGTGGTGTTTGTTGCTCTTTGTCTGAGTAGGTTGTGTAGCCGACAACTCTGGAGGATGTAATATAGTATTTGTTGCTCTTTGTCTGAGTAGGTTGTGTAGCTGACAGCTGTGGAGGATGTAATATAGTACTTGTTGCTCTTTGTCTGAGTAGGTTGTGTAGGTAACAGCTCTGGAGGATGTTATATAGTATTTGTTGCTCTTTGTCGGAGTAGGTTGTGTAGGTAGTCTAAAATGGGGTATCTAAGTCCCCTCTTGATCCTAAGGTGTAATGGTGGTGCTTGCTCTCTGACCAAGTGTTTGTATATGTAGCTTGTTTTACCACGTGTGTGGTGAGGGTTTGTAGATTAGAACCAACAAAGACCATAACTAGTGGGAAGCGATAGCAGGATTTGATCCTGGTTCTTTAGTCTGAAACTGGCTTAGAAAGCAGATCTCTAACTAAATCAGACTTTCAGTTACAGGATAATCCTGCAGCAGCATCGATGTGCCTCTTTCATTTGGATTTACTGGCTCTTTTTTATACTTTTCTTCTCCTCTTTCTTCTGGTAACTTTCCTTCTTTCTTCTGGTAACTTTCCTGCTCTCTGTAATAATTTTTCTTGTGGTAACTTCCTTTCTCCTCTGTAACAATGTCCTTCCTCTCTTGTCTTAACCTGATTCACTCTTGTAGTAACTTCCTTTTTTTCCTCTTGTAATAACTTCTCTTCTCTCTTATATTAACTTCTTTTCTTCCTTATGATTTTTTTCCATGAAAACTATAGTGGTGAGAGAGTTTAATTTTTCTTCTTCTAACTCTAGTGATTTAAATGAGGAACTAAAATTAGAGTGACAAATATGAAGCAACACAAAGGAATAACAAGAAAAAAAAGCCTTTGGGTGTTTGTCAAAAATATGTCAAAAAGTAAAGAGAGAAGAACATTTTAAATGTTCTACTGGTTCAAAAATATCTTAAAGGAAAAATGTATCATTTTTCCTAGACATAGGAGTGGTGGCATGCAGTAAAATGTCTTGACTGACAAACTGGAGGTGGATAATGCCAGTCTGAAAGCAGTCCAAGTTATAACAGTCCAAATAAAGAGCTAAGGATAGACCCCCCCCCCCTCTCCCAGTGGTGGGAGTTTATTAAAACGTCAGATACCACAACAGGCCACTTCCTTACGAAATCTTGCCTTTTTTGTAGTAACATTCCTGCTCTTTTTTAATAACTTCCCTTGTCTCTTCTAAAGAAGGTAATACTTTCCTTCTCTTGTAATAACCTCACTTCTCCATTTTAGCAATTTCCCTTCTATGGTTATTATAACTTCTTTTTTCATAATAGTAACTTCCCTTCTATGGTTTTTATAATTTCCTTTTTCTTGTAGTAACTTCCCTTCTCCCTTGCAGTAACTTCTGTTCTATGGATGTAATGTCTCCCTTCTCCCTTTTAGTAACTTTCTTTCTGTGATTGTAATAATGTCATAATTTCCTTTATGTGATGTTACTGTTTTCGTAGCCTCTTTTTGAAGTACACTGTGCCACTCGTTAACAGACCAGCATAAGATATACATTTTTGTAACAAATCTCCTGCATCTGCTTTGGACGTATTAAATTTCCTAAGAAATATACCTCTTACTTCCTTTAAGGCAACCCGCAAAGCTGAGAGTGGCTTGGATAATGTGGTGCGCTTCTCGATCTTTTGGCTAAGATCAAATTTAATCCAAAAACCCACACCACCATGAGGTGGTACATCTGTTTAACAGGCACCCTTGTGGTGGTACATTTATCTAGCAGGCACCCTTGTGGTGGTACATCTATTTAGCAGGCACCCTTGTGGTGGCACATCTATCTAGCAGGCACCCTTGTGGTGGTACATCTATCTAGCAGGCACCCTTGTGGTGGTACATCTATCTAGCAGGCACCCTTGTGGTGGTACATCTATCTAGCAGCACCCTTGTGGTGGTACATCTATCTAGCAGCACCCTTGTGGTGGTACATCTATCTAGCAGCACCCTTGTGGTGGTACATCTATCTAGCAGGCACTCTTGTGGTGGTACATCTATCTAGCAGTACCCTTGTGGTGGTACATCTATTTAGCAGGCACCCTTGTGGTGGTACATCTATCTAGCAGCACCCTTGTGGTGGTACATCTATCTAGCAGGCACCCCTGTGGTATAAAAAAAAGGACAATGTGGCTAAGCTGCTTTCCCTTTATTCCTCATCAAGTGAAGCAGGATGTTGATCTGCATGCTTTAGCAACACCAAAAGCAGGACGATGGGCTTGGTCTTTGATTCTTTTTTACTGACCAGCTGTGACTCTTTCGTAGGTGCTATATTTCTACTGGCTGTGACTCCTTCGTAGGTGCTATATTTCTACTGGCTGTGACTCCTTCGTAGGTGCTATATTTCTACTCGCTGTGACTCTTTCGTAGGTGCTATATTTCTACTGGCTGTGACTCCTTCGTAGGTGCTATATTTCTACTGGCTGTGACTCCTTCGTAGGTGCTATATTTCTACTGGCTGTGACTCCTTCGTAGGTGCTATATTTCTACTCGCTGTGACTCTTTCGTAGGTGCTATATTTCTACTCGCTGTGACTCCTTCGTAGGTGCTATATTTCTACTCGCTGTGACTCCTTCGTAGGTGCTATATTTCTACTGGCTGTGACTCTGTACAGAATATCTCTGACTCTGTGACTCCAGTTCATAACTCACACACCTGGTGTAAAGAGACAGGCATCGACGTAGACTTCATACAAAGACACTTCCTGCAGAAATTTGACATATGTCTTCATCATATTGTCACAACACTGTTGTTTCATCTGAAAATCAATAAGTTCCTTATATAATATATGTTATAAATGAAAGTTTATAATTTTAAAATATAAAAATATACTGTCCAAAAAAAAAAAACGCATAACTACTGATGACCCAATTTTAGCCATAACTTTGATATTCTATAGCTTTTTCAATTGAATGAATAATATTTTCAAATTGCGCACAATAATACCTAAAGGTTTAGACACTCACTTGACAGTTTCTTGCATCTGTATCACGAGAATTTGTTAGTCACAAGGGTTCTCAAGCTATTATGGTGTGTGGCCTCCGCTTGCATCGATCAGCGACTGGCATCTGCTCGGCATTGATGTGATCAGATGTCTGATGTGCGCCTGTAGGATGGCTGTCCACTCTTCTTGGAGTGCCTGCCATAGATCACGACGGTTGGCCGGAGAAACGTTTCGGCGACAAACATGTCTTTGCAGCTCATCCCATAGGTACTCGATCAGATTCATGTCTGGAGACAGGGAAGGGTGAGAATGTTGTTGGCAGTCAGGAACTGTGTGGTGAGCCGTTTCAGAATGGCGTTGTCCTGTTGAAACACAGACCTTTGCACAGCCAGAAATGGAAGGACATGATGTCGAAGAATTTCACTGACGTATCGTTGCGCACTCAAGCCTCCTGCAGTATGCACCAATGGACTCCTTCCGTTGAAATTGATCATTCCCCATACCATTACACCTCCACCACCGTGCGGCGGAGCTTCATCAACGCAATTTTGGGCAAAACGTTCATTTGGCCTACGGTAGACCCTTCTCCGCATATCATGGCGGTGCAACACAAAGAAAGATTCGTCACTAAACCAGACACGTCTCCACTGATTGTCAGTTGTCCAGGGCCGATGCTGGTTGGCCCAGATAAGTCAATTTTGGCGATGGCGTCTCGTTAAGATGAGACCTCGATGAGGTCGTTGTGCCACGAGTCCAGCTTCATGCAGTCTATTCCGGACAGTTTGATCAGACACACGACGTCTTGCATTCAATGACTGGGCACTTGAGAAAGCTATTGTAAACCTGTTTCTGAAGTGATGACCCAGAATAAAACGATCATCAGCTGTTGTTGTCACCCTGGGTAGTCCACTGCGGTGCCGGTCTTTAAGTGAGCCAGTGGGTTGGAAACGGTGCCAAAATCGACCAATGGTATTCTGCTGCACGTTTAAATGCCTGACAACCTGACTTTGAGTTTCGCCTGCTTGCAGGCGACCAATAGCAATGTTTCGTAAATTTTGCGCCATAATTGTCTGCTTGAAAATTAACTGAATTTGTTTGTGTAACACTATCCTTTTATAGGGTTTCATTTGCGTGGGAATTGAGTTGTGCTCACCACAAAAATCATGACTTTTCCATAAACGTAACGTGAGTTATGATTAAAAAAAAAACGTGATTAGCAAGGGCAGCTACTGCGTTCTGACTATACACGAGAATAAAAAATTCACGCTAAATCATGGACCTGATATCTTGGTGACAATTTTTGGTTTGGTTTGAGATACCCGGGAAAACATTTTTGTCATAACATATAAAAAATGAACCTTATGTGGCTATGCGTTTCTTTTTTTTGGACAGTATAGTTTACACTATATGATTTAATGAATTCTTACAGTACAGCCATAATCACAGCATCAAAAGCAAGCGCTTGACTGAGAAAACCAAATAGAAAAGCATGGATATCAGAAAACACATGGAAGTACATGAATGAAAGATAAGCAGCCAAATTAGACATGTTGAATGTAAAGACAGATCTTGGAAAAGAAACATACAAAGAAATAGACATGAAAGTAAAAAGTTCAGCTAGAAGGGATAAAAGAGAATACATAGACAATATGGCAAAAGAGGCAGAGAAAGCAGCATAAACAGGAAATAGCAAAACTTTATATAACATACGAAAGAGACTAACGGGTACTATTACATCAAAAGAAAGACCAATCCTTACCAAAACTGGAACCCGATTAACATCACGTAAATACCAAAAGCAAAGATGGGCTGAACACTTTCAAGAAATACTTAATTAACCACACCAAAAAGAAGTGATAAACTTTGAAACCGACTTACCAGCCCCACAGCTACATGTCAAACGAGATGAAATTACATTGCATGAAATTGAAACAGCAGTGAATTTAATTGCTAAAACAACAAAGGTGCAGGTGAAGATAAAATAACACTGAAAATGTTAAAAGCTATCAATAGTGAAACATGAGACAACTGAAGAGAATGTTTAATAAGATTTGGAAAGAAGAAAAAGTCTCTTCTAAATGGAAAAAGGAATCATTGTTAAAATACCAAAAAAGGCAACCTAAGTGACTGTAAGAATTGGAGAGGAGTAACCTTAATATCAACTGTGTCAAAAGTATTTTTGCAAGGTCATTTTGAATAGACTTAAAGATATAGTGGATACTGCATTGAGAGAAGAACAAGCAGGATTTTGAAATGGGAGAAGCTGTCTCAACCAGATTTTTACTCTAAGAATAATACTTGAAGAAAATATTGAAAAGCAGAAACCATTAATACTGAACTTCATAGACTTTAAAAAGGCATTTGATAGCATACACAGAGATCAAGTGTGGAGAATTTTAAGTCTGTATGGAATATCATCTAAAATTGTCAACATCATTAGAAATGGATATGTTTGTGCAGTCAAAACAGAAGAAGGGATGAGTGAATGGTTTTAGATTAAAACAGGCATGAAACAAGAATATATACTGTCTCCTTTGCTTTCTGGAATTGCAATAGACTTCATATACGAAAAAATGCTGCACAGGTAACACAGGTATTGACTGGGTACATGGGACCCAACTAGAAGATCTTGATTTTGCTGATGACGTCATTCTTAATAGTAACAATGTGAATTCATCATCATCATCAGGTGCCGTGCCGACTGGCGTTGGCTATTATGCTTCTCCAGAGTACCCGATCCTTCATGCAGGCCATCAGTTCAGTTGGTGATCTCCTCTCACATCATTTCTCTTGGTCTTCCTCTTGATCTTCTTCCTTCTATTTTTCCTGTTGTTATAATATTTTCAATGCCCCCTCTTCTCATTGCATGTCCTATGAAAGTACATTGTCTCTCTCTTATCTTTCTGACAAGGTTTTTTGTCTCTCCAGCTCTTCTCATACATTCTTCATTAGTTATTTTTGCTGTCCAGGGGATTCGCAACACTCTTCTAATAAACCACATTTCTACTGCTTTCAATGATTTTTGTGCAGACTTGCCTATTGTCCATGATTCACTTCCATATAACAAGATAGGTTCAATATAGCATTTTAAGACTCGTTTTCTAACATTCATTGATAAAGATGTGTTAGCTAATATGTTTCTCATTCTCTGAAATGCAATCTTTGCTTGGCCTATTCTGTTCCTAATTTCTGTTCTGCATTTCCCATCTGAAGTTATTACTGCTCCAAGGTATTTGAATTTCTGCACCTGCTTTAGAATAGTTCCGTCTAATTTAATACTGCATGCTGGTGTATTCTGTTTCTTAGATATAACCATAGTCTCTGTCTTTTTGATGTTCAAAGTAAGGTCTTTCTGTTCACTTTCTTTGGTCACTTTATCCAAGAGATTTTGCAGGTCTTGATGGTTCTCAGCTATCAGTACTGTGTCGTCAGCATACCGAAGGTTGTTAATATTGTATCCTCCAATTTTTATGCCTGGTTCTGTGATGATTGTTCTTAGAATATTCTCGCTATACAGAGAAAAAAGGTCTGGAGATAGTACACATCCTTGTCACACCCCTTGTTTTATTGGTTGATATTTTCCAATTCTATTTTCAACTCGAACTGCTGGTTCTTGCTGCCAGTATGGATGTTTTACAATCCTCAGGTCTTTGCCGTCTATACTGATGTGTCTTCAAGCATTTTAATAATTTCATTATGTTTCACCTTGTCAAATGCCTTGGTGTAATCAGTGAAGCATAAGTAGAGAATTCCATGCAAGAAAAAACAGATATTCTGACTTCACTGAATAGCAAAATAGGACTTGAAATTAACAAGGACACAACAAAAATAGTGAAAATTCCTCTCAATCAAAATGGAAAAATACACATAGAAGGGACAGATATTGAAGAAGTCAATCAATTTGCATACCTTGGCAGCTACATAGACCAGGATTGTGAAACCAGAAAGGAAGTTAGAATTAGAATTGCAAAAGCAGCATCAATATTCAAGAATCTTGAGAACATATGGAATTCAAAAGTTATAAGCACAAAAACCAAGTTAAGACTATTCAATTCAAATGTAATATCCACCTTCATTTATGCATGCGAAAGCTGGAAAACAACTAAAGAAATAGACTCTTTTGAAAACAAATGCTTAGGGAAAATACTCAGTATCAAGTGGAACAAATTCAACAATAATGCAAATATAAGACAGATGAGCAAACAACAACCTGTCTCATGGGTGATCAGGACAAGGAGATGGACATATGCTGGTCACGTGATGAGAAGAAACAATCAGAGAATCCCATAACAAGCTATCAAGTATAACACAACATGCCAGAGGAAAAGAGGCAGACCACGTGAAACTCTGAAGAGGACATTGTTAAGAGAGGCCAAATTAACAGGCATAAAATCCCTTGATGGGGTTGAAAAGCTTGCCAAAAACAGGAAAAATTGGTGAACTACCTTGTGAGCCCTATGTGACTTTTAATGGCATGGGAAGGATATAAAATATAAGATATAAGATAGTTTACACTTCATAAACAATATAAAAGAAAGTGATTATGTTCAACATGTACTTATGTTTGTGATGTATTTATCTTGTTTTTATTTTATTTTCTATTTCTATTTCTCAGATTTCTGATGTTCACTGCTGACATTAAAATATGTCAATGAACTGATTCACTTGTTTTGATAAGAAATTCAAGCCTTGCTATATAAAGTGAATCAAACTGTATGCATCAAATAAGAAACAATATTATTATCATCTGAATCTAAGCATATTTATATCAAGTTCATCTGCGCCTAGTGAGTGTAGACTACTTTGTATGGAGTGAGTTCAGATAGTTTGTATAGATTTGTGTGAATACACTGAACTCAAGACTGAGGATAATACAAGTGCATATTAATGTAATGAATATGTGCTACTAGCTGTATCATCTTTGACTTTTGCATAACACTGCCTGGGCATATGTCACATGCTGAAGGCAGATACTGTTCGTTCAGGGTAAACTCACAGCAGATGAAATTTGGATAACCTCAGAAAACAATTATCATTCCTTGTAGAGATCTTTAGAGTGTTATTTCACAAGAACATTTTCTTTGTCATCAGCATCAGCCTTATCTGTTCAGAAACAGCCCAGCCAGATGGCATCAACTGCCCTGTCATCATTCTCAGAAGCACCGTTTATTGAATGTGATGATTCTGAACTGCAACCGTTGGATCTAAGCCTTCATTCAAATAGACAAGAGCAGACAACTAGGCAAGACCATGTACAAAGACATGGACCCTTCTGTTTGGTCAAGACATGTGCTTGCTGCATTGACAACACTCATAGTCATCGTTTGTCTCCTTACCCCACTGTGATGAAAAGAACTACCAGAACCACATATCCTAGAAGACCATCACCAGTAGAAGTGACAGATTCATCATTTCATCACCAGACACAAAATCCTACAATTAAAAGACTAACCAGCAATGCCCCAACAAAATTAATGCACCATCTTTCTTCATCACCACCAGCATTCACAGGCACAGAGAAAGCATCTTTGAACCAATCACCACCATTCAGCACTTACCATAACTCACGAGGATCATTCCATACTTATAACACAAACAATGATTTCTGCATGAATTCAATCTCCTGTGCTGAAATTAAAAATACTGAACCTGCACATTCAGAGATCTCACATGTAGGAACTAGAAAAGACTTACCAGAGTCATCTTCTCTACAAAAGGAGGATGATAATGAAGGACTTATTTACATGGATTTGGATTCATCATCATTAACATCTTTCCAAAATGAAATTATCAGCAGTTGCCCCAAGGGGTCACCATATAAATACAGTGAGCAAACAGTGTCTGCTTTATATAACAAGAGTACTGAGGAAGTAAGGAAACTCAAACAGAGATTTTTTAGCACAACATCACATGGCTGTGACTCATCTGAGACACTCAAAGAAACATCCTATGTTGGTGATGCTGCTTGTCTTGTTTATAGAGAAAATGGCCAGAACAGAGTGCTGCCCCCTGTCAAGATATCCTCAACCTCAGAACCAGCTACTCAGAAGCACCAGCATAAGGAGCAGGTTCTGAAACATCAGCAAAGAGATTTGTTTGTTCAGAACTCTTCACCTACTCCAGGCCATGAATTTTCATCAATGTCAGACCACTGGGCCAGTTCCAATCTTCATTCGAGATATCCATCAGAGAACGAGTTTACCTCTGTGGATAAATTTCTTTTAGAACAACCAAGTGAAAATAATTCTTCAGACAAAGTAAACAGAATGGGAAGAAGGAATAAAACACAACGATGTAAATCCATGAAAGCAAATAACACCATACCAGATCCATCATCAGTAAACCCGGTAGGAACTGTTTCAAACAGCACCAACTCTGCAAGTCAGTCTTCATCGGAACCTGAAACCACGAGCTCCACAAAAATTAGTCTCCTTGATTTTTGGATCTCTAAAATCCTTATGGAGCAGAAAGATGAATCTCCTTCTCCCAGCAAACCTTGTAACGTTGAGTACATTTACACACCGAATGGAGAAAAGAAGATTCGTTTCCGCTTAGCTGATCTTGTAGATCTTCAAGTGGAGCGATGCCTTAATGCTTAATTCAAAGAATTTTTACAGTACACCAACTCTGTGTAAGTTCAGGGTAATAGATCCACCAAGTAGAATTCTTGTCATCCATTTGCCATCATTCACCATTTTGTAACTTTCCTTCTTGTAGTAATTCTCTTCTGTGATTGTAATATAACCTTTCTCCCTTTTAGTTTGTGTTTTTAATGTGCCATCAGACTGAAGTTCTATGTGCTATCAGACTGAAGTTCTGAAGGGTTCCATGTCTTGATATAAGTAATTTTTTTACCATATTTATTTCTTATATACAGGAAACTCTCTACCACAGAGAGCGGAACAACAACACAACTCCTTCAGATCATCAGAGGAAGTACCCCCCCCCCCTCAGACAAGTGTTTTGGCCCTATTAAACTCCTGACACTCTAAGGGGGGTGGGCCCCTCTGGGTCATGACTCCCAGAGGTCTTGTGAGTTGTTGCTTTTTTTTCCCGGTCCCAGGATTGAACCCATGATCTTCCAGTTGCCACTGTACTTTTTTGAAGTTTTGAAGTGCGTCTTTAGCGATTTATGTTTGTGCAGACAGAACTCAAGAAGCGATGAGCAAATGGTTCCAGATTGAAACAGGTGTGAAACAAGGATGTATACTGTCTCCTTTGCCTTTTAGAATTACAATAGACTTCATCATGAAAAAATGCTGCACAGGTAACACAGGTATTGACTGGGTACATGGGACCCAACTAGAAGACCTTGATTTTGCTGATGACATAACTCTTATCAGTAATAATGTGAATTCCATACAAGAAAAAACAGATAGCCTGTCTTCACTGTCTAGCAAAACAGGACTTCAAATTAACAAGGACAAAACAAAAATAATGAAAATTCCTCTCAATCAGAATGGAAAAATACACATAGAAGGGACAGATATTGAAGAAGTCAATCAATTTGCATACCTTGGCAGCTACATAGACCAGGATTGTGACACCTTAGGGAAGTTAGAATTAGAATTGCAAAAGCAGCATCGATATTCAAGAATCTTGAGAACATATGGAATTCAAAAGTTATAAGCACAAAAACCAAGTTAAAACTATTCAATTCAAATGTAATATCCACCCTCATTTATGCATGCGAAAGCTGGAAAACAACTAAAGAAATTAGACTCTTTTGAAAACAAATGCTTAGGGAAAATACTCAGCATCAAGTGGAACAAATTCAACAACAATGCAAATATAAGACAGATGAGCAAACAACAACCTGTCTCATGGGTGATCAGGACAAGGAGATGGACATATGTTGGTCACGTGATGAGAAGAAACAATCAGAGAATCCCAAAACAAGCTATCAAGTGGAACACAACAGACCAGAGGAAAAGAGGCAGACCGCGTGAAACTCTGAAGAGGACATTGTTAAGAGAGGCCAAATTAACAGGCATAAAATCCCTTGATGAGGTTGAAAGACTCGATGAAGAAATGAAAAATTGATGAACTACCTTGCCAGCCCTATCTGATGTTTAATGGCATGGGAAGGATATAAAAAGATTTCTATTTGTTGTTTTTTTCTTTTTGGTGTCTTTAAAGAAAGCCTTTTTTGCTTAAATGTTGGTTGTGTTGGTCTGCATTTTGTTTTTCTTGTATACTTGCTGGATCATATAATCATTGGCAATCCTACACTGTAGTCTCTCACTCTTTTTTACACAATCATTTTAATTGAAAATAGATTCCTTGCTTAAACATGAGTTTTTGTTTCCAAATTGCTGCTTGATGTTAGTGACTATTTTTTGCTTTGTTTTTACTTGAGTATTTGTTTTCAAGTTTTGTTTAATCTGATCATTTTCCTTTTATTATTACTATTATTACTTTTTATTTAACCAATGTGATTGTTTCTTTATGTTTTGTTAAACCTGAGTTATTGTTTTTAATTTGTGTTTCCCAGATTACTTTTCATTTTGTGTATGACCTAAATGGTTTTCTTAAATAATGTTTTGTTGTCTGTCCTGATTTGTTGTTTTATTATTCTCTTTAATTTCGGGAATGCTTTTGTTTATTTAGAAATATCAAATTTCAGGATTTTTTTTTCCTTTCTTCTTTTTCTCCTGCTTATACGAATTTCTTGGCTTGTGATATAAGTTACTGTATTAAATTTTCATTAAGTGAACAAAATGTCAGATGTATGGCGAATTTATATTGTTTTTTTTTTTGTTTCTTTGTTTGAAGAAATGATGTGCAAGATTTCAAATTCCAGTTGACTGAATGCTGATTTCTCTGCAAGTGTAAATTTGAAGTCTATGCATCTTATCTGTTAGAACAATCTTTGAATCTGATTGGCTCTCTCTCTCTCTCTCTCTTTCTCTCTCTCTCTTTCTCTCTCTCTCTTTCTCTCTCTCAATGTTCCTGCTGACAGGTGTAGGGTATCATGTCCCTCTATAACCTTTGACCCCCTTGTGCATCTCAACAGGCTTGTCACTGAACATTTCCTGTGCCATGATGGCAAACCACCAAAGATCTTTTCTCTCTGTCTACCTTTGACTCTTTTACCTTTGATCTTCCCTGTTGCCATTAGGTGCTCTAACATGCCCTCCTCCAAACATGTCCTCTAGGATCCAAGTGAAGAATCCATGCAAGCTATAGAACCCACTTCCTTACATCTTACTTACATCTTACATCCTTGCCGTGCTGTTAAGCATCAAATAAAGCTTGCATGGTAGTTTGCTAAGTTTTTTCAACAAACTTTTCAACCTCAACCCTACTAATTTGGCCTCTCTTAACAATGTCCTCTTTAGAGTTTGATGTGGTTGACCTCTTTTTCTTTGGCCTGTTGTGTTCCACTTGATAGCTTGTTTAGGAATTCTCTGACTGTTTCTTCTCATCACATGACCACTATGTGTCAATCTCCTTTTTTTGATCACCCTTGAGACAGATTGTTATTTGCTCATCTGCCTTATTTTCCTCATGCTCTATATGTATTTGTTAATTAATGTACTACACTGAATGCTTGTAAGTTGATTGGAAGTTGTATAATGATTAGCAGAACGTCAGACCAGCCTATGTGTTCAGTTCTTCACCTTTCACAAACAAAGTTCATTCACTGATTCTCTACCACTTTTGTTGTGCATATATCAGTGTTCGGTCATTTCTATCTTCTTCTTCTTCATAGATCTCCCTGGAACTGTGAACTTGTGGTCTCTGCAGCTGATGCTGTGAGAGCATTGAGAGATAGCACTGCCTTGGCTAGGAAGCAGGTTATGGCAGCTATTTTTTTTCAGTTCCTGAGTTAAACTAAAAAGCAGGGAGTGTGCATTACTTCTTTAGCAGACTCCACTACCATGGGAACTACGATGATCCCTGCCCTGTTAGCCAGGGCAGACCTGTTACTGGGAGTACCAGATAGATGATCCAGGTCTTTTGTTTTTTTCTCTCAATAAATTAATGCACCCTTGATGACATGTTTATCTTTTGTACACATTTTTTTTTGGTGTTTAGTTTTTGTTTGTTCACTTTTTAGTGTTCTAAGCTGACTCTCTGGATGCATTTCTGTTATGGGCAGCTGCCTGCTTTGTTCTTCCAGGATTTTGAGCCATTGTCCTGTACTTTCATGCACCATCATGATGTTGAGCCTTTTTATGACACTTTCATGTACTTTCAGGATGTTGAACCCTTGTCCTGCACTTTCATGCACTGTCACAATGTTGAACCCTTGTCCTGCACTTTCATGCACTGTCACAATGTTGAACCTCTTATCCTGCACTTTCATACACTTTCATGATCTTAAACATTATAGGGATATTCAAATATATAAACTAGCAAGTTTACTGACCATTCATCGTATCTCTGATAATCTTGAAGTCAGTGTTTACTTCAGTTATTTGCATATCTCCATGTTCTTGACCTTGGCCTTGCAATCTCTGAACTGTACTCTTGTTTGTTTTAGTTTTCTTAAGTGGTGTTTTTTTTTCCAGAGCCACAAGTCATCCCAAAGTACAGAGGGATCAGTCAGAACAATCTGTAAGCCACAGTCAGTCGGATTCTGAGACTACTTTTAGTTTAGTTCTGGGACCAGTCTTAGTGTGG
Organism: Achatina immaculata; assembly: GCA_009760885.1. Classification (NCBI taxonomy): domain Eukaryota; kingdom Metazoa; phylum Mollusca; class Gastropoda; order Stylommatophora; family Achatinidae; genus Lissachatina; species Lissachatina immaculata. Next base: position 21,833,048 of record CM019698.1, read on the forward strand.
TTCTGCACCAAGTCTTAGCGTGGTTCTGCACCAAGTCTTAGTGTGGTTCTGTACCAAGTCTTAGTGTGGTTCTGTACCAAGTCTTAGTGTGGTTCTGTACCAAGTCTTAGTGTGGTTCTAGGACCAGTCTTAGTGTGGTTCTGCACCAAGTCTTAGTGTGATTCTGCACCAAGTCATAGTGTGGTTCTGCAACAAGTCTTAGTGTTGTTCTAGGACTAGTCTTAGTGTGGTTCTGCACCATGTCTTAGTGTGGTTCTAATACCTGTCTTACTGTGGTTCTAGGACGAGTTTTAATGTGGTTCTGCACCAAGTCTTAGTGTGATTCTAGAACCAGTCATAGTGTGGATCTACACCATGTCTTAGTGTGGTTCTAGGACCAGTTTTAGTGTGGTTCTGCATCAAGTCTTAGTGTGGTTCTAGGACAAGTCTTAGTGTGGTTCTGCACCATGTCTTAGTGTGGTTCTAGAACCAGTCATAGTGTGGTTCTAGGACCAGTCTTAGTGTGGTTCTGTACCAAGTCTTAGTGTGGTTCTGTACCAAGTCTTAGTGTGGTTCTGTACCAAGTCTTAGTGTGGTTCTGTACCAAGTCTTAGTGTGGTTCTGTACCAAGTCTTAGTGTGGTTCTAGGACCAGTCTTAGTGTGGTTCTGCACCAAGTCTTAGTGTGATTCTGCACCAAGTCATAGTGTGGTTCTGCAACAAGTCTTAGTGTTGTTCTAGGACTAGTCTTAGTGTGGTTCTGCACCATGTCTTAGTGTGGTTCTAATACCTGTCTTAGTGTGGCTCTAGGACCAGTTTTAATGTGGTTCTGCACCAAGTCTTAGTGTGATTCTGCACCAAGTCTTAGTGTGATTCTGCACCATGTCTTAGTGTGGTTCTCTACCAAGTTTTAGTGTGGTTCTAGGACCAGTCTTGGTGTGGTTCTGGAGTTTAACCCAAATCAAAATGTGAAATAAAAAAGAAATATCAAGGAAAGGTTTGTGTTTATTTTATATTAGATAAGGGACGACATGATTTTTTCCCTAGGCGCGCGGGCGCGCACGCACACGAACACACACACACATCTGCCTGTACTGTACTGTGCGTGTTCTTTGGTCTGTAAAAACCTATGCCGCATTATACAAGGGAATTAACTGATAAAATATCAACGTCTTATTGACTTTGCTAGATTATATCCCCTTAAACTATGATCTGTTAAGTTTTCATCACACTTGCAGTCTTCCCTGCAGAAAGTTGTAGATTTAATGAGTTTGTTAATAATAAAACTATCGGGGTTTGTTTGTTTTTTTTTAATATCTCTCATTATTGCTCATCTTGATTCAAATTATAACAACCGTTATATTTTTAATGATATTTCTGTTATTTTCATTCTATACAAACATACATTGTGTTGTTTCATACACTGATTTTCTTTTCTGTCACAATTCTGCTCTTCTCGTGAATTATATTATCAGTTTAAAAACAGTATTTGTATTTATATTTGTTTTGAAATTGTTAAATGTATATTTTGTCCTTAGTTACCAAAATTATACATAGCCACTCAGACTATCTCGTGGAAACACAGGCTGTATCACCAGTATGGCCTAATTGCCATGGAAACTTTATTTTTGTTTTTTTAAACTGAGATTGTCCAGTGGTTTCCAATGTTTTTTTTTTAACTGCATAATCATGAAATCTAGAATTCTTCAAATGATCATCATTTCACGTGATTCTCTAAGTACTGTTTTGCAAACTGGTTGTGCATTCTTTTCTCACCTAAACTGTTTTAAGTACTTTTTTAAAAAAAATTTCTCGACATTTGGTGTTCATAATATACACCCAGAATATGGTTGGTATTGATGTTGTAACATCTTTTTCGTTGTATAATTATTAGAAGATTGTTCTAAAACAGTGATTGTCAATGTTATACTACAATAGGTAACATTTTTTGCAGCAGGCCATCTTGTTCACAACCAAGAGGCCTACAGGAGAGCCGTTAGGGAGGCAAAGTTCCGCAAGGAACATACAAATGAATGAATGAATGTTCTATGGAATGTGTGTGTTATATCCCATTGTTAACACTGAAAGTGAGCTACACAAGGTTGGCTAATGTAAACTATCACAAAGTCAGTGATGCATTTTGTGGAGAGGTTGAAACTACATATTGTTCTGACATTATTTTTTGTCATTTGAACAAATGTAATTTGTGTGTGAGAATTAGTTTTGATTAGAATATGTGTCAAATAAATAATAATTATGAATTGACGTTTCATCGGCATGTTCTTGAAAAAGTTGTAATTATGGTGATACATGTTTTTTCTATGATGATTATGAAGGATGATATTGAGACAATGTGATTACCCTGAGTTTAGATGATGTAGTTGGTACCGTTAACATTCTGACTAAAACAAGGGGATGTAACTGCAAAGTACTTTTTTTTCTATATTGTTGTTCAGGTGAAACATGTTTTGGTAGTCTATTACTTACAAGGCAATTTGCTATATTTTTTTAGAGTCATAATGTTAACAATATGACTAAAACAGGGGCAGGTATGTAGCATTGTACCTTGTATGTTATGAGTATTGCGTTATTATTACTATTATTATTATTGTTGTTGTTGTTGTTGTTGTTGTTGTTGCTTTAGCATAGAGATGGAAAAGGTGGGAAAAAAGTGACACAATAATAAACACGTAATGACAAAATCCAATAAAGAGCCATTAGAAAAGGTAGAAAAAATCAGAAATGCAACATCAAAAGGATTTATTGTTCTTGACAATGAAGAAATAGTTAGAACAATGGAGAAATTGTGGAATTCTAATACACCTCCTCAGTTCACATCAGAGATGTTTGTGGAGATTAATAACGTCCACCGTAAGGCAGATCTCACATATAATTATGATGTTATAGAAGAAAAATGTAGAACAAAATATGGTAAGAGAGAAAATAGAATTCCAAATGAAAACGAACTAATAGGCAGTGTTCAGATACAGTCAAATAAAGGACACGAAAAAGATAGTAAGGAAACAGTAGGATGGACTATAACAGCGGCAGATATAAGAGCATCAGTAATAAAGGGTGGATGTGATGTAGACGCAGAACTTGCAAAGACTAAAAGATCAAATAAAAATTGCTGTGAAACTCAAGTTAAGCAACAGTCAGCTGAAACAGAAAAGATAATTGCTAGTATCAGTAGATCTCCGATCACTCGGGAGACCATCCTTGTAAATCCAAATATTCCAGAAAATGACAAACGTTTGCCACTAGAAGGTTTTGGTTATGTTGAGGAGGGACATGTGTTTTATCAGCTTGGACTTCGTGAATTAAAACATATTTCAGGTCAGGATAAGACAGTGGTTAACGATGAAAGAGTGTATGGTCAGAAAGGACATAATCAACACTAAAGGAAACAAAGAAAATAGTTACAGAGGTAGAGGAATGAGATGAAATAGAAAGCACTAATGATGAGATATTAATGAAGTTATTTTAAGGTTCTAGCCTTCTGACTATACATGTTCGATATTATTAGAATGCATAATGTGTTACAGATTCACCTAAGGACATAAATTTTTGGTGTTCATGATATATACCCAGAATATGGTTGGTATTGATGTTGTAACATTTTTTCCTAGTATTAATAATAAAAGACTGTTCTTAAATAGTGATTGTCAATGTTATACTATGATAGATAAAATTTTTGTTTGTTTGGTAATGAATGATATATTACATGGATAATATGTATATATTACATGAATGTTATATTACATATTTTTGTATGATGAATGGCATACCTACAAAATGTTTTTTGAGATATTGAGACATAATTTTGCTTTGTATTAAGATGAGTAGGGTGAGAGGTTTGGGTTTTGCCATATTGTTTAGTGGAACCAACAAGGTTGTAATGTGATTATCAATACCAGAGCATCCTCATCACTAAAAACAAAGAATGTCATAGAGGGATTGAGACCCAAGAGGTATCATGAATGAACTACTTGGGGGTAGAATAATCTCTGTAAATGGAATACATTCAGAGAGAGTATGTTTGGAGTATTTGTATGTGGAAGGAGTCAGTTAAATGACCACCAGATATATCACATTATTTCACACTGCATATGTGCTATGACACAGTATTACTGTCCACAATACCAAAAGGAATGGAAAAACTAATTATATCAGTCTGTAAAAACAGTGAAGAGCAAAACCTCTATCTTAATGCAAAGAAAACTAAACTGATGACAACTGACAAAACAAACAAGGCAGCTGAAATGAGGAAAAAACTAGAAGAAGTGGAGAATTTTGAATATCTTGGATCACTACTAATAATGGAGATACAATGAAGGAAATTAAAAGGACATATATTGCTCTTCAGAAAGTAAAACAACTAAAAAATCTGTGGTGAGGAACAGACAGAACTACAAAAATAAGATTTTTATGGGCATGCATCTTTCCCATTGCAACATATGCCTGTGAGACCTGGACACTTAACAAAACAGATGAGAAACACATAAATGCCATTGAATGTAAATGCTACAGAAGAGTTCTTCATATATCATGGACACAAAAAAATAACACATATATCCATACTACAAGAACTTAATATTGAAGAAGGCTGGCTAGTAAAGGGTATTAAAGAGAGAAAACTTAAATATTTTGACACATTAAACATCATGATAATCTAGAGAAGAATGTCTTGGAAAGGTATATAAATGGAAAAAGAAAGAGAGGAAGACCAAAGTGAAGATGGCTGCAGAGGCATCGTTGATGATCAGCAAATGGATGCATCAGCAGCAGGCCATCTTGTTCACAACCAAGAGGCTTACATGAGAGTTGTTACCATGACAAAGTTCCACAAGGGACATGCAAATGAATAAATGAATGTTCTATGGAATGTTATATCCCATTGTTAACACTGAATGTGAGCTACACAAGGTTAGCTAATGTAAACCATCACAAGGTCAGTGATGCATTTTGTGGAGAGGTTGAAACTACATATTGTTCTGACATTATTTTTTGTTATTTGAACGAATGCAATTTTTGTGTGGTGAGAAATAGTTTTGATTAGAAGATGTGTCAATTAAATAAGAATTATGAATTGACGTTTCATGGGTATGTTCTTAAAAAAGATATAAATAGAGTCATGCATGTTTTTTTTTCATAATGATTATGAAGGATAATACTGAGAGAATGTGATTACCCTGAGTTTAGATGATGTAGTTGGTACCGTTAACATTCTGACTAAAACAAGGGGATGTAACAGGAAAGTGATATTTTTTCTATATTGTTGTTTAAGTGAAACATGTTTTGGTAGTCTATTACTTACAAGGCACTTTGCCATATTTTTTTAGAGTCTCATAATGTTAACAATATGACTAAAACAAGGGCAGGTATGTAGCATTGTACCTTGTAAATTATGAGTATTGTGTTATTATTGTTATTATTGTTATTATTATTATTGCTATTATTATTACTATTATTATGATTGTTGTTACTATCTGCATAGAGATGGAAAAGGTGGGAGAAAAAAGCTCCCATGGTAACAGAAAAATGATTCCCAGATCCTTAGTGATACACCATCACAATGGACACTGACAAGTGACAAGTGGGTGGACATGATAGACAATGCATTCCACTAGAAATGTATGACTCAGGAAGAGATTGAGGCACACACCAAAAACTAATGGATGAGTATCAAATGACAGTGTAGGATGACCCAGGTCCAGTAAAATTAAGAAAATGGGATGTGAAGAGAGAGATGGACACAGAGAGACTAGTAGGAAGACAAGAAGTAGTTTTAGAGTTTTAGAGTTTTAGTTTTAGAGTAGACAGAGGAATTACTACAAGATAGAAAGTGACTTTAGTACTACAGTGTGTGAAATGCAAGTTTGATATTTTGGAAAACTGAAAAATGCTTTTGGTTGCTTTAATCTGAAACCTGTGACCTTCAGTTGATGAATATTAAAAAGAACTATATACATTTGACTCAAGAACGAACCACATGGAGTTTTCTTATGACTATGTGTGTATTAAGAGTTCAGTCGTATGATGAACCGTGTAGTACACTGTGGAGTTAAGGCAATTTACTCTGAATTTTATCTTCTGCTCGTCTATGTGTAGAAGTAGTTGTAAACTTGTTGCATATACTTATTCATCTCTCTCTCAGTTTCACTATTGTCTACTGTACTAATGTTCTTTCTTACATTACTGTTAGCTTTTATCTCATTTTAATCCACGACTGTTCTATGTTGTTATGCGTCTGTATTGTTATTCACTTCACAGACTTACTTGCTCCCAGGTACGTTCATCCTCTCTCAGTGGCAATAGTAATTCAGAAACAGCAACTTTATAATTTGAAGTTAATGATGCACAGGGTGACGAGGAGTCGATGAGCGATATGATGAGGATGACAAGGCATCAACAAACTCTGTGAACACAAGACTGGACGTAATTTACAATTCCACTACATAACATATGTTCACGGTAGACATTTGTCGCCAACAGAACATCCTACCACACACTATTCTACAACTCTTTCCTTAACGACTACATTTCTAACAACCTATATCTACGTCTTGTCCAGACAATACACAGAACACAACTGTCTCTCAGTCATATGATTTCTCTCTCACCTGACCTGTCATACCTTAACCGTGACCCTCGTGCAACCCGAGACAAAGCAGATGGACTCTACTCACAAACAGCTGATTACTTTAGAAGATACTCATTTTATACAAATGTTCCGATTCTCAGATGAGTTATCTATCTTACATCCTAACATTCAATATAATGTTACAGAGTGAATTGTCAACTGAACTATTGAAACAAAGAAAAGAAATATCAAACGTTGTCGAGGCCACAGCCTAAAATAGCAGTGAGAGAAAGTCAAATTAACAAGCATAAAAGAAGAACAATCAAGAGTACAGAGAAGATAAAGAACATCGTATATCTCAATAATAGAATAATTCACAATCTAACATTATTATACCAAAGACAGAACTAGAACATTAACCTAGGGGCTCATAGATCATCTAGAGGATTAACCTAGGGCTTACAGATTATCTAGAGGATTAACCTGGGGGCTTACAAATCATCTATAGGATTAACCTAGGGCTTACAGATTATATAAAGGATTAACATGGGGGCTTACAAATTATCTAGAGGATTAACCTAGGGCTTACAGATTATATAAAGGATTAACCTGGGGGCTTACAAATTATCTAGAGGATTAACCTAGGGCTTACAGATTATATAAAGGATTAACATGGGGGCTTACAAATTCTCTAGAGGATAAACATGGGGGCTTACAGATTATATAAAGGATTAACCTGGGGGCTTACAAATTATCTAGAGGATTAACCTAGGGCTTACAGATTATCTAAAGGATTAACTTGGGGGCTTACAAATTATCTAGAGGATTAACCTAGGGCTTACAAATTATCTAGAGGATTAACCTGGGGGCTCACAAATTATCTAGAGGATTAACCTGGGGGCTTACAAATTATCTAGAGGATTAACATGGGGCTTACAAATTCTCTAGAGGATTAACATGGGGGCTTACAAATTATCTAGAGGATTAACCTGGGGGCTCACAAATTATCTTCAAATATTGGTCTACTCTCACTTGCCAAAGAGACATACAGGAGAAGACAACTAGGATTTACAAAATATAGACAGATCAGAGGACTGAATATCCATCCAGACAAGACTAAGATTTAGAGAAATCATTGGAAAAAATAAGGAAAGAATCTTGGCTGGGACAAGAGAAGTAGAAGAAGTACAACACTTTAAGTATCTTGGAAGCCTCATTTCAGCAGACAGCAATAATGAGAAGGAAATATCCACAAGAAATGGACAGCCATCTCAGACCTTTTAACAAACATGTGGAAATCTCCCATTCTTCAGAATCTATAAATCCTATGTTCAGAGAGGATTTAGAGGCATTGAGATGAACAAAGTTCTGGAAAGGTTATCAATAAAATCTTTTTAATTTCAACTGCCTGAAAAAACTTGGCAAAGACTTAATACTTTAAGAAAAGGTAGATGTCTTCTCCTGTTTCTTTGAGCAGTTGCTGAATTCAGCAACTTTTCAAGCCACTGATGAAACAGTATGATTGCCTGTATGTTGAATTAATTGGTTGTCTGTGTGTTGAATTAATTAGTTGCCTATATGTTGAATTAATTGGTTGCCTATATGTTGAATTAATTGGTTGCCTGTATGTTGAATTAATTGGTTGACTATATGTTGAATTGATTGATTGCCTAAATGTTGAATTAGTTGGTTGACTATATGTTGAACTGGTTGTTTGCCTATATGTTGAATTATTTGGCTGTATGCTGAACTGGTTGGTTGTCTATATGTTGAATTAATTGGTTGCCTATCTGTTGAACTGATTGGTTGCTTATATGTTCAATTAGTTGGCTGCCTATATGTTGAAGTGGTTGGTTGCCTGTATGTTGAATTGTTGGTTGCCTGTATGTTGAAGTGGTTGGTTGCCTATATGTTGAATTGGTTGGTTGCCTGTATGTTGAATTCATTGGTTGCCTGTATGTTGAATTGGTTGGGTGTCTGTATATGCTTAATTGCTTGCCTTGAGCAGCACTGGTTTTATACTGGTTGCATACATTCTCGGACTGTGTTCTAAAAACTGAGTAGTTTCTGAATTAGCGGTCCATTCTCTTCAGTCTCAATTTCACTCCTCAGATTCTTGCTAACCAATGTGTTGGCACAAACATGTATGGAAAGCCAAGCCAGTCTCGCATGCTAAGTTGATACAACATTTATTCAAAGAACTTGATGATAACGACGAACTGTAGACTGCCGACAGGTTGCCCTGCCATATGGTAAGTACAGTCATACGTTCCAACCACGAACACAGGATAATGCATCTTCACGACAATAACAAAGGTCCATGCACACAGTTTCACATCCAGACTTAGACTGACTGCACACTGACAGTATCTCCCACAATTCTCTGTCGCGGGTTTCTCAGCCCACGTAACGTTCTAGAAAGATCTCGACCGACCCCTACCTCGGAAGTTCAAAAAGAGAATCGTAACATTTGCCCTTTCTGTAAAAATAACAGTTATCTCCCGTATACTGCTACACTGAGACTCATTACTACAAACAAGACACGTCTCCTTTCTTCTCTGCTCTTAATCTTTTCTTGGCAATCATCAAGTCCAGGAGCGCGTATTTCTTCTTCTAGGTTATTTCGTCATGGTTGTCTAGATCTACCTCTTGATCTGTTCCCTTTCATCACTTCTGTGCAAGCTATCTTTGTTCGTCTATCGTTCTTCATTCTCACTAGATGCCCGAGCCATCTCGATCTGTTATTTTTCATAATGTTGAGGTAGCTGTCTGCTAATGTTCCCTTTCATGACTTCTGTGCAGGCTATCTTTGTTCGTCTATCCTTCTTCATTCTCTCTAGATGCCCTTTCATCACTTCTGTGCAGGCTATCTTTGTTCGTCTATCCTTCTTCATTCTCTCTATATGCCCGAGCCATCTCGATCTGTTATTTTTCATAATGTTGAGGTAGCTGTCTGCTATTCAAAATACACAGCATGGATGCTTGCCACGCAAACAACTTGAGCAGTTTTGAGGGTGTATGAGGCAAATGAATCAGTTTCTGGGTTCCAAGCGCAGCGACTTGATATTTCTGATCCTTGGCCTCTGTTCTGCATAATGATAACGCTGCATACAAACTTATACCTGGGGAAATCCATCGTTTTAATTCTTGCCTTGATCTCCGACGCAATATTCGTACACATCCGCTTAGAATCCTCAGGAGAGTATTTAAAGGTTTTCAAGAATTTTGTTAAGATTTCTTGAATGGCAGCTTGTGCCTTATCAGGCTTGAAGGTCTTTTCTGGATCTGGGGCAAGTCTGTATGTGTTTTCTAAGAGTGTCCGGGGCTTTTCTGGAACAGATGAGGCTCTCTGGGACAGACGTTTCCAAGCCCTTGCAGCCTGTACGATCCGAAACAGTGATATCTTGTCTCCTGGATGAGGCATGCCATGTAAAGATCTAGAGGTCTTTCTGTCCTGCAGGCCGGTAGGGCTGTCATAGAGTGCTCTAGAGATCTTTCTGTCCTGCAAGACGGTGGGTTTGTCATAGAAAGCTCTAGAGGTCTTTCGATCTTGCAAGTCGTTGGGGTTGTCATATAAAGCAGTGGACCTGATCGACTCGCTACGGTTTTGGCGATGTGTGTAGCTTTTACTGTGACCATCTTTGCTTTGCAATGTGACCTGCAGAAGTAAAATGTAAGCGAATTAAGAAATGTTTCTAACCTACAAGTGTGGGCATTAGAGATGCAATCTGACATCATAAATTACAACATTAGTCGGTCAAGACACTATCTGTAAAATTCCCGTTCCCATGCCATTAAGGCATATTGGGGATATCGTATTAGGCCCATATTTCCAAAACATGGACGTGTAAGATATAAGTGCTTATTTTTACTCTTGTTAACTTCTCAACTCTTCTCTCCCTTCTTGCTTGCTTGTCTGTCATCTTGCTTGTCTGTCATCTTGCTTGTCTGCCATCTTGCTTGTCTGTCATCTTTCTTGTCTGTCATCTTGCTTGTCTGCCATCTTGCTTGTCTGCCACCTTGCTTGTCTGTCATCTTGCTTGTCTGTCATTTTGCTTGTCTGCCATCTTGCTTCTCTGCCATCTTGCTTGTCTGCCATCTTGCTTGTCTGTCATCTTGCTTGTCTGCCATCTTGCTTGTCTGTCATCTTGCTTGTCTGTCATCTTGCTTGTCTGTCATTTTGCTTGTCTGTCATCTTGCTTGTCTGCCATCTTGCTTGTCTGTCATCTTGCTTGTCTGTCATCTTGTATCACGTCAGTGGATATCTCTCCGTTGTTCACGACTTAAACCGCCAGCCTAAAGTCATGAGTTAGTGCCCAGTAAAGTACAGCTGTGCCTGGAACACTCTCAATTACCTGCACCACTCCTGACCATCACTTAGCCCAGGCTCTGTTGTCCTCCAAGCTGTTGTCTGTATAAGCTCCCGTAAATATCCTTTGTGGCTGGAAAACAAAGTATCGTTTCATTCATTCTCTAACTCCTCCAACAAAAGTGTGATGTGGCTGCGTTTACCTTCCAAGATTTCTCTGGTACCCATTTTTAGAAGCTGGGTGGACGCTGGGGTACAACAATCGAAAGGGAGATAAATAAATCTATTAGAAAGAGGCTAAGCTTAAAATCAGGATTAACCGATGTAGGAGTGTGCTATAAAATTACAGCCGAGTGTGGCTACCATTCACGTTTGTGGTGGAGGAATATATATAAAGCAAGAAAAACAACTCTCGCAAAGATGCTAAAATAATCTTCTGATGGACTGCTACTGGCAATGCAGTGAACTCTTTAAAAGGTCGGCTACTCTGTAAATCACTCCTAGAAGCATTAAACAACACAAAAGAAAATAAAAATATGAGCAGATCTTGCTGGAAATTAAAAAAAGGGAAGTTAACAGAAATGGCGCTGCAATGGCCACCCTTCCACTGTGGCACCGAAAGAGATGAAAAAAAGTCGATGTCCTAGCTAAACATGGTAGCAAAATGGATCAATGTAGCCATCAAGTCCGTTACAAGGAGTCAAAAACCATCATACGAAGCAGCTACGACTAAACCTGATCCAATTCACTAGATACAAAGGAAGCAACAACCCCCCCCCTTTTGTGTTTAAATGTTAAGATCAGATGTACATACCATGCGATTACCACATGTTTTCGTTCAAGCCCGCCTTTTCAATATTTCAGTTCACGGGCAGGCATTCCCCAACTCATGTTCTTGAATAGTGCCTTTGTTTACCCGACCATAACCCTCCACTGCGCTCCGACTGCGGTGACCCGAATACGAGTGACTCGAGCGCGTAGTTATTTCTGTGTACATCCCGTGAGTGAAAGAGAAGGCCTTAGCCGAATACAAACACTGTACATCACTAGAGAGAAAGTTAACGAAGAGAGAGAGAGTGAGAGAGGGAGAAAGGGTCCTGATAGTAGGTGAGAGGAAGTGTGTGTGTGTGTGTGTGTGTGTGTGTGTGTGGTGTGTGTGTGTGTGTGTGTGTGTGTGTGTGTTGTGTGTGTGTGTGGTGTGTGGTGTGTGTGTGTGTGTGTGTGTGTGTGTGTGTGTGTGTGTGTGTGTGTGTGTGGTGTGTGTGTGTGTGTGGTGTGTGTGTGTGTGTGTGTGTGTGTGTGTGGTGTGTGTGTGTGTGTGGTGTGTGTGTGTGTGTGTGTGTGTGTGTGTGTGTGGTGTGTGTGTGTGTGTGGTGTGTGTGTGTGTGTGTGTGTGTGTGTGTGTGTGGTGTGTGTGTGTGTGTGTGGTGATACTATTACTGTACACCTTCGTTGTAACGTTTTACGTACAAAGTATTCGCGTTATCATACTCCATGCTATCACCTCATGTTTTGTAAAGCCCACCATCTCATTATTTCATTCCGCGGGCAATCATCCTCAACTCACGTCACTTGTACATGCTTCGTTATTGTTTATTTGAAAGTTTTTGTCTGGAAAATTGGAGAAAAAAAACACAAACCAAAAAAATAAAAAAAAATTTAAAAAAAAATTTTTTTTTTTAAAATAAAGAAAAAAAAAACACAAAATAAAAAAATTTAAAAAATGACCTGGCTCGGTTGACTCGCCCTTGGTGGTTTCGGTGCTTGCTGAATTTGCATATAAAATATTTTTTAAAAAAAAAGCAACAAACGGTCTTGTTCCAATTAGCAACTGGCCACTGCAGGCTGCTGGGGTATCACCACCGACTCAAGATCTGACATAAGATGAAAGTCCGTGTAGGAGCAGAGTGCAGAACATGTACTCCAAGCGTGCCCAACTTGTACAGATCTGTACAACCAGACATGGCCACAGGGCTCGGACCTAGAGCTGAAGCTGTAGCAATGCCAGGAGGACGTGGAGAAGACTGTGGACGTCATCCTGGCGACCTGGCTTCTGATTTAACATGACCAGGAGGAAGAAGAAGAAGAAGCGATTACTGAAAACTGAATATTGGATTCATCACTAAGTTTTAGAAGTTTTAATTAGTCCGCTGGTCGGAGAGAATCTGACGAAGAATAGCGAGGGGTTAACAGTGTAAAGTATTTAATTCTCTGTTACTGGGAACAAAGAGTGTGAGCTCTTGCCACGTCAGCAATTTGTGAAGTTTTCAGGATGGGTAAAACAAAAGAAAAAAAAATCCACAGAAACTCTAATCCACATAATAAAAATGGCAAAAAAATTCCCAAAGACTGTAATAGGTAAAAACTATTGCATGTAAATAACAAGGCAACACTTGACACTCTTCTTAAACATCATCATCATCATCCTCATCATCATCATCATCGTCATCAACATTATCATCATCATTATCATCTCTATATTTCTCATCAGGTGCGATGCCGACTGGCGTTGGCTATTATGCTTCTCCAGAGTACACGATCCTTCATGCAGGCCATCAGCTCAGTTGGTGATCTCCTCTCACACCATCCCGTCAGACTGTCCAGTATCATTTCTCTTGGTATTCCCCTGGGTCTTCTTCCCTCTATTTTTCCTGCTGTTACAATATTTTCAATGTCCCCCTCTTCTCATTGCATGTCCTATGAAAGTACATTGTCTGTCTCTTATTTTTTCTTACAAGATTTTTTTGTATCTCCAGCTCTTCTCATACATTCTTCATTAGTTATTTTTGCTGTCCAGGGAATTCGCAACATTCTTCTAATAAACTACATTCCTGCTGCTTCCAATGACTTTTGTGCAGATCTGCCTATTGTCCATGATTCACTTCCATATAACAAGATAGGTTCAATATAGCATTTTAGGACTCGTTTTCTAACATTCATTGATAAGGATGTGTTGCATACCATGTACAGTCCTTGCTTGGTCTATTCTGTTCCTAATTTCTGTTCTGCATTTCCCACCTGAAGTCATTACTGCTCCAAGGTATTTGAATTTCTGTACGTGCTTTATAATATTTCCATTTAATTTTATACTGCATTTTGATGGATTCTTCTAACACTGATTACTTACTTTTAAAAAGAAAATAATGTGTAGTATAAATTTCATTTCCCTCTCAGCCGTTCTACTATGTATTGTTGCATTCCAACTGATGCATGGCGTAGGGTCTGACACTGTTGTAATGAAGATCTCTTGGTACCTTTTACCTTTATTATCTTCTTCTGGGTTGTCTTATATGTTTTTTTTTTCTCGCAACCTTATTTTTATATGTTTATCCCTTTTTCTTTTTCCAACAATCCGATTTGCATATGTTTATTATATCAGATGATCAGGGATATCCCTTTAAATACGTTCAGGCTACATGTGTGTGAGTGTGTGTGTGATTGTGTGTGTGCTTGTATATATGATTTTACAGGTGTGTGTGATTGTACGGGTTCCTTACGTGTGATTGTGGTTGTGTATGTATGTATATATATATATATATATGATTGTATGGTTGTGTGGGTGTGTATGTGTGATTGTGCTAGTGTGTATATGTGATTGTTTGGGTGTGCATGTGTGATTGTGTGGGTCTGTATGTGTGATTGTGTGGGTGTGTATGTCTGTTTGTGCAAGTATATATATATATATGTGTGTGTGTGTGTGTGCGATTTTGTCAGTGTGTATGTGTAATTATGTTTGTGTGTATATGTGACTGCACGCTGTTATATCTGATTATTTACCGTTAACTCCTCACAAAGCTACTATTTTTGTCTCTAAAATAATACAGAACACTCACATTGAGCTGGCATTAGTTTCTCGTAGCAAAGGTCCGTGGTTCGAGTCCGTCAGGAGGCACCGCAGTCAACCTAACTCGGCTTCTTCTAGAGCAGAGGAAGGAAAGGGAACCAGGTGCGATACTGACCACATCACCTTCTAGTGTGCTGACCACATCACCCTCTAGTGTGCTGACCATATCACCTTCTAGTGTGCTGACCACATCACCTTCTAGTGTGCTGACCACATCACCTTCTAGTGTGCTGACCACATCACCCTCTAGTGTGCTGACCATATCACCCTCTAGTGTGCTGACCACATCACCCTCTAGTATGCTGACCACATCACCCTCTAGTATGCTGACCACATCACCCTCTAATGTACCGACAGGTCAAGGACAATATGGACATTAACACTATATCCACTGGAAGGGTCCTTCGAATACCAGGACTGTCTTTACTTAAGTGAGCAGGTGCCCCATCAGTCATCAGTCAGTCATTTGCATGTCCCTTGCGGAACTGTGCCTCCCTAACAGCACTCCTGTAGGCCTTTCGGTTGTAAGCAAGATTCCCTGATAGTGATGCATCCATTTGCAGATTATCAACGATGTCTTGCAGCAATCTTCGCCTTGGTCTTCCTCTTTTTCATATTATGTACCCTTCCAAGACGTATCCTTCCTTCTTCTCTAAATTCTCATGACGTTTAATGTGTCAAAAATATGCCCCAGTACTTGGTTATTATTTTTAGGTTTTGTGGACCGAATAACTAAAAATGCAAATCTTTCTACACATGTTGTTAACACACGAGGCCCTGCCTGTTTCTGGAGGCAAAAGCTTTCAGTACAAATCAATCGACCAAAGACTTTCTGATTCTGTTAAGTCCTCGTCTTCATTTAACAGATTTGCACATGTTAATGTAAAGAAAACTAAACTGATGACAACTGACAAAACATAATGAGGCAGCTTATATATATATATATATATATATATAATATATATATATATATATTATATATATATATAATATATATATATATATATATATATATATATATGAGCCTTAAGTGCCCAGGGCACATGGGGCTTCCGCAAGGGTTTTCCACAAATGCCTGTCCTTCGCCTTTTTTTCTGCTCTTGCCCAGGTGAGCCCTCTATTGCTCAACATCCTTTCTATATATATATCAGTGAAGAAAAATTGGAAGAAGAAGAGAATTTTGAATATCTTGGATCACTACTAACTAATAATGGAGATTCAATGAGGGAAATTAATAGGACATCAATCGCTCTTCAAAAACATGAAACAACTAAAGAAGATGCAGAAAGGAACAGACAGAACTACAAAATTAAGATTTTTAAGGGCATGTACCTTTACCACCGCAAACATATGCCTGTAAGACCTGGATACCTAACAAAACAGCTGAGAAACACAGAAATATCTTTGAATGTAAATGATACAGAAGAGTTCTTCAAACATCACGGACACAAAAAAAAAGAACAAATATATCCATACTCATCATCATCATCATCATCATCAGGTGCCGTGCCGACTGGCGTTGGCTATTATGCTTCTCCAGAGTACCCGATCCTTCATGCAGGCCATCAGTTCAGTTGGTGATCTCCTTTCACACCATCCCGTCAGACTGTCCAGTATCATTTCTCTTGGTCTTCCTCTTGATCTTCTTCCTTCTATTTTTCCTGTTGTTATAATATTTTCAATGCCCCCTCTTCTCATTGCATGTCCTATGAATGTACATTGTCTCTCTCTTATCTTTCTGACAAGGTTTTTTGTCTCTCCAGCTCTTCTCATACATTCTTCATTCGTTATTTTTGCTGTCCAGGGGATTCGCAACATTCCATACTACAAGAACTTAATATTGAAGAAGATTGAATAGTAAAGAGGATTAAACAGAGAAAACTTAAATATTTTGGATATGTTAAACGTCATGAGAATTTAAAGAAGAAATCGTGGAAGTGCACATAATGGGGAATAGAAAGAGAGAAAGACCAAAGCGAAGATGGCTGCAAGACGTCGTTGATGATCTGCCACTAGACGCATCAGCAGCAGGGCAACTTGTTTACAACCGAAAGGCATACAGGATAGCTGTTAGGGAGGCAAAGTTCTGAAAGGGACATGCTAATAACTGACTTATGCACATGTTAATAACTTTTTTCCCTTCATCCATTATCATTCGTGCATCCTCTGTAATCCACTGTTCTTCGCCGTGAAGGCAGATATTCGTCTATTTTTACTCTTCACAGAGTATCGAGAATCTGTTTTTACGACTAGGCCGACTAGAGAATAACAATATCTTAACAGAACCCACTGTCTGAGGTTCCGAGAAACCGCGTCCCTATCCGATCCAGCCATTCTCGTCCTCAGACGTCCTCGACTGTATAAAAATCATTTTAATAATTTATTCACTGCCATCACCGTAACCTGCACACAGATTATGTAAAGCCACAAACATAAGAAGCAACCGACCGTGTCTTTAGTGGCCTGTAGCTTAGGTTGAGTCTTGTCGTGTTCTTCCAGCGCCTTCTGGGTCAGTCTCTGTGTGGCCATCCTAGGAAGACACTGCGCCGAAGGTTACGAACCTGCTTATGAAGACGTTTAATTCAAATTAGACTCGTTCATAGTCAAATTACGTGTGGCTAGTTTTCTTGTGAATAACCATGTTTCTTTAAAACACTCAAAGTGTAGGATGTTCTCTGGTGTTCAGAGACAGATCTTGAACGTGAATCAAAGAACAGTTTTGTAGAGAGGTTTCTGTTCTTTATTCTGAATGAAAACTGGCTCCTCAGCTCAGTAAATGCTGTGCTATAATATAACTGCTATAAAAGGTTTAGCCTGGCTAACGGGGAGGGGTCGCCATAATCCTCATGGTGGTGGAGTCTGTTACAGAATTAATGCATACTCTCTGCTTTGTTTGCTCCAATCAGGGACTGAAAACAAAATAGCCGCCATAACCCGCTCCCAATCCGACACGATGCTGTGCCTTAATATCTTCACATTATCCGCTCCAAGCAACACCAGCTCGCAGTTCCAGGAGGATAGAAGATGAAGAAGAAGAAGAAGAAGAAAAAGAAGAAGAAGAAATTACTGAAAACTGAATATTTGATTCATCGCTGAGTTTTAGTATTTTTAATTAGTCCGCTGGTGGGAGAGAATCTGACGAAGAATAGCGAGGGGTTAACAGTGTAAAGTATGTAGTTCTATGTTACTGAGAACAAAGAGCATGGACGCTTGCCACGTCAGCAATTTGTGAAGTTTTCAGGATGGGTGAAACAAAAGAAAAAAATGCACAGAAACTCTAATCCACATAATAAAAATGGCAACAAATTTCCCAAAGACTGTAATTGTTAAAACTACTGCATGTAAATAACAAGACAACACTTGGCACTCTTCTTAAACTGATTCATCATCATCATCAAAAGGTGTCATGCCGACTGGCGTTGGCTATTATGCTTCTCCAGAGTACACGATCCTTCATGCAGGCCATCAGCTCAGTTGGTGATCTCCTCTCACACCATCCGACACGATGCTGTGCCTTAATATCTTCACATTATCCGCTCCAAACAACACCAGCTCGCAGTTCCAGGAGGATAGAAGAAGAAGAAAAAGAAGAAGAAGAAGAAGAATAATAATACTAGTTTCCAACTTTTGGTAGATTGTTAATCTGTTTTGATATGTTTCCACTTTATTTAGATAGATTTCCAGTTTATATTACTAGCTTACGGCGTGAGAACCTGGAAGAAGACTTAACAGTCCTCGGAGTAGACAGGTGGGAAGAGAAGGCTAAGAACAGAGAGGAGTGGAGACATGTCTTGTCTGCAGCAATGAGCCGCAATGGTTCGGAAAGTTGAAAGAATAAATGAAAGATTTTGATAGATCTGCACTTTGTTTTCATATATTTCCACTTTAATTTTACATTTTCCCATTCTTACTTGTGGTTATTTCCATTTTGTGTTGCTAGATTTCCTATTTGTTAATTTTAAATTTCCATTAAAAATAAACTCTTACAGTCCATCTTTTCCGGAATGTATAATATGATCTCATCATTATCATCATGTGCCACGCCGGTAGGCGTTGGGGGTCGTGCTTTTCCACTGATCTCCTTCTTTGATACTGTCCATCTACTCCGTTGGTGATGTTCTTTTCTGTGGTATCGCTTTAGACTGTGCATGTTTTCTTTTCTCTTTGTCTTCTCCTGGCTCCCTTTCCACTTATCTTTCCTGTTGTTACGATGTTTTCAACCCTTCCTCTTCTCATATGTCCAATGGATGATAACTGTCGTTCTCTTGTGGATTTAATTAGGTTCATATCTGCAATATAGTTAATAAAGCAAAATGCGAACAACAGAAATGTTCTCAGAGCAGACAGCAAGTTAGTGGAGGAGGTCAACGAATTTGTATATCTTGGCAGCAGAGTAGTAGAAAATGGAGACAGTACAGAGGACATCAACAGCAGACTTACTAGAGCAAACCTGGCTTTTGCAATGCTGCAGACTATAAGGACATCTAAAAAAAAAAACTAAGCATGAATATCAAAATCAGAATATTTAAGGGTAATACACGATAATTAGTGTATAAGTATACACCTATAGACGAAGCACTGCAGTAAAGCTATGATACCATACTGTATTTGTGAATCTATACTTCATCTCCTCTCTATATTTCTTCGTCCTCTTTGTGTTTGGTGTGACGCCGAAATGTCACAGCTTTCTGATCGTTAAGTAATAAAGCTGTTCCTACTTTTTTTCCCCCTGGTTTATATATTTTAGTATTTAAGAGTAACGTTCTAAATGCACTACTTTTTGTAAGTGAATGCTGCACAATCATCAAAATCATAGAAAATAAGCTGAATTCTTTCCAGACTAAATGTTTACGAAGAATTAGAAGAATATTTTGGCCAAACACCATGAGAAATAACATTTTGCTGGCAGAAATGCAGATGAAACCATTCAATCATTCAGTCATTTGCATGTCTCTTGCGGAGCTTTGCCTCCCAAACAGCACTCCTGTAGGCCTCTCGGTTGTACATCAACGATGTCTTGCAGCCATCTTCGCCTTGGTCTTCCTCTCTTTCTTTTTCCCATTATGTACCCTTCCAAAACGGTCTTCTCTAGATTATCATGTCGTTTAATGTGTCCAAAATATTTAAGTTTTCTCTCTTTATTCCTCTTTACTAGCCAGCCTTCTTGAATATTAAGTTCTTGTAGTATGGATATGTGTTCTTTTTTGTGTCCATGATATTTGAAGAACTCTTCTGTAGCATTTACATTCAGATGAAACCACTGACAGCAATTATTGAGGAAAGACGTTGGCGATGGTTGGGACATATGCTCCGAATGACTGACAACTCACTACCAAAAACAGCACTAAGATTGACACCAAAGAAGACATGGAGAAGAACAACAGAGAGGATGTTCAGCAATAGAGGGCTTTCTTGGGCAAGAACGTGAAAAAAGGCAAAGGACAGGCGTTTGGAAAACTTTTGCGGAAGCCCTATGTGCCTTGCACTTAAGGTTGAGAGAGAGAGAGAGACAGAGAGAGAGAGAGAGAGAGAGAGAAAGAGAGACAGAGAGACAGAGAGAGAGAGAGAGAGATCTACATTTGCTTTTGTTAGATATTTCCTGTTTGTCATCTTAGCTGACCATGATATTCATTACAATCTTCTAATGAACCACATCTCTGTTGCCTTTAATGATCTTTCCATCGACCTGTTGATGATCTGCAACGATCTTTCACTACCTAAAATAAGAATTAAAGCAACCGTAATAATAATAGCATATATTGAAGCCATACTTTGTTATACATTTTAATTTAAAGAAATATGTAATATACATATGAGCTTACCTTAGCTAAGTCAAAACTGCCGGTCCTTGTGTAGTCTAAAGTGTACGTCTACCAGTGCATGCTCCCTAGATAAGACAAAGCCCTCTTTGTACGTTGAGAAGTACAAGTGGATTATTATGTGCTGTCAGGTCTTAAAGTTTGCTCGAGTACTTGGGCGTCAAATGTGAAAAGCGGTGTTATAAACGTACGCGGCTGATATCTCGTTTTCTTCGAGATGTGGCGAGATTTTTTCTTAGAGTACGCGATGTCGATATTCCCTGTTTTTTTTAAAAATATATTCGCATGACTGTTTCTTTCTTCTGTCTGTCTGTCTATCTGTCTTTCTCATTCTCTGCTCTCATTTGTTTTTGTTTCTGTTCTTTCTCTCTCTTGTTTCTCTTCTCTCTTTCTCTCTGTTTAACTCATTTTCTCTCCTCTCTCTCTCTCTCTCTCTCTCTCTCTCTCTCTCTTTTTCTCTTTCTTTTTTTCTCTGTCTTTCTTATCTCGTCTATCTTTTTTTCTGTTTCTTTTCTGCCTCTCTAAAGATTTTTTTTGTTTTTGTTCAATGATAGGAATTTTCTTCTACAGAACAACGGTGGTTCATGGACGTCTAGGTAGTTCACTGAAGAATCTTTGGAGGCCAACAGACCAGCCTAGTGGATTGGCTCGATTAAAAAAAAATTATTTGCATCACGTGGGCTCTATTTATTGTTTTATTTGTAATAAGTGTTCAACAACTGTTCTCAGACTGGAAAGAGGGTCCCCGGCTAAAAAAAGTTAAGAACCTCTGTCACAGAAGGAAAAATGTATTATGGTGAAGGTGCTTTATGGATGATGATTTGAAAGGGGAGAGTTCGGGCGCAGCCTGGGTTGAAATAGAAACTACATCTCTACAAACAGCTGACACCTGCCTCTTCCATTGCTGTTTCTTCTAAGACGACAAGTGCTGTTATCTGTATCTTATCACTGTGTGAGCAGGTAGGATCTCTCATCCAAGGAGCTACTCGTTTCCTTTGTCGACTTCCTCGGAGAACTGAGGGGGTTCAATCAGGGGTTTCGTTGCAAGTTCCGGAGTGAGCATTAGACTGACAAGCAGACTTCATCATCAAGGGAGACAACTGAATTTTTTCTTTGTATATCTGACGAAGGAGTAAAGCGGCATGTGTCAAGGAGAAAGGGCAGAGTGATTAGGCCCTCCGTCCGCTAATCCGGTGGCATCGGGTTCAAGTCCCAGTAGTGGGGATTATTTTTTTTTTAACCAGTACACCAAAAAAGGTCCCCAGGTTCCACCCAGCCTCTAAAAATGGATACCAGAGAAATCTGGGAAAGTAAATGCGCCCATGCGTGATACTGACCACATCACACTCTCATTTTCTGAAGGTCGTGGAAAATACGGACCTAACACTGTATCCCCAATATGCCTAAAGAGCACGTAAACGGGGATTTTACCTTACCTATCTACTACCTACATAACTACCTATCTAACTACCTATCTACCTTCCTACCCACCTACCTATCCACTCACCCATTCACATACCTACCTTCGAGGAGGTACACGAGGAAGGACTAACTAATCTCCTGGTTAATTTTGATTATTTAGCATCACCTGCCCACCTACCTCGTCATGATAATTTAGAGAGACTGTCTTGGAAGGATACATAATGGGAACAAGAAAGAGAGAAAGACCAAGGCGAAAATGGTTGCAAGACATCGTTGATGATCTGTAAATGGATGCATCAGCAGCAGGGCATCTTGGTTACAACCGAAAGGCCTACAGGAGAGCTGTTAGGGAGACAAAGTTCCGCAAGGGACATGCAAATGACTGACTGACCCACCTACTTACCTACCTTCAAGGAGTAAAACTAGGAAGAAAGATATATTCTTGACTAATTTGATTATTTATCATTCTAGCAGTTAAGTTATTCTTTATACATTTGGAGGAAATCAAGAATATAGTATTCATTCTCCATACATTTAAAAGATTTACTGAATTTAAGTGACAATATGAAAGTTACAAGATAAAAAAAATCGGTTATCATGCAGGTGGAGAGTAATCGATTCAGTCAGTCAGTCATTTGCATGTCCCTTGCGGAACTTTGCCTCCCTAAGAGCACTCCTGTAGACCTCTCGGTTATGAGGAAGATGACCTGCTGCTGATGTGTCCATTCCCAGATTATCAACGATGTCTTGCAGCCATCTTCGCCTTGGTCTCCGTTTCTTTCTTTTTCCCATTAACTATCCTTCCTCTAAATTCTCATGACGTTTAATGTGTCCAAAACATTTAGGTTTTCTCTCTTTAATCCTCTTTACTAGCCAGCCTTCTTCAATATTAAGTTCTTGTAGTATGGATGTATTTTTTTTTAATTTTGTGTCCATGATACTTGAAGAACTCTTCTGTAGCATTTATATTCAAAGGCATTTATGTGTTTCTCAGCTGTTTTGTTGTGATGGGAAAGATGCATGCCCTTAAAAAATCTTATTTTTGTAGTTTTGTCTGGTCCTCTCCATAGCTTCTTTAGTTGTTTTATTTTTTCTGAAGAGCGATAGATGTCCTCCTTTTAATTCTCCCTCATTGTATTTCCATTATTAGTTAGTAGTGATCCAAGATATTCAAAACTCTCCGCCTCTTCCAATTCTGTACCATTTTTAAAAATTAAAATCGATTTCAGGTACGTACACAATGTTTACTCTCTCCGGCTTTTACTGGTGCACGAAAGCTTTTTTTTTATGACATCGTGTCCCGTTATCTTTGCTTTCAATAATGGACTATATCCTTTATGACACAGTTTATTTGGTGAGGTACAGGGTAATATTTTATGAAAGATCAATATGTCCAGTGAGACACACGGTGCCAGTGGTTTTCATTTTTTTTTCCACCGATTCGTGGACCTGAAAAAACCCAATAATAATTCGATGCGACCACCCCCCCCTCCCGACACCCGCATACCCCCACCCCCTTCTGGCAGGTAAAGGGAGTCCGAGGGTAGTACACCAAAAAAGGTCCCCAGGTTCCACCCAGCCTCTAAAAATGGATACCAGAGAAATCTGGGAAAGTAAATGCGCCCATGCGTGATACTGACCACATCACACTCTCATTTTCTGAAGGTCGTGGAAAATACGGACCTAACACTGTATCCCCAATATGCCTAAAGAGCACGTAAACGGGGATTTTACCTTACCTATCTACTACCTACATAACTACCTATCTAACTACCTATCTACCTTCCTACCCACCTACCTATCCACTCACCCATTCACATACCTACCTTCGAGGAGGTACACGAGGAAGGACTAACTAATCTCCTGGTTAATTTTGATTATTTAGCATCACCTGCCCACCTACCTCGTCATGATAATTTAGAGAGACTGTCTTGGAAGGATACATAATGGGAACAAGAAAGAGAGAAAGACCAAGGCGAAAATGGTTGCAAGACATCGTTGATGATCTGTAAATGGATGCATCAGCAGCAGGGCATCTTGGTTACAACCGAAAGGCCTACAGGAGAGCTGTTAGGGAGACAAAGTTCCGCAAGGGACATGCAAATGACTGACTGACCCACCTACTTACCTACCTTCAAGGAGTAAAACTAGGAAGAAAGATATATTCTTGACTAATTTGATTATTTATCATTCTAGCAGTTAAGTTATTCTTTATACATTTGGAGGAAATCAAGAATATAGTTATTCATTCTCCATACATTTAAAAGATTTACTGAATTTAAGTGACAATATGAAAGTTACAAGATAAAAAAAATCGGTTATCATGCAGGTGGAGAGTAATCGATTCAGTCAGTCAGTCATTTGCATGTCCCTTGCGGAACTTTGCCTCCCTAAGAGCACTCCTGTAGACCTCTCGGTTATGAGGAAGATGACCTGCTGCTGATGTGTCCATTCCCAGATTATCAACGATGTCTTGCAGCCATCTTCGCCTTGGTCTCCGTTTCTTTCTTTTTCCCATTAACTATCCTTCCTCTAAATTCTCATGACGTTTAATGTGTCCAAAACATTTAGGTTTTCTCTCTTTAATCCTCTTTACTAGCCAGCCTTCTTCAATATTAAGTTCTTGTAGTATGGATGTATTTTTTTTTA
The DNA here is from genome assembly GCA_009760885.1 of Achatina immaculata. Taxonomy (NCBI): domain Eukaryota; kingdom Metazoa; phylum Mollusca; class Gastropoda; order Stylommatophora; family Achatinidae; genus Lissachatina; species Lissachatina immaculata. The sequence goes on from CM019698.1 coordinate 21,857,652, forward strand.
ATTTTGTGTCCATGATACTTGAAGAACTCTTCTGTAGCATTTATATTCAAAGGCATTTATGTGTTTCTCAGCTGTTTTGTTGTGATGGGAAAGATGCATGCCCTTAAAAAATCTTATTTTTGTAGTTTTGTCTGGTCCTCTCCATAGCTTCTTTAGTTGTTTTATTTTTTCTGAAGAGCGATAGATGTCCTCCTTTTAATTCTCCCTCATTGTATTTCCATTATTAGTTAGTAGTGATCCAAGATATTCAAAACTCTCCGCCTCTTCCAATTCTGTACCATTTTTAAAAATTAAAATCGATTTCAGGTACGTACACAATGTTTACTCTCTCCGGCTTTTACTGGTGCACGAAAGCTTTTTTTTTATGACATCGTGTCCCGTTATCTTTGCTTTCAATAATGGACTATATCCTTTATGACACAGTTTATTTGGTGAGGTACAGGGTAATATTTTATGAAAGATCAATATGTCCAGTGAGACACACGGTGCCAGTGGTTTTCATTTTTTTTTCCACCGATTCGTGGACCTGAAAAAACCCAATAATAATTCGATGCGACCACCCCCCCCTCCCGACACCCGCATACCCCCACCCCCTTCTGGCAGGTAAAGGGAGTCCGAGGGTAGAGACCTTCAAGACCCAGGACGTTTTTTTAAGGGAGTCAGGAAGTTTATCGCAAGAATACAGAGCGGGCGGATCAAAGGGAACGGTGGAGCTGGGACAGAAAACAAGTTTTATATCACTTGCAAAATTCCTATCAGAGTGTCTTGATACTTAATATTAGGGTAAAAAGCTTCTTAATATTAGGGTAAAAAGCTTCTTAATATTAGGGTAAAAAGCTTCTTAATATTAGGGTAAAAAGCTTCTTAATATTAGGGTAAACAGCTTCTTAATATTAGGATAAACAGCTTCTTAATATTAGGGTAAACAGCTTCTTAATATTAGGGTAAAATGATTCTTAATATTAGGGTAAAAAGCTTCTTAATATTAGGGTAAAAAGCTTCTTAATATTAGGGTAAAAAGCTTCTTAATATTAGGGTAAAAAGCTTCTTAATGTTAGGGTAAAATGATTCTTAATATTAGGGTAAAAAGCTTCTTAATATTAGGGTAAAAAGCTTCTTAATGTTAGGGTAAAATGATTCTTAATATTAGGGTAAAAAGCTTCTTAATGTTAGGGTAAAATGATTCTTAATATTAGGGTAAAAAGCTTCTTAATATTAGGGTAAAATGATTCTTAATATTAGGGTAAAAAGCTTCTTAATATTAGGGTAAAATGATTCTTAATATTAGGGTAAAAAGCTTCTTAATATTAGGGTAAAAAGCTTCTTAATATTAGGGTAAAATGATTCTTAATATTAGGGTAAAAAGCTTCTTAATATTAGGGTAAAAAGCATCTTAATATTAGGGTAAAAAGCTTCTTAATATTAGGGTAAAATGATTCTTAATATTAGGGTTAAAAGCTTCTTAATATTAGGGTAAAAAGCTTCTTAATATTAGGGTAAAATGATTCTTAATATTAGGGTTAAAAGCTTCTTAATATTAGGGTAAAAAGCTTCTTAATATTAGGGTAAAATGATTCTTAATATTAGGGTAAAAAGTTTCTTAATATTAGGGTAAAAAGCTTCTTAATATTAGGGTAAAAAGCTTCTTAATATTAGGGTAAAATGATTCTTAATATTAGGGTAAAAAGCTTCTTAATATTAGGGTAAAAAGCTTCTTAATATTAGGGTAAAATGATTCTTAATATTAGGGTAAAATGATTCTTAATATTAGGGTAAAAAGCTTCTTAATATTAGGGTAAAAAGCTTCTTAATATTAGGGTAAAAAGCTTCTTAATATTAGGGTAAAATGATTCTTAATATTAGGGTAAAAAGCTTCTTAATATTAGGGTAAAAAGCTTCTTAATATTAGGGTAAAATGATTCTTATATTAGGGTAAAATGATTCTTAATATTAGGGTAAAAAGCTTCTTAATATTAGGGTAAAATGATTCTTAATATTAGGGTAAAAAGCTTCTTAATATTAGGGTAAAAAGCTTCTTAATATTAGGGTAAAATGATTCTTAATATTAGGGTAAAATGATTCTTAATATTAGGGTAAAAAGCTTCTTAATATTAGGGTAAAATGATTCTTAATATTAGGGTTAAAAGCTTCTTAATATTAGGGTTAAAAGCTTCTTAATATTAGGGTAAAAAGCTTCTTAATATTAGGGTAAAATGATTCTTAATATTAGGGTAAAAAGCTTCTTAATATTAGGGTAAAAAGCTTCTTAATATTAGGGTAAAAAGCTTCTTAATATTAGGGTAAAATGATTCTTAATATTAGGGTAAAAAGCTTCTTAATATTAGGGTAAAAAGCTTCTTAATATTAGGGTTAAATGATTCTTAATATTAGGGTAAAATGATTCTTATATTAGGGTAAAAAGCTTCTTAATATTAGGGTAAAAAGCTTCTTAATATTAGGGTAAAAAGCTTCTTAATATTACGGTAAAAAGCTTCTTAATATTAGGGTAAAATGATTCTTAATATTAGGGTAAAATGATTCTTAATATTAGGGTAAAAAGCTTCTTAATATTAGGGTAAAATGATTCTTAATATTAGGGTAAAAAGCTTCTTAATATTAGGGTACAAAGCTTCTTAATATTAGGGTAAAAAGCTTCTTAATATTAGGGTAAAATGATTCTTAATATTAGGGTTAAAAGCTTCTTAATATTAGGGTAAAAAGCTTCTTAATATTAGGGTAAAAAGCTTCTTAATATTAGGGTAAAAAGCTTCTTAATATTAAGGTAAAAAGCTTCTTAATATTAGGGTAAAATGATTCTTAATATTAGGGTAAAATGATTCTTAATATTAGGGTAAAAAGCTTCTTAATATTAGGGTAAAATGATTCTTAATATTAGGGTAAAAAGCTTCTTAATATTAGGGTAAAAAGCTTCTTAATATTAGGGTAAAATGATTCTTAATATTAGGGTTAAAAGCTTCTTAATATTAGGGTTAAAAGCTTCTTAATATTAGGGTAAAAAGCTTCTTAATATTAGGGTAAAATGATTCTTAATATTAGGGTAAAAAGCTTCTTAATATTAGGGTAAAAAGCTTCTTAATATTAGGGTAAAAAGCTTCTTAATATTAGGGTAAAATGATTCTTAATATTAGGGTAAAAAGCTTCTTAATATTAGGGTAAAAAGCTTCTTAATATTAGGGTTAAATGATTCTTAATATTAGGGTAAAATGATTCTTAATATTAGGGTAAAAAGCTTCTTAATATTAGGGTAAAAAGCTTCTTAATATTAGGGTAAAAAGCTTCTTAATATTACGGTTAAAAGCTTCTTGTTCGTCTTTTTTTATGGTACGGCAATAGCATGATCTTTGCACATCCTTATGATCTTTTAGTCTTACTATTTTATAAATGAAGAAGTCCCCAGAACAACTGAAAGTCGTTAG
>CM019698.1:21863588-21973588 GCA_009760885.1 Achatina immaculata
TTTTTAGGAACAATCCTGGCCTCAGATGGAAGATGCCTAACGGAGATCTTCTTCTTCTGCTTTCTGAGCCATTAAGGCTCATTGCTGCAGATAAAGTTCGCCTCCATGCCTCTCTATTCCTAATCTTCTCTCTCCAGTTGGTGACACCAGTTTCTTTTATATCCTCTTCTATGTTGTCTTTCCATCTCTCTCTTGGTCTGCCCCCTAGGTCTTGTTTCCTTCATCTCTTGTGCATACATCATTTTCGTTTGTCTATTCTCTCATATTCTTTCTACATGTCCGAACCAGCGTAGTCTGTTCAGCTTCAAGACATCTATAATTCGTTGGGATTTATATAAGCTGTTCAGTTCAATGTTCTTTCTAGCTCTCCATTGTCGGTATCCTTTATCGGCCCATGGATTCTTCTTATGATTTTGTTCTAAAAAATCTGCAATTGTTGTTCATCTTTCTTTGTTGTATTCCACGTTTCTGATCCATACATGATGGCTGGTCTTATTATAGTTTTTGTAGATTTTGGTGTTTTGGGACAGGATTTTAACAGGTGTTGCAAGGCAAAGTATATTTTATATCCTATCTGTACTCTGATTTTAATATCCTCGCTTACTGTGTTGCTTGTACCTAGATATTTCATAATATCCTAACAAAGATACAGAGCAGAATATCACAAGATAAGATAATGTTCCAAAAGAAGAAAAGTGTTTTATGCAACAAATCAGTGTCACTGAGTGTAAGGAAATGGCCACTTCAGTGTTGCATAGAGCCAGTTCTGTTGTATGGACGTGGAGCCAGGACATTTACTAAAGAGATGCAGCAACGTCTGGGAGTCATGGAAACGTGACTGTTTAAAAGAATGTTAAGGACACCAATGACCGCAAGAGAGGCCAATGGAGAAATTTTGAGAGAGACCGACTCAAGAAGCCAAATAATTACAACAGTCAGAAAAAGACAAGTCTAAATTTATAAGACATGTCATGAGAAAAGGCAAACAAGAAAAAAGCAAGAGTAAGGGTATTGAAAAGACTTTCAGAAACAGCAGGAAAGACCTCATGCTGGCTGTGGAGCATGCGAAACAAGCATTGAGAACATAAATAATTTCGTTTGTCACAACCAATACAAGTCCGAAACACTTGTCTGGGAGGGCGAGGGGAGCTTCCTCTAATGATCTGAAGTTGTGTTGCTGTTCCTCTCTCTACAGTAAAGAGTTTCCTGCATGCATACATCGTGACAACGGGAAAGTTAGATGGGAAAAGAGACCGAGGTAGACCAAGAGAGAAAATCCTGGCTTGGAAAAAAGGATACCAGAACATGTCACAGAGGCAACACAAAACAGAGGGTTGTGGAGAGCTACGACCCCCCCCCCCCCCCCAGCACCAGTAGGTGTGGCGCTTGATAGATACGCTTAAAAGTCCGGATCTGCTCGAATCTTGAATGTAGGGCTTGGCATCATCGCACTCAGGTCACACCCACACATGCTTTGCTCTTTGTTTCAGTAACAACAGGAGAGTATGAACACTAAATGTGGCAGTCAGCTGTTGGTTCTGGCAACTTCGAATTCTACCAGCCAGCCACCTGGCTCTTCCTTCCACCCTCTTCATACCTGTCTTTCATCCTATGTGTGTGTGTGTATATTATCAACACATGCCCTTCTCTCCTCCTGCATCAGTTTCTCGGCCACTGACTTCAGTATATCCGTCCCGCCCAAAGGGATCATGCCCGCTGTAATAGAGTTATTGGTAACATGATCGGCTGCTTTACTGCCTCTCACTCCCGCATGCCCTAGGCAACATATCCACGTCAGTCTGGTAACACTGGACTGTCACAAGAGCTGAACCCATTCACGACGTAGCAAATCTCTTTAAGTACTAGCCTCTTCTCTGGTATGGAGGCAATGCCAGGGTGAGCGGTATTTCTCCCTTTAAAACATATACCATGTATGATAACTGACAATAACTACATATGGAGCTACGTAATTCGAGGTCAGTCTGTTTTTTTCTGATCACACTAACAAAAGTTACATTCGCTCTACACACATACATATATACTGTAAAAGTTATGATCATTTTGCAATAATATTTATACAGAAATTCATCAAGCATATTATACGTGCATACAATACTGCAAGCATGCAAACACCAACAGTGCAAGCACACATAAATATGGTACATCTGCTCTTAGCCAAAAACATATATACGCAAAAACATATTACACATCCTCCTTACTCTCCTGATATTACCAGACCAGCACAAGCAAGTTAACCGCGGACAAATAACACTGCAGTTTTACAAAATCCCGCACTGGGAAGATTTGATTGCGCCTACAAGGCAGCAACACTTATTTCTTATTCTTTGAAGCAACTCCTTCAACATAAAGAAGTCAAACATGACAATCAAAACAATAAATGCCTCCCCTGCTTCCAGAACAAACAAGTTCAGGACATTCAGAAAGTTTGTAAAGTGACACTCCCTGGCAGTAAAGTCAGGCATAGATAAAGGCCATGACTTCTACTTGAATATCAGTTTGCGTCTTAAAGTAATGACAGCTGACAAGTGTACCCTGCCTTATGGAAAGACATCTACCAACTTCACTGGCTCTTATTCCTACCAAAATTGTGAGGTACCTATTTTTTGGTTCTAATAGCTGATTTGAACATAATGGCAGCAGGTCTCTGCCATGCTGTTTACAAACCCTTCTGCCGTCCTGTGTTTCCAAATGTCTGAATCTAAAAGGAGGAACATTATATAACAAAAACAAACAAAAAAATGATACCTTTATATAACAAATACAAGATAACTAAAATGTGTTATAAAAAAATGGTAGTATGTAAAGATGGCCCAATAATCCCACAGAAGCTTCTTTGGTGTTAAGTGTCCACATTTTACTTGACTGGCCATTGCACAAGAGTGCGATGTGGTCAGCATCTGGTCATCTTTACTTCCCCAGCTCTAGGAGGAGCCGGGGACCCATTTCTCCAGCTGGGTGACTGGGACAAGAGAGGCTAGCGAAAAACTTATAAACAAAGTAAAGAGGACAAGAATTCTACAATAGAATATGTCCAGGTTTGGCACTGAAAACATCACAACACAAATGTCCAGAATAAACAAACAACAACATAAAAGAACCCAACCCCCCCCCCCCCCCCCCCCAAGAACAGGCAATCCAAACAGCCCAGTTAAAACAAATGCTAGGACATGGACCCACAAGCAAAGAGAAACATTCTAGGTACTATATTAAACATTGTGGTGAAGCAGGAAATGAGGCAACTGACAGACTAGCGTCCTCTTCTTCTTCATATGCATGACCACTCTATGTCTGCAGTAATGTCAACAAACTAGCTAAAACAGGCAACAACAACAAAAAAAAAAGAAACAAAAACAATTTCAAAACACTGTATTAACAAAAGAGGCAAGTATGGTCACTGAAGGAATATACAGTCATTTATGCAGACACAGGACAAATAGCAGGAGCCCCAAAGATCCTATTATAAAGCTAAGCAGAACAACACACAACATAGTTTTCAGACTCCAAACAGGACATTGCAGACTACAAGCCCATTTATACTGGTTATCTTCAGCAGGAAGGCAGGTGGTTCCCCCATGGTGGAAGTTTGAGTCTATGAAGAGGAGTTCTAAATCCATAAAAGAATGTATAACAGTGAACAATCCTTTCTAGTTGATGATTCCTTCTTCGTTTTTTAAACTTTAAGATGTTAACTTTGATATCTTTGAAGAGTGCTGCCGTTTGTCTTAGGCTACCAAAACCACCATACAGCTTGCCTCAGACTGCCAAGATCACCATAAAGTTTACCTCAGACTGCCAAGATTACCATAAAGTTTGCCTCAGACTGTCAAGATCACCATAAAGCTTGTCTCAGACTGTCAAGATCACCATAAAGCTTTTCTCAGACTGTCAAGATCACCATAAAGCTTTTCTCAGACTGTCAAGATCACCATAAAGCTTGTCTCAGACTGCCAAGATCACCATAAAGCTTGTCTCAGACTGTCAAGATCACCATAAAGCTTGTCTCGGACTGCCAAGATCACCATACAGCTTTTCTCAGACTGTCAAGATCACCATAAAGCTTTTCTCAGACTGCCAAGATCACCATAAAGCTTTTCTCAGACTGCCAAGATCACCATAAAGCTTGTCTCAGACTGTCAAGATCACCATAAAGCTTGTCTCAGACTGCCAAGATCACCATAAAGCTTGTCTCAGACTGTCAAGATCACCATAAAGCTTGTCTCAGACTGTCAAGATCACCATAAAGCTTGTCTCAGACTGTCAAGATCACCATAAAGCTTGTCTCAGACTGTCAAGATCACCATAAAGCTTGTCTCAGACTGCCAAGATCACCATAAAGCTTTTCTCAGACTGTCAAGATACAGCTTGTCAGGGACTGGTACAGGTGGCAGCCAAAGAATGCCATCTCAGTTCTCCAAATGAAGGACAGTCCTGTGGCAGGTGCTGGGTCATCATTCTGTCGGTGCCACAGTTGCATTCGTCAGTTGTGCCCATCTTAGATGATGACTTAATATACAGGGGAAGGTTCTGGAGCAATCTGGGTTAAACAAGGAAGGCTGGGACCAAACCTGTGACCCAGTGAACCAATGACAAAGTGAAGGTCAATCAAACCCCATTCTGCATTTGCTAAAAGCATCATCTGATTCTAGAATATTTTCTACAAACCTGCACCGTCTGCAGAAATTTAAAAGCCCAAAATAGGAAACAACATGAATGGGAAAATGTGAGGCATGCATGAAATCCTTCTGCTACCAATGAGATTCATAGAGGCAACACCTTCCCTTGTCTAAATAGTTGAGTATATGAAAATGAATGTCATGTCATGTCATGTGACATGTCTTTTCCAGAATGCTGTCCCTCTCACAGCCTCCCAGAATGCAATGCAGTCTTGTGCAAGTTGACAGGCATCTCATAATGACATATTCAGACTTCCCGTGATGTCCTGAGTCCAGTCATCCCTTTTCTCTTTTGCCGGCCATGATGTCTTCTACTATCAACCACTACAAACCATTATGTCTCCTTATGTGGCCAAAGTGTCTCAGCTTTATAATTCTGATGGTGTTAACCAGCCATTTTTCAAATGACACCTAATCCTGTCACTATCTCTTTATTTGATTTTCACTCTATCCATGATATTCTAAGTGCATTTCTATAACATTTTATTTCAGATGCAGTTATTCTCTTTTCTAGTGATTTCTTAAAAGTGTCCATATTTTGCACCCATACATTGCCACTGAGAATATGTTAAGCTCTTAGTAAACATAACTTTGTTTTCTTGTTGGTGCTTTGCCACATATTCTTAATTTGCACTAGTTTCTGTGATGTAACTGCTAGGAAGCTGAATGAAGAAGAATATCCATCCTTGACTGCTGTCAGTTTCAAGAAAGTCTAAAACAATCCATCCTTGACTTCTGCTAGTTTCAAGACAGTGCAAAACAATCAATGCCAAGATGGTTCTAAGAACTGATTTTCAAATTTGGGGGGGGGGGGGGAGGGGAGAAAAGAAACCTCCCTGATGTGAAGCTAATGGTGAACAAATATGAACTTGATCTTCATTAAGTCTAATCAAATTCACACTTCACAGCTAAAATCCCTTCTAAAATATCACTTTCATTTCACTTTACATACAAGCCCAATCGTCTATTTAATGTTTATTTAACTCTTTTCCAGTCTAATTATCATTAAATTGTTAAACATATTCTTGTAACACGATATTATCTTATCTTCACTATCTTGCCACTTCTGCGCATATAATTTTATCTGATCTTTACTATTCAAGAACTTTTGCATTCATAATTTTATCTTACCTTTACTATCCTTAGCATTCTTCTATTTACAATTTTATCTATCTCTACATTCCTAAAAACATAAATGCATCTTATTTTGACATTTCTAGCACTGCCAAAATTTCAGTGTTCATCTACACTCATTTCTCATCTTCATAAAAATACAACAATAAACAGAAACATAAAATTCCAAACCTCCCCAACATACACAACACACTGTAGATATTTCAACTTGATGATAACATCATTCACACATCTCTCTCTCTCTCTCTCTGAACCTTAAGTGCCCAGGGCACATGGGGCTTCCACAAAAGTTTTCCATAAATGCCTGTCCTGTGCCTTTTTTTCTGCTCTTGCCCAGGTGACCCCTCTGTATCTCAACATCCTCTCTGGTGTTCTTCTCCTTCGGTCTTATCTTACTCCTATTCCCCATCTCAGTGCTATTTCTGGTAGTGAGTCATCAGTCATCTGCAGCATATGTCCCAACCATCACCAGCATCTTTCCTCAATAATTGCTGTCAGTGGCTTCATCTGCATTTCTGTCAACAAGACATTATTTCTTATGCTGTTTGGTCAAAAGATTCTTCTAATCCTTCACAGACATTTAGCCTGGAAAGAATTCAGCTAACAGCAATCACATGGCAGGAAGAAACAAAATTGGCTGAAACTAATGATAACTTGAATGAAATTTTTCTTGGGTGCTAAAAATATCATTCCCTCACCTTAAAAATAACAACATTTCTAGAGGAGAGTTACCCAACCATTAACCAACATCCTGGATCAGAGCTAATCCATTGTTAACCAACATTTTTGGATTACAGTTAACTTACTATTAACCAACATTTAGAAGAGGCTTATAACACCATTAACCAACATTCTAGAACAGAGTTACACAACCAGTAACTAACATTCTAGAACAGTTACCCCACCATTAAATAACATTCTGGTACAGAATTACCTCACCATTAAACAACATTTTAGAACAGAGACACCCCACCATTAACCAACATTCCACAACAACAGAGTTACCCCATCATGCACAATAACTGTACCAAGCTAACCAGAAATGAACACATTTAAGCTACAAATGAACACAAATTCAACACAATCAAACTATATGAACCTTACACTCTATAATTAAAATGAAATCCATACAATGAGAGAGACAAACCAGTAACATCTGAAAATAAAAAAATAAAAATAAAAAAATTGGTCTTGTGCAGAAAAAAATGCACTTGCTCCACTTTCTGAGAACCTCTCACTCACATGGTACAAGAATACATAGATTTGTGTGTGTCATCAACACAGACTTGACTAGAATATATATGGCAGATCATTTTCTCATTCATTAACAGGACATTCAAACTGAATGACTGATTCCACTCTTGGTGGAAAATCACATTTTTTGGTGTTTTTTTTTTTCAAAATCATATTATAAGGATGGTCACATTTCCAGTACATCATTATCCACATTCACATTCTGAACATATTATCAACCTTTAAAAATGTTCACATTCTCAATATCTCAGCATTCTTTTAAATATGTTCACATTCTCAATATCTCAGCATTCTTTTAAAAATGTTCACATTCTTAATATCCCATCATTATCCTTGTAAGATATTCACACTCTCAATATTACATCATCCTTTAAGGATGGTGGTCACACACAATCTCAATCAATTATCTTTGAAGGAAGCCTTTCAGTCTAAGCCCTTCTATTTCAGTCTCTCAACCAACTCTTACTCACAACCCAATGTCTACTCTAGGTTGACACACACAAAAAAGTATACACATTTTTTCCCATGGGGACAAAAATGAAAGGCCATAAATGTCAAGAAGCAGAGATGTCCCTTTGATAACATGGTCTGCCAAATGATACCTGGTCAAGGCCCTCTCAAGTTTTCTAATTTGCTACCCATAAAGTGACAGTCTCACATTAGGCAAGGATCAATATGATGCCCACTGTATCTCTAACTTATCTGGAAGCCTGGTTTTTTGCAACTCCACAGATGGCATTTGTCTACTCTTCTTATTTCTTCCATGGGAAATGATGAAAACCATGATAACATTTGTCATCTATTGTCATCATCATCATGGGGCATTTGAACTGTGGAACTAGGGTCCACAGCAATTTTTGTAGAAAACATAGTTTTTGAAGGGGGTAAAAGCTGGAAAGTCAAAAAACAGTCAAGAGTGTGAAACAATACAGAGAAAGAGTCAGAAGCACTTCTGAATGGAATAAGATTCAGAGTCATGAGCAATTTTTTTTTTTCAAAATCATATTATAAGGATGGTCACATTTCCAGTACATCATTATCCACATTCACATTCTGAACATATTATCAACCTTTAAAAATGTTCACATTCTCAATATCTCAGCATTCTTTTAAATATGTTCACATTCTCAATATCTCAGCATTCTTTTAAAAATGTTCACATTCTTAATATCCCATCATTATCCTTGTAAGATATTCACACTCTCAATATTACATCATCCTTTAAGGATGGTGGTCACACACAATCTCAATCAATTATCTTTGAAGGAAGCCTTTCAGTCTAAGCCCTTCTATTTCAGTCTCTCAACCAACTCTTACTCACAACCCAATGTCTACTCTAGGTTGACACACACAAAAAAGTATACACATTTTTTCCCATGGGGACAAAAATGAAAGGCCATAAATGTCAAGAAGCAGAGATGTCCCTTTGATAACATGGTCTGCCAAATGATACCTGGTCAAGGCCCTCTCAAGTTTTCTAATTTGCTACCCATAAAGTGACAGTCTCACATTAGGCAAGGATCAATATGATGCCCACTGTATCTCTAACTTATCTGGAAGCCTGGTTTTTTGCAACTCCACAGATGGCATTTGTCTACTCTTCTTATTTCTTCCATGGGAAATGATGAAAACCATGATAACATTTGTCATCTATTGTCATCATCATCATGGGGCATTTGAACTGTGGAACTAGGGTCCACAGCAATTTTTGTAGAAAACATAGTTTTTGAAGGGGGTAAAAGCTGGAAAGTCAAAAAACAGTCAAGAGTGTGAAACAATACAGAGAAAGAGTCAGAAGCACTTCTGAATGGAATAAGATTCAGAGTCATGAGCAATTTTTTTTTTTCTGAAGCTGGAGTCAGGATTTGATAGTAGAGAAATGGGAGGGGGGGGGGGGGGTCTGGAGCAAAGGTTTAAGAACTTAATAGTACAGAAATGGAGGGAATCTGGATCAAAGGTTTAAGAACTTGATAGTAGATAAATGGGGGGGGGGGGGGTCTCTAGAGCAAAGGTTTAAAAACTTGATAGTATAGAAATGGGGGGGGGGGGTCTCTAGAGCAAAGGTTTAAGAACTTGATAGTAGATAAATAGGGGGGGGGGGGGTCTCTAGAGCAAAGGTTTAAAAACTTGATAGTATAGAAATGGGGGAGGGGGTCTCTAGAGCAAAGGTTTAAGAACTTGATAGCACAGAAATGGGGGGGGGGGGGGGTTCCTGGAGCAAAGGTTTAAGAACTTGATAGTAGATAAATGGGGGGGGGGGTCTCTAGAGCAAAGGTTTAAAAACTTGATAGTATAGAAATGGGGGGGGGGTCTCTGGAGCAAAGGTTTAAGAACTTGATAGTACAGAAATGGGGGGGGGGTCTCTGGAGCAAAGGTTTAAGAACTTGATAGTACAGAAATGGGGGGGGGGGGGGATCTCTGGAGCAAAGGTTTACGAACTTGATAGTAGATAAATGGGGGGGGGGGAATCTCTGGAGCAAAGGTTTAAGAACTTGATAGTAGATAAATAGGGGGGGGGGGAGTCTCTGGAGCAAAGGTTTAAGAACTTGATAGTAGATAAATAGGGGGGGGGGGGGAATCTCTGGAGCAAAGGTTTAAGAACTTGATAGTAGATAAATATGGGGGGGGGGGTCTCTAGAGCAAAGGTTTAAGAACTTGATAGTAGATAAATAGGGGGGGGGGGGAGTCTCTGGAGCAAAGGTTTAAGAACTTGATAGTAGATAAATAAAGGGGGGGTCTCTAGAGCAAAGGTTTAAAAACTTGATAGTATAGAAATGGGGGGGGGGGTCTCTGGAGCAAAGGTTTAAGAACTTGATAGTACAGAAATGGGGGGGGGGGTGGTCTCTGGAGCAAAGGTTTAAGAACTTGATAGTACAGAAATGGGGGGGGGGGGTGGTCTCTGGAGCAAAGGTTTAAGAACTTGATAGTAGAGAAATAAGGGTGGGGGGTCTGGAGCAAAGGTTTAAGAACTTGATAGTACAGAAACAGGGGGGTCTGGAGCAAAGGTTCAAGAACTTGATAGTACAGAAAAAGGGGAGTTTGGAGCAAAGGTTTAAGAACTTGATAGTACAGAAATAAGGGGGGGGGGGGGGTCTGGAGCAAAGGTTTAAGAACTTGATAGTACAGAAATAAGGGTGGGGGGGGGGGGTCTGAAGCAAAGGTTTAAGAACTTGATAGTTGAGAAATAGGGGTGGGGGGGGGGGTCTGGAGCAAAGGTTTAAGAACTTTTATAGTAGACAAGATAAGAGAGCATGGAACAAAGGTTTAAGAACTTTTGTAGTAGACAAGATGAGAGAGCAAGGAACAAAGGTTTAAGAACTTTTATAGTAGACAAGATGAGAGAGCAAGGAACAAAGGTTTAAAAACATTTATAGTAGACAAGATAAGAGAGCAAATAACAAAGGTTTAAAAACTTGATAGCAGAAAAATAGGTGAAGCTGGAACAACTTCACAGCTCTGCTGAGAAGAAAGGCGCAGCATAGTCCATTACCATTCTAAAACAAGATCTTGTATATGGCTTTTAACTTTTTAGTTCCAATAAATCATTTGACTTCAGTATCCGTCTGCAGATACTTGCACTAGCACCATATCAATGGCAATTTTCTTAAACATGGAAAAAATAATAATCTTGGTCTAGCGTGTAAAGATAAGCCTAAACTGTTTGAAAATGAGAAATTTATGTGGTAAAGATAACCCTATATATCCAGCACATATAGCTACAGGTTTGTTTTAAGAAAGTTAAAAAAAAAAAAAAAACGGAAGGTTTGTTCCACGTCATTGATTAAAACATGAGACACAGTGTTAGGGCCCATCTTCTTCATTCGCATTGTCTGTCTACATCTGCAGTCCTGTTTCTTGGACAAATTTCACTGTTTTTTGTAATTCATATATGGAACCATAGAGCGTATCTTCTTTAGTGGTTTCAATGGGCCAGTAATTACTTCTCAGTGTCTCATAGCTGGTGCAGTTTTGGAGGATATGTTCCATAGTTTGGGGCACCTGGGCACATGTACATAGATTAGTAGTACCAACCTTAAACTTTGTATACATATGACTTCGGAGTCGGAAAATGGTGACTTGTTCCTTTCTGTTTAGCATGTGATAGTCATCATGTGGTGGTGTTTGTGGTTTCTTGTAGGTTTTTATCGTGCTTTTCTTCTGATTATAGGTGACTGGTATGTCTGGTTGCTCCATTTCAGTGCCCTCTTTGGCCAGCTTTCTCATTGCCTGGTATCCCACAGTGGGAGGGAATCCACTGCAAAGTGACTCCATGTTGTAAGCCAATTTTTGACAAAACATCCTTAAGGTCTGGTAGCTTGTTGCACTGAAGAGCCTCCAGTACTGATCTTGCATCTGTGAGATTTAATACGAGGCACGTATCAATTCTGGAGTCTGATAGTTTTTCAACAACAGCAATAATTGCCCTAACTTCTGCATCATAGTTGCTGCAGTATTTTCCAGTGGGTATGGAAATCTTGTCAATGGTGTTGTTTGGATATTCAATATGTGCTCCTGCCCCTCCATTCTTTATGGTATTGTGTGCAGTTCCGTCTATATACACACGTATCCAGGTGTCACAAGCATATTTGTCATCTAGAACACTAAGTGTGGTTGTTGATCTTACAGGACTACTTTGCATCTCACCATTCTGCACGCCTTTCACTTCAGTCTGAATAGTTATTTGTGTATAATCTGCTTCTTTCCATGGTGTATGCTCTGGTACAGATGATAATGGAGTGACTACAGTTGGAAGGTCAGGTATCAGCTTACGCATACGCTTGGCCTGATGAATGAAGCTGCTTCTTTTAAGCCATCTTAGTGCCAAGTTTTTGAATCTCTCCTTCAGGGGATGGCTTACAGAGCTGAGGAATTTCTCTCCCAAGGTCATGACCTTTGTTTCTCTATGTTCCTTAGCGCTTGAACACCAATTATTTTCTGCATTTCTACTATTGGTGTGGATCTCATGGCACCTGTGATAATCCGTAGTGACTGATTTTGTACCTTGTCTAGATTATGCAGCGTAGTGTTTGATGCTGTGCACCAAGATGTTGAGCCATATTCTAAATGTGGTAGAATACTTTGCTGATATACATTCTTGGTTACGGCCCAAATTTTCTTTGATATGCCTCATGTCACTGAGGCTTATAGGGGACACAGTATTAGTTCCTTTATTTTTCTTGAATTTTCCATGCTGAGACATATGGGGATATGGCGTTAGTTCCAATATTTTCCATGCCACTAAGACATGGGGGATATGGTGTTAGTTCCCATATTTTCCACGCCACTAAGACATATAGGGGATATGGCATTAGTTCCAATATTTTCCATGCCACTAAGACATATAGGGGATATGGTGTTAGTTCCCATATTTTCCATGCCACTAAGATGATAGGGGGATATGGTATTAGTTCCCATATTTTCCATGCCACTAAGACATATAGGGGATATGGCGTTAGTTTCCATATTTTCCATGCCACTAAGACATATGGGGATATGGTGTTAGTTCCAATATTTTCCATGCCACTAAGACATATAGGGGATATGGTGTTAGTTCCCATATTTTCCATGCCACTAAGACATAGGTGGAGTGGATATGGTGTTAGTTCCCATATTTTCCATGCCACTAAGACATATAGGAGATATGGCGTTAGTTCCCATACTTTCCATGCCACTAAGACATAGGGGGATATGGTGTTAGTTCCCATATTTTCCATGCCACTAAGACATAGGGGATATGGCGTTAGTTCCCATATTTTCCATGCCACTAAGACATAGGGGGATATGGTGTTAGTTCCCATATTTTCCATGCCACTAAGATGTATAGGGGGATATGGTGTTAGTTCCCATATTCTCCTTGCCTGTATTGTGGATACAGTGCTAGTTCACATGTTTTCACTGATATTTTCCATGTCACTGAGACACATAGGGGATATGGTGTTAGTTCCAATATTTTCCTTGCCTTTGAGAGATATTGTGGATACAGTGCTAGTTCACATATTTTCCTTGCCTGTGAGACATATTGTGGATACAGTGCTAGTTCCAATATTTTCCTTGCCTTTGAGACATATTGTGGATACAGTGCTAGTTCCAATATTTTCCTTGCCTGTGAGACATATTGCGGATACAGTGCTAGTTCACATGTTTTCACTGATATTTTCCATGTCACTGAGACATACAGGGGATATGGCATTAGTTCCCAAATATTCCTTGACCTGTCAGAACACTGCATGGTGATATGGTCACCATCATGCCTGGCAACCTTCCCTTCCACAAACCCCAGAAAGAGCCAGGTAATCATTTCTATGACTTTGTTATCTGGAGCATCGCAGATCATGGCCTATCTACCAGTATAGGAAACAAATGCATTCTCTATTTTTGATACTCAGGCATAACATAACACAAGAAACACTAAAACAACATTTGCTAAAAATGACCACAAAATGTCATCAAATGTCAGAATAATAATTAAAAAAAAAAAAAAGGGAACACATCATCACAACTTTTTTTTTCTGAAAAGTTTATCAATAACATTGCTTTAAAAAAAAAAAAAAAAGCAAACTTTCAACAACAAAACAAAAGAAAAGATAAAACCACAGCACCAAAATAAATACTGAACAAACACTCATAAATGCAGCAGTCATTGGCCTTCTTACTGAAGTACCAGATCACTCCACAGCTCACCACAGTCTTGTAATACATTATCTTACACAAAAAACAAAAAAAAAAGAAAAAAAAGCGTGTAGCTTGCAAATGCATAAATAACAGAACATTAGATAATCTGCTCAAAAACATCACAGACAATGTACGATGAAAAAGGTGGAAACATGATGAATGTAAGATGAACACTAGGAAATCTAGACACAGCACACTGACAGGAGATAAAGGTAGGGGGGGGGGGGGGGGGAATATAATCAGAAATGTAAATTTATTACTTATTTAGCTGAAAAAGTATGACAGCCTAGGGATGTTTTTTTTTTTTTTTTGCTTTTGGTTTGTCATGTGTTGCTCTGGTACCAAAGGTTCTCACATTTTTGTGGGCTGCAGCCTCTTGCTTCCCAAGGAACATTCTTAGCATCCCAATTTTTTTTTTTTTTTTTCACACAGCTGGGTCTCATGTCACTTCCTCATAACCCCTTCCCCTCTCATTTCTTCCCACAGTCAGGGAGAGTGTGCACACACACATATTTCTGTTCACTTTGGGGGCATCATGGTTCATATGAAAGGAAGTCACCACATGTGCCTTGATTAGAAGAATCTGAGTTTTGCTGCACTTCCTTTTTTTTTCATTATCACAGTCTCTTTTCTGTTGATTACTGTAAACATTTGATGCTTGTAGCACAGCTTTTGGTTCTTAACTAATAACTGTATGGTTTTTTTGCCACACTCGACTGCTGTTAGGTTGCTGTACTTTTCTGACTGTTAAGTTGCTGTACTTTTCTGACCGCTGTTAAGTTGTTGTACTTTTCTGACTAGTGTTAAGTTGCTGTACTTTTCTGACTGCTGTTAAGTTGTACTTTTCTGACTGCTGTTAAGTTGCTGTACTTTTCTGACTGCTGTTAAGTTGCTGTACTTTTCTGACTGTTGTTAGCATTTATTGTGCTTATCTGACTTGTAAAGCATTTACTATTTATCTGACTGTTGTAAAGCATTTACTGAACTTATCTGACTCTTGTGGAGTAGCCATTGTACTCATTTGGCTGTTGTAAAGCATTTACTGTTCTTATGTTACTGTTGCAATGCAGCTACTGTCTTATGTGATTGCTGTATGACTGCTACTGTACCTATCTGACAATTTGATTGTTGCAGTACTATTCTGCCTCTGTATGGCGGGAGGTGTATTTTTTTTTTTTTTTAATGTAGGGTGCAAATATCATTATTTTCTTTTTGTAGTACAGCTCCTGTACTTATCTCTACACTGTAAAGTAGCTCCTGTACATATTTCTACATTGTAGGGTAGCTCCTGTACTTATCTCTACATTGTAGTGTAGCTCCCGTACTTATCTCTACATTGTAGTGTAGCTCCCGTACTTATCTCTACATTGTAGTGTAGCTCGTGTACATATTTCTACATTGTAGGGCATCTCCTGTACATATTTCTACATTGTAGGGTAGCTCCTGTACTTATCTCTACATTGTAGGGTAGCTCCTGTACTTATCTCTACATTGTAGGGTAGCTCACGTACTTATCTCTACACTGTAGGGCAGGTGTTGTACTCATCTCTACATTCTAGGGCAGTTCCTGTACTCATCTCTACATTGTAGGGCAACTGCTGTACTTATCTCTACACTGTAGGGCAGCTGCTGTACTTATCTCTACATTGTAGGGCAGCTGCTGTACTTATCTCTACACTGTAGGGCAGCTGCTGTACTTATCTCTACATTCTAGGGCAGTTCCTGTACTCATCTCTACATTCTAGGGCAGTCCCTGTACTTATCTCTACATTGTAGGGCAACTGCTGTACTTATCTCTACACTGTAGGGCAGCTGCTGTACTTATCTCTACATTGTAGGGCAGCTGCTGTATTTATCTCTACATTGTAGGGCAGCTGCTGTACTTATCTCTACATTGTAGGGCAGCTGTTGTACTTACTGCACTTATCTGACTGTTAGCAAATCATGAATGGCTAGAACCTGGTATCATTTTCCACAAAGAACTTCTTGTATTACAACAGCTCAGAGGTCTTGGGAAATAGACTGGTCGTGAAATACTAGCCCTTTATTTTGTCTTCTCTCAGATTATGAAATTTTTCCCTGTTCCATCAGATTATGAAACTTTTTCCCTGTTCCTTCAGAGCATGAAACTTTTTCCCCGTTCTGTCAGATTATGAACATTTTCCCTGTTCCATCAGATTGTGAAACTTTTTCCGTCCTTCAGAACATGAAACTTTTTCCTGTACCATCAGATTATGAAACTTTTTTTTCCTGTTTCTTCAGAGCATGAAACCTTTCCCCGTTCCTTCAGATTATGAAACTTTTCCCATTCCTTTCTTATCTGATCCAACAACACAATGAATGTTTTTTGGTGAAGTATTCTTTATGTTACAAATGCTACAATGGTGTCATTATAATCGTCATACTTAAAAGATAAAGTTTGTACAGAGCTGCTGACCTGCAGAATGGTGAGGAAAAAAGTCCCATTTAGAATTAGAAGAAATCAAGCAAAAACATGTAGCACAGTGGCTCCCAACCTATTCCAGATCATCGACCCCTTGAGATAATAATCATCTGCTACCTCACTATACTTCATCACCACTTGGTGTTAAATTAAAAGCCTCTGAACAATTCTGGGATTCCATATAATCTAGGTACTGCATAACTTTTTAAAGACCTCTGTGGGTCCATGGACTCCTCCAGGTTGGGAACCAGTGATGTAGGAATAAAAAAATAATTCACAAAACAATATTCCAAATTTTCTGCACAAATGCAAAGCTTAATAAAAAATAAACTCTAATGAAACGACCAATCACCTGTTGTTATTGCTGTCATTTTCAAATGACTTATGAGAAACTGAAACAGAACCCAGTGACTGAAGAGCTCCAACGGGTCTCACCATCAGCATGAAAAGCAACTGAATTTTGTCAATGTCCAATTCCTTAACAACCAAAGCATTGCATGACTGCTGGAGCAGCCCATCCCAATCCACCACCATCTGACCCCGGGTCAGCTGGCCAGAAAGCTCGACGGTGGCATAAACAGGCTCAGCACTCTTCACGACCGATCGGTCGATGACCAGAGCCATACAGTAGCCGTCACATGATCGGTAGCCCTCTCGTCCAGCTGCTCTTGCTGGTTTTGCAGACTCCAGAACCGATCTTTTGACAAAGTCCGAAACATGGGTTCCTGCATTCGTCCACAGGTCAAAAAAGTCCTGTCAAACACATAAAAAGTTCTTATAATGAACAAAACCAAGGTAAAAACAACGACATTTACTTTCAAAAGGTAACATGACACAAACCTACGTGTAACCGTGCAATAAAAAAAATGTATGCTTAGGATCTGAACAGGATATAGTAGTCAGGTCTTGCATGCAGCAATGAGCCACAAAGGCTGAGAAAGCTGAAAAGAATGAATGAAAGAATAGTAGACAGAAGCATCTTGTGAACAAGCCAAGTTTCCCACTATATAAGACACTTTTTTTCACTCAAGAAAACTCCTTCAAAAATCACCCTGTGGCCTTTGCCTCCATGCTTAGCCTTGGGCAGGCTCTGGGATACAGGTTACTGATACTAAACTAAAACACTGATACCTGTGTTTTTTTAACACACTAGTCTCTGATGATGCCATAATGCCATATACATGATTATAAATGATTAAATTATGATTACAAGCCAAACTATTAAAATATTTTTTAAAAACTGAAAGCCAGCAGCATATTACTCGATAGCCTTACTGTATTTGTTTCCAGACACTTAGCGACTTTTATTTATCTACCATAACTTTTCTTCTTTTCTTTTCAGTATGGATGAATAATTAGTTAATATTAAAATGAAAGCCCCATGTAAAATTTGTAAAATTATCTTGACAGCAATGGTCAATGTTATGTTGGTGCTAACACCAGTGTTTCGGGGGGGGGGGGGGGGGGGGGGGGGGTGTTTGGGGGAAGAAAGGGTAAGGTAAGATAACTCTGCTATGTCTTAGATGCACATAGTGATAGGGTGTTAGTACCTGTATTTTCCTTGACTGGAACAAAGACTTCTATAGAAAATGATGAGGTCAGCATCACGCCTGGCATCTTTTCTTCCCAAACTCCAGAAGAAGTCGGGTACCTATTTCTACAGACTGGGAGACTGGGGTGCCTCTAGCAGGATTCAAACCCCCGATCTTCGCCATGACAGACTAGTGCATTAACCACTTCACCTCTCAGATGCCCTGCTTTGGGGGGTATGCAGGCCGCGATGGAGGCCATCAAAATCTTTCAGGGGCTGAGGTGGAGCATGATCTAAAAACAGGTTGGGAAACACTGTCTTACACAGATGAATAATGATGTCATCACCAACCCTGCATGTATAAGAATTTCCAGTGGTAAATAGTAATGTTGACAAACCCTAGCTAAAATGATTCAAATGCCCACATTATGTAATCCCAGTGAATAAAATCCTTGGTAAATTTGTTATGTTGAAATACCATATAAAATTTCAAATAAAACACAGAATTTCACATAAATCATTTCCACACAAACCATACGAAGTTCCACATAAGCTACACAAAGTTTCACACAAAACATACAGAGTTTCACATAACCTATACAAAATTTCACATAAATCATAGTTTCACACAAAACATACAAAGTGTCACACAAACCATACAGAGTTCTACATAAACCACACACAATTTCACATAAACCATGCAAAGTTTCACATAAAATCACACAAAATTTCACATAAACCACACACAAAATTTCACATAAACCACACAAAGTTTCACATAAACCACACAGCAGAGTCAGGCAAGCACATAATAACAACAATCCCTACCCAGGGCAACAGAAACCTCCGGCAGACCTCATATGGGAGGATAGTGATGTTCACGAATTCCTTGAGCACCACCTGCGCTGCCTCGGGGTCGTTGTAGAAATTAAACTCAGCACAAGTACTTACTCTCCCACGAGCTGCATCAACGGAAAATAACAACGCACAATTGAGAACATAAAGATGAAAAAAAAAAAAAAAACCAGTCAAAATTGGACAGCATTTACTGGAAAAAGGGGGAGGTAACCCCCCTCCCCATTTACAGGTTATTTAATAGTTTCTTTGTGTCCACTGAAGAATACTTCAGTGTTGAAGGATTACACTCTGAAAAATATGCTGAAAATATTCCTTAGAAGTCTTCATGGCCTAGCAAGACTCAATATTAACCAATGAGTTCTCATGGTTATTTTTAGAAGCTTCACCTCATTTCATTTATTACACAGCAGTACAGAACTATCCTGAATGTTACTCTGGCTTTATGATGCAGTATATGGGGTCAGAACCAGGTTAGCCTGTATCACGTATGGGATTAATGATTTTAGTATGGAAAACTTGGCTGGGCTTAACATCAAAGAGGTTAATGGCTGCTTACTTAGAGCAGTCACCACTTAGTGTGCAGGCTCGGGTTGTAATTTTATCTCTAAACAAAAAGACACTGGACATTACTGTGATTTAAACCTGTAGTTTTCAGGTGAGAAACTGGTGTTTAACATGCTCAGCCATGACACCCTTGCAAGGTTTACACAATCATAATATCAGCCACATGTCAAAGAGGAGTCTGCCATTCATCCAAGCACTCTCACAGACTGGCAGATGATGAAATGGCCTCAACATATCTGTCTCCATTAATTTCAGTTCCTGGATGCCTCTCTCCAGTTGTTTACTTCAAGTCCTGTTCATAATTTTATATTGCATTTCACCAGAGAAATATCTCTCTCTCTCTGAACCTTAAGTGCCCAGGGCACATGGGGCTTCCACAAGGGTTTTCCACAAATGCCTGTCCTTCGCCTTTTTTTCTGCTCTTGCCCAGGTGAGCCCTCTATTGCTCAACATCCTCTCTGTTGTTCTTCTCCATGTCTCTTTTGGTCTACCCTTACTTCTGCTCCCCTGTGGTGTCCATCTTAGTGCTATTTTTGGTAGTGAGTTGTCAGTCATTCGGAGCACATGTCCCAACCATCGCCAGCGTCTTTCCTCAATAATTGTTGTCAGTGGTTTCATCTGCATTTCTGCTAATAAGATGTTATTTCTTATGGTGTTTGGCCAAAATATTTTTCTAATTCTTCGTAAACATTTAGTCTGGAAAGAGTTCAACTTGTTTTCTATGGTTTTGGTGATTTTCCAGCATTCACTTCCATAGAGTAGTACACTTAGAACATTACTCTTAAATATCCTGATTTTCATATTTATGCTTAGTTTTTTTTTATTTCCATATAGTCTGCAGCAATGCAAAAGCCTGGTTTGCTCTATTAAATCTGCTGTTGATGTCCTCTGTGCTGTCTCCATTTTCTACTACTCTGCTGCCAAGGTATACAAATTCGTTGACCTCCTCCACTAACTTGTTATCTACTCTGAGTACATTTCTGTTGTTCAGATTTTGCTTCATTAACTTTGTCTTTCCTACGTTGATCTTAGTCCTATGTTGTTCGTATTCTGAGTTAGCTTGTTTATTTTATCCTGCATATCTTTGTGACTGCTTGATAATAGACAAATGTTGTCCGCAAAGTCAAGGTCCTCCAGCACTGTGTCAAGGGTCCATTGTAATCCTCTGCGTTTGTCTGATGTTGCCTCCTTCATTAACCAGTCTACTGCCAAGATAAATAATGTTGGTGATAGTACACATCCCTGTTTCACTCCTGTTTGTACCCTAAAGCTGCTGGAGGTATGTTCTCCACAGATAACTTTGCACTGAAAACCCTCGTATAGGGCTTTGATTACATTAACTATTTTATGGGGGAGGCCATGCCATTTTATCAAATTTTATAAAAGTACTGTATAACACCATATGCATCTACAGTTTTAACGGAACAAACTACCAGCCAAACCCTCAGTGACTAACAACCACACAAAAGGCTCCATCCTTTGAACTAATTATCTGCAGGACATGGCTAATTCTACTCTTTTTTTTTCAAAGAGTATAAATAAACAATAACTCCAACATGACTTATCCTGAGCCCAGATAAGAAGGGATGAGGGCTGGACACAGGACCAGCTACCCAGTACTGTAAAAATATACTTCGGCTAAGAAAACGTTGACAAGAGTTCAGCAAGAGAAAAATTAATACTCGGAGAAGGAACTTCTCCACAAAGATCTATGACACGGTGTGCTGAAAGTAAGAAATGTCTGATCGACTGCACCTGGACAATGATAGAAGAAACAGTCCAGGATAGAAACAAATGGAGAGCCCAGACAGGGGTAAAGAAGGAGAGAAATAAATAAATGATACAGGATAGGATTGGCCAAATTTATACGCAAGCAGCCTATTTGGCAGCCTCGTACGTGGGAGTGAATCCCACCAGTCACCTACAACTGTAGTGGGTTCTTGCCAGTGCTATGGAGTGAATCCCACCAGTCACCTACAGCTGTCATGGGTTCTCGCCAGTGCTACGGAGTGCATGAGGTATGCTGAGATCCCCCTTCACAGAAAGTGACAGGAGCACTTATGAACTTGCCTGACGGGAATGACGATAACCCTTTAATGTTTTAAACAAATTCTTATTTAGACAAACAACATGTGCATACCTTCGATATTTCCTCCCATGATATAGAGATCCTTAATTTTCCTGCCAACAGTTGAGTCTAGTCTCATGGCTAAAGCCAGGTTGGTCAATGGAGCAAGAGCTACAACGGTTACTTCACCTGAAAAAATATATGCCATAACAATTAATCCTTTACAACTTATCACACTTTCTAGGCATTATCATTAATACTAGAAACTTATCACATTTTCTGGGCACTATCATTAATAGTAGAAACTTATCACATTTTCTGGGCACTATCATTAATAGTAGAAACTTATCACATTTTCTGGGCACTATCATTAATATCAAAATAGTGGTGTCAAAAGTATTTTGCAAGGTCATTTTGAATAGACTCAAAGATATAGTGGATACTGCAATGAGAGAAGAACAAGCAGGATTTCAAAAAGGGAGAAGCTGTCTCGACCAGATCTTTACTCTCAGAATAATACTTGAAGAACATACTGAAAAGCAGAAACCATTAATACTGAACTTCATAGATTTTAAAAAGGCATTTGATAGCATACACAGAGATTCATTATGGAGAATTTTATGTCTATATGGAATACCATCTAAAATTGTCAACATCATTAAGGACTTATACAATGGATATGTTTGTGCAGTTAAGACAAAAGACGGGATGAGTGAATGGTTCCAGATTGAAACAGGCGTGAAACAAGGATGTATACTGTCTCCTTTACTTTTTGGGATTACAATAGACTTCATAATGAAAAAATGCTGCACAGGTAACACAGGTATTGACAGGGTACATGGGACCCAACTAGAAGACCTTGATTTTGCTGTTGACATAACTCTTATCAGTAATAATGTGAATTCCATGCAAGAAAAAACAGACAGCCTGTCTTCACTGGCTAGCAAAATAGGACTTGAAATTAACAAGGACAAAACAAAAATAATGAAAATTCCTCTCAATCAAAATGGAAAAATACACATAGAAGGGACAGATATTGAAGAAGTCAATCAATTTGCATACCTTGGCAGCTACATAGACCAGGATGGTGACACTAGAAAAGAAGTTAAGATCAGAATTGCAAAAGCAGCATCAATCTTCAAGAATCTTGAGAACATATGGAATTCAAAAGTTATAAGCACAAAAACGAAGTTAAGACTATTCAATTCAAAAATAATATCCACCCTCATTTATGCATGTGAAAGCTGGAAAACAACTAAAGAAATAGAAAAGAAATTAGACTCTTTTGAAAACAAATGCATAAGGAAAATACTCGGCATCAAGTGGAATGAATTCAAGAACAATGCAGAGATAAGACAGATGACTGAACAACAACCAGTCTCATAGGTGATCAGGAAAAGGAGATGGACATATGTTGGTCACTTGATGAGAAGAAATGATCAGAGAATCCCAAAACAAGCTATCAAGTGGAACACAACAGGCCAAAGAAAAAGAGGCAGACCGCGTGAAACTCTGAAGAGGACATTATTAAAAGAGGCCAAATAACAGGCATAAAATCCTATGATGAGGTTGAAAGACTCGCCGAAGACAGGAAAAATTGGCGAACTACTTTGCAAGCCCTATGTGACATTTAACGGCACAGGAAGGATATAAGATCATTAATACTAGAAACTTATCACACTTTCTGAGCACTATCATTAATACTAGAAACTTATCATGCTTTCTGTGCATTATCATTACATACCTACCACACTTTCTAGGAATTATTAATACTAGAAACTTATCACACTTTCTGAGCACTATCATTAATACTAGAAACTTATCACACTTTCTGGGCATTATCATTGATACTAGAAACTTATCATGCTTTCTGTGCATTATCATTACATACCTACCACACTTTCTAGGAATTATTAATATTAGAAACTTATCACACTTTCTGGGCATTATCATTAATACTAGAAAATTATCACACTTTCTGGGCATTATCATTAATACTAGAAAATTATCACACTTTCTGGGCACTATCATTAATACTAGAAACTTATCATGCTTTCTGTGCATTATCATTAATACTACATACCTATCACACTTTCAAGGAATTATTAATATTAGAAACGTATCACACTTTCTGGGCATTATCATTAATACTTATCACACTTTCTGGGGATTATCATTAATAACAGAAACTTGTCACACTTACTGGGAATCAAAATTAACACAAGAAACTTCAATAAAGGGAGCTTATAATTAAAATTATAAATTTCTCAAGCCAAAAGGTTATTATCATTAATATTACAAATTTCTCTAATTTTCTGGACACTCACGCTTTCTGGGCAATGCTAATAATACAATAATTTTTTCACACTTTCTGGGCATTATTATTAATACTATAAATTTCTCACACTTTCTGGACATTATTAGCATCATAAATTTATAACATCTTCAAAGCATTATTATGAATATTATAAATTTCAGTTATAGAGCACAGTTGGGAATAATAATTAACCTCTGTTAAAGCCATTATCAACTAAAGAAATAGACAAGAAATTAGACTCTTTTGAAAAAAATGCCTAAGGAAAATACTTGGTATAAAGTGGAACAAATTCAAGAACAGTGCAGAGATAAGACAGATGAGCAAACAACAACTTATCTCATGGGTGATCAGAAAAAGAAGATGGACACATGTAGGCCATGTGATGAGAAGAAACAATCAGAGAATACCATAACAAGCTAACAACAGGCCAAAGAAAAAGAGGTCGACCACGTGAAACTCTAAAGAGAACATTGTTAAGAGAGGCCAGTTTAGTGGGCATAACATCCCTTGATGAGGTTGAAAGACTCGCCTAGAACAGGAAAACTTGGCAAACAACTATGCGAGCCCTATGTGATGTTTAATGGCACGGGAAGGATGTAAGATGTAAGAAAGGCATTATTATCAATACTATAACATTTTCTTCTTCTTCTTCAGCGTTTGAGGAAGTTTGGTCATACTAACTCTGCAGCCCTGATGAAGTCTGCCATCTTGTCCAGGCTTGAGCGGGAGCCCGACAGTTCCTCACCCTCGGACCAGATCTGAGCTCGGAGATTTGAGTAGGTTGGACAGCTCTGCAGGATATGCTTTTGTGTCTGGATGCCTAAGCCACAGGGGCACTCATTTATGTGTGATATTCTGAGGCTATATAGGTAGCTTAGAAGTTTGCACTGTCCCATTCTTAGGTGAAATATCTATAAACATCACTTATAGTGTGGTATACAGGACACAGGGGGCTCTTACCTGGGTTATTTGTTATTATTCTAATCATGGCATTGGCTGCATGCTCAGACTGTATGGCTGAGAGATCTACTGGGACATTCCAAGCTTCTCCACTAAAATTTTCAAACTGGGACGTATTCCCAAGCAGTGAACACTCCGCCCCTCTATACACTGGAATCTGAAATAAAATGATAAAAACTTTTTTAAAACAATTACAATTTTTTTTTATAAATTGTAAACACAAAAGCTTTCATACAGTAAAGTAGGAGAACACAGTTTTGTAGAATTAGACCTCGAAAAAAAATCAAAGAACTTTAGTGAGACGTGAGAGGAAGAAAAATCACAAGAGAATAACCTGGGATTCGAACCACTGACTCCCGTAGGATGAGTAGCAGTCTAGCCATGAGAGAACAGCATACTAACGAACTTTCTCTCATGGCTAGATGACTACTCATCCTACCAGATTCTGTGGTTCACATCCCAGGTAATTCTCGTCTGATTTTTCTTCCTCTCACGTCTCATTAAAGTGCTTTATCTACGATTTTTTTCAAGGTCTAATTCTACAAAACTATGTTCTCTTAATTAACCGTTTTAAAACAATTAATGCTTGCGGTGAACACTGTTATATCAACTTCTTCTCCTTCAATCTCTCTGGAAGATCGGCAAAGGTGTTGAGGCAGGGCACTGTGCCAATTTGGGGGCAGGTTACAGTGGATATTTCTTTCAGTCTGGGAATGGAGCTAAATGGCAGGAGGTGTGCAATGCTTCTTTACCAGACTCCACCACCATGGAGACTACAGTGATCCCTGCCCCTTTAGCAAGACTAGTTCTGTCACCAGAGTTGGTTGGGATAGGGGGTCTTGGTCAGCTGTGGTTTGCCAAATCTGATGGCAGCATGCCAGGTAAGGGACAGCATCTTCATGCCCAAAACAGAAATGCTGGAAATGTTATATAAAAGACTTATTGCTGTGGTTTTAGTTCACTGGGTCCTAATGAAGTATCACCTCTGAGAAAAAGAAATGTAAAAAACACAAGAACACTTCTTACATCATTATAGATAAGGCAGCCTTCTGGGAGAACAGCTGCAATGCTCAATGTAGCAAGATAAGAATATTTTAATGTTCTGAAAGATAACTAAAAGTGGGAGGATGTAATGGACAAGAAACATAACTGAAAGTGGGAGGATGTAATGTACAACATAACTGAAAGTGGGAGGATGTAATGTACAATAAACATAACTGAAAGTGGGAGGATGTAATGTACAATAAACATAACTGAAAGTGGGAGGATGTAATGTACAATAAACATAACTGAAAGTGGGAGGATGTAATGTACAATAAACATAACTGAAAGTGGGAGGATGTAATGTACAAGAAACATAACTGAAAGTAGGAGGATGTAATGTACAATAAACATAACTGAAATTGGGAGGATGCAATGTACAAGAAACATAAATGAAAATGGGAGGATGTAATGTACAAGAAACATAAGTGATAAAAATGAAATGGGAGGATGTAATGTACAAGAAACACAAATGAAAGTGGAAGAATGTAATGTACAAGAAATGCAAATACAACTGCATGAATATAATACAGAGTGCACAAAAGTAAGTGTCAAAACGTAATATACTAAAATGCTAATGTAAGTGTATTGCAGTATGGTCCTAACGTAAGCATGCTGTAAAGCAGTAATTCCCAAACTCTTCAGATTATGCACTCTTAAAGTCAGTGATAATTTATCATGCTCCCCCCCCCCCCCACTGCCACCCCCAAAACAAATGACTCCTCTATGACCCCCAGGTTGAGAACCTTTTGATGTCAGCCAATAAGACACCGATTTAAATGTGATAATGTAATGTAACAGAACACTGCACAAGAACATAATGTAATGCAAACAAACAAACAAAAAATAATGTGAGTGTAACAACACAGCAATGTGAATACAAAAGATGAAAAGAAAAAAAAAAAAAAATCATGTCTTTGAACTCACATCCTCCCTGTTGCAAGCCTTCAGCACCCTCAAGGTGTTGGCACACACCAGGTCTACGTTGACATTGCCATTAGCACAGGTGATAGCCAGGACCTCCACATTGGGATGAGCCAATGCCATCATGATGGCATGCGAGTCATCTATTCCTGTGTCCACATCTAAAATAACTCGTAACTGCAAATATGGATACCGCAAAAATAACATACAAGAAGAAAAATTTTAAAAATAAAGACACAAAAGACAAAGGATCATTTATAAATGTTTTATGATAAAGGCCTCACAGATGCTCAGATTAACCCTTCTGACCTTTTCTCTGAAAACTGTTTAAATTCATTAATATTATGGTGATGAAGGTGCAGCACTCAACCTGAATGAGACAGTGCGATCACTGACCCATAGCTGACTGCTTGAGTCAGGACTGACTGACCAGAGACAGTTAAGACCCTGTTACACTTTTCAGCGGACCCCCCCCCCCCATGAAAACAGACAATGATCTGGCCGAGTAAATAGGAATGGAAATGGGGAAACGAATCTAGTTCAAGCTGAAGTTGGATGTGTCAGGCTCAAAAATACATAACTGCAACACAACGTAACTAGTGCCCTTCTGAAGGCCAACGACAAAGAACACGTAGACAGAATAATCACCAGTCTCCCTACACGACAGATTATGGGTTTGCGATTTAAAATCAGTACCACCCAGTCATTCAAGCAGTAAAAATGGTGACCTCACACATAAGTGGTGGGGAATGCAACTGAATAAAATAATGAATTAATAAAAATGTTGATGGACAGATAAATGTACCTAAGAGAGAAACTGGGGTTGGGGTGGGCAGAATATCTCATATTAGATCCGGACACAATCAGCTGAAGACATTTATCTCATATATACCTCCGTGTTGATTTTTATCTACCTGTAACTGGGAACTTGTTTCAGGTTGATTTTTATCTGTCTGTAAATGGCAGCTTGTTATAGGTTGATACTTATCTGCCTGAAACTGGGAGCTTCCTCCAGGCTGATTCTTATCTGCCTATAACTGACAGCTTGCTCTAGGCCAATTCTTATCTATCTGCAAGTGGGAACTTGCTTCAAGTTGATTCTTTAAACGTAATAGTTTAATCTTACACTCTTTTGATATGTTTTTCTTTTGTTCCTAATTTAATTTGTATATTTGTATTAAATCGAGTGTGGAGGAAGAATGAAAGATGGAGTGATGAAGGGCAGAATGTAAGATGAGCCTGCGTGCCCAATTCTTTACCCTTTAAAAATAAAGATCATTCATTCATTCTTATCTGCCTGTAACTGACAGCTTGCTCTAGGCTGATTCTTATCTGCCTGCAACTGGGAACTTGCTCCAGGTTCATTCTTATCTGCCTTTAATTGGGAGTTCCTTACATGGATACTGTGAAAATATCTTGAAAACACAAACATCAAACTAAATAGGGAGTGGATTCTATGCTTCTTGGCAAAGTCCACCACCATGGGAAAGCTATACTCTGTCAGCCAGGCTGAAATAAAAAGGCAATCTGTTTCCATCAGCTTCACAAGAAGGTTAAACAATCCCTTCATTACAATCCCACCATATACTTTAGCATGAAACCTGCTTCTTGTTTTCTAAAAATGCCCCATTTAACCAATTCACTATTCAAAGCAGGTCTAGTTAGCTGAGTGGTTAGGCACTAGGTTTACTAATCAGGTGGTACTGGGTTCAGTCCCAGCAGTGGGATTTTTTTCTGGTACACAACAAAAAGACCCAGCCTCTAAAAATGGGTACCAGAGAAATCTGGGAAGGTAAAGCGGCCAGGCATGACACTGACCACATCACACTTTCATGTGCTGAAGGTCATGGAAAATACGGGCCTAACACCATATTCCCCAATATGCCTTAATGGCATGGAAATGAGAATTTTACCTTTTACCTTTTACCACTCAAAGCCAACCAACAATTGTTTTCAACATCTATAATGGAAAATAACTCAGGGTCTTGGACAGCTGCTGTTCCTCCAGCACAACCCTATCACAAACTACAGTGCATGAAGCCTATAACTGGGTGCAATCAGGGATATCAAAGGTGCCCCACTAACCAATCACAAAGTATCACCTGCAAAGTTTCTAAAATACTTTTCCATAGCAGAATTACAATTCGTCCAAAGTGGATGTCCTGCTCATAAACTGTCAAATAATTAAAAAAAGGTAAAGGTAACCCTGCTATGCCTTAGAGGCACATAGGGATATGGTGTTAGTGCCCATATTTTCCTTGACCTGTCAGCACACTAGAGGGTGATATGGTCAGTATCACGCCTGGCCACCTTTCCTTCCCCGACTCCAGAAGAAGTCGAGTACCCATTTCTACAGCTGGGTGACTGAGATGCCTCCGGTCGGATTTGAACCCCTGACTTTTGCCATGAGAGATCAGTGCTCTAACCACTTCGCCACTTAGACACCCCAGTAAAATAATTACTGCAGTAAAATTACTATTCATAAGTTCACATTTATATATAATTTAATTTATTTATTTGTCATTATTGTTCAAACTTTAAACTTGTTTTAAATATCCACACATCAGTTTTGCTCAATCACTCGGTCATTTGTTATTAGAAATCATAACGTTCATGCCAATCACATTCTGCATGACAATCAATAAGATTGCTTATCAAGCGCTAGATTTTCGTGCTAATTGCCATAGTTCCCATGGTGGTGGAATCTGTTAAAGAAGTACTGCACACCCCCTGCTTTTAGCTGTACTCCGGTACTGAAAAAAATAGCTGCCATGACCCACTCTCAATCTGGCACGACGCTGTGCCTCAACATCCCCACAGCACTGGCTGCAAAGAAGACCAGCTTGCAGTTCCAGTGAGACTGAAGAAGAAGATCATTTGCTAGAAAGACAATCCTGATGGTTGATGTTATGATGACCATTCTGTTGAGGGAAGTTCTTACTAACCACATGTTCAAGCTTCTAAAAACTTAGCTCTTAGCCTCCTCAAGCTTCTAAAAACTTAGCTCTTAGCCTCCTCAAGCTTCTAAAAACTTAGCTCTTAGCCTCCTCAAGCTTCTGTCACTACTGCTCCAGGTCAATCTAGCCCTGACCAACCAGCTTGTAGCATAGCCATGCCACTGCTGCTACCTGAGACACTAACATTTCCTCTCTAACACTGTCTTTGAACTACCTGTGAATGGGCTGTAGCCAGGTGGGCTGTTACAAACTTCACTAACCGGCACAATACGGCAAACTGAAGGTACGATAGGATTTTGGTCAGTGCTGTCTCAACGCTGCAATCCCGCCACATGTTACAGCTGAAAGTTCATTTTTTTCTAATCCTCTCAAGGATTTCAAGGAAACTTCAGCAACCAACTCACTATCCAACTCAGTCCTTGTTCTGTCAAGACAACCATCTTTACAGGTAGCTCAGTGCTGATAGGTTTAAAAAAAAAAAAAAAGAGTGGCTGGGGTTTCGTGATTTACAGGCAAGGGCAGAGTGGTAGAACAGAATGCAGAGGCCTCCTAAACTACAACCTGGAGCATATGATGGAGAATGAGGCAGTGACCAGGACTAAAGATCAATGTAAGAAAAACAAAGTTAATGAAGCAA
Source organism: Achatina immaculata (assembly GCA_009760885.1). Classification (NCBI taxonomy): domain Eukaryota; kingdom Metazoa; phylum Mollusca; class Gastropoda; order Stylommatophora; family Achatinidae; genus Lissachatina; species Lissachatina immaculata. The sequence continues at coordinate 21,893,643 of CM019698.1, forward strand.
AATGTGAACAACAGAAATGTACTTAGAGTAGATAACAAGTTAGTGGAGGAGGTCTACGAATTTGTATATCTTGGCAGTAGAGTAGTAGAAAATTGAGACAGCACAGAGGACATCAACAGCAGACTTACTAGAGCAAACTAGGCTTTTGCATTGCTGCAGACTATATGGAAATCTAAAAAACTAAGCATGGATATGAAAATCAGGATATTTAAGAGTAATGTTCTAAGTGTACTACTCTGTGGAAGTGAATGCTGGAAAATCACCAAAACCATACAAAACAACTTAAACTCTTTAAAGACTAAATGTTTATGAAGAATTAGAAAAATATTTTGGCCAAACACCATAAGAAATAACGTCTTGTTGGCAGAAACGCAGATGAAGCCACTGACAACAATTATTGAGGAAAGACGCTGGCGATGGTTGGGACATGTGCTCCGAATGACAGACAACTCACTACCAAAAATAGCACTAAGATGGACACCACAGGGGAACAGAAGTAAGGGTAGACCAAAAGAGACATGGAGAAGAACAACAGAGAGGATGTTGAGCAATAGAGGGCTCACCTGGACAAAAGCAGAAAAAAAGGCAATGGACAGGCATTTGTGGAAAACCCATGTGGAAGCTCCATGTGTCCTGGGCACTTAAGGTTCAGAGAGAGAGAGAGAGAGGCAGTGACCAAGGCTCTGTCTTGATTAGTTCAGCAGGATGACACACATGATGTGATGGTGATGGACTCTCAAATCATGCTTCGCAAGACACAGAGAAGTTTGCTGTGTCAAGAATGGGTTCAGCTCTTGTGACAATCCGGTATTACCAGGCTAACATGGATTTACCACCTAGAACATGTGGGAGTGAGAGGCAATGAGGTAGGCAATCATGCTGCTTGTAATGCAATTGCAAAAAGTATGATTCCCATGGACAGGACAGATAGGCTGAAGTCGGTGGCTGAAAAACTGGGCTATATATATATATATATTATATATATATATGCAGTGATTGATAAGTTTTGGCCTAAGGTACAAAGGATTATTTGTGGACAACTTTTTGGGGTTATTTCTCAACATAGTCCCCTTGCGAGTTTATGCACTTAGTCCAGTGATCCTGGAGCATACGGATCCCTTCTTTGTAAAATTCAGCATCTTGTGTCATTTGAAAGTGGTCTACAGCATGAATGACGTCATCATCTGAAGCAAATTTGTGACAGCTGAGGTCCTTTTTAAGTTTGGTAAACAGCTAATAGTCCGAAGGGATCAAATCTGGGGAATAAGAAAGATGTTCAAGAAGCTGGAAGCCGCATTCATGGACGGCAGCCATTGCCACCACCGACTTGTGAACTGGAGCATTGTCTTGCTGAAAGATGACTCCTCTTGTCAATTTCTCGACGCTTTTCCTTTAATTTGACCCACAGTTGCTATTAGCATAATAGGCCCTGGTGACCGTTCTGCCCTTCTGAAGATAGTCTACCAATAGCACACCTTCTGAATCCCAAAAGATGGAAGCCATCACTCTGCCTGCAGACAGAACCACCCCGCTTTCTTTGGAGGTGGGGATCCATGATGTTTCCACTGCTTTGACTGTTCTTTGGTTTCTGAAAATGATGAACCCAAGTCTCATCCATAGTCACAAATTGCTGAATAAACTTTTCAGGATCTGCAGAAAAATGGCCAAGACTGTCTCTTGACACGTTGAGACACTGTCGTTTGTGATCAGCTCCAAGAAGTTTCAGGACCCATTGAGCAGAGACCTTTGTCATTTGAAGATTATTGTGAATAATGGCATGAACACATTCCTGGGAGATGCCCAACTCAGTAGCAATGTACTGCTCAGTTAGATGTCGATCCTCCATTATCATGTCATGGATTCTGCTGGTGGTTTCATCAGTGGTTACCGTTCTTGGTCTTCCTGAACGGGGATCATCTTTCAGACTCTGCCTTCCATGTTTGAAATGAGCTGCCCATTTCTTCACTGTGCTGTAATAAGGGGCACTCTCCCCTAGAGTCTCTACCATATCCTCATGGATCTCCTTCGATGATAAGCCCTTGATGCAGAGGTAGCGAATGACTGCTCGATGAGAAATTTTATCCATTTTCTCAATTTCTGCCACCCCTTACCACTTCAGTAGCCTGTTAAAAAAAAATTGTTTGCAGTTAATTTCTTCACACTTGGAGTTTAACCTTACATTAACCTGATCTACAAATGCACCTAATATCAACTGTGTGTTTTCAAGTATTTGTACCTTAGGCCGAGAACTTATCAATCACCCTCGTATATCTGCAGAGGAGGAAGGACAGAGTTGTAAGGAGGGGGGAAGGAAAAGCCAGGTGGTTGGGTGGTAGAATCTGAAGTTGCCAGAACCAACTGTTGACTAGTACAATTAGCATTCATACTCTGATGGTTACCGGAAAATAGAACGGAGCATGTACGGGTGTGCCCCGAGCGCAGTGATAGTGATACTTAGATTCTGTCAAGACTGTTGCAAGAATCAAGTGTAAAAAAAGTCTAGTTCACAATTACAGTGAGATGATTCTATACCAAGAATCATCATCATCATCAGGCGCCGTGTCGACTGGCGTTGGCTATTATGCTTCTCCAGAGTACACCATCCTTCATGCAGGCCATCAGTTCAGTTGGTGATCTCCTCTCACACCATCCCGTCAGACCGTCCAGTATCATTTCTCTTCGTCTTCCTCTTGATCTTCTTCCTTCTATTTTTCCTGTTGTTACAATATTTTCAATGCCCCCTCTTCTCATTGCATGTCCTATGAAAGTACATTGTCTCTCTCTTATCTTTTTGACAAGGTTTTTTGTCTCTCCAGCTCTTCTCCTACATTCTTCATTAGTTATTTTTGCTGTCCAGGGGATTCGCAACATTCTTCTAATAAACCACATTTCTGCTGCTTCCAATGATTTTTGTGCAGACTTGCCTATTGTCCATGATTCACTTCCATATAACAAGATAGGTTCAATATAGCATTTTAGGACTCGTTTTCTAACATTCATTGATAAAGATGTGTTAGCTAATATGTTTCTCATTCTCTGAAATGCAGTCTTTGCTTGGCCTATTCTGTTCCTAATTTCTGTTCTGCATTTCCCATCTGAAGTTATTACTGCTCCAGGGTATTTGAATTTCTGCACTTGCTTTAGAATAGTTCCGTTTAATTTAATACTGCATACTGGTGTATTCTGTTTCTTAGATATAACCATAGTCTCTGTCTTTTTGATGTTCAAAGTAAGGCCTTTCTGTTCACTTTCTTTGGCGACTTTATCCAAGAGATTTTGCAGGTCTTGTTGGTTCTCAGCTATCAGTACTGTGTCGTCAGCATACCGAAGGTTGTTAATATTGTATCCTCCAATTTTTATGCCTGGTTCTGTGATGATTGTTCTTAGAATATTCTCGCTATACAGAGAAAAAAGGTCTGGAGATAGTACACATCCTTGTCACACCCCTTGTTTTATAGGTTGATATTTTCCAATTTGGAAGTCCCCAGCCCGACTGCAGACCTCCTGGAACCTAAACACAAGATACAAATAGGCAGCTGGAATGTACGAACACTAAACCAGACTGGAAAACTAGCACAAACCATCAAGGAAATGCACAGATACAAACTAGACATACTAGGAATACAAGAAGCAAGATGGACAGGACAAGGCAGAAGGAAATTAACAACACAGCACACAGAAGATACAATAATATGGTCAGGTAAAGAAGATCTTCATGAAGGAGGAGTAGCATTGATTATAACAAAAGAAGCATCAAGAGCATTGCTGAAATGGACCCCAATAAATGAGAGATTATTATATGCACAGTTCAACTCAAGATTCACGAAGCTGTCTATTATAGTTTGTTATGCACCAACAGAAGCAGCTGAAGAGGAGTTAAAAGAAGATTTTTACAACAGCCTCCAAGCAACAGTAGAAACAATACCCAAGCATGATATGCTACTCATCTTGGGCGACTTCAATGCAAAAGTAGGTGAAGGAAATGAAGATAGAAGAAGAATCATGGGAAGAGAAGGAATCGGAGAAATAAATGAAAATGGAGAAAGACTGTGCAGTTTCTGTGAAGAAAACATGATGACCATCGGAGGGACAATTTTCCAACACAAAAACATCCATAAGGTGACTTGGAGGTCACCAGATAAAACCACAGAAAACCAAATCGATCACATACTAATAAACAACAAGTGGAAACGGTCACTACAAGATGTGCGAGCAAGGAAAGGAGCAGATGTAGGAAGTGATCACAACCTTCTGGTAGCAAAATTAAAACTAAAATTAAGGAAAGCCAAAATCGGAGAACACAGAAAGATACATTTTGACACAAGAAAACTGATAGACCAGCAAACAAGAAATGAATTCTCAATAGTACTTAAGAACCGCTTCGGTGTCCTACAAGACGAAGCAGAAATGTCCATATTAGAGTTCAATAAAACACTACAGGAAACAGCAAAAGAGGTGCTGGGATATCGGAAAAGGAGAAAAGAGGAATGGATAAGCGAGACCACATGGGAAAAGATAGAGCAGAGAAAAGAAATCAAGAAAAAATTACTGAACACCAAATCACAACGGCTTAAAGAATGAGTTTTAAGTAATTATGCACAAAAAGACAAAGAAGTGAAGGAATCATGCCATCAAGATAAATGTCAATATTATGACAACTTAGCAGAAACAGCAGAGAAAGCAGCATATACAAATGACATGAAAACCATATATAAAATCACAAAGCAGATGACAGGTAACTTCAACACAAGATGTGAAAGTGCAGTAAGAACACAAAATGGACAACTGGTCAGTGGAGAAAGAGAAAAAATTGAAAGATGGAGGGAACACTTTAACACCCTACTAAACAGAACACAAGCAGCACAAACAATAGACATACCTGAAGCAAAAACGGAACTAAACATCAATACAGGACCAATAACAATAAATGAAGTAAAGGAGGCAATAAAGAAGCTAAAATCAGACAGGGCACCAGGTGAAGATGAAGTGACTGCTGAGATGTTGAAAGCAGAAGAAACAGAAACACCAAAACAATTTTGCCGGATATTACAACAAATTTGGGATCTAGAAAAAGCCCCAGAGGAGTGGAAAAATGGGCTTATAGTAAAACTACCAAAGAAGGGTGACCTCAGAGACTGCGGGAACTGGAGAGGCATTACCCTACTGCCACTCACCAGTAAAGTATTTTGCAGAATAATCATCAACAGAATTGTACCAACACTTGAGGAAAAACTTCGGAAAGAGCAGGCAGGATTTAGGAAAGGAAGATGTGCATAGACCACATATTTGTACTTAGACAAATATTAGAACAGGCAAATGAGTGGCATAGCACAACATATGCATTATTCATAGATTTTGAGAAAGCCTTTCACAGTGTCAACAGAGATACACTGTGGAAAATCCTAAGATGGCATGGCCTCCCCCATAAAATAGTTAATGTAATCAAAGCCCTATACGAGGGTTTTCAGTGCAAAGTTATCTGTGGAGAACATACCTCCAGCAGCTTTAGGGTACAAACAGGAGTGAAACAGGGATGTGTACTATCACCAACATTATTTATCTTGGCAGTAGACTGGTTAATGGAGGAGGCAACATCAGACAAACGCAGAGGATTACAATGGACCCTTGACACAGTGCTGGAGGACCTTGACTTTGCGGATGACATTTGTCTTATTATCAAGCAGTCACAAAGATATGCAAGATAAAATAAACAAGCTAACTCAGAATGCAAACAACATAGGACTAAAGATCAATGTAGGAAAGACAAAGTTAATGAAGCAAAATGTGAACAACAGAAATGTACTAAGAGTAGATAACAAGTTAGTGGAGGAGGTCAACGAATTTGAATACCTTGGCGGCAGCAGAGTAGTAGAAAATGGAGACAGCACAGAGGACATCAACAGCAGACTTACTAGAGCAAACCAGGCTTTTGCAATGCTGCAGACTCTATGGAAATCAAAAAAACTAAGCATAAATATGAAAATCAGGATATTTAAGAGTAATGTTCTAAGTGTACTACTCTGTGGAAGTGAATGCTGGAAAATCACCAAAACCATACAAAACAACTTAAACTCTTTAAAGACTAAATGTTTATGAAGAATTAGAAAAATATTTTGGCCAAACACTATAAGAAATAACGTCTTATTAGCGGAAATGCAGATGAAACCACTGACAACAATTATTGAGGAAAGACGCTGGCGATGGTTGGGACATGTGCTCCGAATGACTGACAACTCACTACCAAAAACAGCACTAAGATGGACACCACAGGGGAACAGAAGTAAGGGTAGACCAAAAGAGACATGGAGAAGAACAACAGAAAGGATGTTCAGCAATAGAGGGCTCACCTGGGCAAGAGCAAAAAAAAAGGCGAAGGACAGGCATTTGTGGAAAACCCTTGCGGAAGCCCAATGTGCCCTGGGCACTTAAGGTTCAGAGAGAGAGAGAGAGAGATTTTCCAATTCTATTTTCAACTCGAACTGCTGCTTCTTGCTGCCAGTTTAGATGTTTTACAATCCTCAGGTCTTTGCCGTCTATACTGATGTCTTCAAGAAATTTAATAATTTCATTATGTTTCACCTTGTCAAATGCCTTGGTGTAATCAATGAAGTAGCTTCGTTATGTGACATGATACCAAGAATATCTCATGTTTTTCATAAACTTGAGTAAATGAAGAAAAATGGATAAGACACCTCACAAATAATAAGAATTACAAAGTGAATTAATGAGGGTGATGGATGTCTTGTCTTGTCTTCTATCATACCCCTGGAACTGTGAGCTGGTGTTCTTTGCAGCCAATGTTGTGAAGGTGTTGATGCACAACATCATGTCAGCTTGGGAGCAGGTTATGGAAAGGACTCCACCAACATGGGGAATATGGCAATCTCTGTCCCATTAGCCAGGCTGGGCCTGTTACTGGAGGTACAATGGAGAGGTGGGACAGGGTCTTGGTCAGCTTTGGCTCGCCAACCTTGACATTTCAATTACAGGTTACTGACTGACAAAATGGACAGCACCTTGGCCCCATGAAAAGTCTCAAACTAAAAAAAAAGATGCAGAAGTATGACTTTTCATGGGTGACAGATATAACTTCTAACACTTCAGTTAGACACTTAGATATCCATAATCCTTCACCTTCGGTTGCTTGAATGAACCATTAGACAACAGTTTCGGAGAGTGCTCTGCCTGGACTTCCGACAAATACTCAGTTGACCTTGACATTGTTACTTGTTCACCTAAGGAACTATCCAGACTATCCTCTATGTTTATATCACTGGAGGTCATAAGCTCTTCATCATTATCACTGGCTGGAGGTGAAGGAGATCCCGCCAACTGGAATAAAAGAGAAAAAAATCTAATACAAACTAGAATACATGAGAACAAAACAACATAATGTAAACTAGAATATAAGAGAACAGAACAACCTAATGTAAACTAGAATATAAGAGAACAAAACAACATAATGTAAACTAGAATATAAGAGAACAAAACAACATAATGTAAACTAGAATATAAGAGAACAAAACAACATAATGTAAACTAGAATATAAGAGAACAAAACAACATAATGTAAACTAGAATATAAGAGAAAAAAACACTGGAATATAAGAGAACAAAACACTGGAATATAAGAGAACATAATACTGGAATACAAGAGAACATAACACTGGAATATAAGGGAACATAACAATGAAATATAAGAGAACATAATACTGGAATATAAGGGAACATAACACTTGAATATAAGAGAACAAAACACTAGAATATAAGAGAACATAGTATTGGAATATAAGTGAACATAACACCAGAGTATAAAGGAATATAACACTGGAATATAAAGGAACATAATACTGGAATATAAGAGAACACAACACTGGAATACACAAGAACACAACACTGTAATATAATAGAAAATAACACTGGAATATAAAGGAACATAACACTGGAATATAAGAGAACATAATAATGGAATATAAAACACTGGAATAGAAAAGGAAAAAAACACTGGAATAGAAAAGAAAAAAAACACTGGAACAGAAGAGAATGAAACACTGAAATATAGGAGAACAAAACAATCCAATGTAAACTAGAATATAAGGTAATATTATTGAATAAAATATATTTTTTTAAAAATCTACTCTAAACTGGAATCTATCTATCTATCTATACCTCTGACCCCTCGTGGAGCATAGGCCGCCAACAAGAGCTCGCCAGGCAGTTCGGTCCTGGGCCACTCTTTCCAACTGTCTCCATGTTGGTTCATTATTTTGATGTCCGTGTCCAGACTTCGGCGCCACGAGTTCCTTGGTCTCCCTCTCCTCCTTTTACCCTGTGGGTTCCATGTTAGGGCTTGCCTTGTAGTGCTGGATGTGGATTTCCGTAGAGTGTGTCTGATCCATTCCCATCTTCTTCGTAGGATGTCGTCTTCCACTGGTTGCTGGCCTGTTAGCTGCTGCAGTTCTTGGTTACTTATGGTATCTGGCCATCGTATTTGTAGAATCCTTCTAAGGCATGTGTTAATAAATGTCTGGATTCGTTTCATGATTGTAACAGTAGTTCTCCAAGTTTCTGAACCGTATAGCAGAATGGGCTTTATCATGGTGTTAAATACTCTGATCTTCAATTTAATTGACAAGGCTGAAGTTCCCCATATTTTCTTCATCTGATGGAATTTTACTCTTGCCTTGCCCATTCTTGCTTTTACATCAGCCTCTGTTCCTCCCTGCTTGTCTATCACACTTCCCAGATAAGTAAACTTTTCAACCTCTTCCAGTTCCTCTCCTTCCAATATAATGGGCATTTCGTTGACCTCATTTACTCTAAGAACTTTACTCTTTCCCTTGTGGATGGTAAGGCCTAGTCTTGAGGAATTTTCTGCCACTAATATGGTTTTCTCTTGCATCTGTTGCTTAGTCTGGGAGAGAAGTGCCAGATCGTCAGCAAAGTCTAGGTCGTCAAGTTGAGTCCAGAGCGTCCACTGAATACCATTTCTCCTATATTCTGTTGATTTTCTCATAATCCAGTCTATGGCCAGGATAAATAGAAATGGCGACAGTAGGCATCCCTGTCTCACTCCGGTGTTAACTTGAAAGGGATCTGTTAGTTGTTGTCCATGGATTACCCTATAAGTCATCCCTTCGTAGGAGTTTTTAATGATGGTGGTAATCTTCTCCGGTACTCCGTAGTGTCTCAACAGCTTCCATAGGGTCTGTCTGTCGACGCTGTCGAAAGCCTTCTCATAGTCAATAAAATTGACATAGAGAGGTGAGTTCCACTCCAGTGATTGTTCTACGATGATACGTAATGTTGCTATTTGGTCTGTACAGGATCTGTTCTTCTGGAATCCTGCTTGTTGGTCCCTGAGCTGTGGTTCCACCGCGTCCTTTATCCTATTTAGAAGAACTCGGCTGAATACCTTTCCTGGTATTGATAGCAGTGTTATACCTCTGTAGTTGGAGCAGGAGCTCAAGTCACCTTTCTTTGGTAGCTTGACAAGGTAACCCTCTTTCCACTCTGTAGGCACTTGCTCCTCTTCCCAGATCTTCTTGAAGAGGGGGTGAAGAATGTCTACGCTTGTCTCAATATCTGTTTTCAGTGCTTCTGCCAGGATGTTATCAGGTCCTGCTGCCTTTCCCTGCTTCATCTGTTTTATGGCTTTATAAATCTCTTCCCTTGTTGGTATACCACAATCTATTCATAGATCTCTATCGGCTGGTTCAATATTCAGTGGGTTATGAGGGGCTGGTCTATTCAATAATTCTTCAAAGTGCTGCATCCATCTGTCTCTCTGTCCCCAGTCATTGGGTACTGTTTTCCGGTTCTTGTCTTTCACTGGCCTCATCGGCACACTATAATTTCCAGTCATCTTTTTAATTGTGGAGTATAGATCCTGTATATTTCCCTGCCGGGCAGCTCCTTCTGCCTCTGTTGCCAGTGTTTCTATGTAGTTCCTTTTGTCTGTCCTGATGCTCCTCTTTGTTTTCCTACATGGTTCCCTATACTCTTCTTGTACAATAATTTTACTGGCTCTTGTGCGGCTGTTGTTGAGTGCTGCTTTTTTCCTCTTTCTCTCCTCTATTCTCCTTATGGATTCTGCAGAGATCCACTCCTTGTGGCACAGCTTCCTGGGTCCAAGCACTTCTTGACATGATGAGGTAAATGCTTCTTTCACTCCTTGCCATCTCTTATCAAATGACTCTTCTTCTGGTAGATCTTGTAGAATCTGAAACTTATTGGCGAGTGCGGTCTTAAATTCTTCCTGCTTAGTTCTATCTTTTAGAACTGTGGTGTTGTATCTCTGGCGTTGTCTACTGTTGCCTCTTAACCCAGTCCTCTTTAGTTTTAACTTCAATCGGGCCACAATTAGATGGTGGTCTGATGCAACATTGGCTCCTCTTTTGCCCCTCCCGTCCTGAAGAGATCTTCTGTATTTCTTCCCAATACATATATGGTCGATCTGATTCTCTGTTACCTGATCCGGAGAAACCCATGTAACCTTGTGTATCCTTTTATGATGAAAGAAACTCCCTCCAATGACCAAATTGCTTGTGGCATAAAAATCAGCAAATCTCTCTCCGTTGTCATTCATTACACCCAATCCTTGCTGCCCCATATCTTCGTATCCCCTGTTGTCACTTCCGATCTTGGCATTGAAATCACCCATGGCAATAACCATGTTCCGCTCTGGATGGCTCTGCACAATACCCAACAATCTCTCATAGAATTCCTCCTTAGTACCATCGCTGCTTTCATTTGTTGGTGCATAACACTGAATGACATACATATTTATCCTTCTCTTCTGGGTTTTGAAGGTGGCTATAATAATCCGTGGGCCATGCGCCTCCCATCCAATTAGCGCTCCCTGAGCTGTCTTTGACAGCATCAGGGCCACCCCATACGTGTGTGGTGCGGTGTCCTCCTCGTGTCCTGAGTACAACAAAAGCTCTCCCGTACTAATCCTTGTTTGCCCAGTTCCAGTCCATCTTGTTTCGCTGATTCCCAAGATGGTGATGTTGTATTTCCTCATTTCCGCTGCAACCTGCATTGATTTCCCTGCTTCAAACATAGTTCTAATGTTCCATGATCCTATAATAATGGTGGTCCTGGTGGAGATGGCAGTTATCGGTCTGACAGCTTCCTGGTTTCCCTGGCTTTCACTGTCCGGCTTCATACTTCCTCCAGCTGGAGGCCCGTCGTCCCCCAGGGCCAAAATACCTCCTGAGTCCCTTTTTGGCGTTTCTGTAGCAAAGTTCTTTTTATAGGATAAGGTTGCTGGCCTTAAGCCAACCCTCCCCCTTTTTCCTGACTTGGGACAGGCAATGATCCATAAAATGGACCACTGGTGGGGTTTAAACTGGAATACAAGAGCACAAAACAATCTAAAGCAAACTGGGATATAACCGAACACAATAAAATGTTCTATACTAGAGGATAAGGAAAATGAATCAGTTCACTGCAATTACATCGCCGACGGCGAGGTTCTTTAGCAGGTGTGGGTGGGGTGAAACTCTTCCCGGTCAATGAAGGAAGATGCAGTTAGGGTTGTCAGATGGTGCCACCATGGAAAAGGTGATGGAAAGGCTTAAGTGAAGTTTGATCAGTATGGCCAGTAGTCTCGTGGTGAGGGCTACCCATATCATGGCACCTCTGCTCTAGAGGCCTGCCACATCCTATATACACCCAAACTGGGGCAATATGCCTAAACCGGGTTATCCCAGGGGTGAAACTTGATGGCTTATCCATGCCATGGCACCTCTGCTCTAGAGGCCAGCCACGTCCTGTGTACACCCAAACTGGGATAATATGCCTAAATCGGCTTAATCCAGAGGTGAAACCTACTCGTGGTGAGGATTCGTCCTCACTGACAAAAGCTAGGTTCTGGTTGCCGACAGGAAGGGTAGCGGCCACGGCCACCAAACGCTGAAGTCGGAGACACTGGACCTTCTCTCACCCAGCAAATTTCATATCCAAACTACGTCAAGGTTCCATTGAAGAAAGTCCAACTCGAAGCTCTCTAGTGCAATGAAAACCACAGTGTCACGCAATTCCGCTTCAGGGATCCACCAGGAATACAGGCACCGGGCCCCTGATGCGATGAGCCTCCATCCTAAGTGAGATCTATCTCAAGGATCACAGCAGTAAATTCAGTAGCAGCACGGGGCGGCTTTTGTGACAGAAGCGTATGAAGAAGAAGAAGAAGGCTGCAATTACATAGAAATTCTACAGCAAAAAAGAAGAAAAAACACTGTATGATCTTTAAAACGCTGGAATGTCTGCAGAAAAGATGGTAAGATGGATTATAAATGTTACAAAATAGCCAAGAATATAACTAGTTTTTGTGGTAAAATCTTAAACAATAATACTTGCCTCATCTAGCCTATCCATCTCTGCTTCTGGATATTCTGCTGGGCCGTGGTTATGTTTCGGAGTAATTGATACTACTCGTAGCCTCTGACCATCTTGAGTGCACCGAAATTTGATCTGATATGGGCAACGTTGCCTCATCGATCGCAGCTCATCCTTTTTCTCTCGCCCGCCATAAACACAGCAGTAGAGCAGCTCGTTATACTTAACATCTGGATTGAAAACTCTTTTCGGCATCCGTTTAATCGCAGCAGCAATTGTTCGGCTGTCCCTTTTCCATAGTTTGAACTGCTCTTTATCCTGGAGTTCTTGAATTTTCTGCTCGACCTCTTCATAGGAAGCAAACTCATCATCGACATTTATAACTGACATTTCACAGCTCCTCTTTAAAAACTGGTGTTCACGTTACTTTTTATGCTAAATAAACAGTAACAACAATATAAGAAATGGATCCCCTTGCTGGACAAGAAGATTCACAGCATGATTTTGTTAAATCTTCATTCTGATGGAACTGTTTCCCTGTTAATCTGAAATAAGCCTGAAAGAGGAAAAAAAAAGTGAAAAGGATATAAGGAACGTGAATTCCATTATCCAAAGAGAAACTATACCTTATAATTGTTCTTCTCAGCAATCAAAAATTACATTGTAATGCTTTTGTATCATCTCAGGATACAGGTTGCAAAGGCACTTGCAGTACATAGATGACATAATTACATGGCCTAGCAAAATCAAAGATGGTCAATACACTATACTTATCAGGAGTCTTGTCACAATAATGCCACTTCCTGCCTTTATATGACAGTTTTTCAGCAGGTAAATGTGGGTTTTGCTGATCATCATTTTGCACAACAGATCCTGTCATGGTTAATCCAAAGGGCCATTAATCTAGCTCAATAACTGAGGGTCTGATTAGTTATCTCCCTTGTAAATGTCCACTTGGGTTCTATGCCAACAAAGTTATGACACAGATACTCAAGTCTAAATTCGACAAGCATTGATCTTAAAACCTTGATGAAAGCATCATTACTGTCATGTCTGTCTTGCTTTGGATTAAAAACTTAACGCCCAAAAACAAAACAATTGTTTGTACATATGTACATTCTGCCACCATTTTGGTGCCACAATTAGTCACAGTAACACAACAGAACATAACATGTGCTTTGTGTTGCAGCACCGAGTATCACTGAGTCAACATCTCTTGTCTTTTAATCTGGCACTTGGAAATGAGAATAACGTTTGAAATGAAATGTTATCAAAGTCACTTAGAATATTGTGGATAGAAATAAAATCAAGTAAAGAGACATTGATGGGAATATGTGTCACAGAAAACTGACTTGTAAACACCATCAAAGTTAGAAAGATGAGATGCTTCTGTCACATCACGAGACATAATGGTCTGGAGAAGCTGATAGCAGAAGACAAGCACCCTGCAAAAGGGAAAAAAAGGTGACGTCACCGCAGGTGGACTCGGGACATCATAGAAAGTCTGAATATGTCATTGTGAGACATTGGTCAACTTGCTGAAGACTGTATATATGCTGGGGCATGCAGCGGAGTGTATATGGGGTTGTCCTGAATGTAGTGAATCCAGAGTTTGAATTCTGAACTTTGTATTGTATTCAGGGAGGCAGTGAGAGCGACGATGTTCTGGAATGAACACATCACATGACAAACACTCAGCAGCTCCTAAAATTATGTAGTCTCACCAGCAAAGGTGATTCTCATGTGGTACAAGAGAAGAAACAGAAAATAAATAAGATACTAATCTGGCAATGAGCAAGAACCAACTACCAAACAGTCATTGCTAGTTGATATTTTGTGCAAAAGAAAACTACAATGGAAAGAAATGAAACAGAGTTATCGTGTCTGAAACATACACAAATCTTTATTTTATCATCATCTGGTTATAGAATATAAGGTAAAAGACATACGTGCACTGAAAGTAATCTTCTGATTGAAGCTGTCTCCATAGCTGACACTGCTGGCTGGGACAGAAACTGAAAATTGGCCCAACAGAGTTATGTGCGAGCAGCAAAGAGAAACAGACATCACATCACATCCTCCAGAGCTGTGGGCTACACAACCTACTCAGGCAGAAGGACCTGGCCACATCCCAGCCCCCTACAAGAGAAGCTCTACAGTGATGCTGAAAACCTGTGACAAGCTGCTGCACTTGTTGAGAAAGATCTGTGTTGATGTCTGAGTTAATGATGAAGAAGAAAAAGAAACTTTCTTGCACTAAGGCCCAAAGAGAAGGAGGTCCAGTCCGTGCAACATTCCAGGGCCTGGATTATTTCCCCCATTTTAAGGAGGGCTACATCCAAAACTCGACACACTAATCCAGTGGCACCGAGTTCAGTCCCAGCAGTAGGATTTTTTTCTGGTACGAACCAAAAAGCCCCCGGGGTTCACCCAGCCTTGAAATTTTAAGATAGTCATTTATATATGTATGTAGTTACTTCTGTACTGAGTGAATGGATAAGAGCGAGACGTAAATATTATATTTTATTTTATGTCTCTCAGCTTCAATTGTTACATGAAAAGCATAGAATGTCTGGAATAGAGTGAAAGATGTATGATAAAGGGCAGAATGTCAGATGGGCCTGCGTGCCCAATTCTTAACCCTTTTGAAATAAAGATCAATCAATCAATCTAAAAACGGGTACCAGAGAAATCTGGGATGATAAAGTGGCCAGGCATGATACTGATCACATCAGACTTTCACGTGCCGAAGGTCATGAAAAATACAAGTCTAACACTGTATCCCCAATATGCCGTAATGACGTGGAAATGGGGATTTTACCTTACCTTACATCCAAAACAGGATGAAAACAGAACATCTGAAAAGACAACAGAGTAAACATGGAGGGAATAGTCTGCACAGTCTTACAAACATTGCTTGATGTTACTATGTAAAGCCAATATTGCTAGAGTCAGTCATGACAGGAGCTGCTGAACAAGACAGTTATATCTGCCTGCTTTAAAACCATCTTCTCAGATGAAAAGTGTCAGTAATAATAACGTAATAGGGAAATACGTAGAAGGAACAGTTTTTGAAGTAAACTAATTTGCATACACTGGCAGCTACATAGACCAGGATAGTGACACCAAAAGGAAGTTAGAATGAGAATTGCAACTGCAGCATTGTCCTTCAAAAATCTTGAGAACATATGGAATTCAAAAGTTATAAGCACAAAAACCAAGTAGACATTATTCAATTCAAATGTGATATCCACCCTCATTTATGCTTGCCAAAGCTGGAAAACAACTAAAGAAATAGACAAGAAATTAGACTTTTTTTTAAAACAAATGCCTAAGGAAAATACTTGTTATAAAGTGAAATGAATTCAAGAACAACGCAGAGATAATACAGGTGAGCAAACAACAACCAGTCTCATGGGTGATCAGAAAATGAAGATGGACATATGTAGGCAGTGTGATGAGAAGAAACAATTAGAGAATACCAAAACAAGCTATCAAGTGGAGCACAACAGGCTGAGGAAAAAGAGGTTGATCACTTGAAACTCTAAAGAGGACATTGTTAAGAGAAGCCAGTTTAGTGAACATAACATCCCTTGATGAAGTTGAAAGACTTGCCAAGAACAGGAAAACTTGGCAAACAACTATGCGAGCCCTATGTGACGTTTAATGGCACGGGAAGGGTGTATGAAATGGGTAAAGGAGGCCTTGGGCCATGTCATTTGAGCGTAGCTCTGATAGTGAAGTTGTGCACACTTTCCTTGACCTAGTCTGACTGGAATGTGTTGTGGTCAGCATCAAGCCCTGATCTATCTTTCCTCCCCTGCCCAGTGTAACCTACTTCCACAGCCTTTTTCGTTGACTGTCGCTTTCAGGGGGTTTTGCATCACCAACCACTAGCACGAAATACAAGTGCACTAATTACTGTGCTACCCAAGCTCCTGAGGAAGAAGATACTCTCTGTGTTTATTTGGAGACAGAAAATACTCCTGCAGGAGTGAGACATACACAGGGAACTAATTTAAAGATATTGATATGCTGGTTTCATGCGCTCTTTCTGGCCTTGGCTACGAGTTGGGTTGCAGATATCAAGATCTGTCCTGCTCCAGTGCAAAGATAAAAGTCTGATACAGACACTCAGAAAAGCAGAAACTTACTATTTTCTTCTGCTGGTAGAGTAGCGGAGCCTAAGCCACAGGAAAAGCCGGAAATGCAAAGCCGGTCACGGCTACATTCCGGCTTCCGGTCGCGTGATGTATAGATCGTCCAGAGTTTCATGGAACTGATATCTTCATGAAATCTTTGCCTTTTCTGACACTGACTTGAGGCATATATGGACTAAATTATAGCAATATCCACGATTTGTCAAAACTACCTGTAACGTGAACCACGTGCGAAATATTACGAAAATTTTAATTTTAATCCAATCCAACAAAATAGTTGAATTCTGGACAGTGGAAAGTTTTTGTGTATTGAGCTGAATTATTGCATTTTAGTTCCTAACAATTAGACTCTTTAGAAAACAAATGCCTAATGAAAATTCTCGGTATAAAGTGGAATGATTTCAAGAACAACGCAGAGATAAGACAGACGAGCAAACAACAACCTGTTTCATGGTTTATCAGAAAAAGAAGGTGGACATATGTCAGTCATGTGATAAGAAGAAACAATCAGAGAATCCCTAAACAAGCTATCAAATAGAGCACAACAGACCGACGAAAAAAAAGCAACAGGCCGAAGAAAAAGAGGTCGACCACGTAAAACTTTAAAGAGGACATTGTTAAGAGAAGCCGGTGGGCATAACATCCCTTGATGAGATTGAAAAACTCGCTAAAGACAGGACATCTTGGCGAACTACCATGCGGGCCCTATGTGACGTTTAACGCCAAGGGAAGGATGTAAGTTCTAAAAAATTAAAATCCCAGCACTGTCTACTGACCGAAAAACACATCAATGACAACAGTGAATCACTGTTGTTGTCAAACTGATTTGCTTGCTGGAGACTTTAGTTGTATAATGCATATCCTAGTTTAATAGGCCATTATATGAACAGTACATTACGATAGAAGGAGGGAAGAAGGGGCGTTGAAGATGTGGCCTTGGAGAAAAGGGACAGACAGCTTGAACAAGCCTGGGAAACACTGAGTAAATGAAATGCTGAAGGAAATACTGAAGATGCTATCTGAGCACCTATGGATGTGTCTGGAATGCATGGATTTTTCCTTCCTAATTACCTACCTACCTAAACTACCTAAATAAATAAATAAAATCAATACAGAAATTTAAATACTTTGTGGGCCACGGTTATTTACTTGGAAAAATGTCCAAAGCCCAGTCATTTTTTCAAAAAAAAAAAGAGAACATTTTAATGCACTAATTCAAAAGGCTTATATCTCTAATCACCATTGAGATATTTAGTCCAACTTTGTAGACGGATTTGCAAGACTCTCTAGTACCTCTTGTGTATGTGATGTCTTGTGAAACTTATCTGCATGCAAAATAACCTGACAATTTCTTAAATAAATATTGTTTCATTTCTTTTCTAAAAGCCCATGAAAGCATGAACTGTGTAGCACGCATTTAGGAAATACTGCCTACGATAGGATTCATTATGGCTACTTGATTTTTGTCTTATGTCTGAGTATGTGAAACTAAAAGAAGTGTATTACTAGTCTTACTAACATGTTTCAGTCTAAGGTGCATTAACTCTAAGTTGTCATGCATTGACTAGAACATGAAATAGCAAATGTTTAATCGACGGGTGGCGAGCCAAAATTCGTCTGTGCTTTCTTTTTTTAAGTTAAAAATAAATAAATACAAAGTAGTTAAATAAAAAATAGAAAAAGAGGTCTACTACGTGAAACTACGTGAAAAGAGGACATTGTTAAGAGAAGCCAGTTTAGTGGCATGACATCCCTTGATGAAATTTAAAGACTCGCCGAGAATAGGAAAACTTGGCGAACAACTATGCGAGCCCTATGTGACGTTTAACGGCACGGGAAGGATATGAGGAAAAAATAGAAAACGTGGCTAGTTTCTGACACAAAAAGTCTATACGGCTTCACGCTGAGGAAGATAGTCGGGAATGAGTCATAGCAGATGTAAACAAACGACCAGCGGGAGAGATTCAAACGTCTGTCATTTTTAAAAAAAAATCTTGTTCTATGTCCAGTTACAACATTCTTTGTAGGAAAACTTCACATTTCGAAGGGAAATGAGTGCTACCCGTCTAGCTATTTTAAGTTTTACATACATTTACTAGGTACTGAAGGATGGTTTCTCCCTGTTCTTATATGTGACTTGACAAAAACATTTTTGTAATTTATCATGGAGACAGTTTCAGCTTGCGTGCCTGATGGCCAACAGAAGTGTTTTAAAAATCTCTGTAAAAGAGGCATCGGACTAGATCCATTATCCAGATCTTGTATAAAAATTCGTGTAAAGGATATCAAGAAACTACAGTTGTGTAGCGTCCAGGACATGGATGAGCCTTGTGGTAAAGTGTATCAGTAATCGCTTCTTCTTTCTCAACAACAGCTTTCTTTTATAGCAGAAAGTATCACCATTTAGTATCTCAGTTAACATGCAGTAAAAATTGCATTGAGTCCAGTATGGAAGAATTATATTGTTTCAGTTTGAAATTCATGAATGTGTCTTGGTGTGCTTCTCTTGTAACTTTTTTGTTTTTTTCTTTCTTGTACTGTTTTTATCTTTCTTGTTTTATATTTCTTCTTATATATTTCCTGCTGCATCTTGTTTGTTGTATACATCTTGCTATATCTCACTTGTTATATTTCATGTGTTACATTTATCTTGCTATCAGAGCTATAAAGATATTTGTGAAGTCATTAGTTTCAGATATCTGTATCAGCCATGAGGTCTTGGAAGAACTTGTGAAAAAAAAGAGTCACGAGGAGAATAAATCTGCACAATGATGCAGGATCATTTGAAGGGGAAATGGGGATCAAACTTGAACTTGAACTTAGAAGATGCAGTACAAAGTCAGTCAGTCATTTGCATGTCCCTTGTGGACTACTTTGCCTCCCTAACAGCTCTCCTGCAGGCCTTTTGGTTGTAAGCAAGATGCCTTATTGCTGATGCATCCATTTGTAGATTGCCAGTGATGTCTTACAGCCACTGGTCTTCCTTTCTTTCTTTTTCCTATTATGTATCCTTCCAAGACGGTCTTCTCTAAATTCTCATGATGTTTAATGTGTCCAAAATATTTAAGTTTTCTCTGTTTAATCCTATTTACTAGCCAGCCTTCTTCAATATTAAGTTCTTGTAGTATGGATATATTTGTTCTTTTTTGTGTCCATGATATTTGAAGGAATCTTCTGTAGCATTTACATTCAAAGGCATTTATGTGTTTCTCAGCTGTCTTGTTAAGTGTCCAGGTCTCACAGGCATATGTTACGATGGGAAAGATGCATGCCCTTAAAAATCTGATTTTTGTAGTTCTGTCTGTTCCTCTCCACAGCTACTTTAGCCGGACCTTGCAACATAAATATTGCTTGCTGTTATTGGGGCTGACTATGCAGATCCAACGTTGGCAGAGTCGTCAGTGAGGAGGAGCTGTGTAGCAAAATGGTGCTTGGAGACACCCCTGATAGCAGATATCTGCCTTCTTCAAAACCATCTCCATAGATGAAAAGTGCCAGTAGTTCATTTATCTTGCTGTATATGTCCCTTTCTATATCTGTTGTTATATTTTGCTTGTACCTTCATGTTTGCTTCTTTTATTACATTTATTAGATCACTTCTGTTCTGTTTCATGTTAATTTTTTTTTTTCCCACTCAAATGCAGAGCTCTTTACTTTCATGAACCATGCAGTCGACAAGGTTGAGATCATTGGTATTGTTGTTATGGTTGACAGGAAAGAGCGGGTTCATTCCTTCGCTGGTGAGCATGTGATCTTACACGCCAGTAAATTCTGTTTTTAAGTAAATACAGACTTTGATTGTCATGATCAAATTAACAAGCTGATGTGTTTGTTTTTTTTTGGGGGGTTTTTTTACAGTGAGCTAGTGCCATTTTTTTTTCATTTTCTAGAAATATAATGTTACATATTTATTTTAGTTTAATAATTTCTATCAGTTTTCACATTTGGAATGTATTACATAATGGGGGGGGCAGACACCACAGTATTCAAGTTGATTGAGATAGTAGTTAGTGGCCTAAAGATAACAACTTGTGTCAGGGTTAGTGGTCCAAAGCTGACCACTTGTGTCAGGATTAGTTACCCAAAGCTGACAACTTGTGTCAGGGTTAGTGATCCAAAACAGACCACTTGTGTCAGTGTTAGTGGTTCAAAGCTGACCACTTGTGTCAGGGTTAGTTACCCAAAGCTGACAACTTGTGTCAGGGTTAGTGATCCAAAACAGACCACTTGTGTCAGTGTTAGTGGTTCAAAGCTGACCACTTGTGTCAGGGTTAGTTACCCAAAGCTGACCACTTGTGTCAGTGTTAGTGGTTCAAAGCTGACCACTTGTGTCAGTGTTAGTTACCCAAAGCTGACCACTTGTGTCAGTGTTAGTTACCCAAAGCTGACCACTTGTGTCAGTGTTAGTGGTTCAAAGCTGACCACTTGTGTCAGTGTTAGTGGTTAAAGCTGACCACTTGTGTTAGTGGTTCAAAGCTGACCACTTGTGTCAGTGTTAGTGGTTCAAAGCTGACGACTTGTGTCAGGGTTAGTTACCCAAAGCTGACCACTTGTGTCAGGGTTAGTTATCCAAAGCTGACCACTTGTGTCAGGATTAGTTACCCAAAGCTGACCACTTGTGTCAGAGTTAGTTACCCAAAGCTGACGACTTGTGTCAGTGTTAGTGGTTCAAAGCTGACCACTTGTGTCAGTGTTAGTGGTTAAAGCTGACCACTTGTGTCAGTGTTAGTGGTTCAAAGCTGACCACTTATGTCAGTGTTAGTGGTTCAAAGCTGACCACTTGTGTCAGGGTTAGTTACCCAAAGCTGACAACTTGTGTCAGGGTTAGTTACCCAAAGCTGACAACTTGTGTCAGGGTTAGTGATCCAAAACAGACCACTTGTGTCAGTGTTAGTGGTTCAAAGCTGACCACTTGTGTCAGGGTTAGTTACCCAAAGCTGACCATTTGTGTCAGTGTTAGTGGTTCAAAGCTGACCACTTGTGTCAGTGTTAGTTACCAAAAGCTGACCACTTGTGTCAGTGTTAGTTACCCAAAGCTGACCACTTGTGTCAGTGTTAGTGGTTCAAAGCTGACCACTTGTGTCAGTGTTAGTGGTTAAAGCTGACCACTTGTGTTAGTGGTTCAAAGCTGACCACTTGTGTCAGTGTTAGTGGTTCAAAGCTGACGACTTGTGTCAGGGTTAGTTACCCAAAGCTGACCACTTGTGTCAGGGTTAGTTATCCAAAGCTGACCACTTGTGTCAGGATTAGTTACCCAAAGCTGACCACTTGTGTCAGAGTTAGTTACCCAAAGCTGACCACTTGTGTCAGGGTTAGTTACCCAAAGCTGACGACTTGTGTCAGTGTTAGTTACCCAAAGCTGACCACTTGTGTCAGGATTAGTTACCCAAAGCTGACGACTTGTGTCAGGGTTAGTGATCCAAAACAGACCACTTGTATCAGTGTTAGTGGTTCAAAGCTGACCACTTGTGTCAGGGTTAGTTACCCAAAGCTGACCACTTGTGTCAGGGTTAGTTACCCACAGCTGACAACTTGTGTCAGGGTTAGTGACCCAAAGCTGATGACTTATGTCAGTGTTAGTGATCCAAAGCTGACGACTTGTGTCAGGGTTAGTTACCTAAAGCTGACCACTTGTGTCAAGGTTAGTTACCCAAAGCTGACGACTTGTGTCAGGGTTAGTGACCCAAAGCTGACCACTTGTGTCAGTGTTAGTGATCCAAAGCTGACGTCTTGTGTCAGGGTTAGTTACCCAAAGCTGACGACTTGTGTCAAGGTTAGTTACCCAAAGCTGACGACTTGTGTCAGGGTTAGTGATCCAAAACAGACCACTTGTGTCAGGGTTAGTGACCCAAAACTAACCACTCGTGTCAGGGTTATTGACCCAAAGCAGACCAAGAACCTATTCTACATTCATATGATATCCCTAGGTAACAAATGAGTAAAGGATTGAATTCAACAGCAAACCCAGTCCAAAAAATAAGTCATGCAAAAGATGGATGTGTCTGGCTGAAAGGAACAGATATCACAACTTAGCTGTAAGTTGTGGTGCAGTACAACTAGAATCATTCTGAGGGTGAATATAGAAGAAGAGATAAAGAAGAAGAAGATATTTGATAACTATTATTCTTATTGCAGTTGATGATGGAACAGGAGTAATGCTGTGTGTAGTGTGGAAGACATCAAGGAATGGTGAGTAGGAAATAGTTCTCAGAATTACACTGTATTTAATATATTACAGTACATTGAATATATTACAGTTCGTTCATTCATTCATTTGCATGTCTCTTGCTGAACTTTGCCTCCATAACAGCACTCCTGTAGGCCTCTCGGTTGTGAGCAAGATGGCCTGCTGCTGATGCATCCATTTGCAAATCATCAACGATGTCTTGCACCCATCTTCGCCTTGGTCTTCCTCTCTTTCTTTTTCCCATTATATATTATACAACACTTAGTATATTACAGAACTCTTAGTATATTACACAACATATATTATACTACAATCATCATCATCACCTTTCACTCCCTTGAGAGCATAGGCCACGGATAAAGGCTTTCCAGTCATCCCTGTTTTTGGAATTGTTCTCTGCTTCCTTCCATGTGTGTCCCTTGTCTCTGAGCACTGTCATAATTTCCCTTCTCCAAGTAAGTCTAGCGAAGAATTAGAAAAATATTTTGGCCAAACACCATAAGAAATAACATCTTATTGGCAGAAATGCAGATGAAGCCACTGACAACAATTATTGAGGAAAGACGATGGTGATGGTTGGGACATGTGCTCCGAATGACTGACAACTCACTACCAAAAATAGCACTAAGATGGACACCACAGTGGAACAGAAGTAAGGGTAGACCAAAAGAGACATGGAGAAGAACAACAGAAAGGATGTTGAGCAATAGAGGGCTCACCTGGGCAAGAGCAGAAAAAAAGGCGAAGGACAGGCATTTGTGGAAAACCCTTGCGGAAGCCCCATGTGCCCTGGGCACTTAAGGTTCAGAGAGAGAGAAGTAAGTCTAGGTCTTCCTCGTTTTCTATTTCCTTAAGGATTTCATGTCAGTGCCTATCGTGCTATGCTGGTGTCAGGTTTCCTCAGAGTGTGGCCAGTCCACCTCCGTTTCCTAGACATGATTTGTAGGTTCATAGGTTCTTGTCCTGCCATTTAATGTTTAAAATCCTCCTCAGGCAATAGTTCATGAATATTTGTATCCTCTGTTGTATTGTCTTGATCATAACCCATATCTCCAAACCATATAGCAGGACAGTATATTGCACTACACTTAGTATATTATGCTACATTTACTATATTATGCTATAGTTAGTATATTACAGTACATTTAGTATACTACCCTATAGTATATTACAGTACAGTTAGTATTTTACAGTGCATTTAGTATATTACAATACACTTAGTATTTGACAGTATACTTAGCACAAGCAGGAGCAGATAATTCATTGGGTTTGATATTAAATTTGTTGTAGCTGTACATTACTTGTAAAACATCATTCTGTGCTGGGACAAAAGAAAAGCAAACAGAAAACAGGTAACTTGTTGGTTAGGGTCAAGGGTCACCTACCATTGCAGATCTAGGAGCACAGGTCATGTGCTGTTGGTGGTTTAGGGTTATGCTCAAAACAAGGGTCAGGAACCACTGACAGAGACTACATGCTGTAATCTAGTTTTACTGGTGTAGATTTTGAGTTAATGTTCAGCACTGATCACATGCCTTTCAAGATATCTATCTGTCTGTCTGTCTGTCCGTCCATCTATCTTATCTATCTGTCTGCATGTATCTATCTGTCCGTCCATCCATTCATCCATCTATCTACATGTATCAGTCTGTTTGTCCATCCGTCTGTCCGTCCATCTATCCATCTATCTATCTATCCATCTACCATTCCATCCATGCCAACAGATGTTGGCGGTCATGCATGTTCACATTCTCTGTTCCAGGTGTTAACTACAAGGGTCATACTGAAAATCGAGAGGAAAATTTTTTTTTAAAAACAGAATTTATAGACAGAGAAATATAAATGTATCACCTTAACTGCATCCTTTGCATTTCATGTAGAGGTCACATGATGCCACCATTATGTGTCACATGATGCCACATGGAGTAGAAACACAATGGTGCGTGATGAAGTTTCATTTCGTCAACATGCTGTTATTGAGTTCCTCGTTAAAAAGGAAATCCCCGCTGCTGAAAGTCACCAAAGACTTCAACTGGCTTATGGAGATGTGTGTATGAATGCTAGCAGTGTTAAGAGGTAGGTGAAACATTTCAAAGATGGAAACACGAGCATCCAAGATATGCCTCGCAGTGGTCGTCCTCGAACTGCCTCCACTGAACGCAATATGGAAAGTGTTGATGACATCATTAAACAAGACAGACATGTCACATTATCTGAAATTGCTGGAAATCTTGGAATAGGACACAATGCAGTACAAGAAGTGATTGAAACCTTAGGCTATAGAAAAGTTTGTGCCTGCTGGGTCCCACAGGAGAGAACATCCAGAAAGCAGCGCGTCTGTGCCGTCGGTCAGCTTGAACAGAATTCTACCAGGAGGGTATTTTCAAACTTGCAGAGCGATGGGAAAAATGTGTGCAGATAAATGGAGATTATGTTGAAAAGTGAAGAAAAGGATCCAGATTAAGGTGATACATTTATATTTTCTCTATCTATAAATTCTGATTTTTAAAAAACTTTTGCTCACGACTTTCGGTATGACCCTTGTACAAGCTGGTGTTCTTTCTCCATGCCACTTCATCAGTCCATCATTTCTTCTCTTTGTCTGCATTGGTCTCT
Organism: Achatina immaculata; assembly: GCA_009760885.1. Taxonomy (NCBI): domain Eukaryota; kingdom Metazoa; phylum Mollusca; class Gastropoda; order Stylommatophora; family Achatinidae; genus Lissachatina; species Lissachatina immaculata. The sequence continues at coordinate 21,918,951 of CM019698.1, forward strand.
TTTGCCCTCTGTCATCTCTTCATTCATTCATTCATTTGCATGTCCCTTGCGGAACTTTGCCTCCCTAACAGCACTCCTATAGGCCTCTCGGTTGTGAGCAAGATGGCCTGCTGCTGATGCATCCATTTGCAGATCATCAACGATATCTTGCACCCATCTTCGCCTTGGTCTTCCTCTCTTTCTTTTTCCCATTATGTACCCTTCCAAGACAGTTTTCTCTAGATTATCATGATGTTTAATATGTCCAAAATATTTAAGTCACCTCTGTTGTTATCAAATACTACAATTCATCTGGTCTCATGACATATCTTATGAATCTGGGTTGTCTCTTCCTGAATTTTGTTATTGCTTGTCTCTCTCTTCTTCTGCGTCTTTCAGGACCTTTCAGGATATGCCTTGATTTAAAAGAATATTCTAGAAGTGATGATTATGATGGCACAGTTGTCAGGACCATAGCTGGCCAAGATCTTAATCCACCTCTCCATGCTTGCTCCTAGTAATAGACTCAGCCTGGCCAGTGAGGGAAGGATCGCAATGGACTCTATGCCAGTGGAGTCTGCTGAGAAACATCACATCTTTTCCAGCTTTTTAGTTTTACTCCGGGTCTGCAGACAACCGTAACCCACTCCTCATTCAGCAGAGTACTTGTGCTTCATTATCTTCACTGCGTTGACTACAAAAGGCATCCTGCTCATAGTACCAGGGAGGTGGAAGAAAGAAGAGGAAGAAAAAAATGCTTGGGTGTAAAACTGAACACTCCCCAGATGGTGTCTCCACCTTTTTGCATGGGGGGAGGGGGGAGGGGTGCGATGCATGCTCCAATGATAGAAGAGCTATACTGGCTGGCATAGCTAACAGATGGGTCACTCGTGCCAAGCAGGTCAACAGAGAGGAGACAGATGAAAAGAGACACCCTGGTCTTCTAGACTGAGGTTTTTGACGTTGGGCCAGCAAACTGCCAAATAAAAAAAAGAAGTGCTACAGAAACATCAACAAAGCAGACTACATGTCAAGTCATGGCAGAGCAACTGTGGGACTGTGGTAGTGATACGTCAAGTCTTGGCAGAGCAGCGTGGGACTGTGGTAGCGATATGTCAAGTCTTGGCAGAGCAGCATGGGACTGTGGTAGTGATACCACCACTAATGAGCAGGGGTAAAAGTTGCAATGAACCATCGAGGAAGAACTAAAGGAAGCAAGAAAGACCTGGTTTGAAGTATCCCAGCTTGCTCAGAACAAGATTGGCTGGGGGGAACCTTCGTTGATGCCTTATGTTCCTTTGGGAGTACAGAGGACTGATGATGGTAAAACTGAACATCTGCTTGTACTATCTTCCTGTAATTGCGAGCTGGTATTCTTTGCAGCCGATGCTGTGAAGGTGTTGAGGCACAACACCGTATCAGCTTGGGAGTGGGTTGTGGCAGCTGTTTTTTCAGTCCCGGAGTGCAGCAGCTGTGCAGTACTTCTTTAGCAGACTCCACCACCATGGGGACTATGGCGATCCATGCCCCATTAGCCAGGCCAGGCCTGTTACTGGAGGTACCAACAGAGAGGTGGAACAGGGTATTGATCAGCTATGGGTCGCTGACTGCCTAATTGGACAGCGTGTTCTTCAGTGTTACATTAGCTGCCAAAGAGCTTTTCATTTTCTGCCACGGGGAGATCCTAGCACCATCAGTGAATTTTAGTTCAGTATCTCTTTTAGCATTGTCTCATCTTTCCTGTTCAGAGCCCCAAATCTTTCTCTAAATTTAGAGATCTCATTATGATTCTTACAAAAAATGTTTATACCATTTGTTACCATTAACTTCAGTGGCAGAGATTCCAGAGAGGCATCTTCCGGCATCTTTATGGAAGAAGTGTGAAGATCTTCGTGCTTACAACCAGTCGAAGCAAGAGAGGGGGTATGACATAGGTGATCTAGTACAAGTCAGAGGCTGGGTCACAACATACAAAGATGAGAGGGAGATCATTGTTCTTGACCATAGTATCCTTGTGAATGTTTGTGGTAAAACCATAATATCCTTATAAGTGTGATGGTAAAACCATAATATCCTTATAAGTGTGGTGGTAAAACCATAGTATCCTTATAAGTGTGGTGGTAAAACCATAGTATCCTTATAAGTGTGGTGGTAAAACCATACTATCCTTATAAGTGTGGTGATAAAACCATAGCATCCTTATAAGTGTGGTGGTAAAACCATACTATCCTTATAAGTGTGGTGGTAAAACCATAGTATCTGTGTAAGTGTTGGAGAAAAACAATAGTGTCCTTGTAAGTGTTTGGTGAAAAAAAAAGACATGTTATCCTTTTAAATGTTAGGGGAAAAAATAGTATCCTTGAAAGTGCTGGTGAAAAACCATATTATCTTTGTCAGTGTTGGTGAAAAACCATATTATCTTTGTCAGTGATGGTGAAAAACCATTTTATCTTTGTCAATGTTGGTGAAAAACCATATTATCTTTGTCAGTGTTGGTGAAAAACCATATTATCTTTGTCAGTGTTGGTGAAAAACCATATTATCTTTGTCAGTGTTGGTGAAAAACCATATTATCTTTGTCAGTGTTGGTGAAAAACCATATTATCTTTGTCAATGTTGGTGAAAAAAAAACTGTAACCCTGGTAATCACCAGAAAACTATGTGGAAAAAAAAGAACAGTATAATGTTTTAGTTAACTTTGACATATTTTGTCTTTTCAAAAGAGGGAATAAAATCCTTTTAATTTTCCTTAACAGATTTCTCTTAGGAAATATCAACAATCCCAATGTGGAAATGGAGGCAGTTTTAGAGATTCCGTCCTTTTATAGGGTTTATAAGCAGATGTTTGTCCCACCAGAAAGTGTGACAGATCAGCTACATGCAGTGTCCACAGACGCATTTAATGAACTTGTGAGTATGTTACAACAGATATTACAGTTTATAGTTACCACAGATGTTATAGTGTATAGTTTAGTATAGACATTGCAGTATATAGTTAGTAAAGATGTTACAGTGAATCGTTAAGTATAGATATTACAGTGTATAATTAATATAGATATTGCCCAAAGTATGCTTTAAAACATAGTTCATGTTATTGATTCTAATGGCACACACAATTACTGGCCTGTTTAAGCTTTTTCCCTCTACCGAACTAGCTTCCGAAATCTAGGTTAACTCTTTCTGTGCCGGAGGTTAAAATGCGGACGTTCCGTTCCGTGCCAGACAAAAATCGCTGGTCTTGGTCTGTAAGTGGGTATAGTTATAAAATGGAATGGAAAACAGTATTTCCATGTACTTCCGTATACTTATTATGTTTCAAAGTATAACTAAATGAATGAAAATATCATAAATGCAGAGTTTTTTTAGGAAAAAAGAAGTAATGTGATGTTTTTAGACAATAACTGTGCCCAGCTCACCATCGGCTAGGTCTAGATATGCAGTACTTACCATCTGAGATGTCTAGATCTACTTGTCGATCTCATATTGTGGTTCTGTGTTGCATTCTCGCTAAATTAATGTCTGAAATAACCTCCTAACTACTTCTCCAGTCGTCTAAATATGTCTAGATCTACTTGGGATACATTCAAGAGCAGTGGAGTGGTCACAGGCCATGTCCATACCCCTATCTACGTCGTCAGAAATTGAAAAATTTCCGTGTTTCTCGTCCTTTTTCTTGCTCTGCATTGCTCGTATCTAAGGACTCTTTCACCATTTTGAAAAGTGTCACCGGAAACGCAGACAAAATATGTACAATCTAAATGTTACACCGGTTGTTTTATTGAAACAAACCAAGCGTAAAAAAAATTGACGCCTGGTAAGCAACAGGGGTACTGGAAGCGTAAAAAATTTGACGCCTGGCACGGAAAGAGTTAAGCTAGTTTTAAGTCTTTAGTTTGAGTTTTTGTTTTATTTTTCAAAATACAAAATATAATGGAAATATTTTAGTAAAAAATTTTGCTTACATAAATTTGTCTCCTTCAAAATATGTAAAAGCATCATTAAAAGATATAAAAAGTTATTTAAAAGCAACCAGTTCAGCTTTATTTTACAGTTATCATCTTTTCTCATTTTTATGTAATTATGCAAAAACATATCGATTTACATGTGGCCCGCCACTCAACTCAGGGGTACAGTTGTGGCCCTTAGTCCCCTTGAAGTTGAACACCCAACCACCCAGCTCATGGATACATATGTGGTCTTTAGTCTTCTTGAAGTTCAACACCCAACCACCCAGCTCATGGATACATATGTGGTCTTTAGTCTTCTTGAAGTTCAACACCCAACCACCCAGCTCATGGATACATATGTGGTCTTTAGTCTTCTTGAAGTTGAACACCCAACCACCCAGCTCATGGATACATATGTGGTCTTTAGTCTTCTTGGAGTTCAACACCCAACCACCCAGCTCATGGATACATATGTGGTCTTTAGTCTTCTTGAAGTTCAACACCCAACCACCCGACTCATGGATACATATGTGGTCTTTAGTCTTCTTGAAGTTGAACACACCACCACACTGCTGGCGAGACTCTTCGGATGCCGCGCGTGGAGTGAGCTCCTCCCGGTCAAGGAAGAAACTGCAGAAAAGAAGAAAGGGTTGCTGTGCGGCGCCGATGTGAAAAGGTGAAGGAAAGGATAAAGTGAAGTTTAATCAGTATGTCCAGTACTATCACTGCGAGAGCTACACATACCACGGCACCTCTGCTCTAGAGGCCGGCTACATCTGAAATACATCTACACTGGTGAAATATGCCTAAACTGGCGTACACCAGGAGTGAAACTTGATGGCTAGGCATGTCACACCACCTCTGCTCTAGAGGTCGATCATGTCCAAAACACGCCCATACTGGGATAATATGCCTAAACCGGCTCAACCCAGGGGTGGAAGTCACTAGTGGCGAGGATTCGTCCTACTGGACAAAAGCTCCATCCTGGACACAACTAGGAGGGGTAGCGGCCACGACCACAAAATGCTGAAGTCGGAGACACTGGACCAGGGCAGTCTAGATAGGCAACCACCTCTCACCCAACGGGGATGTATACGTATCCTAATCACGTTGAGGTTTTCCGGTGAGAAAGTCCAACACTGAACTGGAAGGGCAACCACCTCTCACCCAGCGGGGATATACTGATATCCAAAACACGTCGAGGTCTTCCGATGAGAAAGTCCAACTCTAGAAAAACTGGTGCAACGAAAACCACGGTGTCATGCAATCACGCTTCTGAGACCCACCAAGAATGCAGGCTCAAGCCCTGCAATACTCTGAACCTCTTGTGGCCCTCTCGGGGATCTCGTGTGGTCCTTTCGGGGATCTCATGTGGTCCTTTTGGGGACCACACTGGGGACCATGGGACTTAACGAGGACCACAGGTGTAAATTCAGTAGGATCACAGGGCGGTCTTGGTGGTAGAAGCAAACGAAGAAGAAGAAGAACACCCCACCACCCGACTCATGGATACATATGTGGCCCTTAGTCGCCTTGAAGTTGAACATCCCATCACCCGACTTGCGATACAGTTATGGTCCTTAGCCGCCTTGAAATTGAACCAGCTCTACACTTAAGCATGATATGGTTATCTGGTTCAGACTTTTTTTTTCTAAAATTAAACTTATGTATACATTGTGAATTGAATTACATATAGCATGTATTAGTTTTAGCAGTGTCTGGTTTCATAGACTGTTATTTCAAGTGTACAGAATGTTATAACCAGTAACATACTGGACCTAGGATGTTGTGCTATTATTTTGTTATTTCAGACTGTTCAGAATATTATAACCAGTTACATACTGGAACCAGGTTGTTCAGAAAGCATAGTTACTGCTACAGGCATTCTCTTGTTGCCCTCTGTGATGGCCTTAACTTCTGGGTCAAAAGTAAGTTGTTTTTTTTTTTATTTTAAGAATCAATTTTTTTCTTTTTTTGGCATCTATTTACATGACTCTGATCTCTTTCTTTTTCATTCTCTCTGTCTATCCTCTCTCTCAGTTTTCTGCACATGCGTATGTGAGAGATGGTATTTATTGAAAATATGGTCTAAAGCAGCATCTTACATCCTTCCCGTGCTGTTAAACATCACATAGGGCTCGCATGGTATTGCGCCAAGTTTTCCTGTTTTCAGCGAGCTTTTCAACCTCATCAAGGGATGTTATGCCCACTAAACTGGCCTCTCTTAACAATGTCCTCTTTTGAGTTTCACGTGGTCGACCTCTTTTTCTTCAGCCTGTTGTGTTCCACTTGATAGCTAGTTTTGGGATTCTCCAACTGTTTCTTCTCATCACGTGAACAACATTTTCTGATCACCCATGAGACAGGTTGTTGTTTGCTCATCTGTCTTATTTTCTGCATTGTTCTTGAATTCATTCTACTTTATACAGAGTATTTTCCTTAAGCATTTGTTTTCAAAAGAGTCTAATTTCTTGTCTGTTTCTTTAGTTATTTTCCAGCTTTCACGTGCATAAATGAGGGTGGATATTACATTTGAGGGACATGGGCAATAATTTTTGTTTGTGGGCCAAAGGTTGCTCATTTGTGGTCTAAAGAATGGCGGATGTGGCCAAGTCAAATGGGAGCTATTGAGGGTAGCACAGAGTTTCGTATTTAAGGCTCGTACACAGTTCTATCTGTGTGAAACTCGACAGTTCACTTTCCCTTATGCTGTCGCCAATTTGGGAGTCATCGCTGGGACAGGAATTGTTTATGCATTGATATAATTAGTGAATTGTCTTCTTCAATCTCTCTGAAACTGTGAGCTGGTGTTCTTCGCAGCCGATATGGTGAAGATGTTAAAGCATAGCATCATATCAGCTTGGAAGCTGGTTATGGTAGCTATTGTTTCAGTCCCTGAGTACATCTAAAAAATGGGGGCGTGTGCAGTGCTTCTTTAGTGGACTCCACCACCATGGAGACTGTTAGCCAGGCTGTTCCTGTACTGGAGGTACTAACTGAGAGTTGGGACAGGGTCTTGCTCAGCTGTGGTTTACCAGTGCTGACACTAGCATTACAGCCTTAGATCACTCACTGATTGCCAAATTGGACAGCATCTTGACACCCCCCCCCCCCCAGCCAGAGAATATCTGACTGCACAGCGAGGTGCACTAGATTACACCATATAAACATTTGTCAGCAGGTGACAAAAAGGCAGGCTATCGTTCACAATTCAGGCCCATGATTAATGAACTTCACCTAGGCTGACAATTGAAAAAAATGATCTGAACATTTGAAATAAAAAACAGGAAATATTGATTTGGGGGGGGGGGGGGTGTTACGTGTGTTTGTCTCATGTGCATGTCAGTTGTTGAAAGCAGGTTAAAGGTACCCCAGTTGCCAGCTATGGAATGTCTAGTTCATATTTTTCTTCCTTTTTTTTTCTTTTTATCTTTTCAACTTCAGTTGATTTAGTACTTCTTTGTTTTCTTTTATATCCATGAAATTCATCCTATTCTTTTGTAAATTCACATTTTGAGAGCTTTTATCATTTTCTTATTTATTGTCCCTGCTTCTACACCATAGTACATTGTAAAGACAAACATAGCATTTGGTGTTAATTCTGAGACTTTTTATTGCCAATAACTGCGTTAATAAATTACTTTTAACATCTGCTGACATGTACTGCTCAATAATTTCGACATGTGTCCATCCATCCATGTCCTTTGGTCGGCGATCAACAAAGCAGTCACTGGCCATGTACGTCCTTTGGTATCTTGCAGGGCAGCAACAAATTCTCTCCATCTCTTACGGTCTGCAGCCAGTCTTTGTATTGTGCCCAAGCTGAGCTGCTTATTTCTACTTCTGTAATTCTCCTCCATGTAGCCTTTGGTCAGCCTCTCTTTTTATATTTCCTCGGATGTCCATTGCATGGCTGTTTTAGCAGTGTTGCTAGGGTCTCTTAGGACCACATGCCCAATGCATTTCCAGCGTTTTTTTTTGTTGCTGTTATGACATGCTTATCTTCTAGTTCACTGTGGGCTAGGTCTCTATTATTTATTCTTTGTGGCCAGTAGATATTCAACATCTTTCTGAGGTGGGTTGTGTGGGATGAGGATAATTTTCCCACTTTCTTTTCAGTTATTCTCCAGCATTCTGCTCCATAAGGAGTATGTGATAACACACAACTTTGGTACAGCTTTATTTTGGTTCTAGTGCTGTACTGGGAGGACTTCCAGATGCTTCTAAGGTTAATGAAAGCTGTTCTTGTTTGATTTCTTCTGCTCTTTGTGTCTGTATTTGTTCCTCCATCCAGTGTTAGCGGGCTGCCAAGGTGTGTGAGGCCATCTGTTTCTGTTGGGTTTTGGTCATTAATTTTAATTGCTGCTTGGTTTTCTGTATTTACTTTCATTATTTCTGATGTCTTTATATTCATTTTCAGCCCCACTGTCAGCATATGTGGTTAATTATAACTGAATTTAACAGATGTGCTCTAATTATTTCAAGACTTTCAAACAGTTTTTTTTTTTATTGGTAACGTTTATTTTTCGTATTAACTATTAATAAATTACCTCAACACACAAACATTAGTTGCTGCAGAACGGGTTACTTTTTAACCTATAAAGTTAGCAGTTTATTATCATCCTTTACCATGTCCACAGGGAAGGTTTACTAAAAATAAAATGTCTTTTGTTTTACTTCCCTGGCCACTAGGCTGAGGCAGTTTCTCTTTTGTGTCTTGATGTCATCCGCCTTTCTGTTTCCTCATGCTTCAGTCTTATTAGTCGTCCCTATAAAAATGGCATTGTGTATGATTCAGATAAGTGTTTGGACTGTTTGTTGTGTTTGCAGGTGGGTTTGTTTTATTTTTGTGTTTTTTTTTTTTTTTGGGGGGGGGGGGGGTTTGCATTTCAGTTGTTCTTGTACATGTTTTTGTTCTTTATTATTCTTTATATGCAGATGCCTCTAGACTAACTAATGAGCCCATTGTAAGTTCAAAATATTTTAAGTTGAATATGAAAGTGATACTATAAAAATAGTAAATAAATAGCTGCTGTCACATAACAAGATATAAACACATAATTGCTGTAACTAACTGAAAACCAGGAATTGAAAAGTAAATAAATGAATACAATAAATGCGCAGTACTGAATGTACATCATTATTGCACTGTTGTAAGGAAGAATCTGTATTCACCGATCTCTTTTCCATTTTTTTTTCTGTTTGTTTGTATTGTTTTCGGGAGTCAACACTCAGAGACAACTATAAATATGATAGAGCTGTTTAAACTTATTGACCGTTTCATTACAGAAGATTCCATTTGACAGCCATATTGGCAAATGTTTATCTCTGAAATCTCCAGCACCAAATTGTGATGTATTTTTTCTTTAAATGATGTGGATGATAAAGCTTTATCATTGTTTTTGCAGCTCTTGGTGTTTATAATCATATCAGTTGCCTTTTATTATTCGGTGCCAGTTAGCCAGCTTGTGCAGATAGTTTCTGCTGATCTTTCCATCGTTCTTTTTTTTTCCACTGAGTTTTCCAGTGATGATTCTATTATCTTCTTTATGGCATGCATAATTTGGATTCTGTTCTCCTTATGGTTTAATTTCATGTCCCATATTTAATTGTGATCATGGGTTTTATGTCCAAATGGTTTGTCCTCAAAAGTAAAGGAAGCATAGAATTTCATGGACATTTCTCTCGCTTGGTTCGGAGTATATATAGGCTCATAGTCGAGAAGACGTTTAGCTTTTTCTCCTATGAAGTACAAGTCGGTGTTTATGTATGCAATTGTGCAGGACTGCACCGGGAGGTTGAGCTTCATCAGCGGGGATATGGCTTTTGCAAAAAGCTCTGCTGCGGCAACTGCGCTGTGGCTTAGAGCATACGACAAGTGGCCACTGGATAACTGAAACCCATGGGCTTCAAGATACGGGAGCATGAAGTTGAAGGAGTTCTGTATAGGAGTGTTGTCTGGGATGTAGAAGACCTCGTTCGTTAGCTGTGGGTTTGCTCGCATTGCTGTATCCGCACATACGAATGCCCAGGCAGCATTGCCAACGTATGCCTGCTGAAACATAGCTTTTCCAGTGCCTATCTGTGGAAAATATTTTTAAAAACATGTATTTCATATAGATCTTGATTCCACGTTCTAGGCTGAGTGTTTTCATTAAGTAATAGCAAGAGCCTGATTATGTTTGGTATACATTTTCAATGGGCCAAAGTCTAGATTTCATATTCTAGACAGGGTGTTTTCATTAAGATATTAAGTAATAACAGAGTAATTGTGTTTGGTTGTGAACGAAGAAGAAGAAGAATTGTGTTTGGTATTGGTTCCAGATCAAAACGGGAGTAAGACAAGGATGCATACTCTCCCCACTTATTTTCATGATCGTTATGAACTGGATAATGAAGACTGCCACCAAAGACAGACCCAGAGGATTAACCTGGGGGCTCACAGATCATTTAGAGGATTGCGACTTCGCCAACAATATTGGCCTACTCTCACTTACCCAAAGAGTCATACAGGAGAAGACAAGTAGGATTTACGAAATATAGCCAGATCAGTAGGTCTGGCTATCCAGACAAGACTAAGATCATGAGAAATCAATGGAAAAAAAAAAAATAAGGAAAGAATCTCGGCTGGGATAAGAGAAGTAGAAGAAGTACAACATTTTAAGTATCTTGGAAGCCTCATTTCAGCAGACAGCAATGTCGAGAAGGAAATATCCACAAGAACTGGACAGCCATCTCAGACCTTTTAACAAATTAGCAGACATGTGGAAATCTCCCATTCTTCATACAAACCTCAAGCTCAGAATCTGTAAATCCAATGTTCATTCTGTTTTATTATGTGCAGCCAAAACATGGAGAACCAAACAAAGAATTGAAAGTAGACTGAGAGGATTTGAAGGATTATGCCTCAGAAAAATGTTAAGAATGCTGGGAGGAACACATAACAGGCATGGAAAAACAATTAGGCACTGAGAACACTACTAAACACTATTAAAGAGGTCAAAAGATGAAGATAGAAATGGCAGGGCCACATACTACAAATGGAAAGAACAAGACTCCATTATACCGCCTTGACTTGGACACCTCAAAAAAAAAAAAAAAAGAGGGACAGGCCATTAGGGACATGAAGACACACAATACAGGAAGAGCTAAAGAAAGCAGGGAAGACATGATTTGATGTATCCCCACTTGCTTACGGCAGAACTGGCTGGAGAACCTTTGTTGATGCCTTATGCTTCATTGGGAGTACAGAGGATTGATGATGATGGATAATGATGATGTTTGGTATATATTTTCAGTGGGGAAAAGTCTACATTTCACATACTAGATGTTATAAGGTATTAATTAATAATGGAGTGTAATTATGTTTGTTTATGTTCTCCATAGACAAAGTCTAGGTTCCATATACTACATACAAGGTATAGTGTACTGAGGAGTAAAATACACTTAGGAGTAAAGCAAGCAAAGCAAAGGTAACCCTTTCATGCCTTAGAGGCACATAGGGATATGGTGTTAGTGCCCATATTTTCCTTGACCTGTCACCACACTAGAGGGTGATATGGTCAGTATCACACCTGGCTGCCTTTCCTTCCCCAACTCAAGAAGAAGTCGGGTACCCATTTCTACAGCTGGGTGACTGGGGTGCTGCCGGCCGGATTCGAACCCCCGACCTTCGCCATGAGAGACCAGTGCACTAACCACTTCGCCACTCAGACACCCTTAGGAGTAAAGAGAGGAACAAAGATGCTGTCCACTTTGGCAGTTGCTGACATTAGGGTTGCCAAACTGTAGCTGGCCAAGACCCTGTCCCACCTCTCCTTTGGTGCCCCCAGTAGCAGGCCTAGCCTGGCTGACAGGGTAGGGATAACTATGGTCTCTGCATTTTACCTGCACTTGGGGATTGAAAAGAATAGTGTCCATGGCCAGCTGCCAATCTGATATGATGCTGTGCCTCAACATCTCCACAGCATCAGCTGCAAAGAGCACCAGCTTGCAGTTACATGGAGATTTGAAGAAGTAGGAGTTAAGTCAGTCAGTCGGTCATTTGCATGTCCCTTGCGGAACTTTGCCTCACTAACAGCTCCCCTGTAAGCCTCTTGGTTATATGCAAGATGCCCTGCCGCTGATGCATCTATTTGCAGATCATCAACGATGTCCTTCAGCCATATTTGCCTTGGTCTTTCTCTCTTTCTTTTTCTCATTCTGTACCCTTCCAAGACGGTCTTCTCTGAATGATGTTTAATATGTCCAAAATATTTAAGTTTTCTCTATTTAATCCTCTTTACTAGCCAGCCTTCTTCAGTATTAAGTTCTTGTAGTATGGATATATTTGTTCTTTTTTGGTGTCCATGATATTTGAGGAACTCTTCTGTAGCATTTGCAGTTAAAGGCATTTATGTCTTTCTCAGCTGTTTTATTAAATGTCCAGATCTCACAGGCATATGTTGCGATGGGAAGGATGCATGCCTTTAAAAATTTTATTTTTGTCTGTTCCTCTCTTTTGTTTCTCTTTTTTTTTTTTTTTACTAAAAGTAAAGACATGGCACTTAGATTAGATTAGAAGTAAAGACATGGCACTTTAGATTAGAAGTAAAGACATGGCACTTAGATTAGAAGTAAAGGATTTTTACTAGGAGTAAAGAGCTTACCAAAATAAAATAAATAAAATTGTCGTTTGGGCTTTTTGGGAATATAGAGATCATGCGTGGATTAAGTTTACACAAAATATCGTACTCACTGTTATTTGCCCTTCTAAATGATACTGTGATTAATTCATTCATTTATGTCTTTACTCATGCAGTTCTTAGCCTTGTGTACTTCTGTTGGGTGCTGCCATTGGCAGTGTAATAATGATTTTCATCATTAGAATATGCATTATAATATGCAGAAATTCAAATACCTTGGAGCAGTAATAACTTTAGATGAGAAATGCAGAACAGAAATTAAGAACAGAATAGACCAAGCAAAGATTGCATTTCAGAGAATGAGAATCATATTATCCAACACATCCTTATCAATGAATGTTAGAAAACGAGTCCTAAAATGCTATATTGAACCTATCTTGTTATATGGAAGTGAATCATGGACAATAGGCAAGTCTGCACAAAAGTCATTGGAAGCAGCAAAAATGTGGTTTATTAGAAGAATGTTGCGAATCCCCTGGACAACAAAAATAACTAATAGAGAATATTTGAGAAGAGCAGTAAATACAAAAAAATCTCATTAAAAAAAAATGAGAGAGAGACAGTACTTTCATAGAACATGCAATGAGAGGAGGGGGCATTGAAAATATTATAACAGGAAAAATGGAGAGGGAAAGACCAAGAGAAATGATACTGGACAGTCTGACGGGATGGTGTGAGAGGAGATCACCAACTGAGCTGATGGCTTGCATGAAGGATCGTGTACTCTGGAGAAGCATAATAGCCAGCGCCAGTCGGCACGGCACCTGATGGTGATGATGATCATCATCATTATAATACTAACTTTTAAATTCTGCTAAATTAAACTATTAAAAATTATTATTAAACTCTTTTCTTAATATTGATAGACCAAATTGATAAAATTCACAGTGACAGACCAAACTATTAAATTGTATATTAATAGACCAAGTTATATAAATTCATATTGATCATCATCATCAGGTGCCGTGCCGACTGGCATTGGCTATTATGCTTCTCCAGAGTACACGATCCTTCATGCAGGCCATCAGCTCAGTTGGTGATCTCCTCTCACACCATCCCGTCAGACTGTCCAGTATCATTTCTCTTGATTTCCTCTTGATCTTCTTCCTTCTATTTTTCCTGTTATTATAATATTTTCAATGCCCCCTCTTCTCATTGCATGTCCTATGAAAGTGCATTGTCTCTCTCTCTTACCTTTTTGACAAGATTTTTTGTCATCTCTCCAGCTCTTCTCATACATTCTTCATTAGTTATTTTTGCTGTCCAGGGGATTCACAACATTCTTCTAATAAACCACATTTCTGCTGCTTCCAATGATTTTTGTGCAGACCTGCCTATTGTCCATGATTCACTTCCATATAACAAGATAGGTTCAATATAGCATTTTAGTACTCATTTTCTAACATTCATTGATAAGGATGTGTTGGTTAATGTGTTTCTCATTCTCTGAAATGCAGTCTTTGCTTGCCCTATTCTGTTCCTAATTTCTGTTCCACATTTCTCATCTGAAGTTATTACTGCTCCAAGGTATTTGAATTTCTGCATCTGCTTTAGAATAGTTCCGTTTAATTTTATACTGCATGCTGGTGGATTCTGTTTCTTTGATATAACCATAGTTTCTGTCTTTTTGATGTTCAAAGTAAAGCCTTTCTGTTCACTTTCTTTGACTACTTTATCCAAGAGATTTTGCAGGTCTTGTTGGTTCTCAGCTATCAGAACTGTGTCGTCAGCATACCGAAGGTTGTTAATATTGTATCCTCCAGTTTTTATGCCCTGATTCTGTGATGATTGTTCTTAGATTATTCTCGCTGTACAGAGAAAAAAGGTCTGGAGATAGTACACATCCTTGTCGCACCCCTTGTTTTATATTATTTTCCATTTCTATTTTCAACTCGAATTGCTGCTTCTTGCTGCCAGTATAGATGTTTTACAATCCTCAGGTCTTTTGATGTCTTCAAGCATTTTAATAATTTCATTATGTTATGCCTTGGTATAATCAGTATTCATATTGATAGACTAAAGTATTTTGATTCATTTCTTAATACTTACAGACCAAACTATTATGATTGTATATCTCTTATAGATCTTAAAGATAAGTTCTCTCAATATTTCCTTGGTCTTGTACCTTATAGAGAACCCCTCTTGAATCTTTTGCCATTTTCAAAGCACTGGTCACATAGAACTTGTCCAGCTCTCCGTAAAGTACATTGGGTCGAAGAATGATTGTTTGTAGCTTTCCACCTGTTGGAATTTTTATGTATGAAATGTAGTTTTTATCATTTCAGTCAGTAAGTATCTTAAGTAAATTTAATGGATAAAATTCCGTTGTTTTATTTTCTTCTAAATTAAGCTTTAAGCTACAAGTTGTATTTCATATTTTCTTATAAAATTGCATACTTCAGTAACATTACAGTATTTTGTGATATTTTCTGTGTTCCATTTTTTTTTCTACTAAATCTCTCTATTCCAATAGCTCAGAAGTCTTTCACTTTTTTTTTTCGTTACACTTGTTTCTCAATCATTCCTAGCCTATATTTTCAATCATTACTAACTTAATGTCATGCTGACATTTTCTACCCCAGTAATTTCTCACCCTGTCATTTTGTAAACATTTTTTTTTTTACAATCATTCCTGGCCTTTTTTGTGTGTCAACACTTTCCCCTCAGTAATTCTTTATCTGCCGTTGACCCAGCACTCCTGTTCTCAATCATTCCTCACTACCATCATGCTTACACTTCCTCAATCATTCCTCACTTACCATAATGCTGACACTTCCTCAGTCATTCCTCACTTACCATCATGCTTACATGTCTTCAATCATTCCTCACTTACCATAATGCTTACATTTCTTCAATCATTCCTCATTTACCATCATGCTTACACTTCCTCAGTCATTCCTCACTTACCATCATGCTTACATTTCTTCAATCATTCCTCACTTACCATCATGCTTATACTTCCTCAGTCATTCCTCACTTACCATCATGCTTACATTCCTTCAATCATTCCTCACTTACCATCATGCTTACCTTTCTTCAGTTATTCCTCACATACCATCATGCTTACATTTCTTCAATCATTCCTCACTTGCCATCATGCTTACACTATCTCAATCATTCCTCACTTGCCACCGTGCTGATACTTCCTCAGTAATTCCTAACTTGTCCTCGTACCGAGATAATCAATTCTCACCCTCCATCACACTCACATTTTCTTTTGCTAATCGTTCCGGGGCTTACAGTCTTTCCAACACTTTAAAATGCATCTCACTCATCCTCTACACTCATGCAGACACTTTCCATCTCAATCATTCCTGGCCTACCATCGTGTCTCCTGCACTGTCCAGATCCATGGACAATCCTCTCCCCATGGTACTTGGTCTCCGGGTAACCTGGAAACAGAAACTTGTCTGGCACTGGTGTGTCCACCTCAGTTCCGCCTCGTATGGGTTTGTCTCCTACAGCAACGTCTACTGTGCTGCAGTACACTAGGCGCTGTATGTTGTTCTTCAAGCAGGCATTGACTACATTCAAGGTACCTGCCACATAGATAAGAAGAACTATATTATTATAGATTGAAAGTATCTAGAGATATTTGACAGTATACTTTATATATAGATGGGTCATGGAAAATGAAAAGAACAAATGAACAACTCCAGATCTTTGAGACAAAAGCTTTGGTGGGGGGGGGGGGCGTTTCTATCAGGATCTGGAGAGAACTGCGAGCTTTGCCATGTCAACAGGTTCTGATGTGACCAACAACCTTGAACGCAGAAGAAGAAGAAGAACTCCAAGTGCAATGTGAACTCTGTTGATCAAGAAAACAAAATGCTTTAGCCACATCATGGAGACATAACAATACATTGAAGACATCATGAGAAGGAACGGTGGAAGGATGGCAGAGACGTAGATAAGAAGATAACATACAACAGTGGAGAAAGATAAGACCTGGCTGTGCATCAAGACAAAGAGGGGAGAGAAGACGGTGGAAATTCACTACCGTCAGTTTTAGTGCTGAAGACGGCACCTGATGATGATTCTGTGATGTTCACTATAATTCAGAAGTTTTCCTCTTCACATGGTTCAACTTTTAGCATTATATCTCAGGAAGTTAAGCAATGTTTTATATCTTGGCAGTCCAGTGATGTTCATCTCTTATCGTCAAAAGTTGCCTGAATGATGTACGTTGATGGCCAATGGTTTTGTTTATAGGGAAAAACAATTTCAAATGCGTTGCTACGTGTAAATATAATGATAGAAAGCTGAGATACTTTGGCCACATCAAGAGACACAATAGCTTGGAGAGGTTGATAGTAGAAGGCAGTGCCCGGCAAAAGAGGTTGATAGTAGAAGGCAGTGCCCGGCAAAAGAGGTTGATAGTAGAAGGCAGTGCCCGGCAAAAGAGGTTGATAGTAGAAGGCAGTGCCCGGCAAAAGAGAAAAGAGACGACCTGGCCGCGGGTGGACTCAGGACAGCAGGGAAAGTCTGAATGTCTCACTGCAAGACGCCGGTCAACTTGCTCAAGACCGTGTTACATTCAGGGAGGCTGTGAGAGGGACAACGTTCTGGAAAGTACAAGCCACAAGAATGAATTCTCGGAGAGAAAGAACGACAAAAGAAGCAGACATGAAAGATAACTTTTATGGGAATGACTCACCCTTGACGTTAACTCTTTCCATTCCTTCGTAATCAGGGAAGGTTCCCCAACTAACCAGCCCAGCTACGTGGATGACGGAGTTAACTCCCTGTAGGCTCTTGCATACAAATTCCGAGTCCGATATGTCGCCTACGACTGACTTCACTGGCTTTGTGGTGTCATAATCTGTGTATATACATAGGTCAGTTAATGTCAGCGCTAGATTCTTTTATTTATAATATAAACGATGCTTTTAATTATTATGTGTTGTACCAGTTGGCGTCTGCGATCATGCTTCTCCCAGTTGATTCCAGATTTGATTGGTTCTATTCCTTTTCCTGTGTCACTTGGTCAGCCTTTTGAGGTAGTTATCTTCTTTGGCTGTCCTCTTCTTTCTGTGCGATTTTGTGTGTATATAACAGTCATACCAGCACTTTCTGTCTAAGTCATGCCTCACCTTCAGTCATACCAGCACTTTCTGTATAAGTCGCTCCTCGCCTTCAATCATACCAGCACTTTCTGTCTAAGTCATGCCTCACCTTCAATCATACCAGCACTTTCTGTCTGAGTCATGCCTCACCTTCAATCATACCAGCACTTTCTGTCTAAGTCACTCCTCGCCTTCAATCATACCAGCACTTTCTGTCTAAGTCATGCCTCACCTTCAGTCATACCAGCACTTTCTGTCTAAGTCATGCCTCACCTTCAATCATACCAGCACTTTCTGTCTGAGTCATGCCTCACCTTCAGTCATACCAGCACTTTCTGTCTAAGTCACTCCTCGCCTTCAATCATACCAGCACTTTCTGTCTAAGTCACTCCTCACCTTCAATCATACCAGCACTTTCTGTCTAAGTCATGCCTCACCTTCAATCATACCAGCACTTTCTGTCTAAGTCATGCCTCACCTTCAATCATACCAGCACTTTCTGTCTAAGTCGCTCCTCACCCTTAGGCATGCGAACTCTTTCTAAGTGGAAGTTTTGACATGCCGACAACACAGCCCTGGTTATATTGCGCAAGGAGCGACTACCAGACTGAGTAAACACGACTTCGTTACTCTAAGCTACATACCCAGCTGCTTCTCGAAATGCATAAGATCCAGCACCCTAATCTCGGCCACATGTGGCGCTCTCAGGCTGAGCAGCTTGACTATATGTTGACCCAGAAAGCCGCACCCCCCGGTCACCAGAACGATGTCGCCGCCTTTGTTCTCCTCGGTCACGTGACCGGCGGTGTCCTCTGCCAGGTCGTCGGTGCTGGTCTTCGGAGAATCTGTTCTTTGTCCTCCTCCGGAAGCTCCGTGTGCTTGTGGAAACAGATCCCTGATGTTTCCGTCCCGGCCTGGACGCTTTCCTGAAGACAATGGAAGGTCCTTTGAAACTGGTCTTTGTGGATTTTCGACTGAAGAAACAGCAGCGTCCCTTGTACTTGGTATAACAGCCATAAGGCTTTTGTCAGTGTTACTCATATATGGAGCCAGGTTTCCAGCTGTTCCCTCTTCGCCGGTGTCTTCATGCTGTAATCTAGGGGTGGGATTTTGGTCTGTAGGTTCTCGTAAAGCTTGGTTAGAAAAAGGGCATACATCTATGCTTGGGCTAACTGGATAGTGCGAGCCTGTGGTGAGGGCTTTTGCCGAGCCGGGAACGGTAATGACGTCTGAAACACTTTCGGTGATTTTGTCATTTGATTGATGCTGGTTGTCATCAAGAGTGCTTCCGGGTAGACTTTCACTGATTTTGTTTGTCTGTTCTTTGTGAGCGTCAGCTTCTGTGGGAAGATGTGTCCCAGTTGTAGGTGCTGGCACAGCTTGTGCTTCAGCTTTCCAGGATGACTTTGCTGCAGAAGACTTGGAGTTGCCGTCGCGTATAGTAAACTCTTCTGGGGCATTTCCTTTGTCTGGACTGATATTTGTTGCCAGCCCATTTGTTTCGGTGTACCCTGCCTTTGAATCCGGAGCTTCGTCCTCTGTCGATGCACGTTCTGAATCGTGTTCTGAAGTTTTCTCGGTAGCGATTCTAGAGCCGTCGTCCATGACTTCTTCAGAAGTTTCAGAATTTTGAACTATGTTTGAGTCAGCATTAACTCTAGGGTCTCCACCTGGCGCTGAAGATCTGTCAGAGTCAGTCGTCGATGGAGTTTTAGTTTCAGAACATTCCATACCGTGTTGTAGGTGAGGGTCTATTTTTGACGAGTTCGGGTTTGAAGTCTGCGCTGGCTCCATGCTTGCGAAGCTGCTGTATTGAGCTGCTTGATGAGTGTCAGTGCGGGAG
The DNA here is from genome assembly GCA_009760885.1 of Achatina immaculata. NCBI lineage: Eukaryota > Metazoa > Mollusca > Gastropoda > Stylommatophora > Achatinidae > Lissachatina > Lissachatina immaculata. The sequence goes on from CM019698.1 coordinate 21,938,470, forward strand.
CATTCTACAGGCGGCTTGCCCCGGAGGTCTCGAGAGATGAATAGTAGTCCACTGTCAAAGCATAAAGTAGCATAGGATGAATAGTAGTGTATGATGAACAGTAGCACAAAATGAACAGTAGAACAAGAATAACAGTAGCACAGGATGAACGGTACCACATGATGAACAGTAGCACAGGGTGAACAGTAGCAGAGGATGAACAGTAGCACAGGGTGAACAGTAGCAAAGGATGAACAGTTGCACAGGGTGAACAGGAGCAAAGGATGAACAGTTGCACAGGGTGAACAGGAGCAAAGGATGAACAGTTACACAGGGTGAACAGTAGCAAAGGATGAACAGTTGCACAGGGTGAACAGTAGCAAAGGATGAACAGTTGCACAGGGTGAACAGTAGCAAAGGGTGAACAGTTGCACAGGGTGAACAGTAGCAAAGGATGAACATTTGCACAGGGTGAACAGTAGCAAAGGATGAACATTTGCACAGGGTGAACAGTACCAAAGGATGAACAGTTGCACAGGGTGAACAGTAGCAAAGGATGAACAGTAGCACAGGGTGAACAGTAGCAAAGGATGAACAGTTGCACAAGAAGAACATTTGCACAGGAAGAACATTTGCACAGGATAAACAGTAGCACAAGATGAACAGTAGCACAGAAAGAACAGTAGCACAGGATGAACAGTAGCACAGGAAGAACAGTTGCACAAGGTGAACAGTAGCAGAAGATGAACAGTTGCACAAGGTGAACAGTTGCACAGGATGAACAGTTGCACAAGGTGAACAGTAGCACAGGATGAACAGTTGCACAGGGTGAACACTAATTTTCCGGGAAGTGATAATTCTTCACCTTTCTTTTATCCATAAGAAATGTCGACAGATTAGTTTTGCTGTGCGAGCACAGCACAGAACGGGTCTGACCTGAAGGACACGCAGCGCTATCTGTCTAAAGACTAATTTAAACAGAAGCGAACTATTTCTGGTACTTACAGTTGAGTGTCTTGGTGGTTCCAGTAATATGTATTTCTTTTTGCTTATTTTACATATGAAGTTTTTTTAAAAATTCTTATCTTATCTTATATCCTTCCCGTGCCGTTAAACGTCACATAGGGCTCGCAAGATAGTTCACCGATTTTTCCTGTCTTCGGCGAGTCTTTCAACCTCATCAAGGGATTGTATGTCTGTTAATTTGGCCTCTCTTAACAATGTCCTCTTCAGAGTTTCACGCTGTCTGCTTCTTTTTCTTTGACCTGTTGTGTTTTTATTTTAATTCTACAATTCATTTTTCTTTTTTTGGCCACTCACAAAATTAGTATCTTCCCTTTTCTCTACATTTGTATTTGTTATATTTATGTACGTAAATTTAGACTTTCTCTTTTTTCCCTATTTTTTCCGTACTGTATATTTATGTATGAGTAAGGTGTAAGGCGAGACGTATAGCTCTGTTCTCCGTTAAGGAAAAAAAAACAGCTCTTCCAGCCTTTATTTGAAATAATGATCTAATTATTTCTCGTAGATGTGTAACCTCTTTTGATTCGAAAAAAAAAATCGTTAACCCAGCAGGACTAGGGAACCTGAGGTTCCGAGGAATCGGTGTTCGATATTGTAGTTCTTCATCAGGATAGACTAGCATAACACGTACGAAAGACATAGAAGAAAATGACAAACGAGAAGATATGATGGCGAGCTGAGTACATACAAAGGAGCGAAGGGGGGAAAAAAAAGACGCGAAAATGAAAACGGAAATTTATTAAATGATCATTGAAAATAGATCATTGTTCAGAACGAAAGTTCATATGAGTAATCTGTCACCAGAGACTGGCGTCACCGCGCTAGGGGCATTCCCTTGTGTGCTCCGCCGTCCGTTCCAATACTCACTGAGGCGTTTGCATGCTTATGGAGCGTTACACACTGGCTGCAGATAATGCTTGCTTAACCACTCAGTCAGTCAGTCATTTGCATGTACTTTGCGGAACTTTGCCTCCCTAACAGCTCACCTATAGGTCTCTCGGTTGTGAGCAAGATGCCCTGCTGCTGATGTATCTATTCGCAGATCATCAGCGATGTCTTGCAGCCAAACCACTTCTTTCAGGAAAAAGAAAAATGTCCACTTCTCCTCTCCTCCCCCAACTCGATCATCCTCCTGACGTGGTTGCTGTTAGTCAACCCGATATCTTCCTTCATACACAGCCTGTCCAAGGTCTATGCTTAGTGCACCCTGAATTAATGCCATACCTGCTTGTTTGTCCGCTTTCCGGCATTGAAATAGATTATTGTTCAGAATCTCGAAATCCTGCCATCTTTTATGGTAAAAACTTATGGACACGTATGATTAATAAACAGACAGGCATGAAAATCTGGAACAGTGTTTTTCTTTTTTTCCTGTCAGCATTGTATGTCTGGTGTAGTTTTGCCTTATGTATCTGTGCCAAAGGGTATATTGATGGTGGAGAAATTGGAACTGACTGTAGGGGTAAATCCAACTTACGTAAAAACTGACTTACGTAAAGGCCTTGAAACGTATTAATCTACATAAGCCAGGAGCCGTCCTTATATTTGTCTCGGTGACTTTTCATTTACTTTGATAGTTCACATATTATTACTGGCACACTTCGATTAAGAAGATGGTTTTGAAGCAGGCAGATAAAAGCGTCGTCTTTCTGTACAGCTTCCTTCATGGCAGACTCTACCAATATTGAATTTGCACAATCAGTAACACAGTAACAGCAGGCAGTATTTGTGTTGTAAGGTGTTTGCCTTGAGAAAATATGACAATCAAAGTTATAAGTACGAAAATGGTTAAGATTATTGAATGCAAATAGAGTATCCACCCTTATTTATGCGTGCAAAAGCTGGAAAACAAATTAGACGCATTTGAAAACAAATGTCTAAGGAAAATACACTATATACAATGGAACGAAATCAAGATAAGCACAGAAATAAGGAAGATGAACACACAACAACCTGTCTCATCAGTGATAAAAAAGGAGATGAACATATATAGGTCACATGATGAGAAGGAACAGTCAGAGAATCCCAAAACAAGCTATCAAATGGGACAGAACAGGCCGAAGAAAAAGAGTCCACCACATGAAAGGCGTGCAAGAAAGACAGACAAGAAGGAGACCTAAAAGCTAATTGTTTAAATTTTTATCTAGTTTTTGTGTTTTTTATCTGTTGTGTTTGTACGTGATTATTGAAAAGGGCTTTTGCCGAAACATTGGATTGCTGTATGTTCTTCATTTATATGTACTCCATGTCACTTTCTGCCAATTTTTTCTGTCGGTTGTAAAACTGAACTATACACCTCTAGCTACCTTCATTATTAGAACCAGTTTTACCGCAGTCCTCATTTCTCTTATCTGAAACTCTAAAGAGAACATTGCTGAGAGATGCTGAATTAAGATAAGATCCCTTGACGAAGTTGAAAAAAATCATAGAATACAGGAAAAAAAAAAAAGATGTCCAACTACAAGGCGAGGGTCAGTGTGACGTTTAACGGCACGGGAAGGATGTAAGATGTAAAGTGTCTTCTAACTTCTATTGTATATGATATTACCAAGGTGATTCGTGCTTATTACAAAACACAAGATTTTTAACAACGTATCTTACCTGGTAGCTTTAGTACCGTGTAAGAAAACAGATAGCGATTTGTTTGGCTGCAGCGTACACTTGAAGGACACTTGGCTGTACCTACACGTCGCTTGTTTGATCACTTGACCCAAGATAACGCTGCGAATAGAGTTAAAGTGGATGTGATCTTTGGCGTGTGATCTTTAGTTTAACAAAAACATGATATGCTGTGTGTTTTATCTGGATGTGGCCTACATCAGTTTGACATTGAACACACACAAAAAAGTCAGACAAAGTCTGAACGATATGCTCTATTTAAGATGTTTAACTGTTTACAGAAGAGGCTTAAGAGATGTTTACTTAAGAGAAGTATCTCAGTCATACCACGGAGGCATGGGGGGGGGGTACGGTTGTTAATGTGTGCGTGTATTCCTTGACCATCAGTGTGGTGCCATCAGTATCAGGCCAGCCCGGCTTTCATTCCATAGATTGAGAAAGAGCCATTGATGGATTAACCACCACCCGGGCCCTTTGGTTAAATTTAGTAAGGGCCCCAGATCTAGAAAGAGCCAGTGATGGATTAACCACCAACCTGGGCCCTAGGCTGAACTTAGTAAGGGCCCTAGTCTAAACTTAGTAAGGGCCCCCATCCCGACCCTTCCCATCTAGCCTGTCCATACTCTGATCTTGTCTTGTGCTATCTCCCTGTAACTGCGAGCTAGTGTTCTTTGCAGGCGATGCTGTGGAGATATTTGAGGCACAGCAACGTGTCGGATTTGAAGCGGGTCATAGCGGATATTTTTTCAGTCCCTGAGTGCAGCTAAAAAGCAGGGGTGTGTGCAGTACTTCTTTAGCAGGCTCCGCCACCCTGGGGACTGTAGTAATCTCTGTCCTGTTAGCCAGGCTAGGCCTGTTACTGGGGGTACCAACAGAGAGTTAGGGCAAGGTTTTGGTTAACTATGTGTCGCTGATAGCTAAAATGGACATCGTTTTCACCCCTTTAGATAACATAACTTGCTAGTGTAGCAATAGTAGTTGTAAATGAGTGTAGCAGTAATAGTTGTAAATGGATGTAGCAATAACAGTTGTAAATGAGTGTAGCATTAATAGTTGTAATTGAGTGTAGCACCAATATATTGTTCATAAAAAGAAACGCAACACTACTGTATTCATCATGGACACCAAATTTCAAACTTGTATCAACATTTTATTTTACGGAATTAATGTTTCAGTCTTGGCATGAAGAAACTTTACAACTTTAGCAATGACATGATGTTCATTAAATTTGATTTGGACTTTTATTCTCTGCGACTGAAGCCTCCGTTTCAGTAAGGTGTATGGCCTCCTCTGGCTTGTATCAGAGAACAACATCTGCTTGACATAGATCCGATTACCCGTTGGATCTGTTGTTGTGGGATGGCTGCCCACTCTTCCAGCAGTACAAGAGACAACTGTCGGAGATTGATTGGCGCCACGTCTCGCTGGCAGACTTGTCTGTTGAATTCATCCCATAAGTGTTCTACTGGGTTCATGTCTGTTGACGTGGTTGCCCACGGAATGGTCTGGACGTTGTTGTCAGCGAGAAACTGGGTGGTGATCTGTGCCACATGTGGTCGAGCGTTATCCTGCTGAAAAAAAACGACCTTGGTGCAGCCAGAAGTGGAAGGATGTGAGGACGAAGAATTTCAGCGACGTATCGTTGGGCATTCAGGCGTCCTTCAGTTTGCACCAGGTCACTTCTTCCCATGAAGTTGATCGTCCCCCACACCAGTACACCTCCACCACCATGTAGAAGAGCCTCATCCACGCAGTTCTGGTCGTAGCGCTCATGGACTCTGCGGTAAACTCTTCTCCGTCTATCGTGTCGCAAGAGCAGAAAGAATGATTCGTCACTAAACCAAACCCTTCTCCAATCATTCGCAACGGTCCACTGACGATGCTGGTTCGCCCACTGCAGTCGGTTCTGGCGATGCTGGTCCGTAAGTACAGGATCTCTGTAGGGTTTTCTAGCCCAAAGACCAGCGTCGTGCAGCCGGTTCCTGACCGTTTGATCTGAAATTCAACGAGCTGCTACCATTGACTGGACTGTTCAGGACGCGGATAAAAATTCGATTCCTGAGGTGACGCAGCCGTATGAAACGGTCTTCGGCAGGAGTTGTGACTATGAGTCTTCCACTGCGTGGCCGGTCTGCAACTGAGCCATTTTCTTGAAATCGTCACCAAAAGCGACTAATGGTGCTTCTAACCACATTAAATTGTCTGTCCACTACACTTTGTGACTGTCCAGTCTGTAAACGTCCAATGATGGTGAGTCGTTGTTCTGTAGGGAGATGAGCCCGTATTGCGCACTGAATTTTCAGATGAATTGATTCGAGGAGCGTAAATCTTTTATAGCATTCAATAACATGGTCAATGACTTTTGTGTTCAGTAAGTTTTACTGGATTCTCGTGAACCTGTCATGAGTTATTGTCAAAAATGCTGTTTTGACTAGTGTCGCTTTTCTGTGCTCATGAATCATCTGCTGAGTACAATTCAGGTCAGCACTTGAAGTTGATGACCAAGTGCACGTTTCAGGCAATTTGTCTGATCAGCAAATTTCAGTTTAAATCGCAACATCGTATTTGTTGCGTTTCTTTTTTTTAACGGTATAATTGTAAATGAGCGTGACAATAATAGTTGTAAATGAGCGTGGCAGTAATAGCTGTAAATGAGCGTGGCAGTAATAGCTGTAAATGAGCGTGGCAATAATAGCTGTAAATGAGCGTGGCATTAATAGTTGTAAATGAGCGTGGCAATAATAATTGTAAATGAACGTGGTAATAATAGTTGTAAACGAGTGTGGCACTAATAGTTGTAAACGACCGTGGCAATAATAGTTGTAAATTAGCGTGACAGTAATAGTTGTAAATGAGCGTGGCAATAATAGTTGTAAATTAGCGTGGCAGTAACAACTGTAAATGAGTGTGGCGATAGCAGCTGTAAATGAGTGTGCAAGTGAGCGTAGCAGTAATAGTTGTAAATTAGCGTGGCAAAAATAGCTGTAAATGAGCGTGGCAAAAATAGTTGTAAATGACCTTGACAATAATAGTTGTAAATGAATGTGACAGTAACAGTTGTAAATGAGTGTGGCAGTAATAGCTGTAAATGAGTGGCAGTAGTAATTGTAAATGAATTTAGCCGTAGTAGTTGTAAATGAATGCAGCAGTAGTAGTTGTAAATGAGTGTAGCAGTAATAGTTGTAAATGAGTGTAGCCGTAGTAGTTGTAAATGAGCGTTGCAGTAATAGTTGTAAATGAGTGCCACATGAAACGTTAATCTATATTTGTAGAGTGTTCTAATTTCTTGTAGCCGGACCCCCCCCCCCCCCAGCTCTTCCTAAAGCCTAGGCTTAAGCCTGTGTAGTGGGAAATCTGGCTCTGGAAGAGGCCTGTTGCTACAACTGCATGAGTGTTAGCGCCTCCGTCTAACTTGAATCACATGCCTCCATTTATGAGGTAAGCGCACTAACCTCTGCACCACTCAAAGCGGACTTGTTCTGTAGGAGTGGGGCAGTTTTGAATGTTGTCCAACGAGATCTGTCGAAGACATGTTATGTCTGTCAGTCTTTTACTACCAACAGACTTGATCTCTCAGCCTGGCTGGAGTTCTAACAGCAGGGCACGCTATCCAAAATGATAGAGCTAAATTAGAATCCTCCAGGAATTTAAGCAAAAGCACTCCTTATCCGACTGATTACAAGATAGTCTGGACGTCGGCCGGCGTGATCTTAAGCTCTTTGTTACAGGAAAATGTCGCATGAATCCAGCCCAAAAATGTGACGCCAAGAGTTTTCTCCGAAAGACTCCGGCTTCGCTGCATTCGGGACAGCCCCATATATGCTCCGCAGCGTGCAGCAGCATCCATCCAGGAACATGTTTGCTAATAGTTTCTGTCAGTTGTTGGTTGTTTAAACTGGGTTTTCTGCCACACAGTTCAGATTTCCTGCCAGCACTTTTAATTTGTCTTAGCTCCAGCAGTCTCCTCACAGCTACATTGTTCGTCCATTCCCGCTCATCATTTTCCCCGCAGTCTGTCCAGTACAGCCTTAGCAATGTACCCCTTTTCCATTGACAGCCTGCCATTTATTTTAGCCTGGCTAGCAAGTCTATCTGCCATATCACTGCCATGTACTCCCGCATGCCATGGACAGTAAAGCCACGTTAGGCTTGTCGCAGATGACTGGCTTAACAGTTGAACCCATTCTTTTGCAAAACATATTCTTCTGAGTCTTACGGAGCATACTCTGTGAATCCGTCACAGTGACACCATTAACCGCATCAGGAGCAACTAACCATTCCATTGCCGCTGAAGACAATGGCGGAATATTTCATGGACAGTTTTCATCATCATCACCGCCCGTCACTCCACTGGGAGTATAGGCCATGGATAAAGGCACTCCAGTCGTCCCTATTGCTGGATTCGTCCACTACTTTCTTCCAATGTATCCTTTGTCTCTGAGCACTTTCGTAATTTCCCTTCTCTAAGTAGTTCTGGGCCTCCCCTGATTTCTATGCTGGTGTTTGGCTACCTTAGTAGTTTTAGTGGCTTTCTTAGTAGTTTTGGTCGCTTCCTTAGTAGTTTTAGTGGCTTTCTTAGTAGTTTTGGTCCCTTCCTTAGTAGTTTTAGTGGCTTTCTTAGTAGTTTTGGTCGCTTCCTTGGTAGCTTTGGTTGCTTCATAGTAGTTTTGGCGGCTTCCTTATTAGTTTTGGTGGCTTCCTTATTAGTTTTGGTGGCTTCCTTAGTACATTGTAGTTAACACAAAGCAAAAGTTGAAACACTTCAAAAAGCGCTTCTTCTTCTGTGTTCGAGGTTGTTGGTCACATTAGATCCTGATTCCTTTCGACATGACAAAGCCCGCAGTCCTCTCCAGATAGGAGCTCCAAGCTTGTGTCCTCAGGCCATGTCTCACGCCTCAGATCCGCATGGTCTGGGCACTCTTGTAGGGTATGTTCTGGAGTCTGGACTCTACTGCCACATGGACACTCGTCTGTGTGGGACATTTTGAGTCGATGCGGGTGGCTCAGTAGTCTGCAGTGGCCTGTCGTATCAGCGCTTTCTTAATTTACGACGTTAAGAAAGTGCCTAAACAGCTGCTCACGTGTACAAAGTGTCCTCACAGTATTCCACCTGTTGAAACGCTTGTCCCACCTGCTTCCTTCTGGTGTAATGCGCTGCTAGTTTCTTGAAACTCTTCTAACCAACGCCTCGACTGTAACTTTTATCTGTAACCAGAGACTGGCATTCCCTCACTCCGGGCATTCCCATTTTGTGCTCCGTCCTCCGCTCCAACACCCACTGAAGTGTGCGCCTGTTGGTGGCCTCAGCGACTGCTCAGTAGGCGGATCTTTCTTGAATTCCTTCCTATAAAAACAGGAAACTTTGTTTCCCGCAGCCACAAGGCGTACCTTGCCTTTTCTTGCACGATCGCCATTTTGAACTCTTTTCTCGCAGTGCATGATGGTACGGAGTGTTACCAACCCCACGGGAACCAAAATTTTTTATGTCGATGTTACTACAAAGTAACTACATTACACTTGATTACATTTTTAAAAATAGAAGACAGTTATCAAATGAATAATTTGTGCACATCCAATGTATACAACAAATTAAACTTTTCAAAACAAATGCCTAATGAAAATACCCGATATAAAGTGGAACGAATTCAAGAACAATGTAGGGATAAGGCAGATTAGCAAACAACAACCTGTCTCATTGGATGATTAGACAAAAGAAGATTGACATATGTCGATCACATGATGAGAAGAAACAGTCAGAGAATCCCAAAACAAGCTATCAAGTGGAACACAACAGGCCGAAGGAAAAGAGGTCGACCACGTGAAACTCTAAAAAGGACATTGTTTAGAGAGGCCAAATTAATAGGCATAAAATCCCTTGAGGTTGAAAAGCTTGCTGAAAACAGGAAAACTTGGCGAACTACCTTGCGAGCCCTGTGTGACAACGCCACAGGAGATGTGTAATATTGTAAGATATGTGCTATAGAGTAATAGATAAATAGGAACACGAAAATCACCTTTGTCTGATGAACATATTGAAATGAGAAATCACTGAAATATCACAAGTACTGTGAATATTTCAAATCCGGCACTGAAAGATTGGTGAACGTCATCTGGGAATGCCATCTTTGCTTAGACTGATTCTGTAAATGATGGCAGCAAGCCGGACTTGAAGGATTTTTATAGGCGAGTTTGATGCTTGGAAACCTGCGGTGCTCAGAGAGTTAATATTAATCCGCGCAGCTGGGGACTACTTTCGAAGCTCCTTGAGTTATTGCCTTTCTTCCTCTGTTTTCTATTTATTTTTATCTTCCTATTTTTGTTTTTCTGCCTCATATTACTTTTTTGTGCTTCTGTTTCTTCTTCTTTTTGTTTTTCTGCTTCTATTCCTTTTTCTCTATATTCTTCTTACTATTTTTCTTATTCTTCTTTTTCTTCTTCTTCTGCTTATTTGCTTTTATTTTTCTCTCTATTCTTCTTACTATTTTTCTTCTTCTACTTCTATTTATTTTTCTCTCTATTCTTCTTCTTACTATTTTTCTTCTTTTGCTTTTATTTATTTTTCTATCTATTCTTCTTCCTATTCTTCTGCTTCTTCTTCCTTTTCTTCTTTTTCTCTCTATTCTTCTTTTTACTATTTTTCTGCTTCTTCTTCTTCTTCTTCTTCTTCTTCTGCTGCTGCTTCTTTTTCTTTTTCTTCTTTTTCTCTCTATTCTTCTTCTTACTATTTTTCTGCTTCTTCTTCTTCTTCTTTTTCACTATTCTTCTTCTTTTTCTCTCTATTCTTTTTCTTACTATTTTCTTCTTCTTCTTCTTCACTATTCTTCTTCTTTTTTCATTCTTCTTCTTCTTTTTCTCTCTATTCTTCTTCTTACTATTTTTCTTCTTCTTTTTTCATTCTTCTTCTTCTTTTTCTCTCTATTCTTCTTCTTACTATTTTTCTTCTTCTTCTACTTCACTATTCTTCTTCTTTTTCACTATTCTTCTCCTCCTCCTCCTCTCTATTTTGGTTCTTCTTCTTCTTCTTTTCTTCTTCTTCTTCTTCAAAAGGGCGTCAGTTGCATTGTGCCTCAGTTTAAATGCCATGTTTATACGTTTCGATTCTTCGATACGTCCGACTTCTGCATGGCATATTTTAGCACTTCCCATTCGATCCCTACTCGTTTGGGCACACTACTTTCTGTTAACGGGAGGGGGGGGGGCACTACATGGAGATAAAATAAGGCCATGGTCAGCTGTGGGTCGCTGACTGCTATATCTCAGAGTTTGAGTACCACATCTTCGAACTACGAGGAAACTGTGCCGTACTGACTACATGTTAAGATTTTTTTTTTTAATTTGCTGTCTGCACGCTCTATCAACAAAAAGGAATAGAAAAACTAATTATGTCAGTCCATAAGAACAGCAAAGAACAAAATCTCTATCTTAATGCGAAGAAAACTAAATTGATGACAACTGACAAAACAAACAAGGCAGCTGATATATGTATTAATGAGGAAAAACTGGAAGAAGTGGAGAGTTTTGAATATCTTGGATCACTACTAACTAATAATGGAGATACAATGAGGGCAGTTAAAAGGAGGAGATCTATCGCTCCTCAGAAAGTAAAACAACTGAAGAATCTGTGGTGAGGAGCAGACAGAACTACAAAAATAAGATTTTTAAGGGCATGCATCTTTCCCATCGCAACATATGCCTGTGAGACCTGGACACTTAATAAAACAGTTGAGAAACGCATAAATGCTTTTGAATTTACAGAAGAGTTCTTCAAATATCATGGACACAAAAATAACAAATATATCTATACTACAAGAACTTAATATTGAAGAAGGCTGGCTAGTAAAGAGGATTAAGGAGAGAAAACTTAAATATTTTGGACACATTAAACGTCATGATAATCTAGAGAAGACCTTCTTGGAAGGGTACATAATGGGAAAAAGAGAGAGGAAGGCCAAGGCGAAGATGGCTTCACGACATCGTTGATGATCTGCAAATGGATGCATCAGCAACAGGCCATCTTGCTCACAACCGAGAGGCCTACAGGAGTGCTGTTTGGGAGGCAAAGTTCCGCAAGGGACATGCAAATGAATGAACGCTCTGTCAATGCAGGAATAAGAGAAATGACGACTGCGGTAAAACTGGTTCTATACTGAAGTAGAAAAGATTATAGAAAATAAAATGAGTACGTATAAGTGAAGAACATACAATATTTCGGGACACGTCTTTTTTCAAAGATAAAGGAGATAACGACTGCAGTAAAACTGGCTCTAGTAATAAAGGCAAACAGAGGCGTATGGTACAGTTTTACAAAGCGACAGAGGGAGTGAGTTCTTTCTGCTGTTTGTGTTTTTTTTCTCACTATCCTCACTCCCTGTGTCGCTTTGTAAAACTGTACCTTAACGCCTGTTTGCCTTTTTTTTTTCAAGGATCGCATACAAAAACAACATAACAGATGAAAACACGAAAAACAGATTAAAAATTGAATCGTTTTCTTGGTATTCTCCGTGTAAAAAAGACGGGCACAGAAAGGTAAGAATTTAATTTTTTTTCACCAGTTTTTCGTGTGTTTTAACTGGTGTGTGTGTGCGTGAGTGAGTGGGGTTTTTTTTTTTTTGGCTCTGTGATCCGTGAAGAAAAAAAAGGCGTTTGCCGAAATATTGGATTGTCGTATGTTCTTCATTTATACATGCACATCTCACTTTCTACCATTCTTGTTTATTCACTTTCCTCACTCTTTCTGTCTTTTTTTTTCTCTAAAAGTGAATCATCCATCTACTCTGCCAATGCAGGAATAAAAGCTCACGCTGGTGTTCTCAGGTGCGTCTTCTGTCCTCCCTGCTGGGCCTGTTCCAAGGAGCGCACCTGCCGTCTCGCAGGTTTTCAGCGTTTCCATGGCGATCAGGTCACATCACCAGAGTTCAGAGTCTGTGTAGCTTGCTAAGCCCTGGCTTGATTTGAGGTTGTAGTTTTGACATCTGGAGTCGTTGTTGATCTTCTGTATGTCTTTGTTATGTTCATGTTCTCAGGCTATGGAGCCCTCAAATCATTTCATCTGCTGCGTGGACGGTGTAAATCTAGCGTCCGTCTCCTAGCACGCGCATATTTCTTAATTAATTAGTTCATTCTTTTATCTACCTGTAAATGTGAGTTAGAGTTCTTTGTAGCCGATGCGATGAAGATGTTGAGGCACAGCATCGTGTCGGATTTGGAGCGGGTCATGGCGGCTGTTTCAAGTTCCTGAGTGCAGCTAAAAAGCAGCGGGGGGTGTGCAGGGCTTCTTTAGCAGACTCCACCCCCATGGAGACTATGCAGTCAATCCCTGCCCCGTTAGCCAGGCTAGGCCTGTTACTGGGGGTACCACAGGAGAAAGGGGGCGGGGTCCTGATCAGCTGTTGTTCCCCAACCCTGACGCTAGCATGTCATCTACGGGTCGCTGATTTCCAGATCAGACGGGGTCTTAACCCCATCCGTTTGTACAAGGAGTATTTTCCCACAACGCACGTATATCATACAAATATATGTTTTCATCTTGGTCGAAAAGAGGGAGTTGGCAGCAAATGTCCAATCCACATGTTTATCATGAGAGTAGAGCTCACTATCAGTCTGTATTACACGTCCACCCTAAGTTCTGAAGCAGTCGAAAATGTTCATCTGAGGACTTTCCTGGCTTTATCCATCATTATATACACGATGATATATCATTATATATCATTACACGAGGGGAAGTCACTAAGTAACTCTCAGATTGAAATATTTTATCAGTGGGAGTTATCAGGTAGTATTTAAACATATCCTTAGATAGTACCATCATCCAACTTTGTAATAGTTGTATGTAGGGGGCGCTGGAAGTTACGTGCGATGCGCAAAGCAATAACAAAATGGCTACCTAACTGTTAGTGTATACCAAAGAAGAACAGAGAAGTGTAGTGCGATTTTTGTGGGCTAAAGGACATTCAGTTGAGGACATTCATAAGGAAATGATTACAGTTTATGCTGAAACGTGTTTATCACGTAAAACGGTCTAAAACTGGGTAAAATAATTTTCTCAGGGACGCACCGAAATTGTTGACAAAGTCCGACTTGGCCGTCCTGTTCAGATTGCAACAGAAGCGACCGTGCAACGTGTGAATAGACAGTGTGGCAAGTGCAGTCGGATGTTCACATGGCTTAGCCTACAGAATAATGCATGAGCAACTGAATTTTTTGGAAAGTTTGCTCACGTGGGCACCCAGAGATATGAATGATGAACACAAAATGAACCGATTTGGTTTGTCATTGCAGCATCTCTGTCATTACCCATATGAAGATGAAGACAGGCTCCAAAGGATTATTACTGGAGACGAATCTTGGGTGCACCACTACCAACCCGAATCAAAACGTGCCTCAGTGCAGTGGAAACACCCGTCATTGCCATGCGCAAAAAAAATTCAAGATTACGCCTTCTGCGGGGAAGGTTATGCTGATAGTGTTCTCGGATTATCAAGGAGTGTTGTTAACCAAGTTCCAGAAGTATGGTCGCAGTGTGAATTTTGTATCGTACTGTGAAGTTCTGTCGATGCTAAGGGATGCAATTCAAAGAAAACGTCCTGGTCTGCTGACTAGAGGTGTGCTTCTCCTTCATGACAATGCCAGACCACATACGGCTCGGTTAACCCAAGAGAAACTTAGCCAGTTGGGTTGGGAAGTTCTTGAACATCCACCATATAGTCCTGACTTAGCTCGAAATGATTTTCACCTGTTTTTTTTTTTTTAATGAAGTTTATTTGTCTGATAGTTACAAATACAAATCGTGTGCAAATAACGTGAGGTGACGGGTGATTGCCTGTGAAGTGAAATAATGAAATGGTGGGCTTTAACAAAACATGAGATGATAGTGATTTGGATGATAGGTACACCTGAGTGCATAGTTATATACAAACAGGGGTATAGAATAATCAATGTTGTGAAACTAAAACTGCGTCGTTGTCAAACCACACATACACACACAAAAACAAAAAAGGACTTCAATATTCCACATAGGTGTTAAAAACTAGCAGAAAGCCGTAACAATTTGTTTTGGAAGATAGACAGAAAAATTTCTGGCGTAAAAACTTTGTTATCAAACATGGCCTTATTCCGACATGACCAGATAAGAGATCTGAATTCCGCTAGGATTATGATGGACTGTTTATGGCTGTCTGCTACTGTTCGAGGGATGGTGTTCAACATGATTGCTCTATACATGTCTACTGTCTGCGTTGTTCTTGTTGTTATCTCGTGAGTCAAAAGTTTTAAGGCTAAAGAAACAGTTTTGCACTCAAAGAAGATGTGCTCTTCTGTTTCCTGTGTTTTTGTTCTACATAGTCTACATCTGATCAGTCTGTTGGATCACCTGTTTGGTCCATGAAAAAACACCTTGGCGGGAGAAGATTCTCGAGTAGCGAAGAGGTGGAAACAGAAGTAAAAAAAAATAGTTCAGAAATCGGACTCCCGATTTTTACGCCATGGATATTGCATCACTGAATTCACGATGGGACAAATGTATCAATGTTGATGGCGATTACGTTGAGAAATAGGGGAATAATGTAGGTTCAAAAATTAAAAGTTTTCAAATTACTGTCGCATTTAGTTTTTTTGTTTTTTTTGTAACAGGCATTTGCGAGTTACGTAGTGACTTCCCCTCGTAGTATATCGTCAAAATCCCCGTTTCCATGCCATTAAGGCATATTGAGGAAAGCGGGCCGCATTTCCAAGACGCAAAAGTGTGATGTGGTCAGTATCACTCCTGGCCGCATTTGCCTTCCCAGATTTCTTTGGTCCCCGTTTTTAGAGGCTGGTTGGACCCCGGGGTCTTTTTACAAGGTAGTGTGGTGGCATCAGAAGAAAAGATCCCCACTGCTGGAACTTGAACCCGGTACCACCAGATTAGTAGACGAAGCCCCTAACCACTCAGCCAACCAGGCCGCAAGGTATTATTATGTAAAAGGAATAATGTATGTCCATGCGGACCCGAGGCGTGAGACACGGCCAGGGGACGCAAGCTTGGGGCAAAAGCTTTGGGGCTTCAGCAGGATCTGGAGAGGACTGAGGGCTTTGCCATGTTGACAGGGATCAAGATCTGATGTGACCAACAATCTCGAACACAGAAGAAGTGTGAGACTGCCAAAGAGAATACTTGTCCTGTCGTGCCTTTTCGTGTCTTGTCTTGTTGTGTCTTATCTTGTTGTGTCTTGTCTTGTCTTGTTGTGTTTTGACATGTCTTACCATATCTTGTCGTGTATTGTCTACTTTTTCATATATATTTCAGTCCTGAAGGGGTTAAAAAAAACATCTTGATAAGGCTGGGCGATCGGTTTCATATAAAAGGAATTTAATGTTTATGTTACCTGCTCCATCCATCTCCTTCCTGGGTGGCCTCATACTATAGACAGGCTCTACCCTGAATTAATTTCTTTTTAAAATGAAGACAATAGTCAGTCATTTGCATGTCCCTTGCGGAACTTTGCCTACCTAACAGCTCTCCTGTAGGCCTCTCGGTTGTACTCAAGGTGCCCTGCTGCTGATGCATCCATTTGCAGATTATCAACGATGTCTTGCAGCCGTCTTCGTCTTGGTCTTCCTCTCTTTCTTTTCCCTGTTATGTACCCTTCCAAGACTGTCTTCTTTAAATTCTCTTGATGTTTAATATATCCAAAATATTTAAGTTTTTCTCTGTTTAATCCTCTTTACTAGCCAGCCTTCTTCAATATTAAGTTCTTGTAGTATAGATATATTTGTTCTTTTTTGTGTCCATGATATTTGAAGAACTATTCTGTAGCTTTTACATTCAAAGGCATTTATGTGTTTCTCAGCTGTTTTGCTAAGTGTCCAGGTCTCACAGGCATATGTTGCAATAGGAAAGATGCATGCCCTTAAAAATCTTATTTTTGTAGACAATATAAGATCCTAATAAGAAATTAGTATTGGTAAATTTTATTTTATGATGTGGGCATATTTTGGTTGTTGTTTTCAGAATGGTGATTACAAGAATTATGAGACTTGCCTGGATGTCATTAAGGTGGTGCTGCAGAACTTGGAGTCTACCAAAGGCAGCGTGTGTAAGAGAGTGAGACCAGCAGAAACATATGAGGTATGCCCTGTTAAGGGTAAAACTTATCAGATAAATTTGTTTATGTTTCCTTTTCTTCCATTTGTTCTGTAAGAATATGGAGAACAGTTGCTTATGCTGGAGTGATGATATGGTTATCGTGGTTGGCAAACTAGAACCTGCAATGACTCTGTTCCACCTCCTTGTGATGTTCATGATAATGGACCAAATATCAAACATAGAGTTATTCAGTGCTACACTGAAGCTGTATGTGAAGCATCAACACTAACCCAGAGCACTCAGAGTCTAGTGTGAACAGCGGAGATGTGGTTTCTAAGAAGAATGATGAGAGTACCATGGACAGCCAAGAAAACAAATGAACAGGTTCTTAAGTGAGGCTGGATGAAAAAGAGAAGTTATGGCAAAATTCAGAATGTGATAATCTAGATTTGTTGGACATATTTTGAGAAGAGACAGACCAGAACAACTAGAACCTATGAACCTGCAAATCATGTCTAGGAAGTGGAGGTAGACTGGCCACACTCTGGGGAAACCCAACACCAGCACAGCAAGACGGACTCTGACATGGAATCCTCAAGGAAACAGAAAACGAGGAAGACTTAGACTTACTTGGAGAAGAGAAATTATGACAGTACTCAGAGACAAGGGATACACATGGAAGGAAGCAGAGAACAGGGATGACTGGAAATCCTTTATCTGTGGCCTGTGCTCTCAAGGGAGTGAAAGGCAAGGTGATGATGATGATGAGACTAGAACACCTAGTTTCACTGGGAAAACTGGAGGAAACAAATGAACAAACAGACTTTATTTTCAAAGGGACAGAGCAAGCCAAAGAAACAGGACTAAAACAATGGCGTGGAGCACAATTCAAAGCACTTCTTACAGGAAGCATAAAGGGCAGATGGCTGTGGAAATTAGTGACAACAAACACCTGAACAGCATGAACCAAGGAGTAACAGGCTGATGTCCCCATATAGTCTGACTAATACCATAGGCCATGCCACAATCCCTGTGGCAGTGAGGTCTTCACAAGAAGTTCAGTATTTGGATGTGATTTTTTTTAGTCTTTTAGCAAAGCGTCATAATCCACTCAGTTTCTTTTTCTTTTTCTTTCTGTTCTTCTCCTTCAAAAAGGGCGTCAGTTGCGTTGTGTCACAGTTTAAGTCTGGACTGCCATATTTATACATTTTGGTTTGACACATTCAGCTTCAGTATGCCGCATTTTAGCACTTCCCATTTGATCCCTACTCACTTGGGCACATTTACTATCTCTTAAGGGGGGAGGGGGGGCACACTACATGGAGATAAAATATGGTCATGGTCGGCCGTGCTTCAACGTCATCAGGACATTGCCTGCAAAGAATAGAAGTTTCCAGCCACGTAGAGGCCGGACAAGTTGCTGGTATAGGGAACATTTTTTACTTTTTTTCACATGACAGAAGCCGATATCTGTCTATATGAAGTACATTCTAATGTCATTTTTCTTTGGATGGAAATTTTTTCCATATTCAAAGAGTGGATATGCAGGCAAGTTGCATATAAAGCATTCTTGGTGCTGGTGGAGCTGAATAAGAAGTATACTCCATTGATGTGTCCCAGGAGGCTTGGAAAACCACTCCCAACTTGATTTGATACTTGTACTGTTGTACTGGTAGTAGAAGTAGTAGTAGTATTAGTAGTAGTAGTAGTAGTAGTAGTAGTAGTAGTAGTGGTGGTGGTGGTGGTGGTGGTGATAGTAGTAGTAGTAGTGGTGGTGGTAGTAGTAGTAGTAGTAGTAGTAGTAGTGGTGGTGGTGGTAGTAGTAGTAGTAGTAGAAGTAGTAGTAGTATTAGTAGTGGTGGTAGTAGTAGCAGTTATTGCTCCAAAACAAAATGAAAAGTAATACATTTCTAACCCAACTAATATTTGTAAATTATAGAGTAAATTCCTCGTCCACCATGTGGTACTTCTGGTAACAGGAATAAAAGTGAAAAGGGATCAGAATTAGAAGTTCAACAAAGTCTTAAAAACACACCATGTGGAAGACAGCAAAACAGACCAAATGACATAGATATCACAGCCCAGCCCAGCTGCAAACTATGAGACAACACAACTGATGACACTTTCTTAAGGACAGATGCAAGAAATAAGAAGACAGGGCAAAGAAAAAGAGGTCAGCCATGCGAAACTTTGAAGAAAACTTTGTTGAGAGAGGCTGAATTAGTGGGCATAAGATCCCTTGATGAAAAATTTCCCTGAAAACAGGAAAACCTGGTGAACCACAGTGTGAGCCCTGCGTGACATTCAACAGCATGGGAAGGATGTGAGAGTGTTTGCACAAAACAGGAATTATTAAAACTGTTCGCAATTCCTATTTTTTTTAGATAATACGAGCAGGCTGTCCAATGGCTGTAAAGGTTCTGGACATTCTCAGGAGAGCATGCAAAGCTGGTAAAAGTACGTTCTGTTCTACTTTCCTGTTTCATTAATTTGTTATATTTTTTTGTTTTATTTCCATATTTCCAAGAGAGACACAGGCGATTCTCATCAGATGGGTTTACTTAACCCAGGATTTGGGGGGCAGATACACTGTTTTGGCAATTGGTGACTCGTAGCTGACATGCTGGCATCAGGATTGGCAAGCAGTAGCTAATCAAGATCCTGTCACATCTCTTAGATGGTATCCTCAATAACAGGCCTAACCAGGCTAACAGACATAGTCCACATGGTGGTGGAGTCTACTAAAGAAGTATCTAACAGACATAGTCCCCATGGTGGTGGAGTCTGCTAAAGAAGTTTCTAACAGACATAGTCCCCACAGTGGGGAGTCTGCAAAAGAAGTACTGCACACCCCCTGCTTTCTAGTTCCACTCAGGGACTTAAAAATGGCTGTCATGATGCGCACCCAAGCCAAAACTTTGCTGTGCCTCCACACTTTCACAGCATCAGTTGTAAAGATCACCATCTCGCAGTTCCAAGGAGATAGAAGATAAGACAAGACAGCCCAGGGTTTCTGCATGAGAACTGTACAGCTATCAGCTAGGCTGTGTTGAATTTCTGAAGGTTGTGGATAAGATGTACATATCTGTTTTTAATAGTTAAGGGGCAAAATAATAGAGAAATGTTTGATGCAAAGTGAGTGGGTCATATGCAGAGAAAGGTTGAGAAACCATGACAGAATGTATCAGACTTGATAGGTTTTTCATTTTTGGCATTTGAAGTAGAAAGTTAAACCATTTAGAATGATCAGTCACTTGCAGATAATTAATGATGGCTCAAGTCTTCATGACATGCTGATAGAGAGGCTGAATCTTGCATCACAAGTGTGGTTAGTTTGTTACTGTGGCTTCTTTTTCTTCATACACATTATCCACATTTAGTGATAATGCATGGTACTTTGATTTTTGTGATGCACCTTCTGGCTGGATACCTCTGACTTCAGCACCTTTCCTTGCTAGGGCAGACTGTGGTCTTGCTCGGACTGCCATGAAGACAGTGATGTAGGCTGACCTGACCAAAACTTTGTTTTCCAGCCTCTGTTGGCTGTACATAAGCCCCTTCTCCATGTCAGGCCAAGCAACTTTGAGAGTTCCACAGAGACACTCCAAATTTGGGATGCGGAATATGAGTGCTTCAGTAATATCCATTCCCCACCAACTATAGTCTGCCGGCTCTGTTTTGTTTACCTCATTCTTATAGCTGTTGTTGTAGAGACCCATGGGCTTGTCACATCCTGGGTTCATTGGTTTCACATCAGACTTTCCTCATCCCCGCCGGAGATCTCCATGTCCCCATCCATCCACCAACCTGACATTACATTTTACAAAAATAACATTCACAATTAGTGTTGATTGCGACAGGTTTCTGGACTACTGAAGTAGGTCAGAGTTTTTAAGCAATCAGATCCATGGACCCTGTTTCACAGAGACTGTGTTAAGATAGGTGTGCTCTTAGCACAGTTTTTCCCAGGGCTGATTTTTGTCTGGTAAGACATGAGTGGAAGCAGCTCAGACATCTTTGACTGATGACCACCACCTACAATGCTGTTTTTTAAGATGAGAAGAACCACACCATCCTCAATGTCCCGAAGTGCCACTTTTTGGTGTGTGATTCCTGATTGCTTAATGTTGAGAGATTAGAGAAATGACAACTGTGGTAGAGCTAGTTCTAGTAATAAAGGTAGACAGAAGTATATGATTCTGTTTTACGAAAAAGAAAGAGTGAGGAAAGTGGACAAGAACATGGGTGTCAGAAAATAATATGAGTACATATAAATGAAGAATGTACAACAATCTAGTACTTCAGCATGTGCCATTTTCAGGGATCACATACAAGAAAAGAGAACAACAGATAAAAACACTAAGCACTTGGCTCTTTCGGGATCCTCCTAATAATAAAATGTTGTGGTGGTGTAGGATTTTGTGCACTTACCTGCTGATAAGAAGGTCCCTTGTTTGATTTCACGCTCCAGCAAAATTTTTGTTCAGACCAGCCTCTCTCTCACAAGAGATGAGGGAAACAAGACCAAGGGGTAGACCAAGACAGAGATGGAAAGACAACATAGAAGAGGATATAAAAGAAATTGGTGTCACCAACTGGAGAGAGAAGTTTATAAATGGAAGCAAAGTTTATCTGCAGCAGTGAGCCTTAATAGCTTGGAAAGCTGAAGAAGAAAAAGAAGAAGAACCTCTCTGGGGTCAGTCCAGCCTAAAGAAATGGGTACCTGGGGAAACAAAGGGAAAACAAAATCAGCGAGGACAGGTGCAGCACCCCTACCTCAAGTGCAGTAGTGGCCTAGAAATGTGAAGGCACTAACACTTCACATCCCTAATATGTGCAGTTGCTACAGGACATAGATTTTACTGATCATAATAAGGATGGCCACAGAATACCTGATTGCTTTACAACATGGCAAAAGAATTTTATGTGCTCAAAAAAACATTCAGAAAAGTCAAGATGATTTATACAGGTAGATACACTGAATGTTTACAAGTAAAAATTCTTATTCGGCTGTCTTCATCTGAGCAGAAATGACTGAGTTGGAATTGTACTTGCTGCTAGAACATTTCACTTGCTACTAGAACATTTCACTTGCTACTAGAACATTTCACTTGCTACTGGAACCTTGCACCATGCTGAAATTCTTCTTTGCAGGACATTGGAGCACTCATAGACTTATCCAGAATGCAGTGGTGATAAACAAACAAAATGCAGTGATAATAAACAAAAAATACAATAATGATAATCAAAAAATACAGTGATGATAAACAAAAACTACAATAATGATAAACAAAAAATACAGTGATGACAATCATTTACAAAGTCAGACAATTAAGTAATGAGACTGATTTTATTATGGCCAAGACAAAAATGCCATTTTTGAAGCAAAGCATGGAGTCTAAAGAGTCTAATTTCATCTATGATCTGGCAACTTCTCATCAGTGCCTGATAAGCAGACAACAAACAAGCAGCCATTTTGTTGACCTAGTCAGAGGTACATTGTTACGTAATCAGCATGGAGCAAAAAAGCTAATATTAAATTCTGGTTAAAACTCAGAAAAAGTGCCATTGAGACAGTTGAGTTGATGCAACAAGTTTATGGGGATAATTGTTTATCTCGTGCACAGATATTTAGGTGGTGTTAACGATTCAAAAGTGGTGTGTAAACGATTACAAATGCAACTAGATGTAGACGACCAATTTCTGTTCGTAATGAGGAACTCATTGCAAAAGTCAGAGAATGAATACAAGAAGATCGTTGTTTGACTGTGAGGATGATGGCAGATGAATTTGGTGTTAACTGAAAGACCATTCGTAAAATTTTAGTGGAAGATTTGTGCAAGAAAAAAGTTGCTTGCCACTTTGTACCACAATCGTTGTCTGATGACCAAAAACATCGGCGTGTTGAGTACGCAGAAGTCATCAAAACGTGTTGCAGAAATAAAACATCTCTTACATTTGATTGTTTCAGAGAATGAAACATGAATTTTCCGCTATGATCCCACAACTAAATGCCAAAGTGCTCAGCGGAAGTCATCATCATCACCAAAAGGCAAAAAAATTTGTCTTCAAAAGTGAAGACAGTGTTGGTGTCCCTCTACGACAGTATAGGAGTTATTCACGGTGAATTTATTCCAGAGGGACAGATTGTCACTGCGAAAGTTTGTTTAAGTATTTTGAAATGCCTATTGAAAAGGATTCTCTGAGTCAGACCTGAGTATTCAACACCTGGCAGTTTTTTTCCTTCTTCATGATAATGCACCTGGACGGTAGCTGTACAGGAATTTCTGGCCCAAAAACAAGTGTGTATTCTAAATCATCCACCCTGTTCCCCAGATTTGTCTCCCTGCAATTATTTTCTACTCCCAAAAATTAAAGTTACCATTGATAGTACGCTTCTTTGACGATACTGATGACATCCAAAGGGCCATAACATCGAGTTTAAGGGCCATACCAACAGAAGAACTGCAGAGGTATACTGTACATTGTGTAGTAGTTAGTGCATTCACCTACTGACTGGAAAGCCCCTGGTTTGATTCCCCCTCTCCATTTGTGTCAGATTTTCTTAACAATTTTCAAATTGGCCAGTTCAAACCTGTGTCAGTTAAATTTTTTTTTTTTTTTTTTGGGGAGATGGCCAGAGATATAATAACATCCTGAGCTGGGGTCTAGCCCATCCCTTCGTACAAATACTGAAGCTTAGAACTGTGATGGCAGTAACATTTTTATACTGTCTACAGCATACAGGTTCTATGAGAAGCATTCTGTTTGAATGTGGACATTTGTTTTTAGATAGCTGGTACAGCGGTTTACTCTCTCTCTTTCCTCTAGAACAGGGCAGAGATTGCCATAGTCCATATGGCAGTTGAGTCTGCTAATGAAGCATTGCATAGCCCTTGCTTTTTAGCTGTATGTCAGCCAGTCAGTCATTTGCATGTCCCTTGCGGAACTTTGCCTCCCTAATTTTAGGTCCTTTAGACCTCTGGTTTGTAAGCAAGATGGCCTGCTGCTGATGCATCCATTTGCAGATCATCAATGATGTCCTCCAGCCATCTTCGTCTTGGTCTTCCTCTCTTTCTTTTTCTCATTCTGTACCCGTCCAAGACAGTCTTCTCTAAATTATCATGACTTTTAATGTCCAAAATATTTAAGTTTTCTTTATTTAATCCTCTTTACTAGCCAGCCTTCTTCAATATTAAGTTCTTGTAGTATAGATATATTTGTTCGTTTTTGTGTCCATGATATTTGAAGAACTCTTCTGTAGCATTTACATTCAAAGGCATTTATGTTTTTCTCGGCTGGTTTCTTAAGTGTCCAGATCTCACAGGCATATGTTGCAATGGGAAAGATGCATGCCCTTAAAAATCTTATTTTTGTAGTTCTTTCTGTTCCTCTCCACAGATTCTTTAGTTGTTTTACTTTTTGAAGAGTAATAGATGTCCTCCTTTTAATTTCCCTCATTGTATCTCTATTATTAGTTAGTAGTAATCCAAGATATTCAAAACTCTCCACCTCTTCCAATTTTTCAGCTGCCTTATTTATTTTGTCAGTTGTCATTTGTTTTGTCAGTTGTCATCAGTTTAGTTTTCTCCGTAGTAAGATAGAGGTTGTGCTCTTCACTATTCTTACGGACTGACATCAATTTGTTTTTCCATACCTTTTTGCGTTGTGAACAGTAATACTGTGTCATCAGCATATTAGCTGTATTCAGAGACTGAAAATATAGCCTCCGTAACTGGCTCACGCGTCGACACGATGCTGTGCCTCAACGCGTTCACAGGACTGGCTGCGAAGAACAACCTTCTCGCAGTTGTTTGGAAGATAGAGGCCAAGACAAAAATTGATGGGGAAAATGTCGTGTGTGACCTAAGGGGACGTTATCATGTGGATGCCTCTTTCAGAGTTAATGATGTTATTATCTCCCTTCATTTAGTAAGTGAAGCTATTTCACAGAGAACTGTTGGCGTTGTTAGTTTGATCAGTTCTTGACAAGCCAGTTGTGATATACTAGTACCAGTCTAAAACAATGTTCCCTTTAAGAGTTTGTGGTCTGTGTGCAAAATGTTCAGCTCATATACAAAAAAGTATTGTATGTGCAAATGTGTGTAGTAACGTTATATATATATATATATATATATATATACTAGCACTCACATTGATGTTATCCTCTGATACTGAAAAATGTTATGAAGCAAAAGACTAACATTAATTGCTGGAAGATGATGCTAGGGAGGAGGCTACAAGGAACAGTGTCATCGGTTTCTCTTTCTTCATTGTGTTCGTGATTATAGCTTGTATTCCAATTATGTCTCAAATGTAGATGGTCAAAGCAGAAACGTATCGGGGAAAAATATCTTTTCACTTTCACGCATTTATTCTGTTCGTCAGAGTTCAGAAATTGGAATTCGGTCATTTTTAGTGTCTCATAGAAACTTCTCTTTGCCCTTTGTCATTTTTCCAACTTGTGTAAACAGTGTCCAAGTTGCCTGAAGCTGAGTAGAGTTTGACTCTCATAATGTTGTCCAAGTGATCAGTTTACCAAACAGTTCCTGGTTTTAGTTTTGATCTGGGTCATCAGGCTGAAGCCTCTTTCACAACCTGCACTAGAAGCTTGAAATGTTCCACAAATATCCAGGAGAGACAATTCTCTGAATTGCGTCTTGTTGAAATGTGTAGGAAATGATATCTCCAAAAGTTCAGCATTGCACCTGTCTTTATTTTCTCACTGACAGTTAATTTGAAATCTACATACTGATTTAGCAAATCTTGTACAAAGATGTGCCTTATTAAGTACTGAACTGTGCGTCCAAGGTTTCCAATTGCTGTCTACCAAAAGTGAACTCCTAAATTCTGAATAGATGAAAGTGAATCTTTATCAAATATATGCCACTCTTTAAGCTCGTCCTCTGGAAAACGGCTGTCAAAATGATCACATACTCCTTCTATAGAGCGAACTACCACAGTTGTGTGAACAGGAATTTGGTATAATGTTATGAGGTCTTGAATTTCTGCTGAGAAATGGGCAGTTGAACCAAGATACTGTGTTTACAGTTTTCTAATCTTGGCCTCAGTTGTAGTTAGTGTACTGTGTTGAAGAAGTCGACACAACTCTGCCAGTTCTTGTAACACATTATTTAAAATAGCAATAGCAACATGATACTCAGGCTTGCTCAGTTTATCCAGACAGTATTTGTGAACTGGGTCATTGTCTTGTTCAACCTGGTCTTTGCAGTACTGTATCAGTATAACTGTGTTATAGTTCTGTACAGTACTGTATAATTATTCATCAAAGCTCTAACAGCAGAATGTCTAGAACGCCATCTGACTTCATTCAAAGGACGGAACGAAACAGCTTCACAGTGTCCAGCCTGACAGTTCTTCAGATGTATGTTTCCTCACCGATGACCTACTGGAAACTGCATGAACTGTTCTGACAAGTGTTTTGATATCTTTCATTAATGATACGTTTTTCCAAGCATCACCCAGACCTAAGTCTTCTCTATGTGCTACACAGTGGTGTTCTAGTAAATGTAGTATGTATCTGCTCAAAATTGCTGCCACACTATTCCGCTTTCCTAACATAACTGAAGCACCATCAGATGTAAACATAACTGTTTTCCGCATAAAACTGTTTAATTTCCTTCATCTATGCTTGAACTATCAAATGATGTTATTTTTATAATTTCTCCAAACATAGTAATGTAAATGCTACAGAAGAGTTCTTCAAATATCATGGACACAGAAGAGAACAAATATATCTATACTACAAGGACTTAATGTTGAAGGAGGCTGGCTAGTAAAGAGGATTAAAGAGAGAAAACTTAAATATTTGGACACATTAAAAGTCAATTAGAGAAGACCGTCTTGGAAGGGTACATAATGGGGAAAAGAAAGAGAGGAAGACCAAGGCGAAAATGGCTGCAAGACATCATTGATGATCTGCAAATGGATGCATCAGCAGCAGGGCATCTTGCTCACAACCGAGAGGCCTACAGTAGTGCTGTTTGGGAGACAAAGTTCCGCAGAGGACATGCAAATGAATGAATGAGTAGTATGGTATGGTAATTCATCGTTTTCTATGCTTCGCATAAATAATTAACTTCTTGCTGACAGAAATGTCAGTACTTTTATCAACAATGAGTGTGTGAAACACTGAATTTCTCCAGTAATTTAGCGTTTCCTCTTTTACAACTGAATTTATGTATTGAACAAATTTGAACGTATAATTCTTACTTCTCCAAAGATCTGGAATCGAAATATATTTGGAAACATTCTCATGAGTCTCCCGCACTGATAGCATGGATGTATTTAGTTTAATTGCAATAGAACATTGTCAGTTACAATTTTTATTTCATCTGAATTTGCTCCATTTCTTGTAGACATTTCAAGTTTATTTTCCTCTGTCATCATGTGTTCCTGTCGACAAAGTTTTTAGTGTGCCCTTATGTTGGTTTCCTGCCCTTATGTTGGTTTCCTAACACCTGGACGGCAGAAATGTGACTCTTTTGAGACAGGTGATGTTTCAAATAGTCTAATTTCCATTCATCCCAAATTTTCCCTTCATTACCAGTTTTCACATTTTTTTGCGAATTGTGCAAACTACTTCACTGTTTTCACTGTTATACATGTAAATGTCTCTCAAAAACAACACGCCGCTTACCAGTAATGGACGGCATGTCAGTTTCTATAAATTCTCGCAGCCATTCTTCCTTAAATCTGTAGCATACTTTCTTTCTTGGAGACTGACCGTTCCTGCTTTCTTTTAAATTGCGCTTCCACATATTTGTAGAGCATAGTTCAGTATCTCAACAAACTTATGAATATAGTCCAGTACTCCAGCTGTCTGTAAGAATTCAGTGGAATATTATGGTTCCAACAGTATGAATAATATACTATGGAATAATCACCTCCAGAAGTTAGTGTGCAGCACAGTGTGAACTTAGACTCTAGATTCTACTTCTACTCTTCTCTGCCAACCTCTCTACTACAAATCTGACAGCCCGTTTGAACTCAGTTGATACTCTCGAGTCCCATCCCTACTCGTATCCCTCTCTCCTGAATTACCCTTCTAGAACAAAAACGCTCTTGAAGAAAGAAATTCTGGACATCCTGGTTGTCTGAAGTTTGGTTTATCCTATCAAGAATAATTTACAAAGACTATTAAGAAAAGAAAAAAAAGACTTCATTTTACCAAACAATATAGGATTAAAGTATTGTGATAGCAGGACAGAACTAATATCCCAATCCCACACTTTGCTGTCTGGCCATTTAATTATGGGTTATAGAACAGAGTTACTTTCAAAAGTGACATTCTTATTAAAATTTCCAGCCACCCAAATTTATGCTTGAAAAGCTTAGGGCACAGGACGCAAGAGTCTTTGTCAGTACCAGTTTGAACACTACAGGAACATAGTTGAGTTACATACAACTTTGCACGTTTCCACAGCGATAGTAAATCTACTGTTGTTAAAAAAAAAAAAAAAACAGGATGGCTCTAATGTTGGTAGTCACGACGTCTGATGTTAGTTACCGTAATCAATTTGCATACCTCAGCAGCTCAATGGACATTCTCCTTTCCCGCGAAATTGGACGCAGTGGAAATTAATCTGCCCGTCTAATTTAATTGCCCTCTATTCTCTGTGTGCCCACTTGCCTCATCACGATTCTGCTAGAGTACCACGGAAACTAAACGACAAAAGACCGGTTGAAACATTCGATCCGAAAGTCATTTCTCAACAATAAAGAAACAGTTAAGAAAAAAACATGTACCATCATTGTATATTTCGTGATCGCAATTATAGTACGGAGTAACATCTAGAAGTTGGAAAATAAAAGTAGCAGTTTCTGCGCGGCTGCAAAAATTTTGTGCGCGGTATGATTATTTTTCTATGCGCAGCCGCGCAGCTTAGAGGGAACATTGGTCTAAAGACTGTGGTTTCATTTAAGTGCAGCACAGTTTTTAGAGCACTAGTCTCCTTGTTAATCAAACTGAAAGTGGGTACCTGACACATTGTGATGGGGAATAAAAAAAGGCAGACTCCACCACTATCTCAGGAAGCTTAGCCTGGCACAGATGAAGTCTGTGTCACTTTCATACCTTTAGAATCTTGACCAGTGAAAGTGGCGATGTCTATGCCACTTTCTTACCTTTATAATCTTGCCCAGGGTAAGTGGTGATGTCCATGCTACTTTCTTATCTGTATAATCTTGGCCATGATAATTGATGATGCCCGTGCCACTTTCTTACCCTTTAGAATCTTGACCGGAGTAAGTGATGATGTCCGTGTCGCACTCTTATCTTTATAAGCTTGGCTAGGGTAGGTGGTGATGTCCGTGCCATTTTCTTACCTTTATAAGTTTGACCATGGTAATTGGTGATGTCCGTGCCATTTTCTTACCTTTATAAACTTGGCCAGGGTAAGTGATGAGGCCTGTGGCAGTTCACCACCCTGTGACAGTACCAGAGCAGTGGACTCTATGCAATACATTTTTGACTCTGGTTTCTATCTTTCTCTGGGTCATGACTCAGTCATAAATACTATATTTCTTCTGACTCCACAAAAGCTTTCTTCACAACCAAGTTGGCCAGTCTCTGGACATTAGTCGAGGACAAAACTTTTTAAGAAGAAATCTGGTCCTTCTTGATGTATAGTATATAGAAATCAGTCTAACTTTTTTGTACATATCTATCTTGATTTCTTACATCCTTCTCGTGTCATCAGGCATGACAGAGCTGGCAGTGTGTCTCGCCATAAGCCTCTGTTCTTGGCGAGCTTCTCAAACTCATCACGGGATTTGTTGTCAGTTGTCTTTGCATCTCTTGTCAGTGCTCTCTTTTAGGCTGTCTTGAGGTCTGCCTCTTTTTCTTTTTCCTTTTCCAGATTGTTTCCATTTGCTGGCGTGTTTTGTGATTCTCTGATTGTTTCTTCTTATCACGTGGCCCACGTTATGTCCACTTTCTTGTCTTGATCACTTGCTAAGACTGTTCAGCTTTGTGAAACAAGTTTGTGTTACACCACATCGATTCTTGAACAATCATGGATTTGATTAATGTTTACTGATGACCAGTTATGTTTGATTTCGTAATAATTTTCCTGTGTTGAGGGAAGTTTTTGACTTGATTAAAACTGTGAAACATGAAAACGTAGAAGTACAACCAATGATGGTTTTAAACGTCCTGTTGGGGGGCCAGATCTTTTGTTCATCCAATGGATTTTGAAATTTGACTGTCAACCTCTTTTCTTGCCAGTTTATATATATATAAAGATCGATATATCTGTGTAGATAACAGAGGTTTTTTTCTGCCTTCTTATTATCACTTTTGCCCTGCATAAACTTAATGAATTTCAGTTACTTGTTACTATGCACAAATTCAAGTATCTTGGTACAATGATAACATCAGATGGGAGTTGTATCAAAGAGGTGAGAAACAGAATATGCCATTTAAAGAAACACTTCAGAAAATGAAAACTATTTTGTGCAGTCCATCTGTGTCAATAGATATTAGGAAAAGAGTCTTGGAATGCTGTATCGAGACAGTATTACTATACGGGAGCGAATCATGGCCATTAACAAGGACAAGAACATTAGAGGCAACTGAAAAACTTACATCCAAAAGTGAGAGTGGAGATCATTGCAGGAAACAGCACTAGCAAAATATGACATTAATATCTATAAAACAACTATGAAGCCACGCCCCCTCACTGCCTGGGCATACCTCACAACGGCACAAAAAAAAAAAAACGAAAGAACTACACACACCTGACCAGAACATAACACACTGGCCAGTTCTCGTGACTAATGGCCGGGCGCTTACTTTGACACTTCGGGTCGGCGGCCCAGAAAGTCGCCATCTCCACAGTTCTGTGAAGGAAACTAATCCTGAATCTATGAATTAGCATCATCACACTTAGGGCACACACATACCTGCTCTGCCATAATGGCTTCAACGTCTGTGCATGTGAATGTCGCACAGAATGTTCCTCAGCGGGCACCCGTGTTAGTCCTTGGTGATGAGCCACCCAGTGATGATGCCATTTTAGGAACCAGAGAAGTCCAAATGAGAAACTGGTCAGTGTCATTCTCGGCACGAACTCCGTCGCCAGCGCCCCATCGAGCCAGGACGCGCAAAAGACCGCCAAAGCTCACCATTGGCCAAGCAGACATAGCGAAGAACCATCAGTGCTGCCTATTTGAAGTTCACAGCTCACAGTGGTGCCATAGCACTAAGCTCAGCTCAGCACACAGAACCGATCTCTGTCTTGAAGGCAGTGGCGACACCTGATCATTTGGCACGTCCGTGCGTTCCTGCTCGCACCATACTCTGTCAAACTGTAAAGAGCCACCACAGGACACAGGCAGCCAACTCCACATCGAATATCATAACAGTCTCGGAGTGTTGCTTGTGAGAGCGTGAATCAGTCAAATGCGACCTACCGCCATTGCTCCTTTTCGGCTTTAGAAATAATTCTGAGTGCATCCAGAGATGTCATTCGTTTTATGATTTCCTCACATGTTTTCCTTGAAGTTGCAAACAGGATGTTGTTCGTGGGGTATGTTGTGGAAGGTTCATTCATTCATTTGCATGTCCCTTGCGGAACCTTGCCTCCCAGACAGCACTCCTTTAGGCCTGTGGAAGGTTAGACATTAAAAAATCTTACATAAAACACTTTTAGACATGACTGAAAGAAAAATAAGAAGAAAATTACCTGGGACTTAAACCATGGCTCTGATAGGACGAGCAGCTGCCTAGCTAGGAGAGAACAGTATATTAATCAACTTAGCCATCTAACACCCCCTAGTGATACTGATCTTGGATATTAATGATCACTTGTAGCGCGAAGTTGGGTAAAAACACATTCGTCTTCTTTTTCAGTCTACCTGGAACTGCTTAACTAGTGCTTTCACATCGTGTCGGACTGGGAGCGGGTTATGCCAGCTTTTTTTTTTCATAAATAAATAGCAGGGGTTGTGCAATGCTTCTTTACCAGACTCCACTACCGTGGGTTGGGATCCCTGTCCCGTTACCCAGGTTGAAGCGTGTTACTGGACAGGGTCTTGGTCACCTGTGGTTCACCAACTGACGCTAGAATGTCATCTATGACAATGTCTTCACTCCCATAAAGACACCTAAGACATATAATTGCCAGTGCCAATATTTGGGAGAACGATGTTTGCAGCCATGGAGTGTAGCTGCTCAATCTGGTCCTAGAAAAAAAAACAACTTATAAGAGCAATAAATAAAGAACAAATCATCAACGACAAAACGAGAATTATCAGGTTTTGAGACGATATAGATGTTGTAGAAGGAACTTTAGCATCATTGTCTTCTCTCACGTCCTGTCCTTTAATCGCTCTCGTCTGCTGACCAGAGATGCTGGTAAATCCATTTTCTGGTTGTGGCAGCTTTTTTGCCTCAAATTTCACAAGTTAAGTAAAGTTTAGAAATAGTCAGGGTTCATATGTTTATAAACATTCAAAGTTCACATGTTTAACTAAAGTTTAGAAATATACAAAATTCAAATGTTTAAATAAAGTTTAGAAATATACAAAATTCAAATGTTTAAATAAATTTTAGAAATAAACAAAGTTCAGATTTTTAAAAAGTAAAGTTCAGGGTGTCTGAATGGCAAAGTAGTTAAAGCACTGGTGCCTTATGACGAAAGTAGATGGTTCGAATCCGACCAGAAATGCCGCAGTCATCGAGCGACAGAAGCGAATACCAGCTTCTTCTGGAGCAGCCAGGCGTGACGCTGACTACATCACCCTCTAGTGCACCGACAGGTCAAGGAAACTGTGGACACTTAACATCATATCTTCCAGGTACCACCACACATAACAGGGTTACTTTTATTATTATTGTTTCAGGAACGTACATATTAATTATTAGTCGTTTCTATCTTCTTTTTCACCGTCGTTTGTAAACGTCAGGAAAAGAAAAAAAAACGTTGTTAGATTTCATAAATAAGTTACTTATGTGGAAAATATAATGTCTTTTCGAAATCTCCGAACTTTCGGCAAGGCCGAGCAGTTTCCAATACCGTGTGGAAACTTGACCTCTTTCAAGAGCGCCTTGTGTTCACATCTGTTCGCGCAATAATTTGTTTCTTTACAAACTTCTCAGAGCTAAGGTCACGGCTGATTTAGCAGCTTTACCGTCTGCTGTCACTCGCATCATTACCCAAGAACAGTTCTGATCTATGCGGTCAAGATAGCGGAGTAAGTTCTAACGATTTAGGGCCCCACAAGCTATGATTTCGTGCAACATATGCAGCCATCAAAGTTAAACGGCTCTGTAGAATAGCGATCTTGTCGTCTTAAATCGCCACAAGGGGTATCATAACAATTTATTTCGTTGAAACACTTCTGAGATTTTCTAACAAAAACGAAATGAAAATCGCATCTTAATAGCTCTGAATTAAATCCACGCAACGAAGGGAGTTAAGCCTGCCGTTAATATTGTAACGCTGTGGTAGAGTTATTGTACTTAGAAATCCAACCAGAGTCGACAAGATTAAGTCTTTAAAAAAAAAAAGCAACTGTTGAATCTACTTTTCCTTCCTTCGTGAACCGAGAGCGTAGATATTCAAGACAAAGAACAAGAGTGGAGTAAACGTTGGTAATGCTTATTCGCTTTGGAATTACATTAAGTTAGCTTTGAGATTTGAAACTGAAGCTTTAAAAATATAAACCTTATGGCTTAGAAGTCCTACCGTGTTTGGAGACTTTATAAAGTGTTATCTATGACCCGTAGAAGATGAGGGGATGAGAAATGAAAATGTGATTGTTCTTGAAACTATGCAAGCGTTATTGAATGTTATAATGTCTTTTTCAACAAGACGTTTCATAAAAACTCATTCACCTCTAAATACTCGCTATCAATCGGAAATTTAAACCTTTTTTTTTCTTCAAGTTCTCGTTGTTAGAGGTGGCAGTGACTATGAATGATCTTAAATACTTCTTCTTCTTCTGTCTCCCTGGAACTGCGAGCTGGTGTTCTTTTCAACCGATGCAGTGAAAATGTTGAGACACCGCATCATGATGGGTTGGGAGATGGAGGACAACTGCTTTTTTTTTTCAGTCCCTGAGTGAAGTTTAAAGGCAGAGACGTGTGCTATACTTCTTTAGCAGACTCCACCAACATGGGAACTATGACGATTACTTCTCCGTTAGCCAGTTACTTGGGATACTAACGGAGAGGGTCTTATGGTTCGCCAACCGTGCCTGACGCTGACATGTCAGATATGGGTCAATGACTCGCAAAG
The DNA here is from genome assembly GCA_009760885.1 of Achatina immaculata. Lineage (NCBI taxonomy): Eukaryota > Metazoa > Mollusca > Gastropoda > Stylommatophora > Achatinidae > Lissachatina > Lissachatina immaculata. The sequence continues at coordinate 21,972,421 of CM019698.1, forward strand.
AGATGAGCGTCTCCGCCTCTGTGAATTTAAAACATTATAACAAGTCGGAAAATGATAAGTAGAAGAGATACAAGTGTGGAACAACAAAAGAGTATTACCTTAACTGGCGAATCCACTGCGGCAGGTCCGTAAGCTTTACCACTGTACTGTACATAATACATTGATAGAACGCAGCATCATCATCATTGCACGTCACTCCTTTGGGAGTATAGGCCACAGATAAAGTATCCCTGTTTTGGGGGGAGGGGGGAAGTTATTCTTCACTTTCCTCCACGTGTATCCCTTGTCTCTGATAATTTCCTTTCTCCAAGTAGTTGTGAGCCTTCCCTAATTTCTGTTTCCCTGAAGATTCCATGTCAGTGTCTGCCTTGTCATGCTGGTATCTGGTTTCCTTAGATGTAGCCAGTCTACCTCCATTTTCTAGGCATGATTTGTAGGTTCATAGACTCTTGTGATAGAACACAGTTACATGGTAAAGATCGAGCAGTCGCCTAGCCACCGTGACAGCACACTAACCACTCAGCCATCTCACTTCTCCATTGTTACATCTAGAGATTCAGTGCTGTAAACTGCATAAGTAAATATTGCTGAGCCATAAGACACCACAGCACTACTCACTTGACTGTGGGGCTGATACAAGGACAAAGTCTTCTTGGTTTTTATATTAAATATGTTCATAAGATACTACCCTTTCTGTTCCAAGTCAGAAAAATATCGCATGCTCCCTTTATTAATATCACTGGGGGCGAATGTCTGTGTAGGCGTCCACGCTATAAAGAGAATGGCATGAGTTTTTCCATGATGATGATGATGATGATGGCAATACAGTATTTGTTATTCCTTATTGCTCATACCACACCAGTATTCACAGCACCAGTCATGATGAAATAATGTCTCAATAACGACGTGATTGTTCAAACCATTTTAAGCCTCAAAGTCACATCTGTTGCCAGAAAGGAAAATGATCAATAGCGCTTGAGAAATCTGTGTCTCGATTCAGATCGTTATCTGAAGTGAACTATTCAGCCTTGCCAGGAAAAAAAACAAAAAACAAATAAACATGATAGCATCTAAATACTTCCCGAACGCGGCTATTTTAAGTTCTTTAGTTTTCGTTTTTTTTTGTTTTTTTTTTTGTTGTTTTTTTTTTTTAATTTCTATCTTGAGA